>JAMGYX010000016.1:0-1200000 GCA_024713715.1 Morchella sp. 2018-W26
AACCTAACTAACCCTAACTAACCCTAACTAACCCTAACTAACCCTAACTAACCCTAACTAACCCTAACTAACCCTAACTATCCCTAACTATACCCTAACTAACGACGACCGAGGATGTGGCTTTTGCATTGCGTGTGTTATCGTTGGGGTTCAGGAATCTGACTGCAGAGGGGGAGACGCCGGTGGCGCTTATTTCTGAGAAGGAAGTCTCTTTTTTCTTGGAAAGCGAGGATCTGCGTGGATGGCGATATCGGCGTCGGTGCGGGCGGAAGGTGGTGAGGGTTGTCTGAGACTTAATAAGCGGCGTTGATTAAGCGGTAAATCTTCAAAATAGGGGCGTGGGTAGTGGTGGGAAGCGTGGATGGATCTTGTCTTGGCGTTGGTTTATCAGCGAGAGGAGGTGACTGGTGACTGGTTGTTACGTTAAATTGGCAGGATAACAGGGAGGGTGACCGTCATTTCGAACCGAGGATGGGAGTTAGGGTGGAAGCGGTGTGGCAAAAACGGCGACGTCAGTCGGAGGCGCTTCTCATACAGGGGGGTTCGCGCCTTCCTATTCTGGGTGGTCTTGGTGCGTTCTGTTGGGGGTGGTGGTGAGTATGCGGCCGCTAAGCGTAGCGCTTCTTCTTCTTTTGGTTGTTGGGTTTGGTGGGGGGTGGAGGTGGAGGGGGGGCGGGTTGCCTGATGACAACTGGCGCTGGGGGGGGAGGGGGTTTTGGGATTGCCTTGGCCAATTCCTCCGTGGAGGGGAGGGAATCGACCTTTTTCTGGAGGTCATCCAATTTTCTGGTGACGGGGAGGAAGTTGTAGTTCCGTGATCTTGGCGTGTCGCGGAGGGCTTTGATATCAGATCACGCCGTCTAAGGAGGTTTTCGAGGGATAGTGAAAGTTAGGCGGACTTGGGAGATCGCGCCAGTAGAAGGGTGATGAGTTTGTGTGCGTCGTTTGAGTTGGACTGGAGGAGCATTCTCTCAGTTTCTGTTCCGATGGAGGAGTGTTCGGTGACATGGGAAATAACCCTGCGATCGATAAGAGGGATTTGGAGGTCCGCTATAGCCTCCTGTAGTTGGGGGCTATTGAAGTGTGACATTTTGAAGTTAAAGTTTTAAAGAGTTTTGGTGGGGTGGTGATAGTTGCCACGCCAAGCTTGGTGGTTGATTTCAAAAATCAGGGAGGAAGAGGGGAAGAAGGCTGTGAATTAAGCAATGTATATATGTATATATATATATATATATATTCCAAACATGAAAGATCACTCTCCGGTCCGATCATATAAGATCACTCGCCTTCCTGTCCTGTCATTAGTCGGGTCACGCAATATCACTCGTTTTGCCATCTGTAGCCTTCCTCTGACGCGAACCCCAACCCCACGAAAAGCCTGTATAAACTTGATTGTGTGAGCTGCATCGGTGATGAATGTTCTCTAAGTGGTGGTGGAACGCAGCTCGATGGTGGTGGACGCTCCTCAGCATCCCCGTCAATGGGCGCGACCCCGTGGTGGGAGACATGTCGGTGGCGAAAGCCAGCCAATAATTTCGGTAGTGGGAGCGATCTTGCTAGTGAGGGCCATTTTTGGTTGTGACTTCTGGTTGGATTCCAGACCCCGATGTCGGAGTTGGCATGGGTGTGCAGTGAGGCTCATTCAGCTAGATCTCCCAGCTGAAAAGATGCTGGAGGGGGCAGAACATGACGGATGTCCCGTTTGCGTATACCGAGTACGGTCGGGCATTGTGTCAAGGCTCCGGGTATTAGACAATGATTGAATGACAACGGCGGGGTAGACTAAGGAGTACTTGATGAACAGTAGCGGGCCTAAGCCAATAGATAATCATTAGTTGATAGTAACTTTAAGACGATAGACAACGAAAAACTAAAACACCAGATTAGCGAATATTAATTGGCTGACACTGTCAGGTAACCAACGGTTGATCGATTGAATGGTTAATAGAAGCGAGAGGTTGACCTAGAGTAGGAGTAGGTGGAAATACCAGACTGATGAATAGTAGCGAGCTGGCAGTCGTCTAGACAGGAGGTGAGAGCACCCTCAAGTTTAGAAAAGTCCTGTTATTTTTCATAGGAGGGTATCCCTTCGTCTGTCAACTATACTTGCCCCCCCAATAATAAATGTTAGTAAAGTCACAACAGATTGGTTTTTTCTGGGGGGCAGCATTTTATTGACAGACAAAGGGAGATAGCCCACGAACCGAATTTCTAGCTAAATGATCTGCACCAATTTGGTAGTAAAAAATGCCAAGCCTCTGTCTCGCGCTACTCTATATAGGCAGGCTTACATACATGTATGTAAACTTCGGCGTTTGCAGCCAATCAGTCTTTAGAGATTTGGAGATCTACTCCCGTAATTGTACTAGCGCCTAGCCTAACGGTGCAATTCCCATACAAAAACCCACCCCCTATGCCTTCTCGCGCCATATGTAGGGCGCGACTTGAAATAAGACTATGTTCCAATTCAACAGATAACCCCGCAAAATTTGGGCGGGGCGATAAGGTTGCCAAATTCGCGACCTGGTCCGTGCCATTACTGAAATCGGCAACTACCCTATCATGGTCTCGATTATTGCCCAAGACGGGTATCATATAGCATTGCGAATATGCCACCTAAGGTATAATTTGGGACATTTATGTAAATAAATAGGCATGGCGCGGCTGAATCAGCATGCACAACATACCTGGCGATGTCCTATTCGGTAGCTATAGATATTGATTTGGATTACTCATGTTAGGCAGCGGGGGATGCCCGAGAAAAAACACACGATCTTGTACCCTGTAACCCCAGAGGTAATATGGCGACAACTAAAGTTCAGTACAGCAGTTCATATGGCGAGTCATGGGGACCAGGAACGGCTCCGCCGCGGTCGGGCTCCTTCAGCTATTCCATGGTGCACAATTACTGGCCTCAGGTGTGTTCTTCCTTATAGTCAGAGATTTAACTAGTACTAAAACGAGTGGAATATCAGAGTAAGGGGTCCCCTAGGATTACCCGCTCGGCGCCAAATTCTCCAAGGTTGAGTCTACATTCTTGCGCCTCGCGACCAGTGCTATCTCTCGTTCAAGCTTCAGGGCACACATCTTCCCCAGGAAGCTCACGGAGGTCTTCCATCGATATGTCCTATGGCCTTGGTATCTCGGCAAGCGCTCCGATCCCAATCCCAGGCAGGTTTAGCGAGGCCGCGGATGAGCAAAAATTTGAGTTGGGCTGTCCGAGCTTTACATTGGGTCACCCCCTTGATGGGGTTGAGGAAATGCCCGAAAAACGTGTCAACACAGTCAACTCAGAGTACTCTGATCCCGGCCAAGAAGAAATACAGTTCGGTACTCCGGATCACCAGTGGGCTAGTAAGCAAGCTCCTCAAGGTAATAGGCCCTCGGGTCCCGTCATAGTAATCAATAGAGTAGACACCTTCTCTCCCGAGCCTGTTCCAGAGGTTGAAAATAAACATCTTCACGCGTCAATACACACAGCTTCACTGCATACTACTCGTCACACTCAGCCAAGTCAGGCCAATCCTAGAATGCCGTGCAGGTTTACTGGGACCGGTGACGTCGTACACGAGATAGTTGTTGATGGGGAGATTGTCTTCTCAGAAACCTGGAATAAAGGGACGTTACTGGGCACTGGTGGGCAGGGAAAGGTCTATAAGCAGGGATCGAAGACAGAACCCTCGCGGTTTCGAGCGGTGAAAGAAATACCCAGGATGTCGATAAAGAATAAGGAACGAGAAGTAAACACACTACGTTCTGTGCAAGTAATACTTATGATTCCAAGTCCTTAAATTCAAGAGGCTAACAGGAACAGCATTCCCACATGTTCGTCCGGTTCTTTGGCTGGTACGAGGATGACGAATCTATGTATATCGCAATGGAGTATATCCCACACGGAGACCTCTCAAACTTTCTCAAGAACCACCGTGAGCTGGCCCAAAAGCAAGCGAAGACAATCATCAAACAGGTCCTTGAAGGGCTGCATGTACTGCATAATATGAAGATTTGCCACCGTGATCTGAAACCACCGGTAGTGCTCCCGCACCTCTCATTACGACGCTAATTATCTCATCTATGTAGAATATCCTCGTTGCCAGTATCACTCCGCTTCGCTTAAAACTCGCGGATTTCGGGATATCCAAAAACACAGTGGGAACCGAGCTCCGTACCCAGTCCGGGACCCTGAGATATATGGCTCCTGAGCTGCAGGGCCTTGGAGTCCGGCGCGGCCGCAGGAGGCCTTATACTCTTGCTGTCGATATGTGGGCCCTCGGTGTCATTGTTTACGAGTTGCTCACCTCAAGACACCCGTTTCAGTATCAAGAGAACGCGACATGTCTTGAACCCGGCTCATCCTATGCAACTACAATGAATCAAACGCAATCTTGTGGTGTAGAAATTGATGCGTATCTTTTACAAGATTTTTGTAAGGGCAGTGTCCCCCTCCCGATTGACCAGGCACTGCCGGAACAGGCAAAGGACTTTATTGGAAAAGTGTTGGTTGCGGACGACGAGGGCCGGATGACGGCAGGTGTAGCCTTGGGACATGAGTGGATTAGTGGCGATGAATAGTCTATAGCATATTTGTATCTATTTTCTTCTTTTGATCAGCCAGTAAGGTGGGTGGATCTAGAAGCAAAGGGATTGCGGTGGATGTGACCGTTTGGAAAGTCTCGGTTCTGGGTTTTGTAGCGTCAATTCCATTATGTTGCGAGGATATCTCTCGTTGAGCGTTTTGGCAAGATTCCCATAGCGGATGAATGTCGTCGTCCAGCTTCTGGGGTGCAGAGCGTTGAAGTATTTGGAGATATGTGAGAGATAAGGTTCAAAGCATGACCTGGCATACCACTGCATAGAACGCCTCTTATGACTGGGGTCGTGGAAGATATTGATAATATAGGACAACTAGCTCTTATATTTGTGAGTAGTTTCTCTATTTGTGGAGTAGTAAAACGAACTTTCGCAAATGAAGGAACCCGGCTGGTAAGAAGTTTGCGGTTGGGAAGGGAGATCGAAAAGAAGAGCTATAACAAGGGAATCCTAGAATGGACTTTCGGTTGTACTGGCATATCCGTGTGGGTTGGTAGATTGAGCTATTGTTGTCCTATAGCTGCTGCTTCCACCCCCCATTATTTGGCACAAAAGACCCCTTCCCGCGGAGTCCATAGGTTCATAAATGCCGGCGGATGCGTTCCAAAGATACCAAGTTCAGCTCTTGGAGATTGGATAGGATCTGGCATGTGTTGAAATGAGAAGAAAGAGCCAGACCATAACATGAGACGCGTATGAGCCTATGATCTTTACTCCACCGTAGTATCTCGGCTGTCGTTTCCGTGAACCCCCCGGGCTAGCACCGGATTTTATCGGCTGAAAGGGTAGGCTTGAGGATGACATACGTGTGAAATGGTAAAGGTTGGTAAAGGGCGCACCTGATTATCCCTTGCACGGATGAAAGTTGTCAAATTCGCGACCTCCCCCTTTCAGCGAATATAACCTAGTGTGGTAAACATTTTGCAATGATAAGTAGATTGGTCAAGTTGCATGGAAAGTGATTCCGAGGTGGTTGTTAGGGTTAGGGTCATGACACTCCTAGCTAGGGGCAAGCCTAAGCTGCACCCGAACCAGTCACACGTAGTGCCTTTCCAGCTCAACCCAACGGAAGTGTTAGTATGGCAACGGCACCAAAACGAAGACCCTACAACTACCATAGTAGAGGGTGGTCAATCTGGAAACTAATCAAGTGCTTGCGTTTGAAGTGAATTCATTTATTAAATTATAAGGAGGTGGTGGAGGTAGCAGGAATCCCCACAAGTTTGTGTGGTGTTGACACTCTTCGGTCTAAAACGTTAGTACCCCGGAAAAATGGGTCAATAACTCCCGCCCCACAATATCCTGTGTGACACCATAGGACTGACATCACTCTGACCGATAAGCCTAGCCACACGTCTACAGCCAACACATAACGTTGCCTTGGTTAACTGAAAAATAGAAATTCATTTATTACACGCGTGCAACCCAAAGGTTATGGCCCGTCTGTCATGGGCAGCGTAACCTCTCCCAGAAATAAAGTCCCTGGCTTCCTCAACGTTGGCTAACCTGGCGCGCTCACTGTCTCGAGCCTCATCATTCACTAGGCAAGCAAATCCCTCCCCAAGAAATAAGGAAAATAACAAATGTCACTCAGCGGCGGCGGGTGCCGTTGCAGCCCTTCTCCTAGCAGAGTATGTCTGTGTTGGAAGTGGTGTCTGCGTTAAAGAGGGTGTCTGCAAATATGATAGAATCTTCTCCCGCTTTATAGGACAACTTGTTGACATATCGGCCTGGTTCAGCCTCGGGCTCGGCGGGGGATTTGTTGTTATTGTGAATGGACCCATGAAAGGGTCGGAAAGGGGTTAAGTTGGCCTGGAAATAGGCACACCTCTCATAATTATAGTGTCAAAGCCGGCCATTTGGGGTCCCTGGTACTTTACTTATGGCTTCACGCATAGATGAATGTCAGAAATATACCTCCAGAGAGGACCGCATAGAAGGGACACCTATAGTATGAAAATATACCTCCAGGAGGAGAAATCGTTAGAAGAGACTCCTACCAGTGGCTAATTTTGATAGAAGCAACTCCTATACCTTCGAGGCCGAATTGTTGCTCAAACTTGTCGATTCCAATGGGCGCGTCTTGGGACAGACCATCTCGCCGCCCGTAGCGGAGTGAATTTCGGACTCCCCCATACCGTGCCGTAATCGATAGCCCCGCCATGCTTACACCACACCTGCGGATGCTTTGTTACGTCAGTACACTGCGTACCTTTGTTCATATTTCTCCCTCTGCAGCCCACCTCCACCTGCCTACACGTCCAGAACCCCCCAAACCTCCCGAGCTACATCGCTCTAATACCGGCTCTGGTCCAGCTCTTTATCACCACTGCCTCCACCCCGCGTAACCCGTATGCGCCCTACTACCAGAACCCCCGCGCTTCGCCTTACTCCTTACCCCCTCCGGCAGCGTCCTAACACTCGTGAATATAGTTCTACTGCTCGATCGTGCATTAGTTCCTCCCTCCTCGTATACCCTCTCTTGTCGACCTGAGATGTTAACCCCGCGCCATGATCGTGGGTGCTGCAGAATCTCATCAATCCAACAGCCCCCCCCCCCCAAGCTCCACTAGCCGCGACCACCTCCACCCCTCCCCCCGCGCGCAAAACCGCTTACACCGCAGGCGCCGCCAATGCAGTAATATCCACTCTGTCTCGAGAAGTTGAATCTTTGTCGAGCAAAGAGTAGCTGTGGTTGTTGGTGATACTTGTCGAGTACGGCCGGGATAGCAGCGAGCGAACAAGATGGTGCGGGCACTCGTGCATGTTCATGGGAGATGAGGCTTGGCAGTGTGGCAGTGGCTGGTGTACGCAATGTAGAAACCAGCCCGATATTAACCGAGTGTGGGCTCCTCTACTTCAATCAGGGTACCACCCACGGAAATTGAAAACCGCGTTTGGTGTCGTCCTCCCTAAACCAAAAAAACCTGACTACTCGTCACCGGCTGCGTATAGAATCATAGTCCTGCTAGAGACAATCTCAAAGATTCTAGAGAGGATTATGTGCTATCGCCTTGCAGACCACGCCAGAGTATCAAATCTTATCCACCCTCATCAATGCGGCTCCATACGGGGTCTCTCAACGGCAGATGCATTTACTACACTACAACATGAAGTGAGGCTCCTACAAAGAGCCAAACTTAAAGTCTCCACCCTCTTCCTTGACGTTAAAGGAGGCTTCGACCACGTTAATCCTATGAAATTGGCAGAAATTCTCCACAAACACGACACCCCACTCTATCTTATTCATTGGATCCTTTCCTTCCTGACAGAAAGGAAATGTACTCTTCTCTTCCCCGGATCTCCACGTCTTCCTCTCCCCGTCGACGTAGGTGTTCCACAGGGCTCTCCTATTAGCCCTCTCTTATTCTGTATCTACGTCAGCCCTCTACACGAGGATCTAGACCCTGGCACCATTATTTCCTACGTGGACGATTTTGCTTTCACAGTCGCCTCCCAAAGCTATACCCAAAATATACACCTACTAGAAGAAGCCTATAAGAAGGCAACCGATATAGGCAACCCTCTGAATATCTTCTTTTCTCTTCCAAAAACCGATCTTATTCATTGGCGTACTCCCAAGGATAAATCACCCACCGACAATACCCCAATTGTCTTGGAAAACTCAACCATTAAACCCGGCAGCGAGATCCGATGGCTCGGATTCCAATGCACCCCTACACTGGACCCCCACCCACATTACAAGAAAAGAGTGTCCGCTGCCCTGGCCTCTTTCGCAATTCTCCGCCAATTCTCATCAGCAGGCAAAGGGCTAACAGCCTCAAACTGTCGCAAACTAGCAATGATGGCTATACTACCCATTCTTACCTACGGAGCCTCATGCTTCCAACCCACCAATAAATCAATAAAGCTCCTCGAAAATGCCTGGCACTCAGTGCTCAGATGGGTCACGAACTGCTTTCGCTCTACCCCAATCGTAATTCTTCAAGCCGAATCCTCTTGCCCCCCCATTGATCTCTACATTTCATCCCTACGACTTACTGCTGATTCTGTCGGTTTCTCCTCTGCATCCGGTCATGTTCCTTCAATTAGTCTCTTCAGAAAGAACCAAAACAGAAAACTGCTGAGAGGCATCCCTAATCCCCCAGTACACTGGAACTCAGCCCGCCGCGGCGTCGCCAGACTTCCAATTGATCAATTATGTCACAGTTTACTCACCAACTCTCCAGAATTCGCCCAGAATCAAGGGGTAATTCCCAATCTCGGGCTGCTTATTAAACGCAACACTATTTATGTGTGGCAATCTCTCCCCACACCCGAATACTACCAATGGCCAGTATCGTCTAAACCGCATCTTCATCTATTACTGAATAGATTTATCTCCGGCAGAATATGCCAAATGAGAGCCAATAAAAGTTACCTCGCCGCTCATCCTTCCTGGATGAACCCAGATGCCTCCCCTATTTGCCCAAGATGCGAAGAAGAGGAAGAAACTATGCAACATGCTATTTTGGACTGCCCTGCACGGGAACAGATCCGAACACTCACGATACCACATATTACTACTCTCGAAAATTGTTTCCAATCTATGGATTCACTAAGGGCGCTTAGTGATTTTATTTCCAAAACAAGAACGGGCTTCCCAATTAAAGACCAGGGTCCCAAATCTCCGCTGTACTCTCTCTCGTCGTCATCTTCTCTTACATCATTATCATCGCTGGACTTGGAATCGGGATAATAGGATGTTATATCTCTACTAAATTGTCTTTTTTTCCTTTTTGTTTTGAGGGAAATTAGGGGCGGATTCTTAAAATTGTTGTGTGGGGTTGTTTGGTTAGTTTTGGTTTTTGTTTTGTTGTTTTGTTGGTTTTGTTTTGTTTGTTTGTTTTGCGTTGTAGTTTCGGCGGTTTCTAATGTTGGTTTGTTTGCCGGGGATAGGTTTTGTTTAGGCCATAGGGAGTCCCTGCACGCTATATTCTTGTACCTAGAAACGAATGAAACTTTGAATTAAAAAAAAAAAAAAAAAAAAAAAAAATTAACCGAGTGTGGGTTAGGGGTTGTTATCTTCACGGAAATAAGACAAATGACCAGATCAGGTATTTTCAACGTCAATTTGAGCATACGCTGATGCAAATATTACAGTTGTCTGTGGCGGCATTCAGGTTGTCCCATAGCCCGGTGCAAATTCACTGCCCTCCCAGATATCATTTCATAAGAGATAACAGGAACCGCTGGCAAATGTAGCCCCTCCACCCCCGGTCTGTCGGAGCTGGCCCCCCTATAGCGATGGGGAAAATTATTGTCAGAGTCCTATTAATTGGCCGGGGCAGTCACCTAAACCCCGTCGTCTACCAGCATAAGAACCAGAAATTAAATGCGAGTGACAAAGTCAAGGATTATTTGTATGGAGTGGCAACTTTCTGCTGTATAAATAGTCCTTTCGCATTTTCTGGTTCTTACCTTGGTAGACGAGTACAATAACCTTCCCCATCGCTGTCTCCCTTAGGCTGTTAAAGCTGCCAACTTTGCCAAGTACCATATCTCAATTCTGTGGCTTGCGTGCGAGAATTCCCCTCTGCTACCATGTCTCAAAGTATGCAGCACCTAAGTAACAGCTTAAGGAATAATAGAGATGTTTGTATCAAAGATCTAGATATGTACTTCGGGTGTAGGGGTAAGTAAGAAGACACCCTTCACGCAACCTTGGCATAGTGGTGTCTTCTCACTTACCCCTACACCCTAAGTACATATTAACGGATCTGTTAGTAGAGCCACACAACCCTTTGCCTCATCCGGGGGCCCTGTTTACAAGATAATTGTTGATCGTCGCCAAGATGACCCGGTATGTCGACAATGACATTGTCAGTGTCCGTCAACTCAATATGGATTCATTTACACATTAAATCCGATCAATAGCTAGAGTATAGTACAGATGTCGTTAATATCAGTTTCCCCATATAGGAGGTGGAATCCGTTTATTGTTTCGTTTACTTGCGCTGTAGAGAGGGTCTTCCAAGACCGTTCTGACGATCCCGATCTTGCTGTCTTAAATTCATTGGCCACTATAATTCAAGGCTGAACTGGTACGCAAAATCTCAATGAATTTGTTGCGGCACAGCAGCAAGGATTCTTTACACAGATTGACGCCTAAAGGTGGGCTCTGGTTGGCCTATACCCCTGCTGTCTCGCGGTATACGCACGCGCACCCCCGCCTAAGATATCCCCTTTGATGAAAGCACCATCCCCCGGATGTATGAGACATTTGGAGAATCTCTCTCCTGGGGTATTCTAGGCCATACTAGTACTTTCCTGACGTTTGGAAAATGGACCACTATTGCATACCATACCAAATTTTGGACTTGGCGCGTATTTGTATGGCATGCAATAGCGGTCATTTTTCCAAACGTCAGGAAAGTACGAGTAGGGACTGCTCTGCTTACCCGGACTGCTTTACAGCAAGAATTTTGGCGCTAATGCATGAGAGAGATTCTCCCACTGTTTCATACATCCGGGGGATAGTACTAACTGTTTCCTTTACATCCAAATTCAACTCCACACAAGCTATGCCTGCCGACATATGTTTCCGTGTGAGGGATATACCCCTGTATGTCTCGCTCAATAGTCTTATCCAGGGGATTTTAGAAAGATTTCACGAGAATGGAGACATTACCATAGACCAAGGACGGAGCACACTGGTCGACTGTTGCTATTATCCAAAGACAGCGCAAACCGCGATCCTTCAATTTGGCCCAAAACTCCCTGCCGCACTGGAGAAGTTAAGATTTGGTTCGACGCTTACTCTTGCTCTTCAACTGCCTGAGCGTGTGGAGATTCTCATCGATCAGAACTTCTACGGGCTCACACAACTTTATACCCCGAGCAAGGATACTAAACTTGAGTACATATCCTTTTCAACCACGGTGACACACTTGGTGCAGGGACGCTGACAAAGGAGTTAGTATTATTGCAGTACCTGGCCTCAACGGACATGCATATGGCTCCTGGGCTGGAGAGGCTGATAGTGAGGGATGCAAAAAGATGTGGCTACGACACTTCTTTGCAAATGACAGACCTGAATGTAGGACAATGATATTTGGCTACAACTCAAGGTTGAGCGAGCCAGGCATTCATACCCTCTCCCACTATAGTACTGGGCTTCTGGAGGAAATATACAAGGTTCAGAAGGGATGCGAGGTATGATTAATCTACTTTTCATCGCCCCTGTATAGTAATGTCTAGAGGTACTGGCAGCAGTAAGGCCGGGAGACGGTCCTTGAGGATCGAGTTTGCAATGGAATTGATCAGCTAATCTGTATGCGAGGGAGAAGGAACGACCTATAGCGCTGATTGGCCATAGCTTCGGGGGTATTATCATAGCAGATGTGAGTACACAAAATTACTAGCGTTGTCGCGAAAGATACAACTTCAGTCCGGTGGGTTCTTTGGCGCTCTGTAGGTAGTGCGCGGGGGTAGCATCATTTTGGTTCTATTCTAGCTTTGAGTTAAAAAAAACGCCACCAGTGTTGACCGACACTGATACACACCTAGCCTTGGGTAAAATACAATCAAAAAGAAGCTAACACTGGTGGGAAGGCTATTGTTAAGGATAGGCAACGCAGAGGTAGCCTATTCAATATGACAAAAGCGATAATCTTCTTCGGCACGCCACATAGAGGCCTTCTCTTGGACGATATAGTGGAAATGGTTGGGGATGGATCGCCGCGTCTGGAACTCGTCCGCGACGTTGAAAGGGGTCCTGATCATCTTAAATCATTTATAAAATATGCTGAGGAGGAACATTTCAGAATTATGAGCTTTCAGGAGACTATACAGACAAAGAAGGTGAAAGAGGTTTGCCTCCACCCACTAGCAGTTTGCATTAGAAGGTCAGGTAACAGGCAATTAATTTGAAATTGTGTGGACTTTAGAATCGCTTGGGTAAGTGGGCGAGAACTGGAGAGTTCTACACGGCTGTGGAAAAGGCGTCTTCCATTCTGAGCCTTCCGTCAAATCTCGAGGATGTACAAAGCGCCGAAGGGGACCACTCATCTCTCGTCAAGTTTGATAACCCGCGGAACACCGCATATACGACCCTTCGCGAGCGCTTTGGGGTTTTGCTGGATCATATTGGTACGTCATTGACTTACATGCGCTCCCAATGGTCTCGTTGGATATTCACAGACCGAACCTTATAGAACAAGCCACTGGCAAGAGCCAGGCTAAGATCAACTCAAAGCTCCGACTTGCCGTCTCGAAGAACGAACACTTACTCGTGTCAATCCTCCTAACACTCGGGCATGCTGATCCAAATGCAGAGGATCACGACGAATATAGTATTGAGGGAACAACATTGCACTCACCATCGAAAATTACAAAGGATCCCCGTATGCGTAAGCTGCTATCAATCCATGGTGCCAGGATTGATACTGCGAGCACTTACCCTTCGTATCAATTGTTAATGCAGAGCCGAGGAGAGTGTGATAACCCGCTGGGGCACCTACGCATGCGTCCCGAAGATGAATTTGAACTAAACCACTCGAAGCGCCGAGGTGCGGAAAACCAACCGACCACCAACCCCCCCGGAATAAAGGGACCGATCCTGGCTTGGCTATCTAGTCTTGAACCGGAGAAGGACCACGATTGTATATATTGTAAGAGACATCAGAGTACTAGACAGTGGTTTCTAGACTCATTGGGGTTAGAGCATGGATAGGAGGGCCAGAAATGTCACTGTTATGGTGTTATGGTAAACGTGCGTCGTCAGAAGAGTATTCAGAAAGCTTGTTTAGTTGCTAACAGGACTGTAGCTGGTGTGGGAAAATCGGTCTTAACGTTCGTTAAACTATGAACCGCCCATCTCTACATAAAACCGCTAACAGGTCATGAGTCAAACCTACTCTGCTAGAAGATATCAATAACCTGTATAAGAGCGACAGGACCATAGGAATAGCCTATATCTTCTTTAATTTTCAGGTCACCCTCAACCAAGAACCGCAGGATGTTTTGAGAATATGGACCAAGCAGCTGTGCCGTAAAATGAACGGGCTTCCAGAACCCTTACATGCCCTCTAAAATTCCTGTATCAATCACGATATCCAGCCAGGATGCTCCGAGATTGAGGGTGTATTCCAGCAAGTACTTATCTCATTCGAACAAGTATTCCTGATCATGGACGCGCTGGACGAATACAACAAAGAAAGCCGGACGGGCCTCGTTGAGTATCTCGTACAACTCTCAAATAAAAGCTCCTGTAGAATAAAACTCTTCATCGCTAGTCGACTAGAAGCGGATATCCAGCGCAAGGTTCTGTCTGCTAACTTTTCGATCATCTCTGTGGAGGTGGCTAAAGTCGACAAAGACATCGCAAGATATGTCGGCTATCAGTTGGAAAATAGAGTACACGACCACTTTAGCATCAGCAAGAAGTTGGTAGAAGAGATATAGACTAGGTTGTTGTGACAATCGAACGGAATGTAAGTACAGTGGAGGAGCATCTCTCCCCCCCCCCCCCACCTCCTCCGCCAACCTATAAAACACGAGATACAATGCTAACGAGACTTGAAGTTCTTGTGGGTGAAGTGTCAGCTTGACTTCATCTACGAGCAGCCAGGAGAGGAAGAAATACGAGATGCCTTAGACTCACTTCCACCTACGATGGAGGCTACCTACAAACGGATCATGGTGGGAATTAACGACCAGAACGATTCCACGAAAATGCTGGCGCACCGCACATTAGCCTGGATCATTACCACGAAGAGACCATTAACAATAGAAGAGTTATTATTCGCTGTGAGCCTCAAACCTCCCGAAAGGCCATATTATAATGGAAATTATAGAAGGTATTCAGAGGACGCT
Source organism: Morchella sp. 2018-W26 (assembly GCA_024713715.1). Classification (NCBI taxonomy): domain Eukaryota; kingdom Fungi; phylum Ascomycota; class Pezizomycetes; order Pezizales; family Morchellaceae; genus Morchella; species Morchella sp. 2018-W26. The sequence continues at coordinate 14,407 of JAMGYX010000016.1, forward strand.
GTTCTATCCTCTTGCCGAGGGCTCATCACCAATGATTGCGGGACAATAAGACCAATCCATTTCACTGTCCAAGAGTTTTTAAGAGCCAGGGGTCTAGAGCCCTCCAAGGGTGTCAATGTGAGTATCTTCGTTACCCAAGGCATACTGGTATACCTCAGCTCAGTCAAACTCAGAAACTATCGGGGCAATACGTATAGTTTCATCCACCTGACCCCCTGGGTTCCGCTAGACCTTTTAAAATACGCATGCGACTTTCTCGGTCACCATTTGCATGAGGCTGGGAACCTGCTTCCTGCATGTCTTCTGAAGTTTGTAAAGGTTTTAATGCAAAAGAGGTATCAGAAGATTCGAGCAGCTATCCTTCAAATATGCGGGAATCCGGGGTGGCTAAGAATCGATCAGAATATTCTCATGCAAACAGGGGAGGAATTGGTCCTGTTCCATGACGGCAATGGCTTTAGTCTTAGCCCGTTAGGTCTATTATCGGGTTTCGATTTGCTACCTCTATATTTCCAGCTATACCCGAACGTGGTCGAAAAAGAGGAGCTGATGGCAGTGTCCCACGACGTGGTCCGTGGTGGGTCGGTATCTGCAGTAAAAGCACTGCTGGATCGCGGTTGTGATATTAAGTCCCGGGATTCTGAGGAATTTCTTCTGCTTAGGACTGCAGTCTTCTCTGGGTGTGAGCCGATGGTCTTGTTTCTGCTTCAGGAGGGAGCGGATGTGCACGCGCGCTCATTGGACGACGATGAGGTCGACTTTGTGAGTTACACTGCCCTACACCGTATGGCTAGGGCGCTTCGGATCGCTCTCGAACGTGGCGCAGGTCGAGATGGCCCCTTCGGGGGTATAAAGCGGTCTCTTCTCCTTTGCGCCGCAGCATCTGGAAATGCGGCAGTTGTCAAGGTGCTCCTAGAATACGGTGTGGACATGAGAAATAGTAACGCTCTATGCAGGGGTAGTCCAAGCCCTCGTGGACGGTGGTAGCAACGTCAATGGGATAGGTTATAGTAGTAACACTCTCCTCTGTCAGGCAGCCCGTCGTGGCAACGTAGAGACGTCAAAGCACTTATCGCTGCTGGTGCCGACATCGAGAAGGACGGTCCCCTCTATGCTGCCGCTGCTGGTGGGTCCGAGAGATCGCCGAGAGTAGTCAAAGCCATCCCGGAGGCGGGCGCCAAGGTGGATCCCGAGATAAGGGTCAGGGGTCGCGGCTCCGCTCTCTGGGTTGCGGCTACCGAGGGCATTCAAGAGACAGCACAAATACTTCTGGACGCTGGTGCCAAGGTCGACGATATGGATCTCAACCTGTTGAGTCCCAAGAGTTGCGCGCTCGAGCAGGTGGCTTCGCGGGGCTTGGTCATCTTAGTAAAAGCACTTCTCGATTCCGGTGCAGACGTTAAGGCTATTAGTATCCGCTCTCTACGCCGCGGTTTTGGGTCGGTAGAGATAGTCCAAATGCTTATCGATGCCGGCGCTGATGTCAATTACAATATCCCCGGATCAGATGAGCGCAACCCCGCCCTCTCGTGCGCGGCGCTCCAGGGCCGTACAGAGGTAGTTAAAATGCTCCTGGATGCTAAGGCGGATATCAACCGGCAAGGGACGGATGGTACCGCTCTCAGGATCGCGGCTGACCGCGGCCACATAGAGATATTTAGAATGCTTCTGGATGCTGGCGCCGATGTCACTACCCAGAGGAGCAAGGATCAGGGTACGGCTCTCCATGCAGCTGCACAAAGCTGTGGACCTGAAGCAGCGGAGATTGTTCAGCTACTTGTATGTGCTGGTGCCGATGTCAATGCCGAGGGCGGGTCTCACGGTAGCCCCCTGATAGCTGCGGCTTACACAGGCTCGAGGGAAATAGTAGAAATACTATTGGATGCTGGTGCCGATGTTAATAGGCGAGGGGCCAAGGGCAGCTGTCCTCTCCAAATTGCATGGACGCAGGGCAAGACAGATGTAGTTCAACTACTTCGTGCTTCCGGCGCCCACGATAACATTAATGGGAAGTACTACGGTCCAACACTCTCCTACGCGGCTCGCTGGAACGATATGGAGATGGCAAAAAGGCTTCTGGATGTTGGCGAAGGTGTGGATATCCCTGTTCAAAAATACATAGATGCTATCTACATCGCGGCTGGCAAGGGCCATACGGAGATTGTCAAAACGCTTCTATCACCTGGTGCCGGTGTCCACATGCATATGTATATCGGGGCAAAAGAATACGGTAACGCTCTCTATCACGCAGCTCTGGACGGTGGCTATTACAGGACAATCAAAGTACTCCTGGATCACGGTGTCGATATCAATATCCAGGTGGAGATGTACGGTATCGCTCTGTGCTGCGCGGCCGGCCATGGTGATATAAGAACATTCGACACCCTTCTAGACGTTGGCGAAGATTTTAATATCCCAAGTGGGGCGGCGTACGGTACCGCCCTCTATGCTGTGGCTGCCGGCGGGATCTGCCATGATATCTGCATTGACCGCTGTAACCAGGGAGACGGCCATCGCGAGATAATAGAAATGCTTATAGCAGTCGGCGCTGATGTCAATGCGGAGGGGGGAGAGCACGGTAGCGCTCTTTACGCTGCGATTTTCTACGAAAAAGAAGAGATAGTCGAAATACTTCTGGAGGCTGGCGCTGATTTCGAAGTTCTGGTCGACAAGCACGGCACCGCTCTCCACTTTACTGCTCGCAATGGCCGCCCAGGGATGGTGGGAATCCTTGTTGACGCTGGCGCGGACGTTGATATGGTGGGGGAGGATGGTACCGCTCTCCAGATTGCGGCTGGGGAGGGGTTTCTAAAAACAGCCAAAGTACTTCTGGAAGCTGGCGCTGGTATCAATGTCCCAGGCGGCAAGCACGGCACCGCTCTCCACTTAGCTATTCGCAATGGGCATGCAGAGATGGTAAAAACCCTTATCGACGCTGGCGCCGACTACGAAATGTCTATTAGCTCCCACAGGGAAATTGCTTGGGTCAGGCCGGAGGCAGAACTAGAGGGTACCTCCAATGTCGAAGAGTTTCAGGATCAATATCTCATTACGGCGGAAACCCCAGGATGGAAACAGTCACTAGAGAGAGGTGATCATTAAACGATTTCCTAATTTTACTCGGATATGTTGCAGGGAGCGTTTTATTTATTTATTATGTTTATGAGTCTTGGACTATCCGCTGGGGATAATTTGTAACTAGTTTGAAGGTTTCGCCGGGTGCTGAAGTTTAGGGTAGAATGAAAATGAGAATACGTGACCTTGTAGAGGAATTAGTGATGGCACGAGACAAGGCCAGACTACGTATACTCATCGAGACTTTTTTGAATCTCTTCCACCACACAATTTGATATTACAAATCCCCCAAACCAAGCGAGAAAGGGATTGAGGAAGCCATCGAGATATGGAAGCGGTGGGGAGAGTACAGGCGGAAGAGAGGGGAGGTGAGCGAAGAAGAACTGGCAAGGGAGAGGGAACTGAATCAAGGGTGGGGAGAGCTTGAAAAGGAGTAAGGGAGGAGGACAGAGAAGTCAGAGAAATTGTTAAAATGTTTGGTTGTGTGCTGTGTTTTCTTATGTTTCCAGTTTTCTTTGTTGAAGATGGCGGCGGAAGAGAGGGTAGTTCAGGGCTAGTGCGATATTGACATAGCCTTAGGGCTGGATATAACTAAAAAAAGACCCCCCAAACCAGGGTTAGGGTTTAGCAATAGGTGGGAACGCGTCTGGGGCCGTGGGTACGGGCGGGTGCGGGGGGTACGCCCCACCAAAATTAAGCGAGGCACCACACCACAACCCCAAAATTAAGCGAGACACCAGTCCCTCTTAAGCCGCACAGCAATTTCTTATCGATAAGCCTACCCCACACTGTCCCTGCATGAACCGAAATGCGGGGTAATAACTACTCGCGACAGAATTGCATCTCAAGACTGGCGTATTCGGGTATCTCTCTGCTGCGAGTAGTGGTGGTGTGTGCAGGAATTGCGCAAGGTGTCATTCTCACGCAACCTGCAGCTTGTAGCCTTGAATACCGGTAGAGTCGTCATAAAGAGTAAGAAGGCTAGCTGAGGAGGAGTCCCAGGTCCAGGCCGAAAAACGTGAGGCCAATCTGCCATCAGGGCAGACATAAGAGGACTGCGAAAGAATTCCGCGATCTAGGATTCCGAGATCTCTCCCGATAATAGCCAGATCGGCTGAAAGTCCCATCTATTTTAATAATAAACAGCTCAACTCTTTTTTTACATTATATATGTATCTTTTTTGGACTATTTTTTTGTACTATATTTTTATACTATTCTTCATACTATTAATTGACCGGCGTTTAATAAAGCAACGTACACTGAGCCAGGAGTGGTGTTTATTGAAATGTTTGGAATCAAGTGCGGTGTTTACATGTAATCAGGGCAAAATGGTGTTTAACTAAACGAATCGTGTGTTTAAACAAATGCGACGTGTGTTTAGCTGAAAATCGCCCTACGTGTATTTTAAACACCGCGATATTCGAATATTAATTACAGAGGTAACGTTTATCCAAACACTGCGCAGTATCTATTTAAACACCGGTCAAATGTACCACAGGGGTCATTATGAAAGCTCTCTACCTGGGTCGAGAGAAAAGGACCAATCCTTCTTCTGTCATCATCAATGCAAGGAACTGGGATCAACCTCCCGAGTAACCTCAGAGACGCGAGCTGGTGGAAGCGGAGAACGCAGCAAACTCATGAAGGTTCTGGAGATGGGAGTGTGCTCGTAGAGACGGAGGCGGAGGAGGGCGTGGAGGATGTGGAGGGCACGGATGGAGGGATCGGAAGTGGAAGATTCTTGTAGAGGTATATATGTGCTACTACTATTGCACCTACTACTACTGTAGTTTGTATCCCCCCTTCCCCGCTCCGTTTTTTTTTTGGTAGCTTTGGGAACCTGTGCTAGCGTATATGGAACACTTGACGCCCCCAAAGTAATTATTATTAATATCTAGGATAAATTGTTTTGCGGCCGTCAGATCTCCAGCGATTGGTGTGGCCTTTTTGACATACTGTTTCAGTGTCCTTTTCCCTTTCTCCATTCTGAGGAATTGATTTTCTGAATTAGGTCGCCTGTCAGCATTGTCATATTTATTTCTCAGTGGTTTGGTTATTTTGCCCTATTACGATGCTGTTGGTTTGGACTGTCTCGTTGTCCAGTCCGCCTTTGAGCCGTAGTGGTCAACCTTTGAGGAAAAGTTCACTCTGATCGATGTGATGAATACATAAAAGGTCTTCGTTCTTTTTTCCACGGAGTTTCCTAGCAGTAATTGACTTAATCTTGTGATTCAGTATTGTATCTTCTTGTTCAATGCCTAGTGAAGGAGTAGATTGTTGTTGTTGTTGTTGCTACTTCATTTATTGTATGTAGCCCGCAGGCTATGACAATACACCCTCCTCCCTACTCCCCTCGCCTCACCCCCTCAACTACCTACCATAAGAACTACGAGACTAAATTCCTACCCCATAGCCAAAGCAGATAGGAACGTAAAACTGCCACAGGCAACGCGATAACAACATAGAAATAATAAAAACAAAAGTGAAGAAACAGATCGAATCGAATGCTGACGAACTTTCCGCTTCTGTCTCCGCCGATGGTGGGTTTGCTTAGTATTCACCGAGTGTTCGATGTTGATTTGGTGTTTAAGGAACCTCCGGGACCGTAACCAATACCACCTTCACCACTGACCACACACTGTACTCTTACCCTACCTGTCACCTGAACTACGTAGTAGGTGTCCCCAGAGCTTTTTGTGGGCAATGTCCATTTCGGCGGGAATCTCACTACTCCGCGTCTCCGACTACAACAGATTCAATCCCATCAGGTCTCGATACTTGCAGCATTAGGCACTCTACCGTCAACATGTATAAATTCGTTTCATATGAACAGGTTGCTAAGCACCACAGCCCAGCTAACACTTCATTTCGGGAAATCGTTTTCACATAGCTCTACGGGTACCGCAGATCATTATAATTTATGTACAAGAAAAACAATGGAAATGAAATTTCAGCTAAACAACAAGGACAGAAGGACGTGTACTCCGTTTCCCTACTCAGCGAGATCCCTACCCAGTGAGATTCACATACAAATGGTTCTTGGCTGCAGGCAGATTTTATGTGGTGGAGGGCCACAATTCTCGGTCAATAGGGGTCTCGCTGAGCAGGGAAACGGAGTATTCTTCACAGGGCCCCCCCCCCCCCCCCAACCCATCTACTAGCGATGATATCCGTATTGCATGCTAATATATGCGTTAGCATATTGCATCTGAGCCTGTAATTGGCTGGCGGCCGCGACGCGACTGGCCCTGACCTCTGCGATGAGTTGCGCCACCGCCATATGCTGGTTGTTATATGCGTTCTGGTACGGCGTGGCCCCTAAACCGTCCGTAACGTCAACATGCGCACCTGCTGTGAGAAGCACTCTTGCAACCTCTATGTGTCCGGCGGCCGCGGCGATGTGTAAAGGCCTTCTCCCGAACATGTCTACCGGCTCAAAGCTTGCCCCGTACTTTAGAAGTAATTCCGCATTCCTGGCGAAGCCGCCTCCAGCTGCAATGTGGATTGGGAAACTCCCAGTATTCGATGGGATGGAATGATTTGCTTGAAAGTTCAACAGCGTCTCGACAATTCCTTCTTTCTTACTATCATTGACCGCATAGTAGGGCGCTGTCAAACCGTTCGTGTCCCTACAATCCGGAGACAGCTGGGATTGCTTGAGTGCATTCAAGAGCTGTAGAACAGTGTCTGCTTGGCTACAGAAGACGGCATGGTGAAGCGGTGTCATTCCACCCCGGTCCGGTGATATTAGATTTGCCCTCTCCTTAATAAGCAACTCAATGATCTTCCGATGACCATGCCTCGCTGCCCAGTGCAGAGCGGTATATCCGGAGTCCCCCCTCTCCTCTGTGCTAAGTCCAACCCCGAGGAAGATCTCGACCGTCTCTATGTGACCGCCCATCACCGCTCGGAACATTGACACCACCTTTTCACGGGTAGTGCCACTGGGCAATCTGGCCAGGATGAGAGAGACTATCCGGTGGTAGCCGTTTTCGGCCGCCAGTTGCAGTGGTGTGTATTGCGGCCCGTCTTGGCTGTCCAGAGCGGCCAGGTTTAGGGGGAATTCCAGGAGAACTCTAACAGCGGCCTCGTCGCAATTCCTGATAGCAATGTGCAGGAGGGTAGTCGTGCCATTGTGCTGTCTGGCGTTCGCACTCGAAGGATTGTTGGATAGGATCTGTCTCAGGCTCTCAACTTCACCGGCCATGAGAGCACTGTACGGCGTTCGAAGAGAAGATGGCAATGTGGAAATTTCCGGGATCGAAGTGGAGGAGGTAGAGTCGGTAGTGGTAGTGGTAGTTCGCGTGAGTGGTGTTGTAGGCCTCACTGGGGTTGATGGTGGGGAAAGGTGAATCGAATTTAACCCTTGCTGCATTGTCTGCGTAGCAGCGTCTGCATTGAAGGTAAAGTTCTTCAGATGGGCAACGACGCTCTGATATGACCTGTCGTGTTTGCTCTTGAATTTGATCATATCTGAATGGTCTGCCTCCACTATGTGTACCTTTTGGATCTTGTTGGGTAGCTGCAGGATTGAGGATCCCCGATTGACCCGTGTCAAGAGCTCCCCGCTGGCCGTCGATCGACCATTCTCATCCTGCATATATCAAACTCAAACTCGCATTATCATTGACCCACTACGTGACAAGTAATGGGGCGTAACGCAGCTACGTACCGTGACAGCCCTACGCGTTAGATCGGCCTCGTGGAAGCTCACGATCTTGATATTCTCACAGTAATTGATGAATCGGGTCAGCTCGCTGTTCAGAGCCGATGAGCCCTCTTCCAGCGACTTAATAAGTTGCTCCCTTGGCGAACCTTCCTTCACCATGCCTAGCATGTCCTCTACGTAGAGACCTCGATGTGGCGTACCGAAAAATATGATTGCCCGAGTATTATGATATATGGAGCCAAATTCAGACTCGTCTTCTCTGGCTTTGACGATTGCCTGATAAGTTAAAAATATAGGTCAGTCCTCGGTGGTCGTGTCTCTAGTGCGGGGAAAGAGAATACACCAATGAAGCTACAACGAGGAGAAAGTACGTACCTGAGCAATGATTACACCACCAAAGCTATGCCCTATCAACACAAGGGGCCGTTCCTTTTCAACTGGCTGGATGATGATCAGAAATGACGCGGTAACAACGGGGGTAAACCATCAAGAGCTAGGATACCTACCTTCTGCCTGACTTTGATTAGCTCTTCCAGTAGCTGATCCGCATAGTCTGAGATGATGTGTGTTCCACTGGTTCTGAAGTTCGTATTACACCCAAATATCATAGTTCTTCACAGTGGCAGGTCCGATGGGAGAAAGTCTCTGAGCCACATGTTTCGTAAGTTCCCCCTCCCACGCCATGAGCCATAGGCATGACCATTGAGACCCGAAACCGCTACAACACTGAAAAAAGATAAGAGTATGTTAGCAAAGTTCATTACGCTGGTTATCCAAGAATATCTCTTGCTTGTTAGTTGCGGTACATACTCTGCGTTGATATGGCCCCGGGGATTGTAGAGCTGGGTCAAGTTGTAAAAGTCTTTGTCGATAGTTAATGTTTCCGCGCTGTTATCCGATCGGTCCCAATACAGATCGTAGGTATCGCGGTCGGTGAGACTGCTTAGTTTCTTCGGTGGGTTCGTGGAGAACTGGATGAAGGCAGTCTGGCTATCGTCGTCGTAACAGGACTGGACAATCCTGGAGTCATCTTGATTGACCCGCTCATTCGGAAACTCCTTCTCCAGTCGTCCGGCAAGTGTGCTCAGCCTGGCACTCAGCGGGATACCCGTAACGCGAAACACAAATTCTGGCATTTTCACCTGCTATCGAGTTTGATTCTGTCCACTTTTTTTTTTTCTTTCTTTCTTCTTTTTCTTCTTTTTTTCTTCTTTTTTTTTTCTTTTTTTCCTTCGCCTTTGTTCCTCTCGCTTCATGCACAATCTTTCCGGCGAAGGTAAGGTGGTAGGTTCCTAGGAGGTTCGTCTTGATGCAAAGTGAGTTCTTCAGGGTACCGTTCGGAGGTGATGGGGGGGCTAGGAGGGATGGGGCAGCAGCCCTTCATAAATAACCTTGCGACAGCACCCCCTCCCGAACAGGTCAGTGAATTGTTCAAACAAGTGCTTGCTATTACGAAGGATCTTTGGGCGTTGGCCCTATTGGGACCGATCTCATATCAATTGGTGATGGGTCAGCTCTGAAGGCCAATGATTGTAAAGGTTCTTAGTGTCACTAGACGTAGAAAAGCTCTGAGACTTATTATGCATGCAGGTTACGTATTGTGATATGTATGTCATTTCTCACTTTCAGAGTTAGAAATACGACTCGGAAGGGCTTGTTTAGTTGGCAAGATTAGTTGTAAGCTGTGGATAAGAAACACCTCTGGAGGTAATTCTTTTACCTATTCAGCCCATCCAGTCTTAATTGATTCCTCAGGGCGTTCCTAGACTGCGCCAGCCAGGTCCTCCTAATGCGCTCTCGGGGCTATGAAAACTTGCCCGCTAATGAATAGGGAGGTTTTGCTCTCTCCGACCAGATATGAGGCGCGCCTACAGTCTGCATAACCTATGCACAAATAAAAAGGAAACGGAAATGAGGTTTGCTCTTTCGCATCCGACAATGCGCCAAGAACTCCTACGAGTCTTTTTTGCAGTAGATTTATGCACCAACTGGCGTTGTCTGAAGGGAGTGCTTAAGGTGGTGCATCCGCTCAACATATCGTATGCTTGGTATCCGACATCTATAAAACTTGACCTACCTAAGCATATGGGGCTATATGCACGGCTTGATGCACTCTCACAGTGCGAAAATACCGATATCGGACGCTCTAAAACCTCCCTATTACACGTACTAGGCGTTGCTATCAAAAGAGTTCAGAAATAAGACCTGCATTTTGCAGCACCTGTCCCGAGTTTATTCCTTACCCTGGCAAAGAGTGTCGACCTTACTTTTGTTATATTCTGATAACCTTGACGGACGATTCTGCAGTTCCGGACTAGAGGGACCACCTCGCGAGGTCTTACTTTTGCTTGTGATGTTTTTTGCCAATACAATACAGTTAGCCATATATCCCCATGGCCGCCAACTCGGGCGGTTTGACCACCTCCCGATAATCATGATGAAATTTTCCACGTGAACCACTATGTCTTGGGCGGGTGAGACTTGCAGATTCCCCGACTTCTGTAACGGGTAGGTGGAGTAAGTGGAGTTCTAGCAACGAGCTTCAACCTCAACTTCAATTACCATCACAACGATCATTGTCAAATGCCTCCAAAAAAGCGGAAACCCCTTGAAGAAATGGAGAATGACGTTACCAAGCCAAAATCAAAAAAAACTCGAAAACCTCAAGTCTCAAAACCTAAAGATTTAAATGCGGATGAAGAGATTTTGGTTGAGAACCTGCCATTGCCGCCCCAGTTTGATTTTTTTGAAAGTGAACATCCTCCTCATGCTGCGCGCCCACTATTGCCCGATGGTTTTCCAGCGGATCCAACTCCTATTCAGCTTTTCCAACTGTACTTTACCGATGAAATCCTCGAATCAATAGTTATCAACACAAACTGTTATGCAGAAATCAAGCGAGCAGAGAGGTTTAGCGAGGTTATCTATGGACGGCCCTGGCATGCCGTTACAGTCCCAGAACTTAAATTATTTATGGGTATTCAGATCTATATGGGTATTTACAGATTTCCTGCAATAGATGATTATTGGAAAAAGGAGACAAAACTTTCCCCTATGCACAAACCTTCTTTGGATCGGTACAAGCAGATTAAGCGGTTTTTACATGTATCACAGCCTGGTGAGGAGCTAGGAAAAGCAGATTGGTGGCAGAAACTCGAGCCTCTGGCATCTCATTTACGCAATTGTTTTTGACTGTACTACCTTCCTGCTACAGATGTGGCATTCGATGAAATGATAGTACAATTTGCTGGCCGCAGCAATCATACTGTCAAAATGCCGAATAAGCCCATTGATCAAGGGTATAAGGTTTATGCCTTATGTGAACATGGGTATACTTATTCATTCCTCCTTTATTCCAGTCAAACAAAGAATGAGTCAAGTTCCTTTACTGAAGAAACTGCTCAGTATATATCAGCAAATGGAGAACTATTTTCACCGACAGCTCAAGCAGTTTGCCATTTAGTTTTCCTTCTCCCGTACCGTACTCATCGCTTTAATGTCTATATGGACAACTATTTCAACACTATCTCACTATTACGCCATCTACGGAATTATGGTATAGGTGGAGCAGGTACTACTCGTGCAAATAGACCTGAATTTCCAAAAGAGCTAGATTTAAACAAAGGTCTAGCACGACGGATACTGGAGTGGAATCATTTAAGTGCAGTTGTGATCGATTATGTTTGTTCTGTACTGTGGTAAGACAATAATCTCGTTCTTCTTCTCACTACTATCCACGATATTCGCAATTATGTTTACAGCATACGGCGGAAACCTAAAAAGACAAGTACCAATGCTGTCTCCTCTCGTAAAGCATTTGCTAAGAATGAGCATCGAAAATTACTTCCTATTCCTGAAATAATTTTTGACTACAATCAGTTTATGGGCAGCGTCGATATTGCAGATCAGTTAAGGAGTAATTATCCAACCTATCAAAGAAGCTGCCGCACATGGCTTCCCTTATGGTTTTAGTTATTGGATACGTCAATTGGAAATCTATATATAATTGACAAATACATCCACCCTACCCGCACTCATAAAGAATTCCGGATTTCTCTTGCACAATCCCTGATCAAATTGGGTTGGAATCAGCTCCACCCGCTCAAAACCAAACATTCAACTTCACTTATTGCAAACCACCACTCCTATGTCAAGAAAACCACTCTTTTACCACCTTCTCATACCCGGTTTTTTTGCGAACATAATGAGGAAACCAGAACTGGCTCAAAACGAGAATGTTGGTACTGTCACTATAAAAAGACTCATGGCGACCCAAAGAATCCTCCCACTGGGTCCGCTAAGAAAAGGGAAGAGATACTGAAGTCTATGAGAGTGAGTGAAACCGGTATCTGGTGTTCTCTATGTAAGCTACCATTGTGTAAAAAGAACGGGTGCTTCAAAGATTTCCATACCGTCTCTGTAGAATAGTTAGAATTCTAGATACTGTGGGCCCGGGGAAGCTGTTGAAGGCTCGTCACTCTCGGCGCTCTCAGCATCCAATAAGAAGACTTCACTCTTAGTAATGATCCGTATCCAAGTTCCAACACAGGAAGTCGGGGAATCTGCAAGTCTTACCCGCCCAAGGGATCCTATCCAGTGCACTGCCAGTATCATCTTCTGAAATTTGAGCTTCCTAGCCATCCCTGTCACTTTGAACTAATCAGAGTGAAAAAACTTCAGGGGACCTAACGATATTACATATTAGATTAGATAGCTGAAAGGGCAGCGCTCATAAGTCCTCCAGTCATACGAACCGATCAATCCTGCACGATTAGCGGGGAATTATTTCTATCTCGCTCAGCTAAGCCAGGCTTCATGGAAACGTGGACCAATAGAGGGATCTTTAAAGGGACCTTGAAAATACCCCGCACACCTATTACAGGATTGCTTAGCATGTGCGGTGTTAGTCGGATAATGATATTGTCCTAGTACGCGGCCGCCGCCAGCTGTTCAGTCCGACTGCAGTCGACTGCAGTCGACTATGCCAAGCCAGGTAGTCCAAAAAGTAGGACGGACTATGGTGGACTGCAGTCGACTGCAGTCGACTGCAGTGTTTCAGCCAAGACAGTCCGTCCTGCTGGAGGATGGACTGCCGACTATGGACTGCATAAGTATATATTTTAAGTATAGTGTGTCAACAGAGGTACCATAAATGAATTAGTGTATAACTTGTGAGGTGTATAACACCTGCGGGGCTTCTCCTGAATCTTTGATTTTAAATCAATTCAAGAGCTTCGAACACATATTAAAGACGAACAATTTTTTGCAAAGCCATACATTAAAATGTCATTCAATGAAGATACTTCCCGAACAGCAAACAGCTCAACCTATGAGCCATCAGTTGCCAATACTATGCAATCCGTCAGAGACGATCAATTGACAAGGGCTCCCGCAGTTCCAGCTGCCTTCCAACAAAAGCCAAAAGAAAGAACTAGTTGGGTTTGGAAACATGGCACGGCCATTCAAGCTAAAGATAGAAATGGAGTTATAAAAGATAGATGGAGATGTAATTTGTGTAAGATATAGATTGCCGTAACCCTTGATTTTTAATGTAATAGGTCCAAATCAAGATACTGCCGCCAACTATTCAAATACAACTACTAAAAATGCTATCAATCATCTTGTCCGAACGCATAGTTTTCACCAAAATGGGGAGTTACGGGATTCTATTCTACATATAGGTAGTGGTAGTCAGAGTTTTGGGGGTGCCTCAAGCCAGTCGTCATCCAGCAACCCTTTAATGGAACCAGTCAAAATTATTTTCAAGAGTGATATATTCAAACAACTCTACGTTAGATGGATTATATCCAACAATGTTCCTTTTCAATAAGCTGTTTCGCCAACATTGAGATATCTACTTATGTATCTTTGTGCAGTGGTAAATTGCAGAATTATTATCTTTATTGTTGTAAACTATATTAATAATCAATTAGCAAGCTTCGTATACAGAATTAAGCAAATCGATGCCAAAATCCTCTACGACTGTCAGTTCATGGGTTAACCAGTCTGTTTTATTCAACCAAAACTCAATTAGAAATGCATTAAGCAGTTCGGTATTGTCTGTTCGTTTGCGTTTCGATCTGTGGACCTCTCTAAATAATCTAGCATTGTTAGCCATAGTCGCATATTGGTTAAACGAGGAAGGCACCCTCAATCATGCATTGCTAGGTTTACTGAGATTATTGGTTGCACACAGTGGCGAAAATCAGGGAAGTGTTGTTTGGGCAGTCATAAAAGATTACCAGATATAAATCTCCTTAGGTTTTTTTACGCTGGATAATGCAGGCAATAATCTTACAGCTCTTCAATTTATTGATAGCCAGCTTAATCAGCCAAGACAGATTTTGTTGTCAGCAGAGCTTACACGACCCCAGTCAACAGCCAATTTGTTAATAGTTGAGAACCGATATGTACGTTGCTATGGACATATTTTGAATTTAGTTGTCAAAGTATTTCTTTACGGCAAAAAATCAATGCAACTACTATTTCCTGAAGACAAACATCTGGCTGAGCAAGAGAATTTTGAGATTGAGAAATGGAGAAAGATTGGGCCTCTCGGAAAGCTTAGAAATATCACAGTCTGGATTCAAGGCAGCCCACAAAGACGGGAAGCTTTTTACAACTCTGTTAATTCAATTTTGGGAACATCTATGCAGGCGAAAGCATTGATTTTGGGCAATGTTACAAAGTAGACTGGAGATTATGATGGACTTGAAAGAGCTCTCAAATTAAGACATGCGATTGATTTTCATGTCCACCAACTTTTGAGAGATACGACGAGTCCAAAGCCGGTAATTGAGAAGGATCAGCTTTCGCCGAATGATTGGGTTATCTTAGCGGAGATCTTTGTTATTTTGAAGCCTGTTAGAGATGAGACATTATCTCTAGAAGGACACCGTACGCAGGGTTCTCTCTATGATATTTATTCATCATTTGAGTTGTTACGGCGGCATACACTGGACACAAAACAGCGGGCTCAATCTCCAGTAATAATTATATCACTTGAATTAGCTTATCAGAAGTTGGAAAAATATTTTTCCATCCACCAGTTAAGCCCAATTATATATGCGTCAATTGTCCTACATTCCGAGATGGATAACTTCTTTGATGATATAGAGTCCGGGTTGGGGGATAGACCAGAGTGGGGTATAAAAGCTAGATCTCTCGTCAAATCCCTTTGGGAATCATCGTACAAGCCAATACAGCTGCACAGTACATCCACCGTCACTCCTTAATCACCAAAAAGAACTCTTGATCCTAACACATATAAAAGAGTACGAAGCTTTAAAAAGCCACGTCTAGATCCAGACTCAATTGAAGATGAACTCACGCGCTATCTTCATTGGATATCTCAGAATATACATGAGATAGGTCTTCCGATTCCATGGTAGATAAATTCAAGACCATTATACCCACGCCTGTCTATATTTGCTCTTGATGCATTTTCCACACCAGTGATGTCAGCTGAATGTGAGCGGGTATTTAACAGGTAAATTCCGATCAAAGATATTGCTGAATTTTAATTAATATGAATTGCATTTTCCAGTGCGAAACAGTCAATTACGGGCAGGAGAAACAGGCTTGATGAAGGAACAATTGAAGCTGGAGAATGTCAAAAGTCATGGGCGCGGGCGGGATTAATTTCTTTCAATCAAGCTGGTGACATATCTGACTTCCTTGTCAGAAGCGAAAGGGATTCTCTTACTGCTACGCAGCTTAAAAACTAAAATTGGAATTTTTGTATTTTCATTCGGCAAAGAAAAAAATTTGTTTTTGCTTTTCAATTTTGGTAACTTTTTTTTTTTTTTTTTTTTTTTTGTAATTTACATTCTATGTGAGACCTGGCTTTACCCGCCGCCAGTTGTATTTAAACACATCTATTCCCCCCTCCTCTCTTCTTCCTTTCATGCCTTCACCACACCATCATAAACCACAACAAAATAAAGTATTGTGTCAAAGCTTTTATTTTATTCTAGGGCACCTATTGGGTATTGCGTTACTGCTCCTGATCAATTGCTGTGTTAATAATGGATTTTCCTACTACCTCCGCTGCCTCCAACACGCCTACCACCCCCGCTACCTCTTCTGAAAATCCTTCATTTCCATCTTTAATTAAAACCATTGAAAATTTTGTTAATCAAGAAAAACTTCAAAATAATGAGCTTCCTGAAACCCCAAGAATTCTCCGCAACCTCTGCAAACCTCTACATAATACTTTTACTACCACCACCGCCACCCTTTTCCAATCATTCTTCATTGAAGAGTCCAGAAAAAAACTTGTTGTACAAGAGAACTTTATTGTTCTGGCACTTGCAGAAAAAATTCCTATCATCAACTCCAACACCATCATCAACTCCAGCGACAGCCAAAAATTAGTTGTGTTTTGGAAAAATGCAATCAATTTGCCTTGAGGATCTGTTCGTGGTCAACAACTTATCACTGAAGTGTACGCAGCCATCACTAAACTCCAAACCAACTACAAACCCCCGAAGCCACATGCCACCGATAAGAGACATAAAAGGAGTACAACAATTGAGGTTCCTAATAGTAGTGTGGTCGGGTTATGGCATTTTGCATGGTGGTTTGCTCAGGGGCAATCAAAAACTAAAAAACCTGTTATTTCGGCGTACCTTGTTGACACTGCATCTAAACAACAAACCTGTATTGATTTTTTTCAAGACATTACACCTATTCTACAAGTCACCGGCATGGTTTATCAAATCATAGACCCTACCGACTATTATGCTACACTCTCCCGTGTCAGAACAACCAGAAAAACCAGTGCCTGGAACAACTTCGCTACCAGCCACAGGTTTCCATTCCATGGTCTTGCCCTGCTTCGCAACCTAAGAGTTAAACCCCATATGGATGGAGAGGATAGGAAGGATGGATACACTATGATGATTTGTGCAGGCAAATTCACGAAAGGATATCTTGTTATTCCTGCCTTGAATGTTAAGCTTAACTTTAAGCCTGGCAATGTCATTATGTTCAAGGAATTTATCTTAGAATATTACCTGACTGAGTATGAAGGGGACAGAACAAGCTTTGTTTTCTTTACTCATCAAAACATTTGGGATCACACCAAGCAATAAATGTACATAGTTCAATACCAAATTCATGCGTGGTGGTACTCATATCATGTAGTGGTGCGAATGGACCTATGCGCATGGTTGTCATAACTCTTCAATTTTATTACCCTACACCGTCCATAGTCCGACTACAGTCCAATACCCTTGGTTGCACGCAGTCCATAGTCCACGCTAGTCCTATTGATTTAGTCGGATGCAGTTCATGACTGGACCGTTAGCGAAGTTGGGCTTGAGGTATCAGTGGCGTTGGTGGCGCAGTCTCTTCCTCCTCTTTTTCTTCGGCTTCCTCCATCTGGTAATCCGATCCACTTTCCGACCCGTCATATTTCTCCTCTTTCTCTTCTTCTTTGTCGGTGGGGGCGGGAGCCTCTACCCCCCCATCTCTTTTCAAAACAAATTGATTCAAAATAGGTATTTCTACCTCGGCTCGTGGTCTCGTCTCTGTAAGCACCTTTGGTGAGGGGCTTTGTTGTAGTCTTTTCCAGAGGTTATGAACTTGCAGCATCAGTTCATTATTTTTCTTCGCTAAAGTGCTGACATTTCGCCTCAGTCTCGTAATTTGCTCAATATGCTGATTTTGCAAATCCGCATGGGTGGCCATGAGTTTCTGGATACTCATAGCTTTGCTTTCTCTCCAGTTGGTTGACTTGTGCGCTTTATTCATCTTTATTCTGTCGCTGTACACCTGGTGAAGCCTAAAAGTTTTGTAAAAGGGGTTTTCTGAATAGCAGAAAACTCGGAAGAGGGGTATTTCCTGGTGTTGGGGAAAATATGTGTCGACTCCTAATTGGTCGGTTCGTCCTGCACGTTGGTTGTCAAGGGAGAGCTCGAGTCAGCGCGGTGATTAGAGGTGAAGTCCATAATCATATAAGGATTAGAGATGGTGAGAAAGAGAAGTGAAGCGGATTTTACTTTTTTTTCGACAATGGGTTGTTTTCTTTGTATAGGGGTAGAATGGTTCTAGACTAGCTATTAGAAGGTTTTAACCGGAGTTTGCTTATAATGGGAGGAGACGGCACTGAAACAAGCAATTTAATGGAGCTTGAGCACAGTGTTACTTTTCTTTTGTTTTTATTTTAATTGAATGAGATTATACTATAGAAAGGGTCGGACCCCCTGAGCGTAGCAAATTTACTGACAGACTAAGGGATAGCTCAACTCACGGTAGAGGGTGTCAACCTGAATTACCATCGGCAGCGACTGACTTTTAGCTCAGATTTAGGGTTTAGACTCGAGGCCCCATCACCCCGGGCCCAACCTCATGTTTATGCTCTCTGTGGTTCGATGGTTACTGGATTCTTTTGGTCCTATTGGAGCTTTGACTGTACATGTTGACTAACTACTGACTCTCCCACTGGGGGGCAAGAGAGGCGGAGAACTACAAGGTGTGTTGTACATCGATATAATCAAGTATATTATGAGTGGAGGGCCCCCTTCGCACGCGTTAGAACGTGGACTGACCATCACGCGCAGGGAACGAGACATACCCTATGATGCAATTTCGGGAAAGATAAATTTTAGGGTGGGGAGCTTGTCTACCTTCACTCCGCTTCGGGCCGGCGCCGTTGAGAAAGGGTAGCTTTTCCTCTATCCTTCCTGGCGACGCGGGCCACTTTAACCCGCTGCCTTGCTTCCGTAGCTTGGGCGTTGAGCTGAGCCTCTGGGTGGGCTTGATGATCCGACCCCTAGAGAAACCTCCCCCTCATCCCCCCGGTTACATAAAAAGCTAGGCGGTTTTTGGGGAATTGACAAGGGGGGTAAATTTTTTCCCTGCAGGAGCTCTTTTTCCCTGCGAAAACTTCCCCACGGGAGCTTTCCCCCTCCTCCCCGGCCTTCCCACCTCCTCTCCCCCTCTCTCTTCCCAGTTTACCATCTAGGGCGGCCCTGCGGGAGCTTCTTCCTCAACTGTCCTCAACCTAGGAGCCAATTGGGACGGCCCGGCGGGAGCTTTGTCTTTATCATTCGGTAAAGGCGAGGCTCTCGGTGAAGATTTCGGGCTCGCCTTTGGGGTAGCCTTCGGGTTGCCTTCGGGATTGCCTTCGGGGTTGCCTTCGGGGGCCTTCCCCGTTTTTTTGCGGCCCCCTTTGCTCACGGCTGGTGGGGCAGCATCTTGGGGCATCCGTAAGATAACGCCATAGTTTGAACGTCCAATGGGATCCTCTCTATGTATAGAAGATATGCCTTCTATGGCTGTCATGAGGCCAATCGTCGGGCACCACAAAGGGGGGTCATGCATAACGACCCTTGCAATTTATTGTGGGGTTGGGTTTCTACGCACGATGGAGGTAGGTGCTCTGCGTGTTTCCCGTTCCACATCACTGACGAAGGGGACTGGTTCCATGTGGATATCATCTATGTGTAGAGGCTCGTTGATAAAGTCCTGTTTGGGACAACCTTTCGAACTACTATCGTGTAGTCGGAATTGTAGATGGGTCGATTGAATCAGGAGATTGGGGATCAAGGTGACCTCCTCGAACACCAATTAACTCCGGTGATTTCTCGGAATAGAAAGACTCTTGCGATGCTTGTGAATCATCTTCTTGGTCTTGATCGGGAGTTGTAATTTTGTGTGTACTAGGCTTCTTTGCCGGTCGGAGGGCCTATTCCTCTGGAATGCGTAACGACGAAGATGCCTCCTGTAGCTAGCGAGTATAATATTCCTGGTCCTTCTCATCTGTGTTTTATAATAGAGATTAGTTGATGATAGAATGTACGAGATGAAGATTGATTCACCCAGATGTCCAGCTAGGGGTTTAGGCAGCTCGAGCCCATGTTTGACGACATTAGCCTTCTCTCACTCATACACGACGTACCACATATTCTAAACACCCTCCAGAACCGCCATTGATGGCTAAATGATGTATAGAAAAGGAATTAGTTAGGGCGTGGTGAATCTAAGCGAATCATACGTAAAATTGGAGGGGAATGTCACCTAAGCAGTAAACGAGCGGATAAGATTCAGGCAGCACCTCCAGCTGCAATGAGAGATAAACAAATGTTGAAAGAGATGTGTAAATGGTAATGTGGGAGATAGAATTTCGATAGAGGGGCAGGAGGTTCGTTGCAGAATTAAGCTTTTAGCCAGAGTCAGGCAACCATGTTGTGAGTGAGAGCGCGGCTATATGTATGTTAGCGCGCCTTGGCACCTTAGCGGCTAGGCTAGCAGGTGACGTCATTAGTTCCTATTGTCTCTCGTTCACATCATCATCATAATCAATCAGTTCATGAACTCATCGTTCTTAGGTTCGAGTAGTTTAGTCTCGAGAAAAGTGAACAGTAAGTCATCAACCTCCACATCCTACTATCCTACACCCCTAATTACACGCACCAGCCTACAGCGTCCAATCAACATCTTTAACGCAGCAGTAGTAGCTAGCAGCGACATACGGGCAGTAAGGGTACTCTCCAATGCACAAAACTATATCCACACCCGCCCCCGACAGCAGCCAAACTATTTTGGCGTGCCTCATTTTTATATTTCCATATGCATTGGCGAGAACCTCCAGTGCCGACAACCATGGAGATCCACTCCGTGCTCCAGCATCCTCTTGACAACCTCATCATGGTTAAATTATAAACTCTACCGCATGCACGAAAGCACCCTTCTCGATTTCGCGGGCACCATGATTTGGTCAGTCTCTCCTAGCCGTGCATCATTATCCTACGGACAGTGCAGATGCGATCTCCACGGTCAACCCAGCTCTGTCCGCCGCCCACCCCAGCAGCCTGAACGAGCGGAGGCTGTCCCTGCTAAAGCGCCACTCATCCATGATCCTGTTATGCTTACCCAGCGCCTTGATGTTTTGCGACCCCTCGTATACGTGGACCCTTGGCCCGGCGTTGGGCACCTTGGCTAGAGTTTCTTCGTTGTAGGTCTCATCTGGGAGGCTGTAGAGCTTATAATGGCGTCTGTATGGTTCGGCAATGAACACAGTGATGTCGAGCGCACTCCCCATCAGCAGGCGTACTGGGCGAGTGCTCCCAATAGCGGCACACCAGCGAAATACAACTATTAGTACCCCGTATTTGCGTTGAGTGCTTGCGAAGCGATCGAGAAGTGGGGTGAAGGCGGCGCAGAGACGGCGGTTGATGCAGATGAGGGATCCTAGGTCCGAGTGACCACTGGCCTATTTTCGAGATGTAGAAGGGTAAGTGGCCTAATCGCCATTGTCGGGAAGCTCCAAAACATAGTCCCGATGAGACCGGTGGGCAACCAAAGCAGCCTTGTCGCAGGTGATTCTTGCATGTTGCTTTAAAATGTACCGATACCCCGTGTTCCTAAAAGTGATGCAACAGCTACGAACCATTTCGTAGCTACTGACCACCATGGCCACAAGTTGGAGATACACGTAACTTATAAATATCGAATTGTGTCTGACAGAGCTGTATAATAATACGTCAAGATAAAAAAGGTTAACTGGGTCTAGCTTTGAGAGTGGTCGCAACACCGGAGCATTGAGCTCGTTGCATCACTTTAAGGACCCTCCGGGGTACATGATAAGAATAATAATAATAATATAAAAAAAAAAAAAATCACAAATAAATCCCCCCGGGAAAACCCCACCTTCAATTCCATCACAATGCCTCCCCTCCTAAATGTAACTCCAACGCCTCAGCAGCTAACCCATCCGCCTCCTTGTTCATGCTCCTATCCACACGCCAAAACTTAACCTCAATCCCTTCCTCCCCCAACTCATCAATCCTCTCATTCAACATTCTTAACAATCCCTCATTCTCCACCTTCTTCCCCTTAGACGTCTTGAACCCATTCTTCTGCCACTTCCAAATATATTCACCCATACTCTTCGCCACATAATCCGAGTCCGTAACTAGCACCACCTGCATCAAACCCATGTTTTCCCACAATTCATTCCGAGTATCCAAGGCTTTCAATGCAGCTGTAATTTCCGCGACTTGACTTGTTTGCCTCTGACCACAATCGACAAGGCCCTTGGTGTTATATTTCGATCCATCTCCAAAAAATACTCCGTATCCGGCTCTAGCTGTAGCTTTCCCGTTATTCCGACACGCACCATCGATGAATATTGCGATCGTAGACGACATCGCTTTCAGCTCAGTAGGTGTGCGCATGGTACTATATAACGTGTTTGAAACATGGTTCGCTGGATCGTAACGAATTAACGTTGCTGGAGTGGCCGGACCAGTCCAAGCGGTAGAAGACAAAGGATAGAAATATCGTCCATTTTGCACCCTAGTTCCGGTGTGGTCTGTAGTTACCGAGGAGCCAGGAGGGCAGTTTTGCAATGCAGTCATGTGTTCAAGGGGAAATCCGTGTCTAAGCATCCACTCGTAGGACATTTTCGCATTAATATCAATTATCGCAGCCGTACTCTCGTAGATATTCGTGCTCAATTGCTGCTGGTTGCTGAATCGAAAGGTTGACGCCTTATCGAATGTAGGGCCGAGTGGTCTTATATTACTTCTGTTGCCACATCTCCCCTCAAGTCAGGCCACCAGCGTTATCACTCGCACCGACCACATGTGCAACACCCCGCCACAACCCTCCCCACTCCCCCGGCACCTCTCAAATAAAAGCTCCTCTATACGCAGCCTCACCATACGACAAATCACTAAACCCGACCTCGACCTTAATCATAGACTCTCACTCGCCCACAGTATTGTATGTAAGCATAGCCAACACCAACCCGTGCCGAGCCTATAAACGCTCTTAAAATACCATTGGCTGGAGTATCTTGTAGTGTAGAGCTATTCCTAGCTATATATAAGGTCCTACTAGGGCTTTTTAGCCGCCTCCTTAAGTTTTCGCCTTAGATTTTTGCTGTGGCGGAGCTGTACTCCCAGTCGCCCTGTATGAGGAGATCCGCCATATATACCTCACCTGTGATAGTCGCACAATATACTCTTCTATGTTGGGGCTGTTGTGCATATTACGCAATTGCCTACTACTAATAAATTTTGCAGCTGGTATTTAGTAAAGTGCTGGCCCCCACGGAGGGGTGGGTTTGGTCTGGCTTTACTAACGGGTCTTGTTATCTCTCTATTCAAATAATAGATCTCCCACACAAATCTGGGTTCTCTGTTATAGGGGGGTCAGCATTGCCGGGCTTTAAGATAGTCTATTGTTCAGCACGATTCTGCAGCTTGCGCGATTATTTTGTTGTGTAAGTTGCACAATGTATTATATTGTGTCTATACTCAGCCACGCATACATATGTACATAGAGTATTTACGGTTCATCTAAACCGTCCTTCTTCCCCTCTTCTTCCTTGATTTTTGAAATAAACCTCCATATTTTGCGTTGCAACCACGTTACACAGACCCAAAAGTCTTTAACACTTAGGCTTCAAAATGCCAGAACCCATCACCACCCAAGAAATTCTCAGTATCCTAACTTCGGGACGCTTAGACTCCTCCATTACCAACCAAGAAGAGAATAACTTTATCTCTCAATCTACCTCCTCCATTATTAACAATGCCAATACCTCCGATGAAATGAAAATCGTCATCTCCCTTCTCTGCGGTATCGCCCTCAATACCTCCACCATTGCAGGCGACCTGGCCCAACTCCAACAAGATGTCGACGACATCGACAAGAAGTTGATGGAACACATCACCTCCCCCTCCCCAATTACTCAGGAGAAATCCGAAATCGCTAGGATCTCACACTCCATCGATGTTCTCTCCAATAAACTCAACGCCCAACCCCCTCGTTTCCAGATCGCTTCCGCCACGAAGCCCCCTCCCGGCCCCAGCGTGTTACGGAGCGAAGCGGAGTCAATAGAACAGAAGGCCTAGGTTCACAACCGAGGCAGAGACGAGACGAGGACAACTCAGAGGAGTAGTAAATCAGGGACGTAGTGCCACAGGGAGTGGCGAGCGTAGGCGTAGATGTAGAGACAACAGTAGATAACGTTCTCAACTTCCTCGTACATATACGAAGAGAGACAGGGACTATGACTAGGCGAAGACTATGGCTAAACGAAGACTATGGCGAAGCGGAGACTATGGTAAAGCGGGGTAAGGTCACGTGGTTCCTGGCACTGTGCCAAGCGAAGCGAAGTATATAGACGATCTTGTATATTTCCTAAAGACAAACAAGACTAAAGACAAACGAGACGAAAGACCCTTGATAGTAGGGTTGATAACAGGAAGACGAAGTAGAGAAGAAAGAGAAAGAAAAGGACAAAGGAAAGATTCGTAACAACATATATATATCCATCCTAATCCCTGTACAGTCATGACTCATAACATCGTGTAACGGAAACCCATAGAAAACCAAACTCGTTCTACAATATTCTTCCTTCCATAGCAATCCTTAGTACGCCGTGATACAGCGCCAGCCGCCAAACCTCTGCCCACGACGCCGCTATTATAGCCGAAGAGGAACACAGAGCCAAAGTTAGACGTCAACCGACTCGTCCTCTCGTCCCCGTTAACCCTCCTCCCCTAAACCCTACGCCAAGAAAAGCCAAAGCGAAGAAAGCCAAAGAGGCCTTGGACAACCTCCAGCCGCTAAGCCCTCCCCACCGCCTAACGCTGCCGCCTGACAACGCAGAGAACCCCTTCCACATCAGCCAGAGGCGAAATTCTTCAATCCTAGCCAAAGCTCGAAAAATCTGGCTTTGCAGCCTTTACACTTCCCTCTCCGCATCGGTTAACCCTAAGGGTTCAATCTCCATCGTAGCCCACCCTACGGTCCCAGCTTCCTTCTACAATCCCTTTTTCGAAACCTTTACCTCCTTAATTAACGCGAGGATTAATACCCCCAGCAACCCCCTTACACTTTTCCGCCCCGCTCCAACAGACGTCGACGTTGCCATTCATGGTATTCCTCTCTACAACTTCCAAGACAAAGCCACCCTCGAAAAGGACTTTCCCGAAGAAGTTAGATTCGCCGTCGGCATCACCCCCTCCGCCGTTCGCTTTTTAATCAAAGACGATGCGACCAGAAACCTTAAGAAAACCTCCTCCATTGTGGCCACCGTTACTGCCGAAGAGGCCGCCCTAATTGGATCCACTATTAAACTATTCTCCCGCCCCCGCCGCTGTGCCGTTATGTGGTCAGCCTCCCCCTCCACCCAATGCCGCAACTGTCAGAAATTCGGACACGTCCATCAGGGCTGCAAGGTCCAAGATCCAGTTTGCCCGCTCTGCACCAAAACCCACACCAAGGCCGAACATAGATGCCCCAGCACAAACTGCCCAGGCTCCTCTAAACCCACCGCCAACTGCTGCCCCGTTTCACCTGCGAAATGCGCCAACTAGGGTGTCCACACTCAAGAACGAATCCTCCTGTCCCGCCTGCCTTCAAGAAGAGAATCCGGCCACCATGAGTCCCAAATTTGACCAGTTAATTAATCCAATCACAACAATAAGAATCCACCGCTTGATTTTCTACGCATTATCCAACACAACTGCGCTGGGAGCAACCCTGTGTTCATTTCACTCTTTTCACTACCGATGACGCAATCAGCTCATGTTATTGCTATTCAAGAACCACCTCTCTTTAAAAACAGACCATTACAAGCACCCTCCTTTACTCTATATGTCCCCACACCTACAAGAACAGAAGATAAAATTTCTACCTGTTTCTATATTGCAAACTCTCTCTTAGATAAAAATTCTGCTTCTGCTCTACCGTCTGCAAGAGGCGATATGATTACAGTTAATATTTTTATTAAAACTTCACCAAACATGTTCTCAACATTGCAAGTTACGAACATTTATAACCGTCATTTATCCTCCCATACTCGCTCAGTCGATCCTCAAGAAATTTTTCTTCACTCTCATAATCCTTCTATTGTTTTAGGGGATTTTAATATTCATTCTCCTCAAGCTGACCCCCTCCGCTCATTTACTTCATCAGAACTCTCTTTGTCAGAGCCATATTTTACCACTGCGGCCTCAAAGGCCTTTTTACTTATCAATAATCCTGGAGTCTATACCAGAATTTCCCCTACTCATCTAAGACGACACGGGGTTATAGACCTCGCCTTTGCCAACTCCAAAGCCAGCCATCTGATACGAAAATGGCTTCCTCTCTCCGCTGATACCGGTTCAGACCACAGAGCCCTCGCAATCACCGTCGCCCTCCCCGATTCTGACTTCTCCCCCTTCACTACTCCCAATTGGAAACTCACAGACTGGAACTGTCTAGATCCTGTTCTGAGAACCCTCCAAATTGAAGGCTTCTCCTCAGAACGCCGGCGAATGGTTTGATGCTTCTCTCAACAAACTCATGGACACGGCCTTAAGCTACACACCCTCCAAAGTAGTCTGCAAATGGTCAAAACCATGGTGGAATGCCAATCTCACCCAACTCCGAACCATTTTTCACTCAGTACAAAGAATGGTCAGGAAAGGCAGAGCACCCCCCTTTGAAGCCAAAGCGGCTAAAAACGCCTACTTCAATGCCATTAAAAAAGCCAAACAAAACCACTGGAACCATTTCGTCTCGAATGCCGATGCTAAAGACGTCTGGAAGCTCAAGAAAATGGCCACCAGAACGGAGGATCGTATTCCGTCCCTCCCAAACTCCCCAACACCACTCGCTCTAAACGAAAACCTTGTTAAAGTCTTCTTCCCACCTCGACAAGACCCCTCGCCTCCTCCCCCGATTAAATACAAGGACGTCCCCATTATTACCCCTGAAGAAATACACGACGTCCTTAAAACAACCAGTAACGTCTCAGCCCCAGGCCCGGACACAGTCCCCTACTCTGTCTGGAAAGGTATCCACAGAGCAAACCCACTACTCCTCCCTAATCTTCTAAATTCTCTACTTCAGCATGGCTATCATCCTCTATCCTTGAAAAAGGCAAATGGAGTAATACTGGCCAAACCCAACAAACCCGACTATACCTCCCCATCCGCATACCGAATCATTGTTCTCCTCCAGACCGTCTCAAAAATCCTGGAAAAAATAATGACCCTCCGCCTGGCGCTTATTGCCAGAAATACAGGACTAATTCACCCCCACCAATGCGGCTCCGTCGCGGGTCTATCGACGGCTGACGCTGCTACTACGCTTCTTCACGAGATTAGAGCGATGCAACATGCAGGCCTCAAAGTCTCAACTCTTCTACTCGATATTAAAGGTGGTTTTGACCACGTCCTGAAACAACATCTCGCCCCAATTCTTGCAGCCGGACATGTTCCACCATACATGACAAACTGGACCTTGTCCTTTTTATCCGACCGCCATATAACTCTTCTTTTTAAAGGCTCCCCCAAGATTCTGACCCCTGTCCAAGTCGGAGTCCCCCAGGGCTCTCCTATTTCACCTCTCCTCTTTCTAATCTATGTTAATTCCCTTCATCACCATGACCCCGCTCCGGGAATCACCCTATCATATGTCGATGATTTCGCCATTACAGTAGGAGCCAAATCATACCAGGAGAATGTTAACACTCTTACTTCTCACTATCGAAATCTTACCCAAGTGGCAACCCCCAGAAATATCTTCTTCTCAGTAACCAAAACTGAATTTATCCACTGGAGGACCCCACGAGACAGCACCCCTAACTGCTTAATCCCGATCAATCTTGAAGGCCATACCTTCCACCCCTCTTCCAAAGTTAAATGGATCGGCTACTGGCTTACCCAGTCCCTCGACCCCAATGTTCACTTCTCCCATAGACTTTCAGCCGCCCAAGCCTCCTTCGGCCTGATACAACGCTTCTCCTCCGCAGGCAAAGGCCTCTCATCCGCTAACTGCCTGAGGCTAGCCCACCAGGCTATACGCCCTATGCTCACCTACGGCGCGACAGTCTTCTCCCCTACATCCTCACTAAAAAGCCTAACCAAATTCTGGAACTCAGTTCTGCGGTGGGCAACAGGCTGTTTTAGAGCCACAAACCTCAAAGCCCTCTATATCGAAGCGGCCTCACCCCCCCTACAACTCTACTTAAGTTTTTTGATGACTAAATTTGCCATCCGAATTCTTCAAGCCTCACCCAGCAACAACCCGGTGACCGGAAGAACCTCAAACAGCTTCCCCACCATCTCAAAATATCGCTGCTATTCCCACTCCCAACTTTTGAAAGGAAAACAAAACCCCCCAAAAAAGTGGAACTCCAATGCCGTAAAAGGCGTTGCACCGTTGCCGATTGAGCGCTTATGCTCCTTCGCCAGGCCCCTCATAGAAGAAGGGATTCCTCCTCAGAAAATGGCTCCCAGAGCCAAGAAAAAACTCCTTACGCACTGGGCCGCCTCCTATCCTCCTCCAGAATACTATAATTTCTTGCCTACTCTTACTCTACCCCAGTTCACAAATCTACACAAATTTACCGCCTCCAGAATTCATCAACTCAGGGTAGCAAAGAGCTACCTGAAAGCACATAAATCCTGGATCAATATTAGCGACTCAGACATCTGCCCCAGATGTACCCTTGAACCTGAAACTACTCTTCACGCAATTCTCCACTGCTCTATGAAAAAAGCCGCCCGAGATAAGCTACTACCAAACCTATCCTCGCTGGATGAAATATGGGATAATCTCCCTGCCACCCTAGCCCTCGCTGCCTTTATAACCGAAACCAGAACCAACTTTCCGGTAAAAGCCCTTCTCTCTCCTCTGGACTCAGGATCCCTAGATTCTTCCCTCAGTTCGATTTCCTCCACCAGTATTTAACTACGCAAATTGTTCTATGCACACCAAAGCCCTAATATTAGGCACTAAGCAGAAAGCTTACGAACGACAAGCATCGGAGGATTGAAAGCCAAAGAGCGGTCTTCTTTGTAATTTTGTTTTGATTTTCTTCTATGCGGATCCAAATTTTTCTTTTGTAATTTTGAAATGTTTTCTTTTGTGTTTTAGGGGGTGCTTGTTTGTATTTGCTCTGGGGATAGGTCTTTTATGCCATAGTCTATGACTGCACGCAATGTTTTGTACCTAGAAATAAAATGATATGATATAAAAAAAAAAAAAAAAAATACGGTTCATCTAAACGCTTGGTCGGACTAGAAACCCTAACCCTGATCGCAACCAAATGGGCACCGAATGCATTATCAGCGCGGTGATCACCTGCAGCCTTTGACAAACCTGTTTGCCAAATCTTGAGCCATTTTACAGCAGCCCGGTGACTCAAGTCGCAAGTTTGTAATCACACCACCCGGGGAGCGGTGCGTCATATTATCAATAGTTAGAGGTACTACCAGCTACTACCGCAAAATCTCAGTTTATTCGGGCGGTTTCCAAGAAGACAATTTTGCAGAGGAGCTGAAAAATATCACCCCTTAAAGGAAGAGATCAGAGCCTTTTACAGCCAACACCGCTCTTGGAACCGTCCGAATAAACTGAGATTTTGCGGTATTGCGACCCCCAGAGCAGTTGTAAGTTTCGAGGTAGACGGATGGAAAGGATATTCCTAGGGGCTTCTAACTTTTTTCTCGAGCAAAGTGTTTTGACAATCACAGCCGACCTGGAAACCGCAATACTTCGGGGTTAGAGATGATATTCGCCTCGTGCTCAACCCCTACGGGGAGCTTGCTACTCACCGCAGGGTCTGGAGCACTAACTCCCCGACAAATGTCCCGACACTCCTCATCTCCATGTCAGGCCCTGAAATGTGATATCAGGCTCTCAAATGTGATATCAGGGTCAAAATAAACAATATTTCCTGTCGGGGTCTGGAATGAGATTTGATTCTCATGTCGGAGGCTAAAGTGGAAGCTAAAATATTAATTCTTATATATGGTTTGGGCTCTGGCAGCCCTCCGACCGCGACAGCAGCCTTTCTGGTGTCGGAGAGCCCCTAACTCGTGCCCAACACTACTCAGAGCCCCTCGCACTTTGGGATCTCATGCCCAAAAGTGCCCATAATGTATTCAAGTTTAGGGAAAGTACAAAGAACCAGGTAAGGAAGTCAATTGTAGAATGTGTCTAGTGAGCACGGGAGTACTTCAAGATTCTAAAAACCGTGAGCATGAGCGTCTCGCCCGTCGAAAGATGATTAAAGCAGGATAAACCAGATTTAGTTAGGATCCAGAGCTGCGCCCAAAATTCTGTTGTCCCTGTCGCTGTTTGCAGGGCAGTTTCCGTCACCACTGTTGTGTTTTCTCGGAAACATATTCTCGCTACAAGTATCTCAAGCCAGGAAACACGCGCGTATGGAGTAAACTAAAAAAAAAAAAATCAAGCCAGGAAATATGGTTTAGGGCTAGGGGTGGACTACCCAGGGTCTCAGTCACAGGCAGTTCCCCACGCATCTACAGGTGCTCGGTCTTGCTAACCCTCTTTTCGCCGTTCGAGGATATATATTATGTCGGTAATTTGAGTACAAAAGTATATTTAATAGCATCGATTATAATCAAAATAGTAGGGCAAAGATACTTTCTAAAAGAATTGCGAGTTTCTCGTCTGCGTAGATAAGTAATCATGATATCCTTACCTTGGACACTCTGGTGGGCTGTTGGGGTCTAACACAAGCGCCCCGATTTAAGCTATGGTGCGAGAGGCCTTGGGGGCGACCTTGTAATCCGAGTGCCGTTAATCGAGCCCTCACTTGACCTTTTTTTCTTTCCATAGCTCAATATTAAGGGACTGTGTGAGTGTTTTGATCATGATCTCAATCAGGGAGATTCCCAACTTGGGCCTCCGCTCTCCAACCACATTCCATCCCATACTGAATTTGTCTCAGAACGTCCAGTCTCTCCCTGGTCCAGGGTACACATGCAGGTACCCGTTAAGCGAGCGGTCGGCACAGCGGGCCCGGATGAGTTCCGGGGGTTTACACAGGGTTCGGCATGGTATGCAGGGGTGTTACCGGGGACAGGGACAGCCTTTTCCGATACTACTAATTCCATGACGTTTCCGAACACGACTGTCTTTTGTCTGGTATATCATATTGGTCGTGTTCGGAAACGTCATGGACAGGTATGATGGCCTGGTATTTTACATACATCTTGTACATGTACCTACATACCTACTCCAGTACCATGACGGACGGGGTGGCTAGATCTGACATGTACCTACTTGTAAGTACTTGTATGTACATATGTACTTTCACTTCCTTCATCAGAACACGCATGCACAAGGCTTTGGCATTGAAACTAAGTACAGATACATGGGCATTGACAGGTGAAGACCCGTCCACTTGCGGAGTGCCAGATAGATTCTTGTAAACAATCATAGACAAACTGACTTCCACCAATTAATATAAACGTTGATTATCCTTGGATGGAGAGAGAGAGAGCCAGCTCCTAACAGAATTACAACATATTATATATTATCCAGAGACGCCATCACCACGCCACGTGGCTTGGATTCATAATTACATTACACAATCGTTTCATCGCAAAGCCCAAGTCTCTTGTACCCTCACGGCATCTTCAGCAAACAGTACTGAATAATCATGCCTATCCATCACCCCGACACCCCAATATCTTCTACCTCATCTTCATTTCACTCTTATCCCTCTTGCCCCCCCCCCCCTCCCTCTCTTCTTCTTCTTCTTCACCAAGGCTCCCACCCTCTGCAGCCGGCCGGGACCCGTCACACCTCCGGAGAAAGAGGAGGACGAGGGGGCTGGCGGAATGAGGAAGGCGACGCAGAAGAGGGATAAGCGGAAGAGGGTGGAGGAAGGGGGCGAGGAGAGGGGGATTATGTGATGGTGGACTTGCTGAAGAGGGAGGCGAAGAAGGGGAAGCTTTTGAGGAGGTTCCAGTGCAGCCATCGCGTGCCGTGCGTGGCCTCGACCTGACTACATTATTCAATTTTGAACAGGGGTGCCAACTACGCCGTACAGCCGGGCAGTTGTAGACATCGGAGTCAAATGATGCAAAGAATTGGGTTACGAACTAGCTGGAGTTGTAGATTGTAAGAGGTTTCTATCTGTTTCTAGAGTACCATCTACGAGCACAGGCCTCAGTGTGGCGAGTTCACTTCTCCAATCACGCCCGCCAGCAAGGCGGGGAACTTGATTAAGTTTTATAGATGGCATTGAGAACATCTCCCTGATAGGGTGTCTTTACATGATAAAGAACATGTCCGGTCCTACGGTTCTGGCGATGGCGTGTCCGCCGCCCATCCCAGGCTTGTCTCCGCGACCGTCCCTTGCAATATCTCCTTTATCAAGTCCTCGTCCGACTTATCCGTGCTGCTCGTCGAATTGTGCCTCTGTGATATCGCCTTCGACGTCTGCTCAACCACGGCCTACGATCAGGTTAGCTGCTGGATCTGAGATCTCCAAAACACGGCCAATATACCTTCATACTGGCCACCATGACCAAAACCTTCGTGAGCCCAGTCAACCCGTTGAGCTCCTCCGGTATCTCCACAACCTGCTGCCGACGAACCACAGCAATGCCGCCCTCCCGGCAACACCCCATCTTGATAACCTGCATCTTCAAGCCCGCGCAGAGCACACCGACCACCTGCAGACTGGGCTTGTCCTCCCCCGAAACATTCACCAGCCCGCATAATACCGCCAGCATGTCCCGGAGAGCCTTCAGGAGCTTTTCTTCGTCACCAAGCCGCTTGGTAGATTTCAATCCCCCTGCCGCCGAGCGCGCCACTTCAATGCCGCCAAATTCATGTGCATCGTCCCCGGTGCTCCTAATTACGCCATCGAGTCGTCTACCCTGGCGCATGCGGGTATCGAGTGTGCGCGCTCGGTTTTTGCGAGCAGCAGTAGAACGGCAGGGAGAGTCTTTGCGGACGAGGACGATTGAGGGGAAGGATAGAAAGCACTGGTCGAGGATGGGCGCCCAAATTAGGTTCGAGTAAAAGTCTTCCAGTTGTTGGCTGCGGAGGGGGTGGGCGGGTGATTCCCAGAGGACGAGTCTATTTGGTCGGTGTTA
This sequence comes from Morchella sp. 2018-W26, assembly GCA_024713715.1. Lineage (NCBI taxonomy): Eukaryota > Fungi > Ascomycota > Pezizomycetes > Pezizales > Morchellaceae > Morchella > Morchella sp. 2018-W26. The sequence continues at coordinate 47,027 of JAMGYX010000016.1, forward strand.
GGACCACTGCGCAACACAAAAAAGAATGAGGGGGGGGGGGGGTACAGACAGATTGCGTATCACAAGATCAGCCCACATCCTAAGGAAGTCGCGCTCCGCATCAAAGGTTTGACCTGGCTCGAGGAAGGAAGTAGTTGCCAGCACATTACGCACATCCGCAGGGCCCTTGCAGGATCGGAAGCGGTGTAGCGATTGTACCATCGACAATATGCCGGGGGTGCTGGGCGGTTCAGGGAGCGACTTGTTGATCTCGTCCAGCTCTTCGGGCTCAAACCAGGAGCACATATTTGGGTCGTCGAGGTCGATGGTAAAGGATAGTGCAAGGGATGAAGACGAGGCGGGAAAGCTCATGCGGCGACAGTTCTCGAAAAGCACAGTCTCGACGTCACGACCAGAGGCTAGACGCCAGCGATGAGCTTGACGCTGGTACGTTGCAGTGAGGGATTCAATAGCACGCTCATCGGCTAGAACTGGTCCTCCGATAGTTGAAGGGAGCACATCACCGTCGGCCTCTCCTCGCTCCTGCTCCCCGATATCATCTTCAGAATGTTCAGGTCCGTCAGCACGCGCGCTAGCCGATGGTGATTCTGGCGCATCATCAGCGGGTCCTGTGGCGCCAGCATTCACCGCAAACGACGAGTTGATAACATTCGAGTTGAATACTGGCGTGAAATTGATCGTCTGGCCTGGCGGCGTCCCCAGGGCCTTCCGCTGCTTCTGGAGCCAGCGTCTACCAGCAACGCGATCTGATCCGGCACCCTGTATATAAGTGTTAGCACTCATGAACCACTTTCCCATCGCACACAACGACGCGGGAACCAGTGATTCGGCCCTACGCTGTATCGAGGCGATGGGAATAGAAGGGGGAACCAGATCCCATTGCTGGCCGGACGAAGACCCAACAGGCCGCCGGAGCAGATGGGCACCACATACGCAAGGATGAGGTCGGACGGTCGAGCCGACTGTCCGTTCGGTCCCGCTATGGTGTCAAGCACAGAGGTCCAACAGACGCCGTGCTTGTGGTTGTAAAGGAAGAGCGCGAGAAGGCGCAGATGGGATAGAAGTAAATATACCTTTTCGTCATAGAGGGCCAGAAGACGGATGGCACGTGAGCGTTGGTTGTCGTTGTGGCATTCTGACTTGCAGGACGCGATGTTTTCAAGGGAGGGACGCCAGCTGTCTATTATACGGTTGGGATCTTTGGTTCTATGGTGGCGGTACGAGAGGTAGTTTGCCAGAGACCAATCCTGATGACGGCGCTTGAAGAATGGGGAGTTCTTGTGGTGGGGATCTGTCTGACGGGGGTGGGGGGTCAGCAAGACTGTTGGGGGGTTAGGAGTAGCGAGAACATACCCGGCACACTGCTACTGCCACTGGCCATTAGGGGCGATGGGGGGATCTGTTATCGATCTCTTGAGAAAGGGACATGATTCTGATGGAGGGGAGTGCTAACAAGAAGAGAGGTTGTTGGTGGTTGGAGGTTGAAACGGAGGAGGTTGGCGATGGTGAGGTTTCTGCGATTGTGCACTCTGCCAAGCACTTGGCGCCAAGGCTCGCACCTCAGCCAACCTCAGGGAATTGAAATACATCATTGAAGTATCAACTCGCGACCGCGAGTTGATATATGTACTTGATATACCCAATTTTGAACTTCCAGTTGTGAATTATTAAAACCATCTCTAGTAGATTTTATTTCTAGTTGTGCCGCCCTGGGCCTCTATCCCATAGACCGTTAAAGCTGCCTATGGGTTTTGAAGTGTGTGGCTACTGAGACATCAGACAGGGATTGCAGAGGGCATTTATTTGGGTGGTGAACTGTAGCGAGCTACAATGACAATAACTGGTTCTTAAACTAACTATTGCAGAGTTTTATAATCTTGATGATTAGACGGGCTCAGTCTTGTGATACAAATGAAAACAAATGCCACAAAGGAAAGTTTTACAAAATTCACAATAGGTTCTGGTCTGTGCCGGTCTTTCCCCCAATCCTCCAGGGATATTATTGAACTTGTATGACCGGCCTATTTTCCCATTCTGAAGTTCTGTACCAAATTTTCGCTTGAGATGGTTCTCAGCACCTTGCTTCTCCAAACTACGGATCCAGCAACAATAAGCACAGTATCCTCGCTTGCCACCTGGAGCCTTAATCTTTTGATGATTACCAGGTTGTAGTCGGGTAGTGGGTAGGTTGGATTGCTTGTGGGTAAGACGTCGTTTGCGTGTTATTACATATGCATTTGGAGAATGATTTTGACGGGTAGATGGACTTCCTTCCGCAATCAGTTCTTGATACAACTTTTCTCGGAATTGGCGATGGTTAAGTAGGTTTTTGGCTTGTTGTCCTGCAGTTGTGATATTGACGATCCGGTAAAGAATAAAGGCGTTGACAATAGCTGTATCGAGACACCAAAAAAAAAGTGGCAACCAATTGCGAGATATCCGAAGTTGTGTTGGCCAATAGCTCCGTCTTTGATCGGCAATGTCTACTCCTCCCATATAAAGATTATACATGTCTACTAAAATAGGAATAAGAAGCATTCGGGTATGTAAACCATCAAATACTGGTCTGACCACCCTAGCATTTGTACTGGTCACTCCAGGTCTATGTCTCAATCTCCAAACATATGACTCTAAACCTTTGACTTTATGGATTGTCGTCAAAAATAGCATATAGTTATTGTCCATCCAAATAAGTGCTAACACCTTAATAAATTAATAATGGCAAGAAAAATTTAGGATAAATTGTAAATACCTCATCTACTACTTCTCCTAACATTGTATTCCATACAGGTCTTGATTTAGAAGCTTTTAATTTTGCAAAAGCTTTGGGAAACTTTTTAGATCCTGAACGTGTAGTACCACAAGCACCGATACCGAGTTCTTTCCGTAAATAGCTGAATAAAGGAATGTTCGTAAAATAGTTGTCCATGTAGAGGTCGAAGCGATGTGTTGTATATGGAAGAGTTCTTGCCAAATGAATAACCGCGGAAGAGGTTAAAGTATGATTTGCTAGTTTCTGTACTTCACCAATCTGCTTTGTTCTGGAACTGTACAGAAACCACCAGGTAAATCCCCTCCAACAAAGAGCAAAGATTTTATAGCCTTGCTTAATTGGTTTATTTTTTATCTTGATCGTGTGAACACTGCGTCCAGTGAATCGTACCATCATTTCGTCAATTGATAGTTCGGTAGGAGGTATAAGATAACGTGTTGAAGCATTGCGTAGAGCCGTTCCAAAAGGGGAGATTTTTGAAAACCAAGGAGAACCATCGGGCTGATCAAGTGTTGATAGGTGGAAAAACCGCTTCAATTGTTCAAATCTTACTAAACTCATATTCTTCATAGGAGCAAATAATACTTCACCATCTGTCCGCCAATACACATCTACCCGTGAGTTTTTTGCTCCAGTTTTAACCAAGCCCATAAAAATCAGCAATCCAAACCACACCTTAAGCTCCTGCGGGGTTGTTGAAAACCAAGTCCTTGGCTTTTTAAATTCCCATGGAAGTAATCGTTTTCCTTTCACTCTCTTTGCCCTTCTTCTTTCCGCATAGCAGTTTGTATTCTCCGCAAAGATTTGGAGCTCGTTGTCGGAACAAAATAGTTTGAAAAAGGCTAGAGGACTGTTGTGATTGATATTTCCTGGGTTAAGCGTTGTACTAGCGACATGAGGATCGAATTGTGACTCTAAAGGGGTGAAGTCAGGCGGAGTCTCTAAGGACGGTGGACTATAGTTTTCACTCTCTTCTGACTCTTCTGGATCCTCATTCAACTCCTCGTCAAAATCTTCATCCTGAAAGTTAAGCGACTCTCCTAGAAAAGTTGCAGGAAAATCACTCTCTGTACACGTACTTCCACACTCTGAATCCGACTCTTCGTCCATATCCTGAACGTCTGTATCCTCCAGCTCAATCTCATCTGCAAAAGTGACTGACATCGCGTATGTGTAGATGAAATACAATCATGATTGATAGCAAACGGCCCTACAACCAACAATACTGAGACAAAAAGCAAAAGCCACCTGCGCCGTGCACCCAACCAAAAGTAACCCCAGCCCAACTTTGCACCCGATTCGGACTGACAGAATAGACAGCATTTAGGTACCGGATTATGGGATAGCTATAGCTGTTACTGAGGGCCTTATACGGCCCCACTCCAACTCCCCCAATTCCTCCGTCCTTCAACCATCCCCACCTTATCATATCAGCAGTTCTGGTTGAATTAACTCCATTTGATTTGGGCTCGTTGCCATGTTGGGTTAGGGTTTCTCACTCCTGGCCAATCAGCTTTGGAGAAAGTTCAAGAAGTGGTAATCTAGTACCTACACGATAAAACTCATGCCTTCCTAGGTGTGCATGCAGGGTCTCATTCTTATTTGCTTCTTGACACGCACTAATGGAGTTACATAGATAGGCCTAGGGGTATGGATTGGTGTTGACGAAGAAGCATGTGCTACCGGTATGGACGCCCCCACAACCCAATCGTAACCTCCCGCAACTGCAGGCTGAGAAAATTCGCAGTATAAATCCGCACCCATACAAATCCGCAACCGTTGGGAGTTTGTACGTCTCAAACCTGAAACATCCGTGGCCAGCGTGTGGTTGGATGCCAATGATCCGAAATGGGAATTGCCCCAATGGACATGCAGACGTTCCTAGAGGTGACGTGCAGCTCGTAACACCGGGAGAGTTCCTTTCGCGATTATGCCACCCTTTCCTGAGCTATGATAATGTACACATTGGTCACGCTCTATTGTATTCCCTAGTCTGCGATTCACCAACGAAGGAATCAGTTGTGTAAGAGTCTCTCGCAGTGGGGGGGCAGCCGGTGTCCCGCAATATACAATCTACACAAGCGTTTGTGGGCTTCTCGTATGTCGGGCTGGCGTAAAGCATATATCACGAGTTGGAGCATCAGTGTTTTCTCTCCAAGTTTTCAATTGCCAAAACACAACATCAAAACATCAAAACATCAAAACCTCGCAACATCAGAACCTCGAAACATAGAAACATCAGAACGTCAAGTCATAAAGCAACTATCCCTTGAAAACATAAATCTCCATCAAGAAAGAAGAGCAAAAACATAACCGAGAGCCATCGACAGATACTTGAACGACGAAGACCCAAGTAGGTGGCCGTTCTTGGAAAGTCCGCTTAATAGCGATCGCCAGCCGAAGTCACCTTCAACCCCACTACATACGCCTGGATCGGGCCCAAGGCCTTCACGGCTGTAACCAGCCCATCGACCTCACACGCAGTCTTCTCCGCTTCTTCCTTGGTCTCGTGCGCCGCCTTCTTGGTCTCCTGCGCTGCGTTCTGGGTCTCCTGCGCCGCTGCCCAGACATAGGGTATTGTAGTACTAATAGATTCTAAGTTGCCCGGCAACCAAACCCGCCCTATTAGAAGTAGAGAGGCAGGGATGCGGAGAGAAACGGTTCGAGCAGTTGCAAGGAGGCCTGGGAAAGACATTGTAGGATGAAGGGATTAGTAAACTTAATGACAATGAAGCATAAGCAAAACCCGGAGATGAGTGCCGGTGATCACCCCCTCTTCTCAAGTCTTGGTGATGTTGAGAACGGAGTGGAAAGGATGGAAAGAGATGGGTGCGCGGGAGTACTGCTCCACACCAATGCATATTATTGGCTGAAGAGTAGTCTCATTCCCAGGCCCCAGCGTATTTTTTTGTTGTATGGCTCAATTCCGGAAGGGTCGTCTGGTGTGCTTTCCAAAAAAGTTTGTACCAGTCCTTTTTTTTCCCCGGTTGCTATGCCAAAAGTCCGTTTTCTATGCTAAAGAGCCCCCTAAAACTCCGGATTCTGCACCAAAAAAAAGTCCAAAATCCCGGATTCTCTACCAAAAAAAGTCCGGCTGGGTTATTTAGAAACCCGGATTTTTTCCGAAATGTTATTGCTCCAGAGCCTACGTGATAACCTAAATTATCTAACCACCACCACCAACATCACACCGTATGGGCTGGGAATGAGACTAGCTGGAGAATTGTTGTGTTGTATTCTATTTGCATTTAACAGATTGTACGAGCTCGAGCTTCTGAACACGTCTGCTACTGCATGCTATACAAAAAAGTTGTCTTGTTAGTCTGGGTCCTTAAGCTTGCATATGATGATGCAGGATATATATCAGAATTGAACAACTTCAGCTGAACTTCCTCCTCGATCCTTGCCTCGCGGACAACGTTTTTCAGCATAGCCGCTATTGCATGCTGTACATACTCTACGATTGTAAATGCACATTTTGATACCCTCGAATCTCTCTAACCGCAACCTGTTAACCAAAAGATCTTCGAAGAAGTTGGACTAGAAACAATTTAGACCTTACCCCGTATCTCGTATCGTTAGCCCCATGCCTATGAACTCACATGACCCCCATCAATGAAAATCCGTCCGGTCTTCCATGTGTCGCTACTATCCCCCGCTGCCAATGAAAATGGGTTGAGGAGCAATCGCATCTCGCCAGTGCAATTATCTGTGTCGTGCATATCAGAATTGAACAACTTCAGCTGAATCTCTGCCTCGATCCTCGCTTCTCGGACCGTGTTTTTCAACACAGCCGCTATTGCATGCTATGCATACTCTAAGACTGTAAATGCCTCGAATCCCTCTCACCGCAACCTGAAAGGAGGGCACCCGGTACTAGCTGGGGGATGGGTTGTTGTGTTGCCGGCCGGGTGTCGGCTCCGCTACGGGTGGGGGAGGCTTGTACATAAATGTGCCAGTGGTCCAGTCTTCACCGGCAAGTCGTCAGAAGGAAGGGTCGTACATTATTATAGCAGCTTGTACCAGAATAGTAGAGTAGAGTAATAAAAAGGGGGCTCCGGTACTAAATACATACATACATACATACATACATACATACATGTACATGTACATAAGGCTGTAGCAATTTAAACTTTAGGGCCACGTCAGGCTTAGAAGTTCCCGTCCCGCCATTGCAGACAAGCCCCGGTGGTGTAGTGGTTATCACGCCTAGAAACTCAGCACGTAGTGACAGAGCTGTGAGGGAAACTCGGGTTCGAATCCCAATCGAGGCATTATTTTTTTTTTCATCTATCTCGTATCGTTAGCCCCATGAACTCACATTACCCCCATCAATGAAAATCCATCCGGTCTCGCTACTACCCCCGCTGCCAATGAAAATGGGTTGAGGAGCAATCGCATTCCGCTAATGCAACGATCTGTGCAGTGCATATCAGAATTGAACAACTTCAGCTGAACTTTTTCCTCGGTCCTCGCAAAACAGCGTTTCTGAACTGGGCTGTAGTTGCATGCCATGCTCTACAGAAAGGTGCACTTAGCAAGTTTTGGTAGGAATAATAATCTACTGGACGACTTCCCGTGTAAATCTAGATTCCCGAATCTGATTCTGAACAGAGGGGGGGGGGGGGGGCGGTTCAGATTCCTAAACTTTAGAAACCTGGAAAGCAGGAATATGATAGAAAGAGAACTCCCTTATCCCCCGTCTGCCGATTGCTGACCCCCCTATAATAGAGGAATTAAATTTGTATGGAAGATCTATCATTTGATAAGGGAGATAACGGGATCTATTAGTAAAGCCAGCATTTTGCTGACAGGCCGTGGGATAACCACTATCTCTACCACGCCAAAAAATGCATCGTTTGATGCATTTCAGCTCCGTTGCCCACACAAAGTCATATAGCTAGTGCGTCATGTGAAGCATTAGCTGACGAGGCCTTTGAAAACCGGTCATATCGATGCAGTTCATTAGCATGGCCTATGTATGAAATGATGAACCAAAGTAAAGTAGCAATCTGTGAAGTTTGTGGACTCTCCAAGTATTCTAAAGACTGATAATACACCAAACCGCTTAATATCACATAACATTTATGCGTGGGACAGGTCTCGCAATCCCTGAACATCCGGGAGACAGCATATCTAAGTATTCTGAAGACTGATAAACGTGCGAACTGCTTAACCGCACCCAAAATTGAGATCACGCGTGAGAGAGATTCTCCAAAGGTCTTGCACATCTGCCAGATACGGGGATTTCTTGATTTTGAAACTGCCAACACGTACTTCAACACTAGCAATGGCCACCTCGCGATCACGAGTTGATGCAATAATATATCTAATCGTAACATACTTCCCCCCTTCAGTGGATATGGACCTCCAAGGAACAACGACAGGGTGGGAGGGACAGCGACAGGCTAGACAGGCTGAGTGACACGCAGAGGGAACAGCGGAGTGTTTCAAGCTGTCCCAGTTTTGGGGGATTCACCTCCCCAGCCACTTCCAATAGTTCTCAATACGCGGCGGCGGCGGCCTCGTCGCTAAGAAGCCTCTTATTGGTCACAGTTAATGTACCTATCTCTCCTAGATTCAGGAGATCTTTCTTATTTAATTTTGAGCCTAGTTTAGGTCATTGTTGCTTTCTCAGTTCGACTGTCGTTATAGACGGGGTGTCACGCGGAATCAGTTGTCGCTTTGTAAGTACTCCGTACAGCACCATGGCGGAACATAGATATCTATAGCACTACAAGGACTACAGATATCTACACAAAACTGTCAACGTTATCATAGAGATCTAGGAATCCGTAACAACCAGATAAGGTTTATTACAATTCATGAATTAACTAGAACATGCATTATCAGTGGCGAGGGCTAGCACTATCCTTGGTACCGAAGGGCTAGTGAATCAATTAACAAAACAAACGAGACTGGATATTATTAATATATAACTATTATGGGGATGGGATCACATCGGATCACTCGTCCGAACTACGTCATCGATGATCACTCGGTTGAAGGGTTAGGGTTGGATTGATTATTATCTAACCTACAGTACCAGAAACAGGGGTGTATTCGATACCGTATTGCTACCGTAGTCTGTGCTACAACGCCTCATTGCTAGAAATACGGAGATCATTCGGCATAGTTCTCAATGCAGCATCGTTCATTAGGGTTAGGGTATGTGGAAAAATCCCGTAAAACTGCCGCAGCCTACCATAGCAATACCCCAAAAGTTGTAACCGGTCAAATTACTCTTCTCCCCCGCTGTCACTGTGCTATACGCTTGGCTGCCACTGTATTATACGCTTGCTAGTGATAGGTGGCATGATAGTAGCCTGTCCCACGCCTCCCTGCACCGGCCACCCACCACCCGCCACCATGGTATGTACATGTAATCATCACCACAATGATAATTCTCACCACTCTAGTTAGACATGTATCGACAGCCTACACAAAAGAAAAATTATTTTCAAAAATCGTTACCTAGCTCTTCCCGACCCGTTGGTGGAGGGTGGGAGTTGATGGAGATATTGATGGATACAATTGTGGTGATCTTTACCGTTGAGATACTTCATCAGAAAATGGAGTCTATGATATCATTTATGGTGTAGTTTCTAATTTAACATAGAACTACGGCATTTAAAACAATGCCACAGCAATACCAATCTCTCGGCAATACCATAACCAAATACCCCACTAATACTTTGGCACATATAACTGCTAGTATGAGTATGGCATTGTTTGTAAGCTCGGTTGGGCTACCGCCTTTCGTTTGATGCGGCAGTGTTAAGGTATTTGGTTTATCCCGCTTTCTGGTACTGTATTATCTACTTTTCATACATGCAAACCGGAGGTTATGACACCAACTGAATTTCTTGATTGATTGATATTCATGCATTTGATGATAATATCAGTAAGAAGCCCCCCACAACCTCTTTCCGCCTGAGAAGCTGATTAGCTTGAGGGTCCTCCCCAGAGACCCCACAGAACCATTTGTCATTATCGTCAAAAGAACTACTCCCTTCATTGGTTTCAAGCATTCCATAAAAGCCAGCCGCCAGGAGTCCTTTCCCCCGGCTGGATCTCGATTCTTGTAACTCCTCCGAAACTAAGGCCTTTCAATAGATCCTTCACTTTGTTTGATTTTACATTCCACTTTTCTTGCCCCCCCCCCCCCTTTTCCAGGAGTCCAGTGGTGTTGATACCGCGAAGTAATAGGCCTATGTGATCCGCTCTAGCGCTTCTTTTAAGATTTTGATTCATTTTTCTTTTCTCCTCGCTCTTCATTGAAGAAATCTCGTCTATCTACGTGCACTGCATGCTTTCAATTGGGCTTCTCACAATACTTATACCCCCCCTGAGAGTGCGTCCCTACCTATCAAGGTGAGAGTATCATATAATGTGAGCAAGGCCGTTTGTTCTGGAAGCTTCTCACCGCAACCGTTCTTAAGTAAGGTGTTTACCATCTCCTTGCCTCATTTCGCCGCTATCTCCAAACTAGCGACATGATAAACTTCTTAATCCTTGTTTCCCTTCTCTGATGAAATCACCGAAACGATTAATTGCAGACCCCGATATACGAAGTAATTTGCATCAACACTTCTGATACTGGTTTGACAACTAGCAAAGGGAGTGGCGAGGACTCCAAAACATTGAATGCGAATTAAGCCCGCTCATTAAGCTATACGACGTGTAACGAACTACGCTACCTGAGTTAGCATAAATATTCTCTCACAGCACCCCTTTAGCGTTTCGGGAGTTGCGGAAACCAATCGATTGACCAAGGCGTTCTCCCAAAGAGTCCTCTGGTTTCATAATCTGTCAACGCATGAATACCGCACGAAGCATCCATCGAAATTTGACCAAGGTGAATAGGAGTGTACATGAGAGTCATAATTCATGAACCAGACCAATGGATGAAGGAAAAGCTAACGGGCAGGTCTTTCCACCCCTAGATTAGACCAGTAAGGTGTAACAAGAGATATCTTCATGACATTACCATGCAAAATAGGTGTGCCTCAGGTACAACCGCTTAAAGGATCACAACTCATGTGCGTTGAGTGGAGAAAACATTGCATGCGCAGCTAAACTATCCTAGACATAACCAACACAAGTCAGGCTGGCAGTTCTTGAAAAGGCGGCGGGGTCTCTTTGTGCTTCAAACCCCCATGTTTTCCTTCGGTTTCGTCTAAAACTTCAATGGATTACAGGTAAAGAGATCTGCGGACCTCCAACTCCGACCTCGACTCCGACTCCGACTCCGACTCCGAGTAGTGTGGTCCACGAGTCGGGTTGACTCGAGTCCTCGCCTCGAGCCTAAAGCTCGAGCACTTACGAGCAGCTACCCCCACGGGTCGAGTTCGCCCGAGCAGAGTTCCCTGCCCGACTTAAGGAGGCTCGAGTCTTTTCAAGTACTGATTTCCTGAGATTTGGTGATGCAGGGGGAGAAATAACAAAAGTTCCAAACCTAACCCTGAGCATCAACTGAGATTTTAGTATCATTTTCATGAGCTCGAGTAGCTCGAGCTGGCTCGTGGACCACACTACCAGTGGCAGTGGCATTGAGGTATATGATAAACAGTGGCAATTAGCATTACTGAAGCGCTAATCTATTACGCTATCAATTGATATAAATATACAAATATTTCCACTGTTTCAGGTTTGCAATTGACTATCCACAACCAAGCCATCAGTAAATTCGTTGAAGTGATGCATTAATATCCTTCGTTTCATATTCATGTATCATTTGGTATATCCATTGATTCTTTTTATATGAGTAAATGGATCAAAAGATGCATTTATTAGGGGTGTCTAATCTGTAGTCAAAAGTCCACCTCAACTGATCCTTATCCACGCTATCAGTTGGCACACATGCCACACTCTGCATAGTCATCGGCAACGGGGCCACCCCCGCGATGGCCATAGACATATCCGGCTTTGCACAACTTTGAATGCGTGCTTTGACGATTGGAGGATACCTGTAACGAGTTAGCCCCACAATTCCAGATATCATAGAAGAAACCCACCTCGTCGCCACGATCGACTCCTCCAACGACCAAAGCTGCTCCGGGCTCGGCGGGTTCTGGGCTGGTCTCATAATGACGTTGATAGCACCATCCGAATCGCCGCCGCTATTGAGCGTGGCGGCCATGTCCTGCTCACCGCCGCGAGAGATGAAAACTATTATCATGCACTGTTTTTCGTTGACGGGTTTGATCTTCCAGTAGGTATCGGCGCCTCGCTCGACGACTGCATTGTCACTGTGATGTGTGAGGACATTATTGTCGCCACACAGGACCTTTGCTTCTCCGCGTCGAATCGTAGTTGTGGCGGTGAATTCGGTGGAAGTAAGGATGAACCCTTCTGTATAGTTCATTGTGGATGTGGGAGGTGGTGCCGTGGTAATGGGGGAAGGTTTGACGGGGGGAATTTATAGACTTTCATTTAGCTAGAGTGAGAGCCTGTGATGGAATAATATAATGACTGTGTTTACTTGCTTGGCGCAATAATCATGCACGAGGGTCGGTGGCGGCGGCTGAACTCAGCCCAAAAATCAGCAGTGTGTAACCGATCGTCCTTGCAACCCCGCGATGCACAGGCGAAGTGCTATGCGAGTTATTTAATTCAGCTTCGACTTAGACAGGCGGAGTCCTTGTGCAGGGTCACGCCCGATCCATGGAGATAGTCTTCGCCAGAGTTATTATTACAACGGTCAATGAGTTCGTACACTGGGGTCTCTTCTCAAGATGTCGTGTCAGTGGGCTAGCTAGAGCATTTCATACTAGAGCCCCCCGTCACCGCAAATCCACTTTGGACATCAATTCCCAGAAATGAACCCTATTTGATATACGGTCAAGCATTCATTAATTTACGAGTAGAATAGTTTGTCGCTCGAACAGCAATCCTTTAAATACCCCATATCATGCAGACTCATCAATGGGACCTTTGACTGCACTGGATCATTCCCTTGCGAGCAACAAACAAACTATCGCCTCAGTGTATCCCTACCTCTTCAGGGCTACGGTGTTACCTGTACATACTGCAAGCATGAATGTTTCGAGTTGCTCAGGGCTACAAGTAGAGCCGCTACGTCATCAGAGTGGTTCATAGCTATAGAGGTCACCTAACCGCTTCTCGTGGATCCATTCTCTTTCAAATATTCACTTCAATACTTGAGAAGCAATAGCTCTAGTACATCGGTGGTTTGCTACAGCTATGAAGCTCAATCGCTGTTTGGGTGTTTAACACATGTTGATAATCCATGCACGCTCCTTTCATAGTATGATAACCTAATCCCCAAGCAGCCCAGGGCACAAAAACCCCGCGAACCAGTACACTGCATCCAAGCCCAGTACCCAACCGCAAGACATGGGCCTGACTCTCGAACGCCTGATCCCGGGAGATTCTTGTAGATTTACTCAAATACCCCCGCAGATTGAACCGCTCATACAAAAAGGATAACCCATCCGAACACCCCAAGATGGTGAGCCCTTAGCGGGTGATGAGGGTAGTGTGGTGACGGTGACACTATGGCCCAGAGGCTTTAAAGGTGATTTCTACCCACTAGAATGCTGAATTCAAGAATAAATCCTTTTTTACGGCATTAATCTATAAATGACGCTTATAGTTTCGATCTTACTACACTTCGTATAAGTATAACCTGTTTTTTTGCATCATTGACCACCGGCCCGGGCCTTTTTCTAATCGGTGGCATAGCAAAGCGATCTTGGCTGCTTTCTGTCAGGTAGGTTGGACAGCACTGAAAGAACAACTGGGCAGGAGCGTACATAGAGAGTTGAGAAGGAATACCGTCTGGAGCAAGTCAAGCCCAAGTTGAAGAAGGTAGGAATTGTCATCCAGACAAAAGAACAACCCTAACCCTGACTTTTCTATAAGGATATCTTAATAAGCCAATATCCTTACTTCCTCTGAGAGTGTGGAACCGGTCCACTCTCCCCCCGGTTCCAGCTTTAACACACAAACCTAAATTCAAGTGACATTGTTGAAGGTTGATTCTCCGGAAGCAAACAGATAGGAAGGGATGCAAACGAACGGTGCAGGCAAAACAAGGGGGGCCGGTGTTCGCGCGGCGAATGAGCCTAGATCAGGCAACCCCGATAATACACAGGAACAACATAGCGGGAAGACATACATATGCTAGAACAACAAGACACGACACGAAGACAAGCACCTTCAAGGTAAAAAGAAAACCATTAACCGGCGTGGGGTTGAGAACAGGGGGAACTCTATTTAGGCGTGGAACTGAAAAGATCAACATCAATATTCTAGATTGACATTCTCAATTTTATATTTAGTAACAAATTGTTTATATTTATTTTTATTTTGTTTATTTTCTTTCTTGACGAGGGATATTTACCTCCAGTGATTAGGAGGAAAGGTTTTGCCATATATAGTCTTCGGGCTGCATACATGTTTATTATCAATCAATCAATCCTCACCAAAGGCTATTGAGACTGGCTAACTATATCCTTATAGGACAGTTATCTTTATAAATACTAATATCCCAATCCTGCTAAAGGTAAATACCTTATAGAGAAGTCCGCAAAGCCCTCCATAATATATATTGAGTTTAAACCTTCCGAGCAGTTTTAGGCCAAGATTGATCTAAATCAATGATGTACTTATATACTATGTACCTTAGGGTATTAATAGATCTTGCCCCTGCAGCAAGAGGCTTTATTTCAAACGAACCAATAACCCTCATTGCGACCCTTCAGTCACCTACCGCGGCGTCGTGTAAAGACCTTTACAGATGTTGTTGTCCCAATCTCGCGCTATTCAGCACGAGCAAGGCTATCCTCATGACCTACTCTTCAACCCACACGCTCTGACAATCTCAATAGTCATTGAAATACACAAACATGTTAAAACACCCCCACCGATTGCTAGCCGATTCTGTATCACGACATCACATCCGGGGATTGAATAGCGATTCTTCTAAAACAATTAGTCAAGCATTGGGCCTGCATGTACCGGCGAATATAGATATATATATACACAATATATGAGCTCTCTCTAATCAATTATCCGCTGGGCTTCAAGGCAGTGTTTGTTCACACTATTATCAGCATTCATGTCTCGATCTTCGCCCCCTAGAGAAAATTCGCAGCAGCGCATCTAGCTGGCTATTCATTTGGCGGAACTTCATCGGCGTTGATATCCTCTAAATTCAGTGCTTATATCACCCATCCGCCCTGGATGCATGTTCTGCCACTTCAGACCCAGAAACTCCTTCGCCCGGTAGAGCTTCCTCTGAAAGCAATAGGGGCTCCGATACCCAGGTGGAAGAGAATTTTTCTGCACCACAACCCGCCGCCACTCGCAAGAAAGTAGCTGACGGAGCAACACGGCCGCTGACTCACGCATGGTGTTGCCCTGGGGCCCGTTCATGCGAGCTATGAAGATTATATTATCCCTATCACAGCCCTTTCATTTCTTTATACAGCCGACTCTCGATATAGTGATACTCGATATAGTGATATTCGCCGTATAAGGATGAGTCTTGCCGAACTTTTTAGTAAAGGCGAAAACTTCGCTCTTCTCGTTTCTTATAATGATAATCTTGTTATAAGGATGCCAATTTCCGGTCCTGACCTTATCACTATATCGAGAGTCGGCTGTATATATATTCTTTTGTTCTACCCGTCTTAATGTACTTTTTATTGATATCTTTTTATTTGTAACGCATCTATTTGACGATTTGCTGTCCTCAAGTATTCAGACATGAGATTAACATTTCTCTAGATATGCCACGTTATATCAAGCAAACTCAACATATCCAGCTACTCCAATAATAGGTATCACGTGCAGCGAGCGCTAATAGTCGAACCACGAATCATCTTGAATCACTCGTGCACAGAATATCACTCGTTACCACATAGGCATCCAACCGGGGGATTGATTGATTGATAACCCACACATGCATGCAACCCGGACCCAACCAGGGGAAAGAAAGGCAGAACACCTCTAACCATGGTACGAAAAGAAATTGATTCGGAAGCGCTGCCAAGTACAACAATTCCAGTGATCACTATCTTTCCCTCCCGGCCCCAATTAGCCTAACCATTTCATCCTCGTGTAAGACAAGATGGTAGTTGATTAATTATAGTGGTTAGTCGGCCTGAGACTCTATTACTAGCTCCGAGCCATAAAGCTGAAAATTTTGACACAGCCTCCGTGGCGGTGATCTCCAGGTCGATATCAATTGAATTCTCGAGGTGTTAATGAAGATATATCTAATTGCAGGCCAACCGCGCCGCCCAAACACACATACTCGAGTTCATAAGATTCAGATTTCCTACAGTTGCCCACCATTACCATAGCCGCTTAAGGAGTGCGCAAGCAAGGTGCTGGCTCGTTTGTTTGGCCTTGCATAACGTAACAGGGTTTCCTGAAGTACTACAGCATGCATAGAGTAGAGAAATCTATCTAAACCAACTTTATATTAAAGAGATTGAGAATATATACTCACTAACAGTAACCTAAGCCCGTATCTTGACCGTATCAGGCGAAAATCGACCCAGGCTGTTATATTTATCCGCTGCCAGACAGCTCAGGCTCCGTTCGGTTAGAAGAAACACCTCTGGGGCCGGGGTGATAATTTTATTAGGCCCAATCCATAGATTGCAACCAATCCATAATCTATAGATTTTTGTGTCAACCGAACAGACCCCTATATATCACGAACAATGAATATATAGTGGGTGGTCGATCAAGGGTTAGGGTTAGTCAAAGCCCTAGGCGTAATCGCAATCGTCCGCAATATAAATTTATTCCGTATTCGTCGCTGGGAATGATCTGTTTCTACTCTAGTACTGGGTGGCCTCAGGGTTGGATTTTGTGGGGGGGGGCCCACGGCCATTGCCCTGTTTTTTTACTAACCGCAGATCATAATTTTACAAAGTACTAGCTTTCTTATAAACTTTCTATAGCTAGTGGGTCGCAGGCCTTGAAGAATCCGTCCGTCTAATAGACAACTACCGAATATGAATTTGGAGACTATCCTACCGCGGGAGAGGCATGAGGGAATACATGTGAGGGAACCCTAACCCTAACTGGAAAGTGGATTACTCTTTTCCTACGGAGGAACTACAGTCGAATCCCCCTACAAGAGTACCCGTATACGGTCCTTCTGGGTTTCCAATAGAAATCCACTCATAATTACATTCCTTAGGTCTCTCTCTTTTGTAATTTAGGAATACAACGAACTTTATTTTCACCTTTCGAGACCTCCGCCTAAAAAAATAGAAACCCAAGACCCAGCATCCCACGCAGACAACCCTACTCAGCTCGCAAGACCAGCGCTCCAGTAAAGGTACATATATATACCCCTACCCCCTCAGTGATCTCTGAATTAACCCGTTATGCTACCCCAGTCGGAGCGCCTCCTCTGGGCCCACTCTCGTGTGATATAATGACATTCGGTTCCCATACGTAAGAGATTTTGATACGTTGAAACCCCCCGACAGTCTGGGGCAACCCAGTAGCAAAGCTGACTGTCGATCATGCCCTCTAGATCTAGTGTGACCACCCCCCCCCCAGGCTTTTCGCGTCAATCCTTCAGGCTCAATTTATCGCGAGAATTGAAGACACCCTGTGGGGGCTATTTCCGTGGTATTTCTGTCCAGAGGGCAGCATTGGGGCCGTTATTTAAATAAGATACGTCTCGAGCTCCCTTGATCTATAGCTAGCTAGCGGGGTTATAACGAGGTATGTCTTTTCCCCTCGAGTATTAAGCGAGGGTGGCTGATCTACGCGACCGGCACCCGGCACACATGGTTTAGGCTCTGTCTGGAGGAATGGTAGCGTTGCAACCGCAATCCCCATCAATTGTATTTTGGGTGGTACAAATGGAATTGAGTCAGATTGTATTTTGATAATCCAAACAGCATAGTCAGGGTAGGGTAACCTTAGGTTGTATTATGTCGCGTTTTCCTTACTCTCCACTCTTTCCTCTACAACTTTCCACCACCACGCCTACAACCTATAATCACACAACAGCCAAACCATATAAAGTTTTAAACCGGCAGGTTTTCAGCTTTGAGATATTGATTTTAAGCTGGCAGGCTTTCAATTGATTTTCGAATTATACTTCAAGTTCAACTATTATTAGCGATCAGCCCGAAACCATGGAGGATGATGACCTGATGTTACTTTTAGGGGGAATAGCATACTCTACTACAGTTTTACCTTCGCTCCTACGGGAACCATTTCATACTTCACAGCTTTTGGGAGAACAATGGACACAGGAGATTTTACACTCTGTGAACATTCGTTTGGTTCCACAGGAGATGAGAATGGAGAAACACGTGTTTCAGCGATTATGTTTCTTATTGCGCGATAAAAAATATTTGAAGGATACCAAGTAAGAATATCTTTTATTTTCTATATAACTAATTTAAGCGAATTTTTACTGATATTTTTATTATTGTTATTCCGATAAGACATCTTTCAGTAGAACAACAGTTACATATATTCCTCTATATTATATCAACAAACGCATCCAGCCGTACTGCACAAAGCCGCTTCCAACATTCAGGGGAAACAATTACCAGATTTTTCAACTCCGTACTTAGTGCGTTAAACGATTTGAGTACCAGCTATATACAACTTCCAATTGCCAATAATTCAGTTGACCCTTTACCAATTCCGATAGAAATTACATCGAATTCTAAGTTCTATCCATACTTTAAGGGCTGTTTGGGTGCAATTGATGGTTCATTGATTCCCGTTAGTGTTCCAGCATCAGGTGCTGCAGCCTTTCGCTGTCGGAAGGGATTTTTAGCTCAGAATATATTGGCTGTTTGTTCTTTTGATTTAACATTCCAATATATATTGGCTGGATGGGAAGGTAGTGCAAATGATGGACGGGTTTTGGAGGATGCATTATCTAAAGGATTCACAATACCATTAGACAGATATTACCTTGCCGACGCAGGTTACGGCTTGACACCAAATTTTCTTACACCTTATAGAGGGATAAGATATCATTTTAAGGAATGGTCACAGGGAAATCAACGGCCACAAAACGCAAAGGAACTTTTTAATCTCCGACATTCATCCCTACGGAATGCAATTGAGAGAATATTTGGAATCTTGTTTCATGGATACAATGGACTGTTCGGGCTGGAAGGATTGGGACTGGACGGATTGGGATTATTGTGCGTTTGGGAAGCAGGATTTGTCAGAAAAGGTTCTATAAGGTTCATTCTGGCGGAGGTGAGTCATAGTTGGGGTTCTGGCAGGGGTATGAGTCATGATTAAGTGAGGGTTGTCGGATATATAAGGGGAGCGAAAGCCTACTTGTTAATGGATTCTTTTCTTTCGCTTTCTTACTACTATGACGTCTTACGTAATTATCGATTTATTATAGTTTTCTCTTGAAGAAACTATCGCTGCCTTCACCTATAATTCATAACTCCTTTATATTATCGGAGTTATCGCTGTCGCCCTCTGCATCTTGAGCGAAGTCTATCTGCTTGAGATTACGTTGCGTCGTCATCGCGCGTCTTATTCTGTAATAACACCACAACCACCACCACTGCTAGGGTAGTTGATGGGGTCGCATATGAGATTATCAGATTCCTCAAACTTTTGCGAGTTGAGGCTGTTGAGGACTACTTCTACCACTATGTCAATTTCTTTACACTTGTTGGGAAGGGATGGTTGGAAGACTGAGCGAGGCAGCAGCACTCTACAATAGGAGCGAACTTGCCGCAGCAAGAGAACAGTTGGAAGCAAGCAATACCCACGCGATACCTTGGAAGCACAGGTCCGTCTGCCTGGAATTCCAACTTACTTCTTAAGCCACACCACCACCACCACCACTACCAGCAGGCAATGCCCCTCCCGCCTTCCGCTCCGAAAAGTTCCCAGACCCCCCAAAGTTTAGCGAATAGGAAAAAACTACCTGGTTTCATGCTTAACCTCCTCCAGCTTAGGGTTAACCAGACAGGTTCCTGAGCGAAGCCAAGGTCTTCTCTGTGATCGAGTCGGTTGGAAGGAAAAGCACTGGGCCAGGTCATCCCCATGGCGCGAGGGCGCCCACCTTTTGCCGGATTCTGCGCTGTCGAGTTCTGGAAGCCTCGCCCGGAGGCCAGAACACTTCGTGGCACAGCAGAAGGAGCTTCAGACCCTTCGCCAGAGCAAAGGGACTTTGCTACATCCTTCTACAATTTTTTGCGCATCATGGGCGGTTGGACTATAACGAGGCCAAGAAGGATGCTTTCTGGAAATGGGATTATCCGACTGACGCGAAAAGGCCTTGATGATCTGTCGAGGATACTCTGCGGAAGGGTTTGATGCCTATGTGAGGAGGCTGATGACCATGGACAACAGGATCAGGGCTAGGAAGGATGCCCACCGCTCTAATAGGAACCCCATGGGACAGTTTGCTGCCCAACCTGCCGCCCCCCACCCGTCCTATACCCCCGAAGGCCTTGCCCCCATGGATCTCTCCGCCTTGCAGGCTTCGCCCTCCGCCGGAAGATATACTTTCTGCAGACGCCGTCAGACCTCACATAGAAAGAATGGAGAATGAAGAATGGCCGTTGTGCCTATTGTGCTGCCCCCGACCATGTCTTTGCCCAATGTCCCCAAGGAAATCATCCCCGCGGTCCTCCCCCTATGAGAGGTGCTGCTTTAACCGCCCCCCCTGCCGCCCCTGTATCTTCTGTTTCTTCTTCTTCTTCTGCTCTGAATACTTCTACGGATGTTGTTTTATCTTCGAATGAGTCGGGTTTTCATTAGTCGCAGTCGAGTATCATGGCGCCATGAAAGTCTCAAAGGAATTTTCTTTATCTGCATTTTCTATTTCAGGTTTTTCAGTTTCAGTTGTAGCGAGGAAGAGTTAAATGGAATCGTTTAGTTGTTGCATAATATTGTAAACAATAAAGACTCCTCTCATGTATGATTGATACTTTGGGGCCGAGGTTTGTATTTATTAATAAGCGAAACCAGCTGTATCACTTCCTATATTTCTTTCTTAAGCGCTGGGAGTTACCGAGGTAATGAGCAGACTGACCTATATCGCCGGGACAAATTACTTCCATATGTAGAACTATAACAGATTGGAATGGCATTACGAACAAATTCACTCTCAGTTACTAAATTAGGACAATATCCATAAACTGGCATACCATGGCTGCAACATGTCCCGGCGTATACCTGAGGTTTAAAGACAATACTGTTGCTTTAATCCGATTTCTGTAAAAAGAACTGCAATACTAAAACGATACCTCCAAGGTCCCCGAATAAAGCCTCAAGATATATGACAGACCTGCACTATTTAAATTGCCTTTGCCAGAAAAAGTACATAAATCTATAAGATCCTCCGCGATATCGAACAAACGCTTAACGAAGTCCTGGATGCCAAATGGAAACATAAAATCCCCAAACAATATCATCATCGGCTGGAAATGTTCGACGAGGCCTTTGCCCAGGATCTTCCCCCTCGACGCTCCTATGACCATAAGATTCCACTAAAAGAAGGAAGGGAACCGCCATTCGGACCCCTCTACGGAATGTCTAGGGACGAACTACTTGCACTACGCGACTATATTCGAGAAAATCTGTCTAAAGGATTTATCCGCGCCAGCTCCTCTCCAGCTGGAGCTCCAGTATTGTTTGTTAAGAAGGCTGATGGTTCACTGCGCCTGTGCGTGGATTACCGAGGACTTAACGAGTTGACTATCAAAAACCGATACCCCTTACCCCTTATCCGGAAAGCGTTGGATCGCTCTATCAAAAGCCAAATAAGACACCGTTAGATCTACGCCAGTTATAACCAGATTCGAATGGCGAAGGGAAGAGTGGAAGACGGCCTTTAGAACCCGGCACGACTTTGAATATACAGTTATGCTTCGGACTTACCAATGCTCCTGCTACATTTCAACACTTTATCAACGACTGTCTGCATGAACATCTCAATTAATTTTGTAAAGATATCTGGACGATATCTTGATATACTGCGATACCTCGAAGAACATGACGGCATGTGGAAAAAAATACGCTACTTACAGAAGCATGGTGTTCTATTGAAACCAGAGAATGCGAATTCCATACCCAGAGTACCGCTTATCTCGGATTAATTATCGAACCCAACAGTATCCGGATGGACCCCCATAAGGTCTCTGCAAGACAGGAATGGACCACCCTAACAGTTAAAGATATCCAAAGATTTTTGGGATTCGCAAATTTCTATGCGCGCTTTATTTTCGGGTTTTAAACTGGCCACTTTACAAGACTTACAAAAAAGGAATAGTCTTTCAGTGGTCACAGAAGCAGAACTTTTCCAATTATTGAAAAAAGCTTTTACTACCGCCCCCGTTTTGATTCACTTTGATCCCGAAAAACCGATTACAGTGGAAACTGATGCCTCAGATTATGTCGCCGCCGGCGTGCTATCTCAATATGATAAACAAGGAAAACTCCACCCCGTGGCCTTCTTTTCCAAGAAACATACACCTGCAGAATGCAACTACGAGATATACGATAAAGAATTATTGGCAATTATCCGGTGTTTTGAGGAATGGCGGCCTGAGTTGGAAGGAGCGAAGCACCCGATCGAGGTTATATCGGACCACAAAAACCTCGAATACTTTATGTCTACCAAGCAACTGAATAGGAGACAAGTGCGTTGGGCGGAATATCTCTCCCGCTTCGATTTTATTATCAAATACAGGCCTGGGAAACAAAGCGGTAAACCGGATGCGTTGACTAGGAGATCAGGAGATCTCCCTGAGGAAGGGGATGAAAGACTACTTCATCAGAGTCAGACGGTGTTGAAGAGGGAAAATTTGGATCCAAAGTTAAGTTTGTTGGCGGGTTCTTTGGCAAAACGAACCCGCTGAAAAGAACGTCTCGCAAAAGTTATTCGAGGAAGGATATTTTACTGACCCATTCCCACAAAAAAATATTAAATCTACGACAAACGGATACGAAGCAATGCAAAGAAATTTCCCTAAAGAGAATGCACCGTCGACTCACGGTATCGTGAACGCTTTCTACGCTCCAGAATCACGCCTCACGACTAGAAATTCTCCAATTATATCATGATGCCCCTTCGGCAGGTCACCCCGGCAGAGAAAAGACCTTCGAACTAGTCAGCAGGGAGTACTACTGGCCAAATATGCGAGAATATATTGGACAATATATTCGAAATTGCCATACCTGCCAACGAAGTAAGCCAACAACTCATGGCAAGCTAGGAGTGCTGCGACCATTACCTATTCCCGAACAACCATGGAGAGAGATTTCTATGGATTTTGTTACAGGTCTACCGGAAAGCGAAGGATACGATGTCATACTAGTAGTGGTGGATCGGCTAACCAAAATGCGTCATTTACTACCCTGTAATACGACAGTTAATGCGGAAGATACGGCAAACCTATACTTGCGACACATTTGGAAACTACACGGTCTGCCAACGCATATTACCTCCGATAGGGGGACCCAGTTTACAGCTAAATTCTGGAAGTCCCTCTGCAAACAACTTAAAATCGAAGCACGAATGTCAACTGCGTTCCACCCGGAGACTGATGGTCAAACGGAAAGACTAACGCGGTTAACAATATCTCCGGAAGATATTGCCTCCTATCAGCGGACGCGATTGGGCGAAATGGTTACCTATGGCAGAGTTCGCGGCAAATAATCAGGTTTCCGCCTCTACAAAGGCCACACCCTTTTTTGCAAACTACGGCTACCATCCTCGTTTTACGATAGATCTTCAGAAGCCCGAGAAGTCCCCACCTAGCCTCGATGCGCACAGATTTGCAGGGAAGATGAAGGAGTTACATGATTACCTACGGACCCAGTTACGGACAGCTCAAGACCAACAGGAAAAATCAGTGAACGCTAAACGCACTCGCCTGCATGAGGTCGGAGATATGGTGTCGGCAAAAAAATATTCAGACCCGCACTCCAGAAAGCTCGACTGGAAGAAATTGGGGCCTTTCCCTATTCAAGAAGTGGTTTCCCCCTATGCCTATCGTCTAACCCTTCCCCGCTCCATGAAGATGCATCCTGTCTTTCATGTTTCCCTCCTGGACCCCGCAGCAACAGACCCGGTGCAAGGACAAGTACTTCCTCCACCTCCACCAGTTATTGTTGAACAAGAGGAGGAATACCAGGTCGAGGAAATATTGGATTCCCGATCTCACGGCAAGCAAGGACTCCAAGATTACGTTGTTTTAAGTTACCGAATTCTACTTTGGGAACCCGCCGAATATCTGAACCAAACTACCGCCGTCGATACTTTCCACTGACGCTACCCCGATAAACCAGGGCCGGTAGAGGTTAAGGCTCGCAGGAGCTCGCGCCTGAAGCGGCTACTTTCATGATACTGACTTTCGAAATTTGGAAGGATTGACCTGACGGATTGGGGTTACTGTGCGTTCGGAAAGCAGGATTTGTCAGAAAAGGTTCTGTGAGGTTCTGATACACGGAGGAGTGAGTCATAGTTGGAGTTACGCGGAAGTATGAGTCATGATTAAGTGAGGGTTGTCGGATATATATGGCGAACGCCTACGGCGTTTCTTCTTTCCTTTCTTCTCTACGCAACGTCTTCTGTAATTATCAATTTATTATAGTTTTCCTCTTGAAGAAACTATCGCTGCCTTCACCCTATAATTCATAACTCCTTTATATTATCGGAGTTATCGCTGTCGCCCCTCTGCATCTTGCGGAACGAAGTCTATACCACACCCCCGCTTTGAGATCTTGAAGCAAAGGTTTCCAATTCTAAAAGTTCAGTCCCAGTATCCGTTAGATACTCAAGTACGATTGGTAAAAGCATTATGTTGTTTGCATAATTTTATCAAAAAATACGGCGGCTCTGACCAATATTATGATATACCAAATTTAGAGTTTGAAGAAGAGGAAAATAGTTACGACGGAATACAATATCAAAGTAATATTATTCAATCAGCAACATCTCTTGATAAAGAAAGAGCGAAACGATACCGTGATGAAATTGCAGAAAAAATGTGGTTGGATTATATAAAATATAAGAAATGATAAAAAGTATTTCTTTCTCCTAGTATTCAATTATTCTTTGAGTTAGTATCTAATTTTTCGGTGTTTCTCTTTAGCCAATTGGATCTCAAATGTTCCGGTGCGGTACAGAAAAAGGTAGCATGTCTTTCATCCTTAAGCATCAAACCATATGCGTTCATATAATCATCATCACTCCATTCCCCACTCTCTACCAATGTTGACAATATTTCTAGCGCTTGTTCTAATTTGGTGATGGGTGGGGGTGCTCTGATTTGTTTAGAGTTCGTGAATGCTTTGGCAAGTTCTTGGATACCCTCAGCCGCGGCATGCGTACCTGTTCGAGGTTTTTTCGTTGGAATAGATGAGTCAAAAGATCAAGTTGTACCGTTTACGTTTGTTGGCGGGGGGCTATCAGTAGGGATCCTAATACGTTTTTTTGTACCCAATTCTTTTTGGAACTCAAGTATAAATTTGGATGTAGGAATAGCAATATTAGTTTGTTGAATATCTAACTTCAACGATTCTGCAGGTACTTGTGAACTGCCTGATTCGGGAATTATTTCAGCATCACTTTTCCAACTTTGTAATGATTGAGTTGAAGATGCTGCAATGCCGGTTGCAATAGCTTTCGAAAAGATTTCCTGAAGAATTTCGTAGTTTGGTAGTGTTTGGGAACGGAATTGGCGAGCGTCTTTGTGGTACTGATAGTGTAATTTATATTAGTATATATTTTAAAAACTTTAAAAATGGATATTACCTTTAAATAAGCTTCCCAGACATCGTAGGGTGCCGTCGGTATTTTCTTTACCTCATCCCAACCAAAACCAGAATTATCGCAAAGTTGTTGAAATACATCATATTTTTTTTTCAACTAAAATAATCAAAAAATTCAATTAGTATAGAAATGAAAATTAAATGGTGAAGTTTGAAATATCTACCATAGATACCCGCGTCTTGATTTGTTCTCTATCATATGGCGGGTCAAATATTAGATTGAAATCGGCGGTGACTTTTATCCAAGCTTCTTTTTTGAATCCATTGTCTGAGCGTTTACTTGCTCTAATCTGGTCTAGAAGCAGTCGACAAAGTAATTGATCTTTATGATCATCCCAAATAGCTTTGAGTTTAACCGGCATGTATAAATTATTGGTGTATTGATTTTTTTTTTCAATTACTGAAGGAAGTGTAGGGTTGGCTAGTGGACGGCTGTATGCGGAGTGATGATGGAGGGTCGTTGAAATTCAAACTGGGATTTCGAAGTAGATTCTATTTTTTCTCCGTTTGTTGAATCACAATTTGAGCAGTCACAATTGTGTGTCACCAAACACACAAATATTCACTAAATTACAATTGAATATGTAATCATGATTTGGAGCGTTGCAACCATGATTTGGGTGGCTTCCAGACAGGGCCTTAGTTGCCTGCGTTTTCCCAACTGTGCCTATTCCTGCGCCGTTGAGAAGCGGGGTTGGAGTAAGTGGTACCATTACCAGGATTGTGACCATGGCACATACGGCAGTATAGTCACTACTACTAGTATTTACGGTACCCATTGCCATCGCGTTTAGAAATCAAAAGACTTCCACCACCACCCCTCGAGATGCGAGAAGGCTCTAGGATGGGGCAGCTGTGCTCAGGGATCAGTCGTGGTGCGCCACTGGGGTAAACCTATGATCTTCATTGCACCGTTGGGTGTAAAAGTCACGCAGGGTACCTACTCGGGGCAGGCAAGAAATGCCTGAACATCGTTTTCATCAGGTTCCTCGTGTAGCATACTCTCTACAAAGGGGGAGGATGGGTGTAATACTATATCTATAGCAATATAGGACCTTACAATCTAAGACCTCCGAATTAAATCGAAATCTTTCGGTGCTAGTATATATGTAGTATGCAGCGGTGGGCACTTTCGGCAGTTTGTGGAAGGCATAGAGATGTACATACCTCTGTAGAGCTGAGTATATGGGTGTGGTTAGCTATGGTTCATTGATAGTGTACGAGTAGAGCACTCTATGCACCCGGTACATGCCTACGTACATAGGTTTCAGTTTCATAAATACAGAATATAATACGGTGAACATAATACCTAGAGTACATGTACTCTACATCCACCACCTACATATTGCAAGTAACCTAGAGCACATAATCTCTACTCACAAACATTAATTACATATACTCTACTCTACCCGAATGGCTGGCTGGCTGGCTATTCTCACGCATACAGAGCCACATACTTACATACTTACATGCATGCATTATTTGAGCCTTCCTACTCTAGATCATCTAGCGCCTGGAATCCCCACCACATTGAGGGATGAACCACTCAACTAACAATAAAATACTCCATGATGGCCCTATATAGCTGCATGCATACATGACATATACCTACCTACTCTAGAGTAGGGGTAGTAGAGTACATACAACACTCTAGAGTACCATCCAATCCATTCATCCAGACGAACCTAGTAGCTATAGAGTTCTCGATCATCTTACTTCTTAACTCCACCAACCGGGTTGTTCCCTACGTAGCCCGCCAAGCCATTATTTAGCGAACCAAACCCACAGAACTAGAAGACTATAGCTACATACATTGCATACCTCTCTACTAGTTCTACAAGCTATAGCAGTTCTGCCTTCCGATGATATCGATCGCGGACGGGATACTCGTGCTCGAAAATGTCGAAATGCCCGAGGACGACGTTATAACCTAGGTAGTGAATCTGTTTCTTGCGGATTGAGTGAGAAGGGCCGGGTGAGTTTGATTGATTGTCCCCCTGCCCTGGGGATGACCGCGAGGCTTCACGCGCGTGGCATGTACCCTCAAAAAAGGAACTGGGCAGACATGCTAACAATTCCCCAGATCCCTACCCAAGCAGCAGCTGCAGGCGCCCCCCATTTGCACATTCCTTCTAAAATCAAGAGCTGTGGTCGTGATTCTGGACTTGGTTCCCCCATATGGAGACACCCTGGTCATTCATGGCCTTCCTGAGCCGATTACACACCGTGGACTATGCCCTGGGTGGATGAGACAGAGGACGAAATCTCTCACATGCATAAGTGCCCAAAACCTGCTGTAAGGACATCCGGGTAAGCAACTTTAGTCCTAGAATACTTGGATATGATACAAAGTTCGCAGGATTATGCATGAGAGAGATTTCGTCCTCTGTCTCATCCACCCAGGACATACTCGGGGCAGGTAAGGGCCTGCAAATGACTTTTAGTGGCAACAGCTCCTGATTCGCGACTGGTAAAAAGCTACAACAAATTGGGCACCTGCCTTACCGCTTGCGTTTTTAGGTGCTTATTGCCTGCCCGAGTACTTCTTACTCTACTGTAGTTTGTGACGAATGAAGAACACCCACTAGACCTCGCTGCCTCCCTTAGAGGCGGGAATCCCGTTCCGGGGCCTCCACTAATGTCATTATGCGTGTATAAAGACTGCCGTCGACTCCGCACTTGTCAATCCCCCGTCGAAGGTGTCATTACGGAAATTGGTGCAATAGTATAAAAGGATATATATATATAGGTGCACTTTTCGACCTCTTTATTGCTCTGCAAATTCCAAGGTATTGGTAGCTTCTATGGGGTCTCAGATTTCACATCTGCAGGATTTTACTCCTTATATTACTACCTGCAATATAGTTATTTCATTACCTTTATTAGTACGTTGACCTCCACCTCTAAGATTTCAACCTACTAAAATTTCCCCAGGGCACGCTCTACTTACTCACGGAAGCCTTCTATAATGTCTTCATCAACCCCAATAAAAGGTTCCCAGGCCCCAAGCTCGCTGCATTAACAAAGGTACCCGCCACCTCACACCTACTTCCGGATATATATACAAACCCAACTAA
This sequence comes from Morchella sp. 2018-W26, assembly GCA_024713715.1. NCBI lineage: Eukaryota > Fungi > Ascomycota > Pezizomycetes > Pezizales > Morchellaceae > Morchella > Morchella sp. 2018-W26. Next base: position 75,656 of record JAMGYX010000016.1, read on the forward strand.
TACCCCATAGCATTACATCGACGTTCCCTGGCTGACCGGCCGCTACCCAATCTTCCTCCACGAGCTGCACGAGAAATATGGCCCCGTCGTCCGCATCGGCCCCAATGAGCTCTCCTACGCCTCCGCCTCCTCCTGGAAAGACATTTACGGCACCACCGGCAGCGGCCGCAAGCAGTTCCTCAAGAGTGAGTTCTACGATGACGGCACCGCACCGTCCATCGTCAGCGCGCGGGACCCCCACAACCACAGACGCATACACCGACTACTTAGCAGTGGGTTCTCGGCGAGGTCTCTGGCAGAGCAGGAGCCCCTGGTGCAAGCATATGTCGATAAGTTTATTAAGCAGGTGGGTGCGTATGCAACGGGGCCAGATGGTGATAATATGGTGAATTGGTTCACATGGGTGGCCTTTGATATCATTGGGGATCTGGCGTTTGGGGATCCGTTTGGCAGTTTGGATGATGGTGAGTACTAGTATTTGCAGTGTTCTTGTGGGGGTAGGGGTTAACGGGGATACATATATACAGGGAAACCGCACTTTTGGGTCGAGAATGTTTTTGGTGCGTTGGCTGCGACCGCCTGGATCTGGACGTTTAAGAAGAATAGGGTCCTGAGACACTTGATCCCGTACTTGCTGCCCAAGGACGTAAAGGAAGCAAGAGGGAAGCACCTTTCCTACTGCATGGACAAGATCACCAAGTAAGATATCAGCGGCGGCGGTGGTGATATCTGGATCATCTTTTTCTAACAGTCTCAAACAGACGTCTCCAGAACAAAAGTGCAAGGAAAGATCTTCTTTCTGTTCTCGTTGCAAAGCAAACCTCTGGCGAAGAGTTCACAATGGAAGAGATGCGTGGGAACGCTGGAAACATCATGTAACCCATCCCCTCCCCCCAAGATGCACCACTGACCCCCTTTCCAGTGTCGCCGGCTCCGAAACCACCGCCACCTTCCTCTGTGGTACTACCTGGTTCCTCTGCCGCGATCCCATTGTTTACAAGAAGCTCGTCGACGAGATCCGCGGTGAGTTTAGCAGCTACGACGAGATCTCCGGCAGGTCAACAGAGCACCTGACATACCTCAAGGCCGTGATTGAGGAGGGCCTCCGCATCTATCCGCCAGTCGGACTTGGCGCACCGCGTGTCAGTCCTGGTGAGACAATCGACGGCGAATATGTCTCTGAAGGGGTATGTCTCTGTGCGCACATGCACAGTGATTGCTAGCACTAACGCAGGAGCACAGACCGTGGTAATGACTTCATTCTATGCGGCGTCACACTCGAAGGAGAATTTCCATAACCCCGACCAGTTCATCCCGGAGCGATGGATCGATCCGGAGTGTACGGATAAGAAGCACGCCAGTCAGCCGTTCCTGCTTGGGTCCCGTGTGTGTATTGGGAGGGCGTGAGTATACCCACACCCCCTACTCTAATCTAAAATCATGACTAAAGGAGGTGGTGTATGTAGGTTGGCGATGCTGGAGATGAGGATTATTTTGGCGAAGATGCTGTGGGTGTATGATATGGCCTTGGTCAGTCCGGAGCAGGAGTGGATGAAGGATAATGGGTTTGCGGTCTTGTGGGAGAAGCCGGACTTGTATGTGAGGTTTACGAAGAGGGAGGGGATCGCGGTACCTCCGCTGGAGGGTAAGGAGTGGGGTGGAGAGTTTATGTAGAACATGGCCGGCGCCTTGGACCTGCCAAATACCACATCCGCGCCTTGTCGCTCAGAGTGGACGGACACCGAAAGCTTGATACCTTTTGAGCAGTACTATATGATAATTACCTTTACAGCGCTTTGTCTTCCAATGAATACAAGCTACATGTAGACCTTATACCATACTCCACCATACATACATGTAGTACTTCAGTTGGCGCCCGATAATCCCAAGTGACCGCACCGATTCTTTCACACCAGCCATCCATCCAGCAAAGAGAGTCTACCCGGCACCGACAGATGACAGAGGTAGGCGCCTACGAATAGCAACCTAGCCGTATCGAATCGCTGTGTTGGTTGGGTTTATTTTACAGCAGCATATATAGTTTTTGACCCACGGCCCCTCGGCCTCCACCACCGAGGACCTCTCATGTAGCACCGTGGCCTGGGAGATGTGTGCTATTCCAGCTGGCGTAGCTGTTGGAGATAAAACGTAGGATAAATGGGGAAAGTTAGCTCTTCAGTCGATCGATGAAGGCCTGGCGATTAAGCTGAAGAGTTGAAGAATATCGAAGTGCGGCTTACACCCTGGACAATATCCAAACCTAAGCGGGTAACTGGGATCGGGATATATATACATGTAGTTAGAATTAGAAGGGCATGGAAAAGCTTAGACTCGGCTCGGCTCGACCAACCCCACACTCTTTGATAATTCGCAGACTTAATACTTGACATGTACCAATTATACAGAGCCCGGCCTATAAATATATATAGTTTTCCATTCCGATCTGCACTCAAGTAGTATCAGCCGCACCGCAATAAACCAGGTAGATCTCAGATCAGTACTGTTTCACTTGTATATAATTATAGCTTACCAAACGATAGGATATATATATGCCAAAGAACATGCCCGGCCCGACATATATGGAGCGGTAAATGTGTCTAAAGTATTTTCACCACCTTGACACGCTTACCGCACCATACGACATACAGCGGAAGTACTCGGGAAGATGCTAGCTGTTCCATCCCATATAATAGTAGACCCTCTGCCTGCCTCCTGTACCAGCTACCACGGGACCTTGTCTATCTTGATCTTCGAAAAGGTAGCGCCCCCAACATGCATATATATATATCATCTAACTTATCGCAAATGCCCCGCACCCCACCACATGTCCAAACAATGTCAGCTGTATTAATTAAATCTCGTTAATAGTCTTGCAGAACTACCCCATGGTACCTTATCACGACATTGCCCTCCGCAACTAGTGATTCCCCAGTAAAATAAGATTACAATACTACTCTCGGAGTCAAACAGAGTTCTATATACTCGCATAGGCCTGACCTGGCGATTACTGAAAGGAGTATACCTGAAAATATACAGGTAGAACTAATCAACGGATATCTCCCTCAACGGTTTTCCCGGAACAATATTGCCGGAAATGAAGATCGTTCACGAGCTGTCCTTTGAGTCGAAAATTAAGGATTTTGGGTACGTCGGGTTACGTTACAGGGTCTGGTACACTACCTTAACCACCTGGGCGCTTCTTGTGGACATTCGAGCACGGCTTTCCTCATTTAGAAGTTTTAATTCCACCTCAGCCAGTACTATATTTTCATAGCTATAGGGGTGCATACAAAAAAAAAATTCCACAGCCTAGCCAGGTATCAGCCTCGAGTGATAGTTCATGCCTTGACTCGCCCAATGGCTTGGCGTCTTACGGGTCACTTAATCTCGGCCCTACAGCATCAGGACCCACGAAATATAAACCCTGACTAATATATATATAATCTTTCTGCACGCAACGTCGCTTAAAGGGAGCGGTCCTATCGTTTCTTAATTAATTCACTGTTTATAAAGGCGATGGTTCCTATGAGGGTGCTAAACGTCAGTATATATCCTTCTGCTCAGCGCTTGCGAAAGAGCGGCCCTACGTTTTCTTTCATCTCGATCTAGAGTATTCACACCGGCAGCTTCTGTGAGGGTTTTGACCATCGCTCGGTCCTTCTGCTTAAGCGCTCCCAAGAGAACGATATCGCAATTGTTACGCACTGCCTTCAGAGATTCATGGATCTTGAACGGATGGGTATTAGCAAACACTTTCATGCAAGTGTTGGTCAGACGAGATGTGTTCAAAGAAATATACATCCTTTATTTACGTACTTTTGAATTTGCGCCGCTACTAATAATGGCCTTGGCCGTGTCGAACATACAATTCTTATAGGCATGATACAAGACAGACCTGCCCGCTGGTTGATGGAATCGGTGTACATTCGCTCCCCGACCAATCAGAAATATGGCTACCTCCTCACGTCCACTCATTACCGCAGTGAGTAGCGGACGGTTTTTTTGAGCGTCCAGGAACTCAATATCACACTCACGATTGAGTAGTTCCTTAACTGCCGACACAGACCCATTGCGTACGACTTGGTGTAAGACCTCGTTCAGCTGTGACACATCGACTGGCTTCGAGGAGAGGTGGAAATACAGAGATAACAAATTAAGACTGGATAGTAAAATCAATGGGGTAACTCTCGAGTTGAGTTGTCTCCCGACCAGGTTCTGCATGACCATCGTCGGAGTCGAGCATGCTCTTTTTATGTACGTAGCGGACCTGACCCCCACCAGACGGTATCCTACGATAGGGCAAGTAGGAGCCTGCAGCGACAAGCCCGTCTCCGAAACCCTCAAGCCGGTGCGTAACGTCGCTGTGGTATGTAGACCGCTGGAAACTTACTCCCGATTCCATTTCGGTCAACACCGCCCTAGCGCTCTTCTTCCCTTGAGACCTGAACACCTCAAGCATTACCCACCGAAGAATTCCTCTCTCCTCTTCTAGCAGTCTTTCAACAAGGCGGAGCACGCTTTCAGATAATGGATGAAGATCATTTATGTGCTGGTTGAGAAATGTGCATGAGTATTCTAAAAGATTGTGAAGGCCCGTCGCATTGAGATGTAACCTTAATTTCAGCTCTTGTCCAAGTTGTTCATTGGAAAGCTCTATAACTTGACATTTAAAATCAGTAATCAGCAGAGATTTGAGTAGACTCGTTGTAACAAAGATATCTCCAGTGACACCCTCGTGTATTTCCAAAGGTTTCTCTTTTAGAAACTCTTGCACAGTAAAATGGATCGGTCTCACTATCCCGCACTCATTAATAATGAATCCGCAACAAGAAGCCAGGATAGTCTTTTCTGAATACATATTCTCATGATTAGTCACCCCGGCCCAATCAGTTGCAGACTCGATGGCGACAGCTACCGCCAGCTCTTCCATTGATAATGCTCTTTTCGATGTAATTAACCAGCACAACGCACGGTGGGCGAGAGCCTTCATTGACTTGGCCTGGCTATTTATTCGTTTAAGCATCCGTTCGTAGGTACCAGCAACAGTATCAGGGAGTGAACTTAAGGCGTCCATTATATCCTTTTTTGATGGTTGCTCGTAAATGTAGTCAAGTTGGCATTTTACCCATAGGAACCTGCATTGATGTAAGTAAATATTCTAGTGTAAATTAAGACCTTGTTTTGATCCGCAGCACTTACATTCCATTTGACTGGGTCAGCAACCTAGTCTGGATGGCTTCCTTCAAGGCTTCATCAAGCTTGAATAAATCCTGTTCCCGATGTTTCAGCTCGTGGATGATATATGTTGCGATATCCTCGTCGACCTTTGTTACTTCCACAGGAAAGGTTAAAAAGCTAGCCGACAAGAGAATACGTTCGATATCTACTTCCCGTCGACTAGCAATGAAAAACTTCACTACGCAGCGACTATGGTTTGAAAGCCGTACTAGGTAATTAACGAGCGCATTCCGATGTTGCTTGCTGCATTCGTCTAGAGCGTCGATAACCACGAAAACCTTCTGGAATGTGTTGATCACTTCTTGAGCTAAACCCTCGAGCTCGGAAAGCTTTGGTCTAAGGTCATTATCGATGGAGTCTTTGTAGAGAGTACGCAGAGAACTCTGAGTCGGGAGCCCATCTCGTCGACGGCACAGCTGCTTGATCCATATACTTAATATATCCTCTGGTTCCTGGCTAGCTGTAGCCTGGTAACTAAAGTAGAAATAGGCTATTCCTACAGCCTTTTCGTTTTTGTACTGCGTCGTAATATCCTCCAGAAGCGTAGATCTACTTCATTGTTACAATCGTTCCAGAGAGGTGGGGAGATGGGGGAGGGAGGGGGGGTGGGGGTTGAACTAACGTTAGGACCGATTTCCCTACGCCAGCTAGGATTTTGTTAGTGTTATGCTAATTGCACGGATTTTGTATGAAGTCTCAGATGATGTTTTATTCTCGTTGCCTCCCAGGCTTATAACTAAGACCGGCGGGCATACGTGTTCCCCGCCTACCCCGCCTATACCGATAACTACGGTGCTTGCGGGTAATACACGGTATGCGTAATAAGTACGGCCATGGCCGTATACCATAGCATGGCTTAGTATTACACAGCGTACTTAATAGTACGAAACAGAGTACATGATATCATAGCATAGCAGTTAGTCCCGCCAAATAAAATAATTAAAGGTTACTTACGGTTACCGTAACACCACAGCAGCGATATTTTGTCTTCTTCCCGCCATCCCTGCACTTTAGTTGATTTAAGAAACCATTGTCCTGTGTTCCTATATATGTCTCTTTTTCCGTATCCGTTCGTGGCCCTTTTCAGGTTCAAGTCTTGAAAGCCAGGCCAAAATTTTTCCGCGATCGCCATCTGGAGCATCGTCGATCTGCCCATGCTCCGTTCCGTTCTGTCTAGGCTCGCAACGACCCATTTCTGTTTCCATTACAGTGCATCCAGGGCAAGCCTTCTCAAGGTCGTTTTTGGCACCATATAGAGATAATAGTCTAAGCATACGGGCATCCTTTGTAGAGTTTGCTAGGAGGGTTGGGTCAGCTTTCCCAAGGGTTAGCAGGACTGATACAAGCGAATATTCCTTATTCAAAACAGCATTTCGTAGGCGCGAGCTAATCTCCGCATGGTCCCCGCTACTAGCTTGAACTAATATAGTTATGTCAGCATTTTAATGAAAGCAATTGTGATCAAGGGCTCAGATGAGACTGATTGGTCCGTGATATACCAATGTGATCTAGCAAGATACTAAAGCGTCCAAGAATAGTAGTATAAGTGTTTTCTAGCTTGTTACTGAACTTTACTAGAGTCGAGTGGTCCCCTTCGGCGCATAAAACCTCCTCGTAATCACAGGGAAGATTCAGGATGGAAGATTCCCTCTCTAAAACTGTATAGTAGGGGCCACTCCTAGTCCATGTTTTTGTAACAGGATCCTAACCGCACAGACTAACATTAGTGCCAATATACCTCACACGTCGTCTAGGGTGGAAACGTACTTGTTTCAACTGCTTTGTTTGCATCGTTTCCCTGAAGCTCATAATCCGGAAGTGTTCTTCTTCAACATACCGTGTAAACAATAGGAGATCCTCTGCCTCCTGACCTCTTCCTATCGAGTGCACCAGATCCAAACGTGGTGATCCATCCCCAACCATCTCATGTATATCGTCAAAAAGGATTCCTCTATGTGGCGTCGCGAAAAAAACGATCGCCTTCGTCATCCTGAAGAGGCACCCCCTACGTCGTGGAATTTCTTTGTCTTTCACTATTGCCTTTTCGCAAAAGTTAGTTTCTGTCAATGAAGGTGTGGCCACTACAAGATGTGATAGGGTCTCGAGAGTGGCAATATCCCCGAGTTTACCAAAAGGATATATATCGCTTGATCACAATATCGCGCCTCTCGGTACATATATAGACCCTAGGCCCTCCCATATATGCATAGTGGTAGTCAAGAACGGCTAAGGGATTCCAGTCCCAATAGCCGCGGGGAACTCACATCTGCTATAATAATTCCCCCGAAGCTATGGCCTATAAGTGCTACAGGCCGGTCCTTATCATCGGGCCAAGGTCAGTCAATTTTTTCAAACCCTCTGCTTCATTGCTGCCAGCACTAATCACCCTAGAACTATGGTCAAAGGATGGCACAAACCTCATATCCTTTCCGAACTTTATCTATCTCCTCTAGAAGCGTTTTGCTATAATCAGAAAGCGTATGAATACCCGGTTCGTTTAGCCTCGAATTGTAGCCATATATCATTGTCCTACAGTCCGGTCTATCCTCTTGGAAGAAATGACGCAGCCACATCTTCTTTATCCCCCGATTATTAGGCTTGCTCGCCCAGGAACCATAGGCGTGTCCATTAAGGCCAGATAGCGCGATGATGCTAACTTCACCATCAGTCTCTTGGAATTTCAGGAAATTATCCCTGCAGTGGCGAAGAGATATGTACTCAAGCTTAATGTCCGTAGCAGTCGGTGTGTACAGTTGCGTAAGTCCGTAGAAGTCCTTATCGATCAGAATTTCGTAATCGGGTGAGATCTCGAGATCGTACGTCATATTAGTCCCCAAATTTTCGAGTGCTCGTGGAGGCTCCGAGTCGAAATGAAGAATGCATGTTTTCTTGATCTTTGGGTTATAACAACACTGAACGAGGGTTGTCCGCCTTTCATCCACGCGCACGCTAACGCCCTCGTATTTAGAGAACCACTCTTCAATAGCCTGGGCTAGGCTTTTAAGAGTTAGGTGTATTGGTATCTGCCTTACGCGGAAGCAGATGTCGGTTGGCATCTTCAGTCCGGGTGATCTTGTGTCCGTTGTAGATTAATTGCGGGGAATACAGTCCAAGGATCAAAGACTATGGACTAATGTTAGTCAGACTGGGCCAGAGCCACAGCCGGAGCTAGAGCCAAGGTATTTATTGGCCAATCAAAGTTGTTCTGGCTCGATCTAAGCTTTCCAACCGACTTTTTGCTGGATGGAAAGTTATCAAATCGTTCTAACGTATATAACTCTGGCTACTATTACTCTAAAGCTGGGATCGTGTATCCCTCCGTTTAGCAAGATTATATGCCTAATTCTTCTACTAATAAGGGATCGATCAGCATTACATAGTCCTGCGCAAGCCAAACGCCTTGACGAGGGCGGCAAGTAAGTTTGGTTGTACAGGGCTCTCTACATTTAGTGAGTGAACGTACCTGTCAACACCCCATAACGTACGTAGGTACAGTGCTGTAAAACCAATCTGAGTTTCTTTAGGCCTCGTTTGGGAGTCGAGAGGGAAGATATGTAGTACTGTTTGGGAACGGAGTTTCAAGCCTCAATAACTCCGTTTCGGACAGCTCCAAACACAAACAGGCCCTTACTGCTATACCAATACCTGGAGTAGTATGAGTGACTTTACCGTTAATGTTTAGGGTTAGGGTTAGTATTGAAGGAACCAACCGGTATTCGATGTGTGGAATGCGGAAGTGGGGGAATCTCTGGAATAAAGGAATGGAATAGTAAAGCCACACTAAAGTAGATTTGCTTCTCCTAGGGGGGGTCAGCATTTTAAGGGATAGCCTGGATATATCTATAGGCACCACCGCAAAATCTCAGTTTATTCGGACGGTTGCCAAGAGGACAATTTTGTAGAGGAGCTGAAAGAGATCAGAGCCTTTTACGCCAACACCGCTCTTGGCAACCGTCCTGTTGCTCACTGTAGACTACTTTAGAGTACAGACTTACCCCACACTCGTAGCACTTCTTACACTTACCGTAGCTCACCGGCTGTAGGGTAGTTTCAAAACACCTCCCTTGCCCAATTACTGTACTTTATAAAAGAAACTATTTCCCAGCAGCGACTCTGAGTTTTATTTTATCTAGATGACCCTCATATCTCATATACATACTATCACCACCTACATAAGTACCTCAAGTAACTGCCTCGATCTATCGATCAACCACGTGCACTCCCCCCCACCCTTCCCAGAAAATTAAGCGCCGGGGGATCCTTACCAGATTAACTGCTGAGTCACAAGATCCTCTTATATCTAGGGCCACATCTACAACATCTACAAAACATCTTCCAACGCTGTTTCTCGTTTTCGTAACCATGCTTCTCAAAGTCCCAAACGAGATACTCTCCATCATCGCCGAAAACCTCGGTCCTGGCGATCTCCTAAGTCTTCTCCTGACATGCCGCGCATGCCATTACAATCTCTCATACCTCATGCTATGCCATGCCCTCGCCGACAAGGACAAGATCCCCGCCCTGATCTGGGCTGCCGCTAAGAATCACGTTCCACTCTTGAAAACTGTTGTCGCCCACACACCCGCATCAGACGAAGCTACGGAAAACGAATCCAAGGCCCTCAACGAAGCTTGCTGCTGCGGAAGTCTCGAAGCTGTGCAGTTCCTCCTCGACCACGGTGTTCCATACGCACAACACGACAATGAAAGGACTCCACTTGGTATTGCGGTCTGGGCAAATCAAATTCCGGTAGTGAGTCTTTTCCTGTCCCGTGGCGCATCGCCGGACCAACTGTGGAGGTGGAGGGAGCCATTGACGTTCGATCTTTGCCGAAATGGGAGGGTGGAAATGTTGCGTGTGCTTTTGGCGGCGGGTGCAGACCCTAATATTAGAAATGAGCACATGAGCAGTTGTTTAACACTCGCCGTGGAGTATGGGCATCTGGATTGTGTGCAGGTTTTGGTGGAGTATGGGGCCGAGGTGGACGTGGTGGATGTAGACAATGATACACCATTGATTCTTGCTCTCTATTGCAACAAGATGGATGTGGTGGATTTCCTGTTGGAGCAAGAGGGGTGCGATTTCATAAGCGCAAACAACCGGGGGTTCGACCCTCTATTACTGGCGTGTCTAAGGGGAAGAGTGGATGTGGTTGAGAGGTGTTTTTTGAAGCAAATGCCTGGAATTGATAGTTTTTGGTACGAACAAAGGCTTTTACCTTTGGTTTCGGTGGCACGTAGGGGAGACTGTTTGGAGGTAGCCGAGTTTTTGGAGCAGGAGATATTGAGACTTTGGCTGATGAGCTCGATGCTATAGCTGTCAATCTTGTAAAGTATACATACTAACCCCGCATGAGCTATTAACTAGCTATAGCTACATTTTAAATCATTACAGATCTCTTGACGTTGCTCCCATAACATGAAGGAGAGTGGGATGTTGAGACTCAAGAGTACAGGCCAGTAAGCCTGTTTGTATCTATTCTCGTTAACGAATATATTAGCTGCGCTATATAAATACATCAGTTTATATATATAATCAATTCAGTTCCACGCAGTGATTCATTTACTTGGTCTTTTAGTTGCATGCTACATACATACATGTAGTATGTAAGTACTCTGTACTTGAGTTGACTTCAAAAGTTGCTATGATAAAACTACATCCAAAGCTGGAGCATTGACCGGGCGGGCTCGGTATTGGTCACCCCAGCTTATCTTGATTATATGTATGTAGTACATACTGTCAAGCTTAGGAGCTTCCCCACCACCTCCCCCCCTCCCTCCCCTCCTCCCCCCCCCCCTCCTCCCCCACCTATCCACATGAGATCTCGAGGATATTGTCTCTTTGCACGATAAAGAGGACATCTCACACTTCCTGACAACCACTAGCTCGTCTAATACAGTATAGACACGAGCATCCATCAGTACATGAACTTAGCTTCGTCGAGCCAATATGTCCACCCTTCTATTCGTTCCCTCAGAGATCCATCTGGCCATATTCAAAGACCTCACCGATCCTCACGATATCTTGAACTTTTCCTCCACTTGCCGCTCCCTCCGTAGCCTTCTCAAGTCTAACACCAGAACCTTGCTCCGCACAGCCGCATCAAAGTATTTCCCTGCGTTCGACGACTGTTTACGTGCCGCAAGGGCCAGCAAACTCCCAATCGAATGGGAAGGCAACCACTTCGACCTCGGCGAAAATCGCTATCTAAATCCCCCAACAAAGGCCTTTTGCGAAGGCCTCGCTTCGGCACCCCCGACTTTCGATGAACTTCTCACGGTGAGGGAAATCAGCCGCTTGCTGGGTAGCTGGCTGGCCCGGTTCGCACAGCTTGTGTACATGGATTCGTTCACTGAGCATGGGGAGGAGAGTTTTTATCGCGCGGGCGCTAGGTTCTTGGTCATGAGCTATCTATTCTCGGGGTCCTTTCTCGAACCTCTCAGGGGCCGGAAGCGGCCAGATCAAAGCACCGACGAAGACGGGGTGAAGCGCTTCCCTACATACCATACGGCGGATCCGGACTGGCGGTATACGCAGTTGGAGAGCCTTTATGGCGGTTTCATCGATTGGATCATCGAAGAGGGCGAGAAGCACGGGCCTGGCAAGAGCTGGACGGCAAGCCCTGAGGACCCTAACTTTAACCCATTCCGGAAGATCCTGAGGAGTCTATTTGGGATCGGGCCAGAGTTGAAGGCAAGTAAAGGTTACCGTGGATTTTCGGGGGTCGCTTCGCTTCTATTGATGCTTGAATTAAGTCAATTTGGGGCATCGGAGGTTTTACATATCAATATTGGTGGTATCGCACCCTGTTCAATGCATATATTTATATCCACTTCGTCTTAATACTCACTCTTAAAACAGAAAAAACAGTACCTGCGGGGCATAATATCCGCTTATGTCACTTTGGCGAATTCCGACCCAAGTTTGAAGTCTACGGGGACCGCTCACGCAGTGATCCGCCAATGTGCTTCTTGATTGGTTTTGGCCACCCAACAGAGGAATCTCTAACTCCGACCTCCATACTTCAAGATATCTTTGATCCGCGACAAAGCTCAAATGGGACCCGCGAGCTTTATAGGCCTTATATGGACTTTTTCCGGATTGCCCTCAAGAATCGCAGTATCGCTTTCTATCATGAGCAACGAAATCACTATTCAAGGGATTCTAATTTTTATTTGTACGATCGTGGTGCTGAGGCTTGATTTTACTTTAAGATATAGATCAAAGGATGTTTCATATTTCTATAGATATCCAAATGGCGAGGGTCTACTCAGAGACATCTATCATAGCCTACTGTACAGAATTTTTCACTTGGTTTTCTCGTTAATATAATGGTTTTTTATCACGTTCCTGGTCGCAGGGTAAAGGACAGACTGCTTTTGTGGGCTATAATGTGACGGTGTCGTCGGGCTGAGATCGCCCCCTGCCAACAACGGTATAAATAGTCGATTGTCTGTAGAGGGGATGGGTACGAAACCAAGCTTTGCCATCACGCACATCAGTTTGATCCTCGTCTGTTTCCAACTTTACCGAGGAATAACAGGGTAAGTGCCCAAAATGCCATTCATGTGAAGCTACGGGCAAGCGTGATACCGTGGCTATTTCCCGCATTTTCAAAAGATAGCCTGATGTTAATTATATTACCAGATTCGGAGTACGCCCCCGGTATCTCGCCAGTGCATGTTTTCTGTCTTGAAATCAATGCCTTGAGATACATGTTGCCTGTACACTATCCCCCAAAGATTTCCGGTATGGATTCATATTGGAAACCCTAGTATACTGCAAGTATATGTACATCTATGACAACAGCCCCAGGACATAGCCCTTGGAATACCAAGATGTGCATTTTGGACAATCACTCCCCGGATATGGCACGCCAATGCGTAAGATGCAGCTACTCTTCAAAGGTGTTCGTGGTTCATACATCATAAGATAACCAGCACTCTATGTGGCTTACAGAGTTGAATCAAAAAACTCAAATGTATCTATACATAGAATTATAGAAACTTGATAACAGAGAATAGAAACACCATGGGCATTCAATGTCGATTTCAGCCACCATCAAGTACCGGTGGCTTGAGACCTCAAAACCCCAATGCACAGTTTGATAACTGATTTACTTGAGCCGGACATGTCATTAAATCCGGGCCACAAACACCTTTGATGAGTGGCTGTCCATAGCCAGCTAGAGATAGTCGGGAGAGACTAACCCCCACAAAGCACCCCCAGAGTTCCCAGCACCCGCCCTACAGGTTACAAGAACTCATTACACACCCTCCACCAGCCACAGAGCACCAATTATTATCAACGACCCCCTCCCACAACCTGTCAATGATAGAACTACTAGTTAAAGAACACCCCCCCCCCTCCACTAAATAACTCTCCAGGCCACTCCCCACAACCTCCTCTCCACAAGTACAAACCACACACACGAACCCCTCCCACATATATTCCCACAACACAGGCCCTACTGCGCCACAGTCTACATACACACCGTACATCCCAGACCGGGAACCAAGACCGCCGGATCGAAAACGCCCGCCAGAGTACAATCACCGCTCCAACGACCGCCTTCCGGACGCGGACAGGCCCACCAAAGCTAGCTACCCAGAACCACAAGGCCAACTGCAGCGGTAGCAGACATACATGCCCCTCGAGTGCACACAACGCCGCGACCATAAACCGCAGACCGCAAGCCGCGTGCTTAATTCCAATATCTACTTTACAATAGCCACATACCTCCGGGCTGCAAGCATGTATGAATGAGCTATCAATTTCAATTCCATCTCGGAAGTGTAGAGTAGACCCTTCCCCGCCACCTATATACGTAGCCAGTCGACCCACCCGCCCACGCAGACCAATACCGATAATGTTACGCACGACCCCTGGTGTTTCCCCTCCTGGGGAACAGGCACGCCCTCATTCCGCCATGATGCATCATCCACCCGTCAGCCACTCTGCGGCGCAGCCCGCCCCCGCCCCCCGCCCTCCGCCCTCCACCACGAGCTAAGACCTTCCAAACCAAACCGCGCCACTACTCACAACCCATCACTCGCCAGTGCCAAGCCTTCTTCCAGCACCTTCCATCTGCCACGACGCTCTGCCTTCTTTCCGCCTTCTTTCCTTTTTGCCCCCCCCCCCCTCTCCCCTCCAATGGCGGCGGAGTACGCTCCCTGCCGTGATTGGATTTGGTGGGGAGGGGGGGTATGTCCCGTTTTCTTGGTCTGGTTGCCGGGTTGGATACCGTATTTGGTAGATCATAGATTATGCTATATTACCTTACCTCTCTCTCCCCCACCGCGGCAGAAAAAACAAAAACGGGGGGAAAAACAAAGGAGATCAGAGAAGTCAACGATTCAATCAATCTGGAGATATTATTTACAGCTAGATAGATAGATAGACAGATAGATCCCGCGGCAGGGAGAGGGAGAGGGGGGGGGGGGTAGAGTAGAAATAGGCACAGCGTCGTCGACCCCGCCCTGCATATATGGATGGATGATACATACGACCGACTGATTGCTCCAGTGGCCAATCCCACCAGACAGCTGGCTTTCGGGAAAAAAAATGGTTCCTTTTCCTCAAGAGAAAAAAAGTAAAAAGGAAAAAAAAAAGAAATAAAACTAGCAAAAAGGATAAAATGAAAGAAGAAAAGAATAACGCCAAGATCCCAAAAGTCAAAATCAACGCTCCTCCAATGATAAATGATATGCCCCCCTCCATGGATAGTAGTAACAGACAGAACCGCAAAAAAGGAATAGGAAACAGAAAAAAGAAGTGAGTCCCCGGGTAATATGCTCCCCCACCCAAACCAGACCAAAACCGAACCCAGACCCAGAAAATGATGAATGGGGGGGGGGGGGGGAACGTAAGTAGGAGATAAGGAATTATGTAGCACCTAATGGATGATGGTATTCGTGGTAATGTGCGCTGTTTAGATACTCTCACGGCGAGACCTTGGCGTTTCGGCCTTGAATGAGCGCCCGCCGATACTACGGCGCTGCCGTTCGCGCTTCAGGAGGATGAGCAAACTGGTCACAGCGATAGTCCGCGACAATCCGCGCTCGTCGAGAATCAGTGTACCGCCCGTAGCCATGAGCGGTCCGAACGATGAAGCCTTTGAATGATGCTATTTCACTCATTAGTACTCCAACCCAAACCCAACTGGAGAAAGGAAACACCTACCGCAAACAGGAAAACGCCAATCCGGTGACTCCCCATCTCCTCACTCTGCTTCTCAAGGACCAACTCCCCGCTCTCCAACCAGCGCCAAACATACGTCTCCCTCCCGACTGTCCACACCTGCGCCCTCCGGTCCTCGCGCCCACACCACACATTAATGCGCCAGTCCTCCTTCCCCTTCATCGTGATGTGTGCCGGCTTCATGACATCCCACGGCACCTTCCACTCTGCGGCCTCCACACCCTCGGGACCCAACACCATACTCCTCGACGAGAAGCTCCCATGCCTGCGCGAGACAAGCGCCGGTGCAACCTTGTATTCGGCCGACTCCCAGCGCCGCGCGGCGATGACGCCCTTGATCTGCGCCATTGTCACGGTGTCCGGGATAGAATTCGTGTGGTTGTTGTAACCGGGTAGATGGGTCGTTATGTCATGGATTGTGAGCTCTGCGCTAGCCTTTCGCGCACGCAGACCGCCGTGCGATGGGATGTAGAGGAGGAGGGTGGGGTTGAAGTCGGAGATGACGCGACCCTCCCGCGACGTGGTGGAGGAGATGGAGGTATTTGATGAAGACGTCGTGGTTGTCGAGAGCGGGTAGAGGAGGGATGGATATGTGTAGCCACTGTCGGAGGTTTCGGCGGTTGATACAGAGTTATTTCGGGACATTGTGGGACATGGGGATCTAGAGTTAAGATAGATGGTGGTGGTGGGGATGATGCTGATGGTGGTAGTTGTGATGAAGTGATGAATCTGAGTATTTAGGAGGTGAGGTTGATAATATAATGATGATTGTTGATGATGAAGTTGATGAAGTTGATGATGAAGTTGATGAAGTTGATGATGATGATGATGATAAAGTTGATGATGGTGATGATGTCGCTGAATAAGTTGATGAAGCTGATGAAGAACCTCTATGATGATGTGAACGAGACCAAAGGTAGTTGTAGTACTGTGGTAGTAGCAGTAGTAGCAGTAGTAGTAGTTGTAGTATATGTGCAAGTCAAGACAAGACAAGACAAGACAAGACAAGATAAGACAAGGGGGGCTGTCTGTCTATTAAGTATGATGATGATGATGATGATTTATGTAGGTAGGGTCCCACCGATATGCAAACGCTCCTCTGCACGTTATAGCGGGGGGTGGGGGGGTGTCCTCCAGGTATTTATTAGTATATTGTTAATGGGCCTAGACGTGACCTAGTCCCAGTCGTAGTAGTAAGTAAGATGTAAGTACCCCCGTCCAACCCAGGTACCACCAGATAGACGAGGAGCAGGTTGGCTGTGTGGAGAGCTCGAGAGAGGGATTTGGTTTTCTTTTTCTTTTTCTTTTTCTTTTTCTTTTTCTTTCTTCCCTTTACCCTTTTCCCTGAGGGTACTAATGTGTTTGCACGTCGTCTTCCTCCTCCTCCCACTACTACCCAGACCGGTGTGGGGTTAGCTACTAACTAGCCAGCCAGCCAGCCTTCTCCTCCTTCTTCCTACTCCTTTCTTCCTCCTCCTCCTCTTGCTGCTCCTCGATCTTGCCGCTGGTTGGGAGGGACTGGTTGCGTTGGTGGTTGGATGTTGTCTGGTTGGTTTGGTTGATTATGTGAGGAACCAAACGAGCGGGAAAAAAAAAAAAAAAAAAAAAAGAGTGTTTGACCTTGTGTGGAACCGATAAAAAAAAAAAAACCACCACCACGCGGACAGTGCAGCTCTGAAGCGAATGTGGCTTGCTGATCTACTTTAGCAGCAGCGACCAACTTGGTTTTTTTTTTTTCCCTCTTATATAAATATATATCCACTAGGCCAGGATCTTTAAGGATCAGAATCAGAATCTCGGCAGGCGGGCAGGCAAGACACAGACCAGCAAAGACACACGGACCAATATGTATTTCTGTAGCAGACCAGGCAAGCAAGCCAGGGGAGCGGGGGCGAGTCGGGGAATAAATAAGATTACCACCACTCACGGGTCAGCAATCAAGCAAAGGGCAACAAGCAGCAGCAAGCAACCAAGGCTGACTGACTGACTGGTGGCGTCGATCAATTAGGAGCTATCCTCACCTAAAAGAAGACGCCGACCTGCTTTTGCTTACCTACATACACTGGCACTGGTAGAGTAGAGTACTCTACTGCTACTGTCTACTGCCCGCACGGTATGGATCGAGGTGGTGGCTTATAGCTGCTTGACATCGACGACAGCCTTCTAAGCTTTACAACTTTCTCCCCTCCCTCCCTCCCCACCACTCTTTCCCCACGAGGCAATTCCATGCTTTATAATTGAAGAGAGGAGGAGGAGGTGGTGGTGGGGGAGGTGATCTTCCGTGATTGGATCGGGGGGGTGGACATCCACTCACGGGACGGATGGATGGATGGAGTTGTTTATTCACGGCCCAGGGAAACGGGATGCAGGTATGTGCAAGCGAAGGACGGACCGGACAGGACAGGACTGGGCAGAATTAACAGATCTTGCGCCGATAGGTACCGCTCATATGTGTTGTTGGTCAATGTTGTTGCTGTTGTACCTACAG
The DNA here is from genome assembly GCA_024713715.1 of Morchella sp. 2018-W26. Taxonomy (NCBI): domain Eukaryota; kingdom Fungi; phylum Ascomycota; class Pezizomycetes; order Pezizales; family Morchellaceae; genus Morchella; species Morchella sp. 2018-W26. The sequence goes on from JAMGYX010000016.1 coordinate 93,582, forward strand.
TACGTGTACATCCCCGACCGAGCGACCCGCGCGCACATGTTCGTTTACACGGTTCTCAAAGAGGGGGAGAGGGGGGGGGGGGGTGTTCGGCAACTACAATTCAAGAGGAGAGGAGAGAAAAACGTCACTATGGGCTGAGGGAGAGGGGGGGGGGGGTGAGTTTCTTGCTCTCGTTCGTTGATCGATTATAGGTTTTGTCGCTCAGGATTAAAAGGGACTGAAGATCTTGATTTGATACAACTAAACGAGATTTGCAATTACTTGTATTTTTTTTTTATTTTATTTATTTTATTTTTATTTTCTATTTTTCTGTGTGTGAGTAGAGTTGGGTAGAGTAGGGTAGAATAGGGTAGAGGAGTAGAGAGGTTGAGGGGTTAATGATAATAATGAGAAGAAAAAGGGAAGGGAGGGGAAGGGATCGCCAGCCAATGCGCGACGTCATTCATTCAACGGTTGTGTTCTGTTTCTGTTTCTGTTTTCTGCGTGTAACTTGTGCAACATACCAAGTCTGTAACCTGTAACCTGACCTGTAGAGTAACTCACCCACACACACACACACACACACACACACACACACACACAAACCCCACGCACTTACCTCTTCTACTCAACTCAACCCAACTCTACTCAACTCTACTCTACTCTACTCTACTTTACATAGGTATTTGTCTATCTGTCTATCTCTCTGTAAATCTAGGACCATCACCATCTTTGTTGACAATGACAGGCTGAAGTCAATCAATCCCAAGCACAGCACACACACACAAATTGTCCTCTTCGCGGCAGGCAGTCAGCAATCTCACTCACCATGTGTGGGGGGCACACCTAGCCGAGAAATAAGAACTCACCGCTCGGTAAAGAGGCCATTCACAAGAGACCTGCTGGAGAACAAACATAGACAACAGAACAGAACAACAGACCAGCTTGCGTGTACTACGGGCAACGGGATGAATCGCGAGACGTTGATCCATAACTGACTGGATGGCTGGGGGAGATGCAGGGACCACTCCGAGCAGGGGAGAGGAGAGGAGTGGAGAGAGAGTGGAGACGAGGTACCCTACTCTACTTTGCTCTACTCCACTCTACCTACTCTCCCTTTCTGTTGAGGTGCAAGTATATCTGCCTGTCTCCCACCGCTGGCAGGGGCATCACGGGCCTACATGTACTTATGTATGTATCTGACCGGGATTATTCAAGGAACACAAGACATTATTAATTAATCAATACTTACAGATGACTCGCTAAATCCCTCCTTCTCTTCTTCATGTGTCTCTCTCTCCATTCACGGAAAGCTTGATTCCAGGGCTAGGGTTCTCTTCTCCTCTTCACTCTTCACTCTTCACTCAATTCCAAATCTTTGCCCCAACTCTAGAGACGCACACTGACACACACACACACACACACACACAGATAGCGACGATCATATGTATGTCTCGGCAGTAACAAAAACCACAGAAATCCTCGATTATCCACGACGTCGATCCCTACTCGGGACCCGTTGCCGTGCATAGTTGAGTTCAGTTCAGTTCAGTTCAGTTCAGATACAACAACATATTCCACCCACCCCATCCCCGCCGACCGAGCGCTCCCCGTGAGCGCAAACACATAGTAGTGAATAGCTGCTACTCGTTCTTTCATCACCGTGGGTCTTGTGTGTGTACTCCATGTAGATATCGTGGACAGATGTAGAACAGATACATAGATAAATTGCGCAATTACATGTAGCCCCCACTCTGTTGTAACTCTACCTACTCTACCCGCCCTTCACCACCCCCCCCATTCCCACCCGCACCCGCACCCGCGGTACTCCACCTCCACCCCACTCTGTCAGGCTTAGGTTACCTATGTTGGATTCTCAATTGCTTTGTTTGACGCGTCGGCATATCTACGGCGATCTACTCTATTCTCTGGCTACAGAGTATGAGTTTGTCGACTTGACGGCCGGTAGTTCCGGGTGTTTCAGCGCGCAGGCAGCAAGAGAGAGGATCATGCAGGCGACTCGCATCAGTGCCGTGCTAATTTTACTGTATTATACAATACCATATGGAGGGCAGCAAATTCTAAACCTCGCGATCGCGGGGAGGGGGTGAGATCATTGGCTCAGGGCGGGTTTCGAATGGAGCTGTGTGGCGATCATATCATATCAGCTCCATCTCGGCCCCCCCGGTCCGCCCAGTTTGGAGATATATACAAGAGACAGAATATTTAATTTATTGCGGGGAGGATCAGATCATTGTGTACATATATATACATTACAAAGCTCCATTATATTAGAGCCCCTGTGTTCGCCCGGATAGCCGCGCCTGGTTCTTATTTATGAGTGAGTGGAGTGGAGTGAGTGTCCAGAGCAGAGCCGGTGCCTGGGCCCATCTAGTACCACCCCAGCCCGCCCAGCCAGCCCAGCCCAGCCCAGCCCACACCACACCACACCACCCGGCCGGTCTCAAGTATAGCACAACCGCGCGCGCGCCATAAACACCCATTCGGCGAGCAGAGCACGCAACCAAAGATCGGCGACAGCGGGCGCCCGCATCCGCCGGCGTGGGGTGGGGGGGGGGCAAACTGTTTGCCAGATGGTTCGCCGCGCGAGTGAGAGGGTGTGATGGGTCTAGAACGTGATGTGGGGGGCCGGCGCACCGCCAGGATTACCATTATTATGTATCTGCCGCCCCGGGGTGGGAGATGGGGGGAGGGGGGGGGGGTGCAGTGGGTATGTACAGTACAGGGCCGCGGTAGAAACCACTACTCTAGTCTTGCGAAATCGGGAGGGTCTGGCTGTTTTAGTTAGATGCTTATGACCTACTACAACACCCCTAACCCTGGCCATTACCGCAGTCTTTAGATAGAGATAAGAACGTGTAGTACTGTACTCCCATGCAGCCCCCGCACAAGGTAAGGGGACAGGACCGAATGTACATGCAAGGGGCAGTAGAGTAACATGGCGGCACCCGCAGCTCAACATTAATCAGCGGCTACGGGCTAGAGACCTGCTTACATGTGTATGTATGTAGGCAGGCGGGTGGCTTGGATGGCCAAAGTGCTTTCTTGTCGGTGCCCGGCAGGAGCAGAGTACAGACCCTGAAATGGGTTTGGGGGGCTGTGGGTACGAGTGATATGCTGTGACCACTCCCATTTGGTAATACACACGCACTAAACAGGCAGGGTTAATTCATCACCGACACTACGCCCCCGCCCCAGACAGACAATACACCCCCCCCCCAACAGAAAGGAATAGTTAAAGCCCCCCAAATTTCATTATAGCGCCTCTCTCTGTTCCCATGACATTTGTATTTAGTTATGTAACAGGCAGATCATAAAAATAGACAACCGCGGCTGGCAGAAAGACAAGGATCGAGTGATACCTTATGATCATCTCTGGGCTTCCTGTTGATATATCACCTGGATACATGAGTAGGTAACTGTGGGGCCCAGTACCTGTATTTGAGATATCCGGGTCCGTGGTTGTTTCAGATCCAATGCCTTAATTCAGGGTTAGTGTGGACATATAAGCACAGGGGTATTTCTGGAGAGCGCAAGATCCGATAACTCTCTGGACTGGACATGCTCTGGGGGGTGCAACAAACCAGTTCAAAACTCCAAAGTCCGATGCCGCGGCCCATGTGATTCAATCTGACGCTACCGCTAAAGAGGGGGTGTTGGTAAGGCAAAAAAGAAAAATGAACTGTGGAGTTCGGTAACTAGGATTCCCGCATGGTCACCCACTGCAGTACTAACTAGGCGATATGATGATTGGGTATGGCAGAGCGGACGGGATGCCCCATTTTCATCATTCTATGACCGAACACGTCAAACATTGTTGTAAAAGGATATTTATATACATATAGTAGGCTTGGTCACCCACCAATAAGTTTACCGCATCAACAAACTCGTAGATTCTGCGGGGAACCAGTACTCCTAAATTAGAATTTCTTATCTTAAGTACTCGCCTAATAGATTCTCTAGGTGATTTTGAAGTCATTTGGCATCTTGATCGGCCCAAGTAGGACGCTTTTAAAGAACAATATATGGCGCGGCAAGATCTAAGCAAGAACATCTTAAACCACATGCAGTTAATCAATTGAGTTTCATCCATGCCTATAGCGGTCAAGGCTGACGCGCTTGAAGATGATGCAAGCGCTAAGTGGAAAGCTACAGGCTTTCCTTTACAAATATTGTGCCATCGAATTTAAAGCCAAAAATATAATAGTAACAGATTAGGATATCTCTATGCATGTAGTTTACATATTGTGCTCCAGCGCTCATGTCCGCATACACACTCAACAAAAGTGCTTACAAGGCTGAGGGGGAGGAGTAGAACACGAGTGAAGACGCAAATTGTGGCCAAATGGTGTAATTTCGAATCCTAAGGATTATTAGTTTACCAAAGGGGTATGAATCGAGAAACAAGGAGACCTTACATGCGTAGCATGACCAATGTTACCCACTCAGCGTAGGCATGCTCCCTCCGGTAACTACTTCCGGTAGCATGGTCGGGGGTCTCTCGTATGATTTCTCTATATTGTGCGGGTAGACTTGGCTAGTGGCGGTTAGCTCTGATTACTCTTAAGTGGGAAGTACTGGGTACCTCTTCAAATCTTTGCAATGATTTGAAAAACGCGGTGTCTCGTTCAGGCCCCTTTGGGATTAAGAGGGATAGCTCTTCCATTTCGGACCTTTCTAGCAACCGTTCTATCTCGTTGTCATCAATGGCTATAATGCACCACCACAACCCCTAAATGATTTTTATATCTATAGAATGGCTCTTTTGCTTCTTATCTACAGTTCTATGGAGAGATAATTAATTTAGGTGTTGTGGTTAAGGTGTAGTTCAGCTTTAAAGTTGGTACATTTTTGGTGTTGGGCCTATTGAATGTCGCCTCTATTTATTGCCTATTCAGGTAATTTCCAGTAGAATATTGCCTAATTAGGAGTAGCTCTACTATATTTGCTCCAGTCTCAGGTATCTTGGCATTAGTCTTCTTAATCTAGTTACCTAAAGAAGTAATTAATTATATTAATAATCATTAAACTGAATGTCGCGGATACTCCGGATATAGGCTTCCCCAACTATATCACCCAATCACCATCTGAGCTATCCGACCCTCCCCGCATGTGATCTCAGGTTTTATGTTTCTATCCATGTGGCTATACCTTACATAAGCAGTCAGTCAACCCACGCACCTGAAAATGCATACACATTGGCGGGTTACCCTGCCACCAGTCAGCTGGCCCTACCATGGCCGTAGTTCTGGAGACTTACCCCACCCCCGTAGTACATAATAGGTCGCCTGAATCTTGGCGAAGATTAGGCGAGGCAGGGATTATGATTAGTAAGCGAGGCGCTTAGCGCTTAGCTCTTTGATTACGTGTTCCTAGCTAGTGCTCTTAGTGGCTCATCTTCTTTCTTTCCTTTGGCTTCATATCATCACCATGAATAATAGGGTTCTCACGGTTCATCAGTTCGAGCAATAAGTTCGAGCCTAGTGAATCACTGAATCATCGAAACATCAAAATTTGTTCCTCCCTAATCTATATCCAATAAAACCTCCTCCAAAACCCTACAGTCACGTGTCCGCAGCCACAACGTGCAACGGCTAGTACATATATAACGAAACCCAAAATCCAAACCGACGAGACTGCGGAAAACAGTATAAATTTTATTGTAGAGTTTTTACGTTCTCATTTTCCCTTGGTATCAGACCTTTACAAAACTCCAACCCCAAGGCCGGTGTCGAGGTGCCAAGGGCTAGATCCGGAGCTAAGTATATCATTATCAAGTGATATGGCGCTTGGGGATACTCAAGTCCTAAGTCTTGGAGAAAATCGGCACACACACCGTAAATCAAGCCATACCGGATGGTTGAAACTGGCCTAGTTAGGGGTTTTTTGTCTCCGCAATATGAAGTATAGTACTTACTTACTGGCCGGCCGTACAAAGTATCTAGAGGTAGCCGAAAGGAATTGTATTTAGAAACCTTGCTTTGACAGATTTCTTTTCAATAGTTTATTTTACATGATATTTGAACCTAAGAGGAATGATGTATATGTGGTATCTGCGCCAAAAACCCATAAAATAAGAAAACAAGTATACCGCCCCAAACATAAAAAAGGAGATATCGTTAGTATCTTCATCTATATCATGTACAACGCCATCGTTACCGCTATCACAGCTCCGATCACCGGTATCACCCTTCCACCCGCGCCAGAATCTGACGAACCATCATCTCCGGAACCTCCACTGCCTGTACTAGACGCGCCTCCCCCCGCTGATCCCGCCGGCATTTTAGACACATCCGGAACATCATGCTCCACGAATTCCGGAAGCCATTGTGCAAGTGCATTTATAAAGACTGTATGTGCAATATTGGCCCCAGATATTGGCCCACTCGGCGGCCTGGTTGTGTCCCTCACCACTCTCACGTCGCCGAGATCCGGGCAATGAAACCCACCTGGTACGACATACCCAAATACTTCGTTACCAGGCGGGGTCGTTCCATTCGCTGGCATATCGGTCGTAGACGGGCGTTTTGGAGCCTCTTCAATGGTCGAATGCGGAGTGACACCTCGCCACGGGTCATTCTCGCCGTCGTTCCACATTATATTGCTTGGTTGCATGTTCCATCCCCCGTATCTATCATTTATCGGTGCTATATTTGGACCATTACTCAAACCGCTGCCAAAGTAACCCACACAGTCTCCGATCCATGAGTCCATCGACTCGATTTTGGGTAGGAGCGTCTCGGGGCGTGAAGCATTTCCAACCTGGAATGCGCCAATCTCGGAGCACACCTGCCACTGCCATGAAAAGGCGTTCAGGCTCTCCTCACACCAGGACCTATCGTCCTCAGAACAATCGAGACCCAAAACGATATTATCCATGGTAATGCCAGCAGGGGGTATTTCTTCGGGGGTAAGAAGACTTGTCCAGATATCCCTGATCACAGTTGCATAGATGTCAAGGGCGCTATCGAGCTCATAATCTTGAAAAACGCCAGCGGAGTTGCTGTTGAGGTTGCTGCGAGGGCCTGCTGCTTCTTGTTGGAGGGAATCGCAGAAGTAACCGAGATAGCCGCCCATTCCTACATACTACGCGATACCGCAGAAGAAACCATCGTTAGCGTCCATGATCCATATTGCCTGCTCACAAAAGCAACAACAGCTCTAATGTCATATTTACCTGGAAGTCTTGATAAATCGTTCCTATAGCCGCTCTTACGCTAGTACTCCGATCTACCCACACATCTCCACTATCATCCCAATGAAAATATCTATAAAGCGCTGAACTATCGTCCGGCCCCGTTACAATATTCAGCCAGTTATCAATCTTCGTCGCATCCTCGTTGTCAAAAGCATCATTTAACCACACATTAAAACTCCTTATATCGCTGGAGCAATTCCTCCATCCTTGTTCGTCCAACAATTTCTCCACCGGCAGGAAATACTGCCAAAAGTTCTCCCGGAGTTGCACCACCGCCGAGGATGCTAATGACACATGGAAAATCTCAGGATTCCGAAGGCGGGACCATGCAGCACGTGCACCAGGGTAAGAGCCCCCGACAAAAACCCACGGCGTTGTGGAAGGGTCAAAGCTGCTGTTGAAGTTGCGCGCAAAGACAGCGACGTCTTCCAGCGCTTGCTCAACCTTGTGGTACCTGAAGTAGTTGTAGAGTTGGGAGGGGGTAAAGCGGAAGTTAGCAGGCATGGCGGGGAGTGAGGTGCCGTAGAAGCGATGCTCCCAGAGGATCAGAAGACTGCATAGTTGTGAGTTCTACAGCCTGGAAACGTTGATATAAGTAGGGATATATATACCCATTGAATCGTTCTGCGAGGGATCCGGATGCCCCAGAAACGAGGTAGTTCTCCATACCTTCCGCGGTGGCTTCACCATTATCGATAACTGTGCATATCCATCCACCGATATATCGTCAGTCCTATTCATAATACCTCCACCCCCGAACTACTTACAGAAAACCGGCCCTCCAGGCTTATAAAACGTCTCATCCACCCAATACCGATTCAAAAACGTCTCGCTACTCGAATTCGTGTGGTCCAGCGGCAACTCGATATACAGTGGCCCCCTCAGCGCCGAGGTAGCACGCTTCTTGGTTGGTGGTCGGAATCGGTTTTTATTTACCAGTCTGTTTAGTGATACGGGGCTCAGGCGGTTGGACACCATGCTCTCACTTTCCGGTTGAGTACATGTTGCAATTTGTACGAGCAAAAGGAACGGGAGAAGGAGGGCTGCGGTGGTGAAATACATTGCGCTGAAGGCTTATAACAACTCCAGGTGTGCAAGGCAGGAGGGACCGCTGGATATACATATATGTTTTGCCTTTTACCAGGGCATTCATCTACGTGCCCGCTCGGAACGTCCCAGTGGGAAGGGGGTACCACTCTAATTTTCCATGACACTGCAGGTTTTAAAGTGGGTGACAGGTGCTGCAAGCCACCTTTCAAAGTGATCACGAAATCAAGGGAAAAGCAATCATTGGAATGGTAATTGGTGTTCTGGGGCGAAGCTAATAAGTAAGAAATTGCAACCACAATATTCCGGAAACCTGCTGAGAGGAATAGTGGGCATGACTTCGAATACGTGCTAGGCCAATGGGATGTTGTATCTCAGGTACTCCAGTTTTGGAGGGGTGACAGCGCTTGGCAGTCTCCGGGCGCCCGGTAGAGTGCCTACTCTAGACTAGAAAGTAAACTCACAGTTACTCACCCCTGAATTAGTATTTACTAATTACCATACCTGCCTACTCTGACCTAGATAGGGGATCTACGTCTCTGGAAATACAGGGCCAAAACATTGTACTTGAGACTCAGGTCGAGCCGGACTAGGTACCTACTCTATCTATGGATTATGCATATTTTTTACCGGGTTTTCCGGCCGCCACTGGAAAAAGCGTAGGGAGTTTATGATTCGATTTGTCGCGAACTGTATCTAGTACCCTCCTGCCTAAAGAAGATCGAATCGAGCCTCAAAAAAAGGGATCTACCAAGGTCAGAAACCCTTCCTATTCTCCGCCTCACTGGACGAGTGACACTGCCAAGACAATTGAAGTATGAATACAGACTTGTAAGATACCGTGCGCCTACAGGTCTTGGGTAGGTGTCTTTACCTTCCTCCTATTACAAATAACTATTTTGCACAGCCTCTCTGTAGAACATGTGTTTGTGCTACTGCACATATGCAGCTTCAACGGCAAGCTTGGCAAAAAGAAATCCTCCACAATCAGAACCTTGAACCTAGGCTGTTCTCACTGACGGCACTTTCCATACCCTTCTGTGAGACAAAATTGTGAGAACACAAGAGGGGTTCGCCGTGTGGTGAGTTCAACGTTTATCCATTATGTTTTGGATGTGGTTTCATGGCCATGGGGGGAGGGGTGGGCTACGCAAGTCGGTACGCTTGAGTGTTTCGTGGTATCGATCGTATCCCTGCAGCTACGAGGAGCATGATGGTACTCTAGATCAGTAGGTAATAGTTGTACCTACTTGTCCGATACCACCATCAAAAACCAAGTCTCTGTAGAGCGACCGATGTCACCCTTCTCCTCCTCTATTTCTTTGAATCTATCTGGCTCGCTGGTGGCTGACTCTCCCCCATGGGGTAGATAAGTAAGATCCCAATCGACTGGGACCGTCAGCCATCGCCGCGGTCGCATCCATGTTCCCGGGCTCCCTTGTTTTACTTAAACACAAACCACGTATTATAAGATTAGGATGCATATTACGAGTTGTCTGATCAGTCTCCTTCCCCGCTTCTTCCTCGCTTTTGAAATTTCAACACCAAAATCTGCTAAGCAACCAGGTTACACAGATAACAAAGTCTTTAACTCTTTGGCTTCAAGATGCCATCTCCACCCCCTTTTTTTGAAAACCTTATCAAAGGGCTCTCCATCAATAAGTTGGACAAAGAACTTTTGGTAGCTTCGACGATGATACCTCTCCTTGCCTCTGCCATCCAAACGCTCCTCATTTAACGAGAAAGACTACCGATTTAAACCGTGATTCTCCTCACGCCCTCTGCTGCATCAAGAAAATATTCCCTACAAAACAGAATTCTCCGCCAAGAACTGGCCGACATCAGCAGATGCTACTAACTCATCCACTCGACATGCCGAGAATCCTTCGCCGCTTGAACCGCATCGAAAGTTCTCGCCACCATCCTATCCTCCAAAGCAGGAAAGCCAAAGACCTGCCTCAACCCCCTAACGCCTCCTGCCAAATTTCATTCAAGAACAGAATGGAAAGTTTGCCCGATTCAAGTTATTGACGCTAACGGAAACAGACGCTCAAACTTACGCTAACGCCAAGAAGAAGATTTAAAGGCTAATCGCAGCCAAAGCCACCCCTTCCCACCTCCCTCCCACAAGAAGAATAAGAACACTACCCCCCACCACGCCATTAATACACCTAAGCCCCTCCCGCACATTACGTGAGTGCTTCTACGCCGCCAGTAGCCCACACCTCGCACCAGTAGACGAAATAACGGTTGAAGCAACCCTCCCCGCCACACTTATAGAGCTTCAAATAAGGAGCGACTTACCTACCCCAACACAAAAATCAAGGTCGCCATTAATGCCAACGGCACCGTCACATGCATCGCCTCCCCTGAAACCCCTAATACACGACTCCAACCGTTCTTTCCACGCTTTATTGAAGTTCTCAATCTAGCATGCAAAACCGACAATAACCCCTACGCCGAATTCAAATTACCCGATAAACGCCGAATTCGCTATTCACTCCATCCCACTCTTTCCTTTCGGTAACGAAGATACGCCACCCCAAGCATGCTAACACGCTACCGCAACGCTAGAAATATCAAAGACGCTTCCTAACCAAGCCTCGTTTCAGTGAGAAAAATACCACCTCAATCATCGTGAATAGCTGAAATATGACGACGCTCAAATTCGCAGAACTCCACGCTTCTTGCGAACCACGCCGCGCCTCAGACAAGACGCAACCCCTACAACTGTTCTGCCGAATCTGCTTTCGCTACGCCGCGACGCAAGAAAAACCCCTTCGTCTTTCATACGGACCCCACCTAAGCGCGATCACCACAGACTTAACCAATCCTGCCCCAAAGCGAGGCCACCTTAAGTCTGTTGTTCAAGATGCCTTCAGATTCTCGCTTGTTACAGAATCGCGACGGCGCCCACACCGCCTTCTCCACTGATTGCCCCAAACGTCCTTCCAAATTTGTCCCCGCCCCCATCTCCTCCCAGATGGCCGAACTCGCTAAATCATCTCACGCCCCGCATAATTCTCCTAGGAACCCCTTGAGGCGCTTGAGGCCATCGTCAATCTAATTAAATATGCTTTCGCCCTCACCAAGAAATTTTTCCCCACACGCTTTTTTTACCTCGCCTATTTCATGCGCCTTCCTCTCATATTACAATTATTCAACACAATCGCGCTTAACAAATATAAGGTTTTTATTTCGCTTTTTTTCATCGTTTCTAAAACGCACCACCACAACTCGCTTTATTCAAGAACCTTATTTGTTCAACTAAGAAACCTCTCACAAAGACTCCAAATACCAAATTTTATTTTCCCAAAGATGCCCAATTCAAGAAAAAAAATTCGACGGCCATCTATATTCATACGACTTTTGCTACGAAACGCCCTATCACATCCATCCACCACTCAACCGGCGCTAATTTAAGAATGACACTCGCGCTTATCAACGTCAAACAGTTTCCCAAACTCTCTCGACAATTATTAACGATATAATCGCCACCTCTCGCCGAGCAGATCTATTTCTCCCGACTTTCTTTTTCCCATCTCAAATGACCCAGTTATTACCTGCGGAGATTTGAACATTCACTCCCGCATTAGCGACCCCCGGAGGATACGAAACCGCCAAGAAGAGTCCCTTTCGTCCCCCTATTTTAACCTCGCTCATAGAAATGCATTCTCTCTTCTTAATCATCCCGGAGTTGCTACTCGCTTCTCTCCTAACCCGCTAAAGCATACTGAGTTATCGACCTTGCTAATAGCGCACTAACTCCTCTCCCCTGACAAATAATCTTCCCCATACGGCCTCACCACACGCCGATTAAGATTCAACTATCGCTTAATTCACCTCCCCAAGTCAACTTATACTGCAAGAACTGAAACAAGACCGCGATGATCTCATTCAAGAGACCCTGAAAGACACCCAACTTCCACCGACGTCAGACCAGACTGAATCCTGGTTTGAGACCGCCCTAACGCTATCACAGGACCCATCCTGATCTCACTCCCAGAAAACGCCCCAGCAAATGGTCAGTTTCTGGAACCCTCATCTCAAACAACTCACAAGATCTTTCACTCAACAAGAAGAGATTATAATGCTTTCTTTTTTTCTCCCTTAAAGAATTTAAAATCAATACTTCAACGCAATCCAGAAAGCAAAAGATACGACTGAACGACGCTTGCCAACTCCACCCAAGATGCAGAATTACAAGGCCGCTAAAAGCGATAACTCCCAGAAGTTCTCTGTCTTTCCTAACGCCGACTCCCACGGAAGTTAATACGCCTTATTGAACATTTTTTTCCCCTCAAATAACCCCCCCACATCTACGACTGCTCGCCGATATGAGGTTGAGGATATTACACCTTCCGAAATTGCCACTAAGACTCCGCAACATCGAACAATTCTGCCCTGCGCTCGACTCCTTCCAATAGTACTAAGAAAGTCCATAAAGCGAACCCAACCCTGCTACCTCAATTGTTTAACCCGCTGCTAAAAGCAGGCATTCACCCCTCTAACCTCAAGACGGCCTTCGGAGTCGTCCTCCCCAAACCCAAAAAACCCGATTATTCCGCTCCCTCCGCGTATCGTGTCATAGTTCTTCTAGAAACAATATCCAAAATTCTCGAAGAATGCTGCTACCGCCTCTAAGAGCATTCAAGACGCTCTAAACTTATTCATCCACATCAACGCTGCTCCATCCGTGACTTTCATCATGGACGCTTTTTAACACACTTCAACACGAGATTCAAGACCTTTCAGCCAAGAAACTCAAAGTTTCTACTCTCTTCCTGACGCGAAAGGGTTTCGATCACGCTCAATCCTCACATACTTGCTAATTTACTTACCTCCAATAATACACCCGCCTATATAATGTTTCGCCCTCTCCTTTCTTTCTAATCGAAAACGATTCTTCTCTTCCCTGATCTCCCAGAATTCCACTTGCAGTCGACGAAAGGTCCCACAGGACGCTTATTAGTCCCTCCTTTTCTGCATCTATGCCTCTCAGATCGCACAAGCGACCCTCTCCGCGAATTACTCATACGCGACGACTTCGCTTACAAGAATATATCCTCCCATTCACACAACGCGACCCTGCTTGAAAGATGCTTCACTCGTCATGGATACAGGCCGCCCATGAATATTCACTTCGCCTCCCAAAATCGATTCACAGACTCACAAGACCCCCAGTGATAAGTTTCACACGCGACAACACCTCACACCGCAAGAAACGAACTTATACAACCCTCCTCGAGATCGATGGCTTCCAATGCACCCCTACCCTGACCCACATCCCCACTTTCAAAAAAGAGCTTAACGCGCTAATATTACATTCACACAAGCACGCCGCTTTTCTCCGCAGCAAAGGACTAACCGCCCTAAACTGCCGCCGCCTCGCCACGATGGCAATACTCCCAATTCTAACATACGGAGCCTCGTGCTACGCCCCTTCTGCCAAAACGATCAAACCACTAAAACCACCCCAAGATTCATTCCCTAAGCCAGAATCAACTGCTTTCGATCTACTCCTATATCGATTCTTCGTCGAATCCTCCCGCGCCTAATCAGATCTATACCTCGCTACGCTTACCAGATTCTAAACGCAGACTCGAAATAAACCCGCTTTCGGCCTCGACCTCCTTTTCCTCCTCAAGCAATTTTAGAAATAATCGCAACCGCTTTATTAAGAAAGATTCAAACCCCCATAAATTAACCGCAGCAGTGCCGCCAGACTGCCCATCGACGATTCCGCCACCAACTTAATAAATCCGGATTACCAAAATCAAGGGCCAAACCCAAGGCTACCTCTTCTGATTAAAAAGCACATATTGGAAATATGGAAACGCCTCCCCACCCCATCCTACTACCATTGGCCGACCATAACCATACCTCACTTCCACCTCGCGGTTAGCAGGTTCACCTCAGGTAGAATCTGTCAAATGCGAGCTCATTAAAAGTTTATCTTGCTTCATCCTCTTTGGACGCGTCCGAATGACCCAACCATCTGTCCTAGATGCGAGGAAGAGGACGAAGACATGAACCACGAATCCTACAACGCCAGCCAAACGGTTTGAGCTCTATCTCTCAAATATTTCTTCACTTGATCAATTATTTCTTTCTTCTCACGTTTACATTTAGCTAAGCCAAGATATTACTTATCCGCATTGGTTTTTCCAGTTAAAAATCAGATACCTAAATCTCCTTTCAGATGTAAGTCGTCTTCTCTTTCTTCTCTATCTTCTTTGTCAAATGAAAGTGTGTTTGAGGCGGAAGAGTAGGAATTTCCTTACTGTCGTAAAATGCGTATTTGAATTTTGGCGGTTTTTCTTTATTGTTTTGAGGGGATAGGTTTTATTTATGCCATAGGGACTCCCTGCACGCAACATTCTTGTACCTAGAAATCAATGAAATTATGAATTAAAAAAAAAAAAAAAAAAAAATTACGAGTTGTCTGATTTAGATCGCTCACAGTTTATACATGAGTATCAGGTTATTGATCTACCTGTGGTGATCCAATAGGCCTGGGGGAATACGGATGTAACGTATGTCTAGGCAGTTCTTGTCCTTACAGCTCATTGCAATTCTGTTTGAGCTTTGAACATGTGTTGGCACCAAGGGACAGGCTCATATTAACCCTAACCCTTGAGATGACAACATTGGGTATTGTTGTTAATATTTATATTTATTGCATGTGGCCTGGAAGATATGAGTATATACGCTTTATATGCCTTAGAACCACTCCGAGGGCCTCATAAGAGAGTTGCGTAGTGCTCAGTGATTAAACACTACGAACCCGTAATAATAACGGAGAGTACGTACTTACCTACATACAATGAAGTCACTGCCCCACCCCCGGGGGCTGTGTGCAATAAGGCGTTATCCTGCTGGTCGTGCAGTGATATAACTCCAACCACCATTACGGCAAATGTGACCTTTTCTCTTTAAAATTCCCCTTCCTAAAGTTCGGCGATTGAGTCGCTCATGCGAGCGAATTTGCTCTAAAACTATACTTTTGGGGTTTGTACAGAAAGACTAGCCAGTACCTTATAATTAAGCATGCACATATAAAATAAATCCATAAGCACCACCTCATGATCAACTAACCACTTGTACGTACGACGAACCAGAACTAACCATTGTGGGCCTAGCTCAGAGCCCTCAGTTAAATTACCCTAGCTTCCCCTAAACCCGCTCGGATTCTCTAATGTTGTAAAAGTGTTGTTTAAAGATTGCATCTGGAAATCATACATTAGGTACTTTGGCTCCCCAGACATCCGCTTATAGTTGTGGTAACCTTTTATATGGTGTCTTTGAGACCACAGGACTGTGTTGGTATTGGAGTAAATTCTGTCTCAAACCTAGCCTGACTCCCATCAGCATTAACACGAGGAGCCAGGGAAAGAGGCGGGGCAAGCTAATCCCTTACCACTAGCTACATACCAAAAACTGTCTCACCCCACAGCCACTACGGGTGAGGGGGTCTGCGTGGGTATGCCCCGACGACAAATCAGCTAGTTAACGCCCGAGGGCTCGAACCCCACCGCCGCCGTAATAACCACGACGGCACACCAGCCTGGTCCGCCAAGGTTCTAAAACTGAGAAACATAACTACAGGTATATAGCCAGCGCAGCCATTAATTCTACCATCTCTTCGCATAAGGGTCCATGCATGTTCATCCCATGATGGTATTTGACCCAACGGAGTGGTTCTCGAGAGATGGGTGATAATATAAAAAAAATAACAAGACATGACATGACCCAAGCCAGTCAGTGGCTTGTGCTGATGATGTGGAGTCTCGGGATGAGTATTTAGTACTACTGACCAGTGAATGCCCGCGCGCATTACAATATCGAGCCTATGCTTGACCCCCCCCCCCTAGCTTGATATCCCCGTGCACGTGTCTACACCCCAGCACGAGGGAGGAGGAGATCGATCTAGAGGTAGAGCCATTTAGACCCTGCAATCTATCAATGCGGCAAACTCAGAGCAGCTAAGGTTTGTACTGCCAACGTTGGTTAGGCACAGCCTATCACTCGGACCTCATAATCCCAGATATGGGCGCCTAAAGCAAGCTTAACCAAACTTGGACAGTGAAACCGTTTGTTGTAATTGGATTGAGGACTGGCACTTGGCACCATGCGCGGCTCTAGCTAGGGACTACTGGGGAAAGCGCGGTGCGGATAGGCGCTTCGTTATAGGTAATAGTATTTATTTATACTCAACCTTCGATTATTAGTATACGATGGGACCCTGGGTGATCATACGTACTCTATATGTATGTTTAACATTTCACTCTCTATGCTTAACATTTCAGTTTTATCACTACCTACATGTAGTCTCTCGCTACGGCTTGGCAAAAATACCTAGAGATGATGTAGATCAGAGCACTCTACTTTAGTGCGGGTGGGAATGCTTAGCCAAGATGTATGCGTCGACACCAGTATGATCATTCAGCCGCAGATCACCCTCCCCCCCGCCCTTCTTAGACCGGGTACTCAGAACCGGTTTTGAGTTTTGAGCTAGTCTATTCCTGGTCAATGCAGACAAGGCAAAGAAAAGTGTAAATCGGTGTACTACTCTAGAGAATACAGTACCACAAAAAGAAGTGGCTATGCAAGTACGTATACCCCCCATCAAGGCACTAAGAATACAGTATTGGTATAGTATTCCTTCTAGAATACTGGTTTAATTTTGGTATTCGTCACTAGATTCCGTGGTCCTATGATGGTGATTTCACCCCCGTTTTTTCATACTGTATATATCCACTAATTTCATCCCTCTACGATAGGGGGGTCAGCATTGACGGACCATGGGATAAAGGAGGACCAAAGAAAATACTAGGAAGAGCCGAAAGAAATCAACGTCGTCAACGAGCGAGGTTAATTGGAGGTGGGGAGCCAACACTAGAAACAAGAGCCATAGCAGATGACATCCTCAATCCCCAGCTAGAACGAACAGACCGACAGTTCGCTTCCAAAAATTCACCTGCTCCTAACCATAGCCCCCAACTCTACCGCTCTTCCAAAAACCCCGACGCTCCACCCCAAGTCGACACCTTTACCTCAAAATCATGACTGGCCCCGGCACTAAGCGGGCTTTCTTGACTCTATCCAAATGTACGCTTCTCCATCACTAGTGCCCCCAAAGCTACTCATGTGGCTGTCGTCCCTCTGGATAGTGTGCTTGCCAAATCCACGGCTATGGCCGCTGCCAGCATAGCCGAGTCCAAAGAGGCTGAGGAGGATTATAACGAGAAGGGTTGAGGAAAAGGGAGGTTCCATCCGGTTTTCTCTTTGCCGCGGTGCGTTCTACGGTCGTTTGGGTTATAGGCCCCCAGCTTGAATACTAGCCGATCTTACGCTTTCAACATGACATATAGCTGGAACTTTAACGCCTGGTATATAGCCAATGCAATAAATGGGCCAATAACAACACCTGGTAGCTAGTCGGAGTGGAGTAGACAGAATGGTGTAATGATTGCGTGTACTTTGTTGTTATGATTTTCCTTTATGTTTACTTTGTTGAAGAAGGTGGCGGAGGAGAAGGTAGTTCTGGGGTGGTGTGATATTGTCATAGCCTTAGGGCTGGATACAAAAGCTATTTATTCTGCTTATCCCACTTTGAGATAGGGAACTAGCATGTAGTTGGGTGTTAAGATATTGCCCAGCCGTATGGCACTAATAACTCGCGGTCGTAGGCTATGTCATAGCAGCCCAAGACGAGTAGTGCCCGCACATATATGAGAGGTAATTAAAGCCTGGTAAATGTATCTGGCTGGTTGTGATAGTATGCATGTTCCTACACTCAGAGGCCTATTCGAATCTTCCTTGCAAAGAAGAGTTTGCAGATATGGGGCTGGTAAGGATACATCGTTTCTGGTGTGTGTTCTGTTATGTCCTATGAAGTCTTGTAGCCAATAGCTATGCAAAGGGTCAGATAGTAGGGACAATATCCGCGTGAGGGTAATCAGGGTTGTGTCCACGATTAAGACCTGTGCTAATATCCAACATCGTCCTGAATGATGCGCCGTTAAGCTCTGCCATCGCCGATAAATCCTGACAGATTCGCCCACTAGACACTGGTTTCTTGGAGAGGATTTGGTACGCCGTCATCGCTGGAAGGCTGTATACGAGTATGAATTAAACAAACAAAAAAAAGAAATCGCCCACTAGACACCACCCATCACTCGACACTGTAGGTTACCACGTCTTGGCATCAGCAACACGCGCAACGGAGCCGACAATGTAACCAAAGCCCCGTTACATACCCATAAGTAAAACACGGCCGGCAGCGGTGAAATCTCCGTACGCTGTAGCCCGCAATAGCCGGCCTGTTATTGGCCCGCCGGGACCAAGGGCGGGATGTTTCCGAGACTTATTTTGTTTTTGTCTGCTGTAGGCATCCTGTTAACGAATCAAGCAGGGGCCTATTGTTTGCCGTCTAATGACAGCCTAAAAGCACAGTGCAGTTAGCAATATGTACCTATACGGCCCGTAGTACCTACTATGGAATCTGGCCACTCCCCTCTACCCGCCAACCAGAACGCTGTGGAGGGCCACTCGGATACGTACAGGAGTAACATAAGGGCTGGTTACTCGGGGTAAACAGTTGTCTGTAGTAGTACCCATAGAGGCTACGAGCCTGTCTGCTGGCTTCAATGGATTCCGGATGGAGGATATATACACACCCCTCCCCTCCCACCATCCTCCTAGAATCGATAACATGATAAAAGCGCGGATACCGATGAGAGTGTGGTGTGATGAGATAGACGGCGTTGGGACGAGGTGTTGTGGAGGAGAGATCTAGAGCTGACATGACGTTAAACGACGACGTTGCCTGTATAGCTGCGGATGCGACGCTAGTTGGACATCGGCCATCACTCGAGACTGCACAACATGCACGTATACATCTTAACTTTCTTCACACATATGCATCGGTGCAATACATTCAATTTAGGTACAACACGTACACTCTACTTCACCATACCGTATGGCTAGACAGCTAATTCCTAAATCATCTCACAGGTATATATATGGGAGGACCTTAGGCTGCAATGGGCCATGGGGTTTGAGAGTGCTATAGGCCTGCTCACATACATGTTAGGGCGACTATTTACTCCACTCTAGGGTTCTCCTCCGACCGACATATATGAAACCCCTCAAGTACCCCCACCACACCTGGTCCTTTCTATATATACACCCTATAGCCAGGAACAAACCACTCTCAGCTCCCCCCAAACCGATCAAGACCGCCAACAGCCTAGCTCTTCTGTACAGTCTCCGACCATGAGCTATCACGTCGCCTTTCCCCTTCACGCCAATCAATGCCACACCACAACTAGACTACACCTACAACCCCATGGCCAGTCAAGAAGCTACTTACATCTCACGAGAGTCTTCTGGTCGTAAATATAAAACTTGGCGCCCCGAGCAAAAACAGACCCCGCCAGCCCTTTATCGCGCTATATACAGGCCGCGCGCCGCGACCCCAAAACTGCAAGCGCGCCGACAACAATATGAAACGCCCCGACTATAGGTAAGTACATACATGTAGGCACCTATATATAAACAATATAGCCTCTACCAAGTTTAAAAATCGGTCTCGTTCCGTTGCCGCTGCTCACTTGTTTTGCTTGGGTCTTCTTTTGTACCACGTGTATTGAGATTGACAGGTACGGCACCCGGCCTAGGTTGGGGGGGTGGGGGTGAGACAAACCTTATGCAAGCGAGAATTGCGCCTTGTGCGCACAGATATACTGACTGATACCCTCCGGATATGCTACCACTCGACTAGGCACGGCCGATCACTCGGTGCTCTACTCTATGCCTACTCGGTCGGTCGATATATGCTCCGTCAACTTCTAGTCGTAACATAAGCACAACAAAAACATATCTATGAGAAGACGATAAGATTGTCTAGCTGATTTATGTATTTTTTCTTTTTATTTATTTACCTAGCCAATAACTCCCCATTAAAAAAGAAAACTATGTATCCCACCCCACTGTCCAGCCTCGCCCAGAGGACAGGCGCAGGTAAGAGAGAGGGAGTAAAAACAGAAACAACAAAAGAATGTCCATCACCATCATTATCATCATAATCACATAAAACAGAAAAAAGAAACCCCCAATCGCTACACCTGCTTGTTCAGTTTGCAGTCAAACGCACTTCCAAACGGACACTTCCCGCCATTATACTCATAGCAATCAACACCGTCCGCCTTGCGATACCTACACGGCGGGCATGACGCCCCAGTGCACGCCGCAGAAGCCATACCCCCCCTCCTACACGGTGTATTATTGCACATCTCCGACGCACCACCATCGTCACCACCGTTACCAGCTCCCGCCGAAGGGCCATTATACGAGGACCCCTCAATCATGATGTCGAAACATGTCGAGTATGTATTCACCCATTCGTTGTCATAATCCCCAGCCTTCCACCCAGGACCATTGTTCAGAAACCCCCGCTCGCCAGCCCACGCCCATACCAGCATATGCCGCCCATTCTCCATGTCCTGCGGTAGTGTGACAGAGAAATAGTTTGCGATATCGTCGGGCCGCCCGTCCGGTAGCCTTCTCCAGATGGAGTTCGCTGAGAAATTGGCCTGCGCCCCGGGCATCCAGTTGGCGCTCGTCAGTTCGCTCTTGGAGGTGATCTCCATCTCTTTCGCACCCTTCCAGTAAACACGAACAAGACCAGGGTCTTTGTTAGGGGGAAGGCCGTACGCATAATTGGCGTGTCCGTTGCCCCAATGCCGCATCAAGAGTGTTTGGCCCGGCTTAGCGGTAGTCATGGCCTTCCCGGGTGGATATTGATTGGTTTGTGTGGGGTTACAGGCGAGGCCATTGGCATTCTTTTCTGGGTGATTGAGGTTCCAGGAGTAGTAGGTGGATTCGTCTATCCAATTACCGTCAAAGGCTTTGTTTCTGGGGTAGCCATTGCAAATATTATTAGGGAGGGGGTTTCCGGGACTAGAGCGAGCAGCCTCAAGGTTGGGAACTGTTGTAGAAACGCACTCAATCCAGGAGTGAGCAGTGGCGGGAGTAATGAGAATTGACAGGCCGAGGCCGAGAAGCGGGAGGAGCTTCATCTTTTTGTATATGTGGTAAAGATGGAGATACTAGGTGATGGGTATAGGAATTCTAGCCAGAGAGGTGAAGTGGAGAAGGTGGAGAGGAAGTGATCTCGAGGTCCCACCGGGGGAGGGGGCAGAGATAAGTAGGATGCAGCAGCAGAAAGCTGAGAGGGCTGAGATGAATTCTATAGGTGGGTTTGACGGTTGTAGAAATGGAGCTAATAGAGTAGTCTATCGATGTAGGTACGAATAGAGAACAGATGTATAGAAATATGAACCATAGAGGCCGGATGTGTCACCCTTCTATAGGCATTAATTTATCTACCTATAGACGCCAACAGTCTAAGACAATGGGGCGCAGAAATAGATAGATAAACACAGACGCCAGTTCACCTATCGAAGATCAATTAGGCACTCACCGGATGGAATAGGAACATTCTTCTCACCATTGTTTCTCGAGTCGCGCGCCCAAC
Source organism: Morchella sp. 2018-W26 (assembly GCA_024713715.1). Taxonomy (NCBI): domain Eukaryota; kingdom Fungi; phylum Ascomycota; class Pezizomycetes; order Pezizales; family Morchellaceae; genus Morchella; species Morchella sp. 2018-W26. Next base: position 115,370 of record JAMGYX010000016.1, read on the forward strand.
CCAGTATATGCCCGCAGCTTCTTTCTAGGACAATTGAGGATGAGCTCATACACTCTATCTAGACTTGTACACTTTTCTAAAGAGGCTCATCTCAGAAAGCGCGCGATGTAGATATTCTACTCTCAAAGATCCTGCCTTCAATCCTGATCATTTTTGACTGGCGATGGATGAGCATGAGGCCCTAGGCCTCTTCCTTCCCTTAATTTACCAATATCGTATTCAGAGACAAACGAAAATGCACAGTGAGTAATAGCAGAACCAGTGGCATTGTGTTCCTCGTCCCTCGTCCCTCCACGTATCCCATCTTCGCTAGAGCGCATCTCGCTAGAGTAGGTAGGTACACACCTGCACACAACCTGCAGCCTTCTCAGCTCGCTTCTTCCTCCTCTCTTCCTGCCCCCTCCATGTTTCTTCATCTACCTATGGACGTCAAGACATGGCTTCCCATACACCTGCATAAGGCCAGGAACCACCCCCACCATCATCGATAAGGACTCTCTTTCATGCGACAGGCTGTCCATAGACATTCCTGGCCGGAAACGTTATCCCCAATTTGGGGTCGGCGCCGCCCAGCAACAGACCTCTGGCCACTCACATTAGATCAGAGTAGGGTATCGTTTTGTTTCGCGGTAAAAACTTTATTCAGGTACCACTCAATGACGTGCAGAGATATAGGCTCGTTCCGAACGTGCACACACCCACTGAGAAAACGAGGGAGGTGGGGGGGGGGGGAGGCCCTATCCACCGAGAGGTTCAGATGCTGAGTCCCGGTAAATATATCCAAGCTGGAGAGCGATGAGTACAAAGTCTGAGAGGAGAATGTCATGGGAAGAGTATTGTGGTGTGTATGTGTGTGTGTGCCTGTTCCTGGATAACTGTTGAAATGACCCTATTCAGGTACAGAGTTGTAAAGAGTGGTGATTGTGGTTCCTGCAGCCGCCTGTTAGTACCCTGATCCATGCTCACAAGCCGTGTTTGGAGTTTCAGCCTCGATTAGCTGCAGAAGTTACCTTGCCGGCCAATTGTACTCAGATCTTCGAGTCGTGGTCTTCCTCTTCTGCTTCAGCCGTAAAACAATAGCTTCTCTGGTGTATCCGATTAGTTGAACGGACTTCAAAACCCAGCTGCATGTGCCGTCCACTTTTGCAATTTGGAGAGATATTTTGGGCTTTGTCTCGTTTAGGCAATTGCCAAGATGTTTATAAATAGCGCTAGTATGAAGATGATCAATTAGTAGAGCCTCTTGGCGAGTGATCAACCATCTATACTACCTGTACCTATTCTGGATATATATATTAAGGTGAATGGTATGTAGATGGTCATGAGGCCTGTGGATGATGACTAGATACTTATCAAGTCATTTATTTGCCTTGCACGGCCAATCACGCCCTACCTGCACTCTTGAATTTTTTTCTACAGTTCATACTTTGATTTGCACGTATATACATGTATGTAGGTACGTTCGTTGACGTACCTACATTAACCCGCTCCCGTCCCGGGCACTAGCTATACACGGATTACTTGGAAGATCTCAGACATGTTGAGACTACATGAAATTCAACTACTGTATCTTATACATTATCGGGCCCCCGTACATGTGGTTATCAAAGATGCTCCCACCCGACAGGCTTATGGCCACATATGAGTCTGGTCGAGTCTTCAGGGACGGAATTTGAGACAAGAGGGGCGGGAATGAATATACCGTTGGGTCTCGAAATCAGAACCCGGGTTCGATGCAAAAGAACAGCGCAATAGGTGCATGTCAGCAAGACCTAATGCAACCAATCAGACGGCTTAGATCTGACCCTTTGAACCTGGGCTGCTCTTTTGAGAACTGACGGTATTCGAAGACTTTCTCTCCGCCCTGTTCTCCAATCCAATGCCTAGTGAGCTAGGCTTATCAGGCTATGGTTACGTAAGTTGGTTCTTTCTTAAGCATTCTCGGAGGACATGTGGCAGTGGCTAGTTAGGAATCGATTGCCTCGGATGGACTAGGCTTCTCCCCGAAGATTATACTAGTTTCGTATATTAAGTATCAACTCTTAAGTAGCATTCCGGATGTTTAGGTTTGATATGACTAGATTATATGTCAAAATTCATGGATGGAGAGAATGGAGAGTTATGGTAGGTACGTGCATTTATATAGCTTACTATAAAACTCGTCTCCCAACTGTAGTATCTTCCACCCTTACTGTGAATCTGGGACCGGCATCCTACGTACTTATCCTGTCCCTATGCCGGAATGATATACCTAGCTGCCGACGAACCAAATCTAAGGCTAACTATCGATACAAGAATTTCCCATCCCCAGATAGTGTTGTACAGTGGCGTTTTTCTGCGATATATTAGTGGGAGAGATTAAAGGCTAGCTAGGGATAGAGGCCTAGGGATCCGGAGGAGGAGGCATCTACAGCTAGTTCAATATGAACATTCCGCCCATCATAATTATCATCGTGGCAACACTACACACAAATTAATCAACCACCACAGAGGCCCATGGTTTTAGTAGTTTGTTTATGTGAGGGGATAGCGTGGTGATTTGGAGAAGGAAAATACTCATAGGCAGTGCTGTGGTAGCTAGTACAGTGTGAGTTAATTATGACTTACCATTACATCCCGTAATTATTTTGTACCGGGCGCATTCGAGGCCGGGATCAATGATATCTTAGGCACTCGAAGATCAGCTGTAGGCATTCTCGGCGAATCAATGTATTGTTTAATCTGGACTGGGTTGTTTAATTAAGATATATTATGGGTAATATATACGTATACACACCTTCCAACGTAAACGAAAGCATCATGATTAGAGCCTAGGCGAGAGTTGGTGGGCGCTGCGTCTATTCTGATGAGTATTTCTCCTTATCGACGAAATTCCACAGGAATATATATCATGGTATCCTTTAGGTGTACCCGGGCCAGGCAAGAAGAACCTTAGCATAAAAACGTGCTAGCAGGGGTCGAATTGGTTACTTCTAGAAACGATTTCCAGGCCCCCCTTACCTGCCCCGAGTACTCAATGGTGTCGGTGATGATTACATGCAGTTTAGTTGCGGGCATGCATATATATACATGTATATATATATCTAGATCTGGTGACATATAATGATGAATATCATTCAGTGGTTTTGGATCCTATATCCCTTCTCAGCCCTTATTACTTGTAGAAACATCCTCAACAATTAATGACTATATATATATGAGAGACCCAAGCTGGATCAGTATACAGTTATCTAATTCAGGGCCCGGGCATTCCAACGACGTACCGTAGAAAACGACGAGACTCAATCATACAACTTAATATCAGCCCGAGCGTCACTGCTTAACACTCCTAAATTTCTACGTACCCGTAGCTCCATCAGTCTCATCGTTGCTCCAAAACTAAGTGTATATATCGGTACCGGATGGGCCCATCGACCCCGCTGCCGTCGACTCATCAACTTCATAGGACCTCACGATTTATAATTTGGGTAAAAAAAATAAAAAAAAAGGAACCTCGGGTAGGTACCCTAAAGCTAATAACATCTCATCACACCAAGATTCCCGGCGAGGTTTATCTCTTTATATCGGACGATCATTATCTATATCAAATAGACTTTGCTTCCTAAAGAACATCAAAAAATTAGGATCCTAGGAAAAGCTAAGGTATTATATTTAGCATCATCTAAACTATCAATATCCCTGGCGTTTTCCTCTATATCATTTGACATTTATTGAGTTCGGATTTCAACGCACTCACCGGACTGAATCTTTTCTTTCCTTGATACTAGGAGACATGGCGTACGTAGAGTGTTTTACTTATATGAACCAAATATGGCTTGGCACATAGCCAGTCACTCGATCCGCCGGCCTCAACACTGCCCCGCGGCCGGTGTACGCCCCTATTCTGTCCTCGACTCACCAGTTGTATGCAGCCCATCGATATCAGTTATGAGAATGTCTTGGTGACGTTGTAAGGATTAATAGATGGATTATTGTAGATCAAGGCCTGGGCCCGCCCACCCTCGTGGATGCGAAACAACGACCGGTCTAGGCGATACTGATCCCCAGGTACAAGCTGCATGTTGAGTTACATGTATTTATCATCGTCACGTATGTCGTATATCGATACAGGTGGCCTGTTGTTGGCTGCGAGGATGGACACCACTAGAAAACGGTGTTATAACGTGGCATTAATTTGGCGTGACGGAGTCTGCGCTGGCGTGGATCTATATTACATGTATTTGGGGGCGGCGGTTTTGCTAACCTTGATCATTACATTTCAACTCTTATTGCCTTGCGTACGGTAGTATTAATGTACCGAAGAGAGACGTGAGGCCGGAGAGGGGATCCCACAGTACTTTTATCATCCGCACTACGCCCTTACTACCCATATACATGTAGGTACACACATCCACCCCGATTTTTTTGACAATATCACACTACCCCAGAGCTACCCTCTCCTCCACCGCCCTCTTCAACAAAGGAAAATATAACCCCAAACTACTTCTCCTCCCACCGCCGCCACCAACAGAAGAGACACGTAACAAAGAATGCGTACTCATCAACCCTTCTGTCCCCTCAATTTACCTTTCCAGGCCACTCACTTCTTCTCTAGGCCTCCCCACCCTTGGTTCAGTTCCCTCTCTCTTTTCTCCTCCTCTTCATCTTCCTCGCCTTTTTCCCGGCTGCACTCCATCCGCTGCTTCCAAATCTCCAGCGCCACATCCACCCTGAGCCTCGTGTCTAACTCGAAGAAGCTCAATCTTATCTATTCGGGACCATTCGGTAAGTTAGGACTTTGACAAGTAGAACTAATAGGCCATTTTCCAACAGCCCATAGTCCTCACACGTTAGCACCAGCCCAGTCCAGCATGAAGGACCTGAGCTGGGAGAACTATAGTTTTCTAGAGGATTTATCCCAAAAGGGCATTAGATATCAACTATCCACTAATAAGCGGTATAAAATCTTATAAAGTCACCAAATTATACCCTGCTTACGCGAGTATGATGTAAACAAAAAAAAAAAAATACCCTGCTTACGTTAAGTGTGATTGTGTCCTCGAGGTTGTCTAAAAAAATTTTATCTAACCAAGCCACGCAGCCAATTAAACCACCTATATCCAGACAGCACACCAAACAACGGTGCGTACCCCGATCAAAGCTTCTTACACCATGGTTTTAGATTCAAAAAACCACGTTCTACTAAGGTTTTCACTGCTTGGCTGAGCCCTAGATACGATTGGTGGATGTCCCGTTCCATTCACAGACCTGACTTTGATGAATGGGCCCCACAATCGCCGTGAAAGCTATGACAAGATACCACGACTAATGGCATCCGTCGACGCATTCCTAACGAGTGCGCAGGATTGACTCATACCCCACACTGCCTACATATATATTACTCTCTGGTAGCATAGCTGACCTATATAGCCCATAAACCATCAAGACAATGCTGACACCCCTTCCCAAAATCCCAACGAGTGGCTAGTGCTAATAAGTTCCATAGTACTTGTTGGTGTGGCTTTCGGTCCCACATGAGGGGTGTCAGCAACGACGGTTTATGGGATAGCCAATAACTACATGTAAGCTTGGCAATACAGAGATTCAAACAGAATCAGTCTGATTGTGGCTGAAACGACATTAAACACCATTGAACACCAGGACCCTTTTCCATCACACACTCTGGAGCTGAAGCAAGGATACATATGTACTACGGGTGTGGTGCTACGGCTGTAGGGTAAGTCTGTTGACAATGATTGCAACAATTCTCACTGTCAAGACCTACCCTGGCACTCGTAGTATACTCATGACGTTTCCGATCCACCAAATCTGGTTTCCAGGCTCGCACGCATATCCGGCTTGGTTCGAAAGCGTTATAAAATTATGAGCAGTCATGAGCGTAAAAAAATGACAGCCTTAATGATAAAAAAGCAATATATACACTCGACTGATCGATCTCCCGGGCCGCATCCCCAAACCAAGTTATCGGGAGCCTACTTACTTGACCCAAGTACAATGTGCCTCCATCGGTTCCCAACCCTCCTAAAATTCTATTACAGGAAAAAAAACACGTACTGCAATTCTAGCCCACGTATGGGATTATCTCTAGTCAGTAGGTTCTATTCCCTTATTAATTAATCATAATTCGCGCGGTTAGGCAGGAGAAAGACTCTTCCAACTAGAGTTAAACAAGAGCTGACTGAGACAGATCCTCATGATTTGGTGGCGTTTTTTGCTCTTCCCGTATCTGCCGCATATACCTGTAGCAGTGCCAAGAATGCGATGTCTTCAGGTATTGGATATTACGTGCAAAATAGTTGCACTTTATCAATTTCCACAAAATTTCATTCCCTCCATCGCTCCCCTGAAAGGTAAGGTGGTGCTTGGTGTGGATATTCATGAGCAATCACTCGCTGGTATAGTTAGGCTGATATGCCAAGCGATATCGAAACAAGCATTTTCTCCTCGCTTATTTATGATGTACCTGTTTAAAACGGTATGCAGGCCAAGAACTGCACTCCAGGGTACATATAGGTACATGTGGTGGGAGCCTTGCTTTCAACCTCGCCTAATTTTTCTGTCCCCTTTTCTGATGGCACACATCACACCATTATGCGACTTAGGGCAGAACAGGCACACGTCCAAGCACTGATCTGATATTACATAATGTACCCCAGGGGCTGGGCCAGTGTGATCGAGAACTTACCTATTCCAACGGAACTACTCTAGGTAGCAGGACTGATACAATTCATATCATATCAACTTGCGATAACACAACCCTAACCCAATTATTGTGATTCTGAAAGTGGAGCATTGTGTGACCGCACGACCACGCAACACCACGGCAAATTCCGAATATGGTGGAGTGTCACGTAGGCGCTCTAGGATGTGGGGAATATGCGAGACGATAAGAGGCTGTGTGTCTGGTCTGTTCATCAAGAACCTACAGCACTTGCCTATGTTAACCGGACGTCTCCACTCCATAGGAATTTCAGAGCAAGGACGGAACCTACAGTCTGTACTGCTGAATTCCCGATGCAGATATCAATTCCAGATTACCTGCAGCTATGTATCCAATTGTCCGGTGGTAACCGCGTTTGGAAAACTTCAAAAGAGGGTTGTGATTTATTCAATCCTTGGCTCATATATGATCAGAGGGAATTCCTGTAGAAGTAGAAGTTCATAAATAGACAGCCACACCCTAGTCGGGGCTAGTCCGCAGCACAGCATGTAACGCTGTTGAATGAATGGTCCATGGATCCATACATTCACCTTTGCGGCAACCCGTTGAAAACTGCATGTTACAGAGACTCCACTGTGCCATAGAAGTGGGGCAGGGTCTGGGTTTGAGGCTCACAAGGAATGCTAAAAATTTCTTGATCAGTGAGTATTAAGGGGTGATCATTTATCCCTCAAGTTCTGACCCCTGGGGGAAAAAAAGATCTTTGTTATCTTTCTTATCAAATAGTTGATCTCCCATTATAAGGGGAGGCTAGGTGAGAGCCATCTCATATTTTGTTGGTTGGGGGGCCCGAGGGGGGGGGGGGGGTTCCAGCGAGAGTGTAGAGTTATGTACATGTATGAAGTACATGTATGTACCTACTCCACCATGTACTGTGAGGAGTTTGTGCGCAACTTTGTAGACCATTTACTAGAGTTTTGTAACGTGTTCCACTTTGTCATTTTTCATCGTTCTGGCCTTCACCTTTTGCGTATGTTATGTTTGTGTGACAAGCGCCTGCAAGCCGCATCCCTCTCATCCCACTCAGCCCCTCGCATCTACCACCTAAAGAGGAGACCCTCGCTTCCTCTACGGGCTGTGATTGGGCTGTGATAATGCTCTCTGTACCACTTCAGTGTCTCCACTTGACGTAGCACACATCCAACACCCTAGTCAGAGGTCTCCCCATGGTCATTCTCTCGTTCTTTTACTATCCTACATAAGTATAAGAACAAGCCCACCACCACCTTCTAATCCTCCTCTCCATGTGGTAGCCAGCCAGTTATTGTTCATCATCCGTCTAGTACAAACATCGAAAAAAACAACATCTTAACCTCGAAATGGTGACCAAAGATGCACGTTGGCCGGCGATCCCGCTGTTGGCCGTCCGAGCTACTCAGTTCGTCCTTGGCCTCATGTGTCTTGGTATGGCAGGCGCGCTCATTAATTCATTCGTTATATCAATTTGGTATGCGCTCATTCGATACTTCGTCTACTCTTCTAAGTACCGCTAACACTGGTGTATAGGCAACTCAATATGGCCCTCACTGTTGGTCTCTTTACGATGATTTACGCTGGAATAAATTTTTTCCTCTTTTTCATCAACTTGCTATTGCCTCTGGCGATTGTCATTGTGGATGCGTTCATACTGGTCCTATGGCTTGTGGCGGTGGCCGGATTGGGAGAACTTATGACAACGGATGGACTCTTCAGTTTGAACTGCAACCAGCTGGTTTATGATTCACTTAAAACCGATTGCGGTGTGATCAAGGCTCTGTGGGCGTTTTCATTTCTCACGTTGTAAGTTCTTTTTCTCTATACCGTATCAAACCCTTAAGAGGTCGCATCATCAGTAGTGCCTATAGTTGCCCATAGTCTCCGTATAGATCTCGAACTAATGTGCATATCCTCATAGCCTCCTCTTCATTGCCACCACTGCCCTTGCATCTTACATCCTCCACATCAACCGCAAAGACCTTCGCGGCGCAAAGTACAATACCGGTCAGGACCCTAATGGCAACGAGTTGGAGACTGGGGCCCCAGTCCAGGAAGTCTACCAGGAGCACAATCCCGTTGTCTATCCTCCACAGACACAATACGAGCAGCAACAACACCAACCACAAGGAGTTCCAAATGACGGCTATTATCCGCAGTCGCCTGTACCAGTGGTCTCGCCTCCGCAAACTCCCGCGCCAAATCCACAGCAACAGTACCAGCACCAGCAGCAATTTTCACCATCGCCCCCACCACCGCCCCCACCAGTTAATGCGCAGGAGATGCCAACGTATCACTAAACTGTGGTGAAGTTTTCTTTGCCTGGCTTTTTTTTATTTTATTATATTTTATTATGATTTGGCTTTACATGGGTTATCACGGGTGTGACCTTTTTTGCTTGCAATAATCATGGAGCACTGGGATGCAATGTTGAATATGTGGGATGTGAATAATAAATATGGGGATCAATCTTGAACTATTTTAATAATTTATGGTATGATGATTTACTACAATGCTTGAGGTCTTGGTTGGTGGTGGTTGACATGGGTTCATTCCCGATTATGGGCTCTCCCCACCATTGGCTGGTCCCAAAATAATTATCACGAGGTTGATAGATGAGGGGTTGCATACGTACCTCAAACCAACAGCAGTTTCATTGACTATTCGGATGAAGATGACTCACTTGACACCAACACATTAAAACCAGTCCAATCAGAAGGCTCAGCACAGCTAAGCCTTTTTACTCCACTCATTCCCGTTCTGTGAGACTACGAAAACATACATATAGACAGGGATATTGAACATTGGCAGGGTTTCCAACGGGAGTTGTCTAATTTAATTTCTGTATCTGCTTTGCCAAGAAGGATCGTAATTCGCTTGTTTGATGCTCTGCACGTATCACTGGGGATAGTTTATATTTGATGACCTACAAGTACTAGGGATGGAAATCAGGCTCCAGGGCTCCAGGGTAAACCATAATTCGGACTTGCCGATAACTGTTGATCTATACTATATTGATTTCAAACCCCTACTCACCAATAAATATACATGTAGCCTACGTATCAAAAGCCGAATTATCCTAACCTCACCTTAACAGTACTTGTACTCGGAGGATTAATGTGGGGTATGTACCTACTTACCTTTAAGATCAGAGCCGAGCCGAATCGGAAGCGAATGAAGGGAGGCAGTGCCTCTGATCGCACCCAGAAGAGAGTGCGTCATGGATGCATGCATAGAGTAATTCTAATTCTGTGTGTATTTATGCATTGTGTTTTATTTTTATGTTTCGCGATGCAGCAAGTATTTGTATTTGGTTGGTCGGCTGTGCCTGTGCAGTACGTGTAGTATTCGCTAGGGTAGGTTTTTTCTTTTCTTCCCCCCGTGTGTAACAGTTAGTTGGCCGTGTTGCAATTTGAGAAAGTGACACAGGTACAGGGAGGTACAAAGAAGTTACACACTGATCAGAATCGGGGATAGGTTAGCGATCGCCGTTTCCTACCCCCCTTTTAAGTTCTTCCTTTCCGACCTTACTTACATCCCTAATGTTTGAATGTCTCAGGAGGAGAAATAAATCTGTGCCGTTTTTCCAGAAGACTTCGTTGTGTACCTACGGCTAATACATGTACATATTCATTGATGCATCGACCCTGATAACGCTAATATAATGGTGCAGATAAGTACAGTACATATATGTACCTACGTAACCACGCTGGCTCGTAGCTAGTCAATTAGTGATCATAGAGATTCCCTTATCTGGTGCGTACGGGCTTTGAAATTATTTGGAAATACGTATATCACTCATCTTTCGAGTGAAGGGCAGATTCTACATACAACCACAAACGATAATGTCGGCACCAGCGGTTGGCATTTACCGTGCATTTTGTAGGTAGACCAATCAGTCATGGCTCCGTGTTTAAAACGGCCCCCCTTTTCGTGTAGGAAGATTTTGCAGTGGTTGTCTCTGGGCGAATAATCAGTAAGCTGGTAGTTGGGGGACCTTTTGGTAAAATTGCTTTTGGGCCCCTATAGTTAGGTTTTTGTTTGGACGGGTGTTGGTTGATACCATTAGATTCACCTCAGGTACGAAGGTGTGAAGTAGTGTGTGGGAACGGCCCGAACTATTGATATCTCCTATGAAGGGCACCGAGTTTCAATAAAAACTTTTGTAGGCACCTCTGTTACCATACGTCCGTGTCCGACAGTTCCTTAACTCCATACGGGTACCTCTTCCTTTCTTCTCTTCTCCTTTAGCTAATGCTCAGCTTATCTTAGAGTGCAATATCTTAGAGTGCAATATAATACCACCTTATGTAACCGTAATTACCAATAATATGAGCAGGGTGTTAATATTTGAATCGACAGCCTAATGGGCAGGATACGCACCAAAAGGGCGAGAAATAAAACTTCTGGCTATATTCAATACTCCTGAGCCTTCTGGTGTAATAGGAGCTCGGGTGCATAGGGTTGCATATATCGTTTTTGTTTTTGTTGGGTGGTCCCTATATATACCGGGGCTTTTTCTCTAGATACCATAGCTAGCAGAAGCTAGTTTATAATTGTTAAATACACTTTGTGGAGTGGCAATGAACAAGTGATTCTTTTGTAGAATATTTATATATATATAAACGACAACGGGAGCGAAGAAAGGAAACCTCTAAGCTCGATGTATTCAGACTGCGATCAAGGACTCAAAAAGGCTCTTTGGGCCTGGAATCCGGCCCAGTCGCCTTGTAGGTGATGCCTGGCAGGAATAGAGGGGAGGTAGCCCGCGTCGAGCCACCGTACTGCAACATAGGTTCCAAATCTTACCCGCATCAACTGCGGCACGGTGTACTGCGTACTTCTGTATACTAAATGAGACAGTTATCTCCGCTGCGTATGCGATTTTAGCTACATGTATTGTTCATGGCGATTCTGCTAGCTTGAAGAGATCAAAAAGTAGGCAAGAACCAAGATAGTTGCATGTAGGTCGAAGACATAGGCTAGGGGAGAGCTATCAGGAGCCCGGGAGAGAGACCAAGGTTGCCAAGACTATAGTATTCGCCGACAGTCACCACATGTACATGTAGTCATACCTACGGAACAATTAACTGGACCATACAAAAACAAACAAGTGAGTTATTTGGACCATAGATTATCACTCGGTATATACATGCGTCGATTTTTGTTTCATTATTTATTTATGTATACTTCATACATGCATGCAGCCCTTAGGCTATGGCAACTATCTTCTCCCTCTTCTCGGAACAGATGAATTCATCCTCCCCTTTATCCTCTCAATTTTTTTTTTGATTCATTTGTATTGTTTTAAGGTACAAAACATTGCATGCAGTATAAACTATGGCATAAAAAACCTCTGTGCCTCCTCAAGACTTAACTATCCCCTTAAGGAAAACAAATCAAAAACAAATAAAAGAAAATATACAAAAAGACTGAGGGGGCCTGCGGTGGCCGTCTGCCCTTAATTGGGTGCGTTGTTGATTTGGCTTTCCCCGGGCCGGATTTCGGTTAGGGGTTGCACAGTCCTGTATGTGTCGAGGACTGGGTAGTTGATGGTAGAGCTTTCTCGGCCGAAACAAAGGGGCTCTGAGGAGGAGTAGTTGCCATACTATGAGGAAATGGCAGTGTGGAGGGTTCAGAACCCAGAGGCAGGCAGGGATCAGTGGCTCTCATACGTGGAGAGGAGAATTTGATTCGTAGCGCGGTGAGGAGGTTTTGACTTTGCAATGAAGCCTAAGAAAAGTCTGTAGGGTGGGGCGATCCCCTCTATTCTCAAGTCTTGGCGGTGTTGAGAACGGGGTTGAGAGGAAGAATTAAGAGGGATGAATTATCCTCGAGCTCTCGATTTTTGTTTCGGGCTATCATATATTTACTGATTTATTGATACTTCATAAATTATAAATGCATGCAACCCGTAGGTTGTGGTAATCGCCCCGGCCTTCTCTCTTCCTAGAAGTAGGGTAACATTCTTGAAAGAGAATTAGCATAGTGGGCTGAATTCGAAGCTATGAAACTTTGTTTCGGGCTGGTTGGTTGATCGATGCTTCATACATGTATGCAATCTGGTGGTTATGATGAAATCTTATCCCCCATGAGTACCAACTGTATTAGAGGCAGAGCATACTTGCCCCGGCCCCCCAATAAGCAACAAATTAAAGGAAATAGAGAACTAAAGAAACTAGATCATTTTGTCACTAGAAATCCTCCACAACCCTGGCCGACTAGGAGTGCTCACTATCTCGAACCTCACCATTCACCTAGCAGACAAATTCCTCCCTAGCACAAAATAATTAGGGCAAATATATACGACAACAAGCCTTTTGATCAGTCTTCCTTTACTCCTCCGCTATGTTTCTACCAACTTACTGTAATTCTCTCTTGCTTTCTCCGTTTTCCGTTCCGTGCTCGTTACTGTGTCGCTGTCCACTCCAGGTTTTGGTGGCGTTCGAGGTACCAACTTCTGCTGCCCCTAGCATTTGTTCCAGGTTTCGACTCTGGATATACAACGTCGTGTAGGGCTTCGTTTAATACTACTGACTTGAGTACAAGAGAGGTAACTTAGATCTATATACCCCATATAGGATAGCTATATATATATATATACCCCGGCCTAGGCACTTGGGTTGACCGTGCTGGGGGCGGCGCGTGTTGCGGTGTTTTAATGGAGCGGAGGTGGTTTTTTTATAACTATTACACTATAAGTAGAATTTAGATACTTGGGCCGTTATGAATAAGAAACCGCTTCCAGGAAGTTGAAAAGATCCTCTCGTATATCGAAAATGCGTCACACGCGATCACTCGTCCCAAGACCCAAGGTAGAACGAATTTGAATGTTTATTCTTTAGATATTAAACTGTCAACAGACAAAGAACTACTCCCGGGAGAGAGCAGCGCCGGGAAGGAAGCCTCTATCAACTATATAAATGAATCAAAAAAAGCATCATTTTCGCTTATTATGTTTCTATGTGAAATGAATCACTTTTAATGTGCTCTCTAAAGGGATCAAAAACCGATGGAAAAGGCACCTTTTACTATGGGTAAACGAATCAAAAAATGAATCCTTAGTTCCATTTGATACATTTAAAGTGCTTTTTCTTATAAAGCTTTAGAAGAAAAAAAGAATTGATCTCCCAAGGAACTGAACCTTGGCTATTGCGATTACTGAACCTGAATCTTATCACTTATGCTATCAGACAATATATTAATATATTGTTTGAGCTATGTTGAATTGCCAGAGAGGAAAAGCATCAAAAAATTGGTGAGGAAAAGGCATCATGGAAAAGCATCATGGAAATGAATCCGAGTGCCTTTTACAAAAGCATACCCTCTAAATGAATCAAAGGATTCATTTACCAAAACTGACTGTGTGGGAAACGAATCAAAAGATTCATTTACATGGCTGGTAGAGAGCTGTTATGGCTAGTGACATGGAAGGGCAAACACTCACAGCCAGAAATAACTGCTATATAAGCTCATATACCACCCTTGAACCCTCAAGAACTCGAGAAACAAGACAACCACTTTTATGATAGATCAACCTAAATAGATTGGACAGTATATATAGTTACTCCTCTCCTAGCTAATATAAATCTATGTAGACAAACAGATAGATATCCAAGTCAGAATGGGTATCTCATTTACTGGCCACAGCGGGCGGCCGGAGGCCGCACTGCACTTGTATAAATCATATGAATGTGCCATGGATCCCTGTTTGATATACGGTATGCAAAAATGGGGTGAAATCACTACCATAGGACTGGAATTTAGTGACGAATGCCGGCATTAGAGGAAGAGTACTGCACCAATATTGAATTCTTACTGCATTGCTTGCGTATTAACGGGAATAGTGTAGTGATCCAACCCCTCTTTTTGGTACTGTAGGTTAAGCAAAGGAAAATGAGCATACCATCACTATCTGCGATTGACTATCTGTGATGTAAAACAGTTCTTTAGAGTTTTAAGGGGATTGAGAAGCATCTGTGGACCTAGAAGTTGAGAACAGTCTACTGTATTAGGTTTGAGGAAGTTGATTTAGTTGTATACTTTTGTTAGGTCTGTTGAGGCGATTCAAGTGTTATATATTCCATTTTGGATATTATTTCATTCCTGACAATGAGATCTACTCGCTTCTTAAGGAGTAGCGAGCTGGCTAATGATACCAATTCACGGGCGGCCCAATAAAAGACTGATATCTAGGTTCTAGTTTAGTTGTTCCACAAGGTGCTTACAAGGCAATATGTGTTTAATGTTCGCTGAGGTATGTAAGGCCCCATATTAATTACAGGTATTGTGGGTTGATATGTCTTGCTCACTCAGGAATCAGGTGTAGAGGTGTAGATAGTTTAAAGAAGAAAGTTGTGATTCTATATTGCTCGCGAGCAGCTTCTTTTGAGTTGCTTTATTTCGGTTTGTACATTCAGTGCCTTGTGACGTATTGGCTAGTGAGTGGAATATAAATAGGTGTGTATGTTGATACTTTACTCGAGGGTTCCTATTTATGAACGCTCGAGTAACTGTGCACATCTTCCATATTCATACCATATTAGTTGATACTTTAACCATGCATTGCAGAAGCAATGTGCGCCTGGAAGACTCTCCAGAATCGTCGTGCCCGGGGCTCGGCGTGAAGAACCTGAAGGGCCTATAGGTAGCCGGGGCTTGTTAAGCGTTTGTGGACAATGTTGAAAATCCTTTCCATTTTCACGTTAGAACAATAAGATACCAAAATCTTTGAGGAGGGCGTTAACTCTGCATACCAGAGCATTAGACTCTAGATTCAAGGAGTAGCATATTGGTACGGATAATTGAAACCGACTAGGTCCGCGCCGGGGGGAGAAGCAGAGACCTAGAGGGAGAAGAAGAAAATAGAGAACTCCATTTTTTTTTTTAGTCTTTCGATATCTGCCGCGAAAAAAAAGAAAAGAAAAAAAAGAAAAAGGAAAGAGGAGCTGAAGTTGTAGCCTGAGCCGAAGTTGAAGTTGGGGTTATGGTTCCCTACGAAAAAAGAAAAGCGGGGTTCTGCTCAAGATAAATAAGGGCCCACAGAAATGTCAAGTTTTCATCCCTGTGCATACCGTTTCCAAGGTCGTTGAAACAGAGCTTACAAGGGTTAAAACTCCGTTTGGGCCGGTTTCCAAATGCAATGGACCCTAAGTTAGGTTCTTGAAACACTGCTATCGGGCATCATACATGTTGAAATAATTGATGACGTTATTCTGTAAGAAAAAATTCCCCTCTTCGAACTTCTCGATATCAATTATCTACGGTAAGATTTTAAACCTATACATATGAGAGAGGTAAATAGAGTAGAAAACGTACGTGGCCCAATGATAGAATCCAGGTGTCAGAGATATAATATAAATCTCAAAACACTCCTTGTTTTGGAGCATGCTCTTTTACTCTATTCTTCAGGGATCCCAAACGTTAAACAATCTTTGATGTCGTGATTGTTTGCGCCACTTGATGGCTTCTCTAAACCGGCCCTCTCCGCATATAAGAGAGGGACTCCGGGTAGATCCAGTATTGCTCCACTAGAAAGGAACACATCGCCTGCGTTCCATGTAGATAGAGCTAAGGCTGACAGCTTGGAATCTTCGATCGTGCTTATGTCGTACACGCAAAAAGTGCGCAATGGTGTTCCATGCACAAACAGCCAATGATAGCACTCGGAGCTTGCCGAAACCAAATCAGACCCGTGCGCACCTATTAAGCTTGTAATCGAATATTTTCTGAGTTCTCAAACAATAATGACGATCAGTGCTTACTTTACACAAAAGTAGAGGGGTCGTCTAATGAGCTTCCACCCCCCCTTGACCCTTCAGAACTCCGTTTTTTTGTTGTTCGGTGGCATCGCCCTGGGTATTGAAAATTCGACTACTAATGACTACATGTACTTATAAACGTACTATGGGAACACAAACTTTGAGGCGGTGGCCCCATAGAATATTGACCAAACGTTCCTGGTGATATGCGGATCAGAGTATCATAAGTTGTTGGGATGCGCCACTAGTAGTAGAGATGACAAGAAAGTCGGTGATACCTTGCATTGCAAGGCATATTTGGTAGCTCAAGGACATAATTACCAAAAAAAGTCAATAGTTTATTCCCACCTTAGGTATATATAATCCTGTCATCATTAACTATCACTCGCTGGTTTGTGTTTATGTAACTTTGGATGCGCCCCTGTAGATCCGTGTTAGCTTAGTAAGTAATCTGTTTAACTAAAGTTGTGATTTATAAGATGTACATGTACCTATTTGTGGGTGTTAGACTGATGCCACTGTAGTGGTTGACAGGCCACTGTAGGGCGTCCTTCCGTATGGCTGAAGATCCAAGGACGCAACACCAATAATGACAGCTCCGCCCCTTCCAACCCACTCTCTCAATAGCTAGCTGCTCACAACCAAATGCGTGATCTGCTTCCATTCCAAGCGTACTCCTTCTCTACTCCCGAGGGAATTGCTGCACGTCCATTGAGATCGCATCAGTAACCATATGCCGCAGAGGTATCCGACACAGCCCAACTGTCATATGACCATATGAGTTAGCAATAGTATACCAAATGGGCATTAACAAGCGCGGCCATACGAAAAGAATGGTCTTCTCCGCCACGTCTTAGAAGCACGGGGTCCTCCCTCACTGGAATCGTTTGGGTTAAATTTCGCTGTATTTCGTCTTGAAGGCTCTACCCATCGCTACCAGTAGAGGAAGGGCCTGGGGGAGGGGGAGCGGAGGGGAGGGGGAGGGGGAGGGGGATGAAAGAGGAAGATGAGGGACTGGAGGCAGAGAGATGATGTTTCAATTATACTCGGTGATGCACCCCAGTGTCGCGACCACCATCAAAGGTGGCCCCAGTTAACTTTTCCCGTTTTTGTTTCCAGGTACTACATGTATGTAGAGTATATATGTAGCTCTGTCTGGTGCCATTCGATCTATATAAGTCACACACATCTCCCACGGTGGCCAGTAGCTGCGAAATTGTGGCTCTTTGCCGCCGTTGCATCACTTTGAGGACCCCCGGGGTACTCTACCTATACTGATGCCACCCACAACTACATGTACATGTACATGCATACATGTAGATGTACCCAAGCTTCTATTGTGTGTATGGTTCGCCTACTCTGGCCGGCAAAACCTTCCTTCCACTGTTCTGTATGTACTACGTGCGTGCTAATACATATACTATGTCCTGGACGCATGCATAAACCTGCGAACTTTATATATATGGCACATTGGTACCGTCGTTCACGGGATCCCACCAAAGAGAAACAGCCAAGTCCGGTTTATTTGTTCTTATTGGCCAAAGAGCTCCTGCCCGTGAATACCCAGTGAGTGACAGTAGTATTATCTCCTTTTCTGGTGAAGCTGCCAACAGTTAAGGGGGCCGCAGAGTGCACCGTGCACCCGAAAATTCCCTCAGATTTACGCCGCCTGTACCCCCCGGGGACTTGTTCATGGTCACGGTGGCGGAGGTGGCCCCTCAAAAGTTGGCAGCATTTAATCAAGAGAAGGACTACAACTTAGGCGCTAACGCACGAGAGAGATTTTCCAATGCCCCATACGTCCAGGACATAGTAGTGCACCATAATAGCTAGACAACTTCTCTAGCCACTCGAACACCCTCCTCACTCAAACAGTGGATAACGGTTGGTGGGTGGGTCAGTAGTACAGAAGCCGGTTACAACTAAGATCCTTTCTTTTTTTCGAGTGAGGGGGGGTGCTCGAGTGGCTAGGGGATATAAATACCTGCAACGGGAGGCAACGGTTCCCATCCAATCCGAATCAAGCTCGGAAGATAAGCCAGTGAATGCCATAACGGGAAATAATTAATGTTCACAATGACATCGTAGTGCATGTGTACATTTATTTGAAACCCGGATCAGGTTATACACTGATTTGCCCCACACATACACATAAGTTTCCATAGACATCACAAAGGGAGGTATCTATTTGGTAGGGCCATTGCATTTTTACGTTTACGGCCTCATTCGATCGATCAACCACGAGGGATATATTAATAATGTACGTATATTATGTACGCCGCAGATGACTTGGGACAATAAACGAATAGATAGGCAACACGAATTTATTATTACCTAGAGAGAAGGTCCGCATGGAGGGCCACGGAAGGTAGGGGGCAGAGTTAAGAACAGACTTCGATGTAGACAGAAAGTCATTCCACCAGCTGGATCTTAGCCCATGGTAAAGGGTGGTAGGGACGTCGACAGGGGTGCTTAACAACATTGGGAGAACATCAGACCACGGCGCCACTACTTTTGAGAACTGAATAATAATTGTATATATACTCAGGGGGGTGGGGGAGGTTCCCACCTGGCTAGTTCGTGGGGAACGCATTTATGAAACCTCGCCGGTTTTTCGAAATTTCAAGCCAGCCTGATAGTTCTAGCACGGGTCTCTAGGCGATCCGGCACACGCACTATGCGGGTGCAAGCGCTGGGTATCCTCAGTTAATTTCTTGGATCCGCAAGACCTGTCCTGCGCCAGGTATGTGCGTAAAACTTTACCTAGACGTCACTACAGACTTCCACGAAAAATAGGATAATTCTACTTCATTCCTAGGGCCAGAATCTTTCAACAGATCAATTAACTCCCATGTTTATACACATCAATCTAGGGTACCGTACCTTTCTCATCTCCATCTCTCCATCTGACGGACATCCGATCAGTGATGAGTGGCCCATATATCTCCAATACATATATCCTCACATGCCGTGATTTGGTTTTTGTTCGCCCAAGTGGCTCGACTTATGGGGATGGGATGTATTTTGCTTGGCACCAATAAATACCCCTAGTTCACAACGTTTTCGAACACAACACTCTTGCATACCATACAGAAATGCACTGGCTCGGTTGTTTTTGTATGGCATGCAGTAACGGTTGTGTTCGAAAATGTTGTGAAATGGGGGGTACAAAAATGGCCCTCGTGCCAAACGGAACGAAGGTACATCATACATGTAGTGCTTTAATCTTTGACATACTCGTATACACATTCATCTTTATCTTACATGTAGTTAGGGAAAAAAATCGCCCCTCTGGAATATAAACTTGCGAGAGTTTCTTCAGTGAACTACCACCTATAAGCTTCCCAATACCGAAGATACCTGGCCGCCACGGCCAACATGCAACGCCGCATATACTAACAAGGCGCCAAATATACAAAAACAGCTTAGGTATGGAGCCAGATGTCACTAATTTCATTGGGACTCAAGTCAGCATCGGGCGACCTCCTGTCTTGACCATTGCAATTCCCGGTATACCTACTCCAATTTCTTGACATTCAATTCAATGGGAAAGCCGCTAATGCCAGATTTATAGATATAATGAAATCTGTTAATGATAAACAACTGAAATAATACTTCAAGGGAAAACTAGTAAGAGTCCAATGAAAAAACAGTCCGTAACGCCAAAATTTTGAGCCCCCGCACCCAGATTCCAGCCTACCCAACTCTAAAACCCTACAAAAGAACCCATAGATCGAGACAAAAGAAACAAAATGACCGGGGTCAAGACCAATAGCAGTAGGCCTTCCATAATACCCAAAAATCAGCTAGGAGGAAAGGCTCAATTTTGCGAACATAATGACGGAGGGGTAAGAAAAAAAAATTATAATAGAGAAGGCATTAAGATCTTTTTGGAAGAGAATGTTTATCGACCGCTTTTCCTCAGTTCAAGGGTATCTAAGGGGTGTCCCCGCCTATACGGGTCCCGGCCATGGCCGAGATCAGTGCGTCCTGTTCGTGGGGAATAAGGGACTTTTCTACACCATACCCAAAAGGGTATTGTTGTCTATCCTAAAGAGCTTTATCACCCCCAAAAGCTAATTTATATATAGTTTCATCGTCTTTGGAATCGCAAAACCTCTGAATAGGGTCATAAGACTGTTGTCTTCTGAGGTTTGAGGTATTCAGGACGGAAGTCGGCGTGGGTATGGGGTCTTCAGGAGTAGTCGAAGAAAGGACAACGTCGATCTGATGAATGATCGACCGGTCTCGAGCGCTAGTACGATACCTCTTTTCTGCTCTGGAGGGTGTATAGCATTTCGAGCGTCTTTGGGGCTTGGATTTGCGCTTTGTCTTTAAAGAAGACGACTGAGTCTTGGCTTTGGTAGCCGATCGTACTCGATCTTCTCTTACGGCACCGCACCATGTATCCGAAGATGAGGTGGAGGGTGGTCGTGTGATAGGGGCCTTATAAAATGTAGGTCAGTAATTGTTTCAACAGGGACATGGGAAAGGACCCACCGTAAGTGCATCCGGACGGTTGTTATCGTTCCGTTGCAAAGCGCGAGGGGAACTGCAGATCTAGGTTAGCGAGCAAGAAATGTGGTGATTGTGCTAAGATTATAAGAAATCCAATACGGACTCGGATGTTCGGAGATACCTTGTAGGCTGTGTAGCAGAGGCAGGGTGCCCGGCCATATTGAAGGAGGTGTCGTAGTTGTGAGTTAAGGAGAGCCCTGGTGTTATTGTGAGCTCTACAAGGTGGGCACTGACTGCTGCGAGATCGATTTAGATAATTGCCGCAGTTTTTAGTGTATGGCTATCCAAGAGGAGCTATTGGCTTAAAGGGCCGAGGAGAAATGGGGGACCAAGAAGTAGCCGTGGTCTTATAAGGAAGAACAAGGAAGTTGCGAGTGTGGTTCTCAATTATTAAGGATTAGAAAAGGCGTTAGTAGAAGGGATGTTGCTCCTTATGAACCTGAAGACCCATGGGGATGAACCTATAGCACACCTCACGAGAATTACACTGGCTAATGAAAACCGTTTAGATTATGAGCGTGTCTCCGATCCTACTCCATTGATTAGCCACGATCAGACTTACCCGTTCCATAATTCCATCATTGTCGCAAGGCGTAGAAATATGTCCCAGTGGACTTGCGCTGCTGTGAAAAGGCACTAGGCGCTCCAAGTTTCAGTGTGCACGTGGTGGTGGAAGCTGGTGGGAAGGAATGAGAATAATCTGCATACATGTACGTATGTTCGACACCTTTGGTCTGGGGCTATCAGCAGGCAGACCTGTGTGTCCTTGGTACATCACATCAAGGTGGATGTAGTACCAATGAACTCCTCCCCATTCATTCGGGGGGAAAAGACCAGATCTCGTTATTGATGGCTGGTGGCTGATGGCCTGTAACTTAATGCGGTTTCGGGCGGCGAAAAGGAAGCAGTGAGGGTTGAGAGTGTGCCTGTTGAGAGTGTGCCCCATACGAAAAAGGCGGGGGAGGGGCAGGAGCATATGCAGTATGGCGGGTTGGCCTCCGTAATACAGTGGCCTTCACACCTATTCAATATACCAGATCATATTAGTCTAGTTCCATCTAACTGTAAGCCAAGTACAAGTTGGTGCATACAGAGGAGGGGAGGGGGAGAGGGGGGGACGCGAAACGTATGTATGCATCGCCGGACCCAAATCGACTCCAATGTCGGCCGAAATCCAAGCAGACCTCTTACGGGACTTGCGGCGGTGAGCCGATTGTAGATTTTTAGGCTTCGCTGGTCATTACGATGGCTTTGAGATGGCTTGAGGGTGGTCGGAACAGTTGGTAGAAAGGTAATCTGACTTCTGAAGCGGTAGATCCAGAAGCTAGCTTTAGTAGCAATAAGCTATAGGGTTCTGGCTTTAGATGCGAGGGAACGGCAAAATGCTTCCCCAAGACCTTCTAGAAGGTAGAAAAGATCGAGGCAGAAAGCGCAAGACTAGATGATATTACCGATGGTGAGTTGGAATTGAGAGAGTACATGAAGTGGTAGGGTATGGTTGAGGTAGGCAGAAATACAATTTATACAACGGTTTAATTGGAGATGAGATCGAGAGCGGGGTAATTTCGACACTCGTTCTATGCTATCGAATACAAGTCATTTTAGTGACATGAAATTTCTTTTATATCTCATGAAGAAGGATTCTTCTTAATTATTGAAAGTTTCAACTCTTGAACACTCGGTACATGAAATACTCTTGTATATACAGAGCTCTATGTATGTATCTGACCGGCTAATTAGCTAAACGGCGAGGTAATTAACCGAATTTGGTGTAGCGTCAACAACAACTATATGGGGGGTGTGAAAGTCAGCCATGGCCGGCGCAGTTCCCCCCGGCCTACATTGTATCCACTCCGAGCCCAATACACAGCTAGTAATATCGGGATCGATCTTGATTCTACCCCTAGAGACCTTCTAGAACGAAAACAACGGTAGATGATTAACACCCTCCCACCCCTCTGCAGATGTAGCCTTCCTGCCTAGGCCGTCCTTGCCTCAAGTATAACGTACGGGGGTACATATTTACAGGGGCAAGAACATACATTACACCTACACTTCAAGGCAGAAAAGCGGAAATGGGGCATATACACAAAGTATGTATGTACATAAGCCGTATATAGGGTAAATGTTTTGGTCTATCTTGCGACCCACTGCTCACGGTGTGAATAGGTCACATACTGCGCACGAACTTTGGAGGGGGGCCGGCTTGTTCGAATTGGTTCGCCCGCCGTTAAAACTAAATGTACGTGCTATAGCTATATTATATTGCATATTGATCATCAGGAGTTCATAGTACTGCGCACTTAGCTTGTATGACTGCATGAGGAGTTGAGACAATCTCCGACGCTTGATACAATCCCCCCCCCCCCTCTATCAGCATTATCATCGCCATCAGCAAAGATTTTTTTTCTTTTCAGTGTGGGGTGGCCAGAAGCTAGAAGAACCGTGGAGTACCCTGTTGAACCGATCTGACAGTCTGCGGCACAAAGATCTAGAACGGCCATACACATACAGTATGAAAAAATGGGGTAAAGTCACTACATAGGACTACGGAATTTAATGAAAGATACCAAACTAAACCAGCATTAGAGGAAGAGTACTGTACAAATACCGTATTCTTACCGCATTGCTATTGTATCAACGGGGTACCGTAGTGATCCCAGGCCTCTTTTTGGTACTGTAGCTTGAATGCACTCTCAAACTAGAACGTTAATTTGGGCAATTGTCGATTGACATCTCCCGTTTACCTTACGTTACGTTCATACGAAGGAGTTGCTCCGCCCGGCCTAGTACCACCCTATCCATCTGAAATCTGCAGGCCCTAGTCATAGATAGACACATCAATCATTGGTTTTAATGAAGGTAAATGTTCTTTGCTGCTATAGTAAACGCCCCTAATAGCACGGTATAATTGATTATTCAAGGTGCCTTCCTGCTTAGCTCAACTGGAATATAACGAAGAAACTTTCGTACACGTGCTTTATGTATGTATTCGTGTCTTTGAGATATTCGAACCTCCTAAGTACGTATAATGTACTTGCAGACAGAGTTTGTTGAACTGCCTGCATCATGTGGGAAATGTTTCGCGCGGCAATTCACATATGGTGATATAGCTTCATGTACTATACTCTTCAGTATAGTGCTTCTAGAAACTACGGTACATGTACATATGTGCTGAAATTTGTAACTACATACTCTTTGGTGTAGTGACAACAATTGTATTCATCTGTGATCCCCCTCCTGGCTGGTCATAGTACCAACATGCATAAAGAGTAGGTACTCATGTATAACATGCTACATGCCGTGAAGTATCACGAGAAATTCAAGCCAGCTTGTAATTGTATTGTACCTGCATAAAATTGCACTGTGCATATCATCTGCATCGTGTAGCTCTAAATAAAAAAATACCCCTGATCATCTTTCATGAGGTCTACAGAATTTGTTTCCTGTTGGATTCCTACCAATCATGGTTTCAGTGGAGGCAAAAAAACAGGGAAGTTGACATGCTGTGACATGACGTGTCAAGTGCTATCAAAGTGTAGGCAGTATATGCACACATTATCTTGTACGAGGATCGGGAGACAGTAAAATTTTCCCTGCGGCTCGATTCTAATTGAGATGCCATAGCCATGCAAGGGCCTAGAGACTGTTCGAACAAGGCACAGAGGCAGCTTTTTGTAATTGAAACCGGATTTACAATCATCGTGTGTTAAGAGATTAATGTGTTTCATCAGCTTCTTATGAGATCCGGGAATTTAGGCGTAAGGAATTTCCCGTATGATCTAGCCCTCGTCTTAGCTGCTACTCCTAAAATAATCCTTTCCAGCTCTGAGGTTTGGGGGTGGGAGTACCAAGTCAGGGTTCAGTACGAGAGTTCCAGTAGCATTGGTCGGGTACCGATTCACGCATGCATGTAGAGTATGTGAGCCCGGTTTACCGCGATCGCTTCGGGTGTCCAGTGCACCTGCCTGTCATGCGGCAAATTGATGTGTCGAATAGGTACTCTAGTGTCAGCAGGTCTAGTCCGGGGCGCTGGGTGGCCCGCGTGAGCACAGGCTTTATCGGGTCCCGAACCCAAATCCGAGCCTGCACTCAAGCAAATCCGATCAGCCGAGCCTGCATCCAAGCTTATATCCGGTCGCGATTCTAGAGCACTGTACCTGATCTGCAGAGCCGAGTCCAATACTTTATATATATCATCGAACTCTCTTTCAGTGAAGCGCTTAAAGAGGTTTTCATGGCCCATGGCTATTGGCTCTACAATGTATATATAGTACTCTAGAGCGCATTGTCACGCGCTGGAAAACAGATCCAACGCGAGGACCCAAGGTGCTTCATAGGTAAGTCTCTTTAGCGCTGCGATATATAATAAGGACTTTAGTATTGCCATTAGTGCGACTCAATTATATGGATACATGTATGTATTGGAGCTTCTTATGGAACTTACGATCGATCCTGTAATTTATTCCCAGCTATCGGGACATGGTACCGGGAAGCATTAGAGTTCGCCCTAAATCCATAGAATTCTTATTAGTTGACACCCCATAATGGGTGAACGACCCAGGGGAACACTCGGATTTATACAACATTATGCCCAAGCATCAATTTTTATATGATCTAAGCGCGGTCGATCCGGTATGAATTAAGCACCTCGGTAGTACTTTTCAGCGGCCTGCCGTGTGGGATGTACTGTTTGTAGCGTCTAGCTACATGTATGTATCCTAGATATATATCTTTACCGCACCCTGTAGTATAGGAGACCTCTTGCTTGCGGCAATGATAAATAGATATCAACTCTCAGTTGATATAGGCGGTGTATAATTTATCAGTTCTCCATGTACGCATTCACCAGCGATGAATGATCCAGTGTATGAAAGCACCGAAGACTTAGGCAGCAGGCAGATATGCATGGTGCTTCTGTAAGGTATTGGAAGTGATCTATCACCCCGTATGTCATATATTGTAGAATTCATTTGCACCAAAGTGCAGTACCCGCAGCCTGGGGAATCAGGTATATAAACCCTAATCACCCAGTTTGGGGGGGGGATTTAGTTATATATCCCTTCTTTAAATTCCATTTGGCAGAGTAATTAACGGGTTTGTAATATAATAGTAGGTTATATTGTGGTGAACCTGAAGTGAATCTTTCCATGTTCGCCAGAGTTTGGGTTTTTGTGTTATATATATATATATAAATCGAGGGGGTGAACGGTGATTCGGCTCAATTTCTTAAGCACTCGGTAGGAGCTTGTAGTGACATGTCACGTCGTGATCACTCGCGGCTTCCTCAACTGTGTAACACAGTTAGAATCCGCTACCTATCCGAGATATTAGAGAAAACTGAGTCAACAGCCTTAATTCCGATATGTTGAAGTTCCAGGGAGTATGACTCCTTTCTAACCACCCCGTACTTTGGAGAATTGATTTAGAGAAATTTTTAAAAAAAAAAACCCCCCATGCCTTGAACGGGACCTTTGTACTTACCAAAACCTTCGCATTTCTCTTTGCAAATTTGGCCATTTTTTAAGCGTTTGATCAATTGGATTAAACCAAATAATATCTCTATAATCCACAGAAGGCACAGGACCTCAATAACTAATAGCTGCAGATCACGCGCTCTAGCTCTCAGCTCCCCTTATGCTTATAAGACACTAACTTAAGCATATGTCGCCTCGAGTTGTCCTAGTTAATATTTTGGGTAAGTCAGTTCTGCAATTTAGAATTAGGAGATTAGGATTCGCTTATGCCTTGATTTTCGAGTGAACTAACGTCGGTTTTGAACTACCGTGATACTACCAAGTCTAAAGGATATATATCTGGAGCCTTAATGGGTATACCCAGTCGATGTCGATGTAGAGCAGCGGAGTAGTGGAGGGTACTCCGGTGAGAGAAAGGTTACTCCGGTGAGAGGAAGGGTACTCCGGTGAGAGGAAGGGTACTCCGGTGAGAGGAAGGGTACTCCGGTGAGAGGAAGGGTACTCCGGTGAGAGGAAGGGTCTTCATATAAAACAATGTCTTAATCAAAGGCCCAGCATCAAGCTGTTAGTCGAAATCGCCAAGCCTCACCAGATCCTCCCTCTCGCCAGACCCTCGATCCACTGCCCCGTGTATCTGCCTCCGTGCCGCCTTCTATGGATAGTTGAAGTTGGGTTTCATGGATCAGGTAATCGGTTCGTTGCGATGTCGTCGTCATAATAGATCAGTCTAAACCAGATTAGTATCGGTATAGGGTCAATGATGGTATATACATGTGCTACGCGTACGGGGTTAAGTCTGTAGGGGGTGCTAGTGGTCGTTGGTTGCAACAATACATTTAGTTACTGCCTTTACCACTAGCTAGTGCATTACAACCGTAGAACATGCGTGGAGCTGGAGCGATGTATTTTAAAACAAGCTGCGCAGAGAACCGAACAACTATATATATATATGGAATCTGCTCCAGGTCTTGTAACTACTCGCTTCTCATATGCAGAAGATAGGGGCACGCTCTATATGGAAGTTAACTATAAGTAAAATAGGTATTTTTAGTTTTGGGCTGGGGGGAGAATTGTGATATTATAATTGATGAACACACATAAGTACTTACACATTTGTGTACCATTTTTATATTTTTGGCGGGATAGATCGTAGAGACCTATAGCTAGACCTATAGCTACGTTATGACGTAGCTTAATAAATAAGTAAAAGACAATTAGCTAAAGTAGGAAGAAAATATATTGAGTGAAACCACCTAAAAGAAAACACCAATCGTCGTATTTAAAGACTTACCAAATCTGTACGTACCTCGTACCTAATTGTGTGCTGACATGATTCGTCTGGCCATGGGGCGTCTTCAGGCCGGGAACTCTTACGGACTTATATATATACGTCACGGCAAGCAATTGACTTGCAATTGGCTACAACCTTGAAGCGTATCAGTCGAATTTTGATTACCACTCGAAGTCGTAATCCCATGTGACATAGATAAAAGCCATGACTTAAGGAGAACGTTATCGGAAGTCTGCCAATAACCCACCATGCTTTCTTATCGTTCTACCCGCACCGGCGACAGATTATAGTATTATAGTATAAATAAATAAAATGAGATGACCGGCCTAGAACTGATCGACTTGATTATATGTTTCATTATAGGTGCAGCCACGAAATCCCTCGCATTAGTGTGGCCTATGTAGGAAATGATGAACCAAAGCAAAGCAGCAACCTGCGAAGTTTATAGACTCCTTAAGTATTCTAATAGTACAGCGAACTGCTTACCCGGACGCCTTTGACAGTAAATACATGTACCTACTCAAGATCACATGACCTTTATGCATGAGATCTAGAGGGATTTCGCAAATGTCTTGAACATCCGGGAGATAAGCCTAGAATGGAGCTACCAATCACATTACTGCATTTTATCTTAACTGAGTGACCGGTAACACTAATTTATGAATCGTGTGCATAATTGTGCAATTTCAACTCAAGCCTCTTAAACGTGACAAAGGGTGGTACATACATATAGCGTAGACAGGAGTACCACATATATATGGACGGGGTAGATATATTATATATGCATGCGTATAAACTCTCTTCTGACGCGCCTAGGAAGCGACAGCATTTGTGCACGAAAATCAGTACTAGGTTCAAGTGAGTTAAGGCATTAAGCAATTTCATTGAAACCCACGATTTAGACACTTTATAAGTATATACATACCCCCAGTATCTCATTGGTTATAGATTTTTGCGTGTTTTGGTGCCGCCCGGTGATTTATGTTATAATATTGGGGGGTTGTGGTCTGCTATGATATTGTATCAATTAGCTATCGACTTAAGATAAATGGCCTCCGTAAATGTCCCCAGACAGCTGCATACCTCACGTGCCTGCGTTGCAGATCTAGACCGTCAAGCGCATGGCGCATGCCACTTGCCAACAAGCTATGGTCAAGGGGCTGTGTAAACCATATGGTATTTCAGTCGATCAACGAGCATCGACAGTCTGCTGGCATTCGTGCCATCGCATCAACTTTCTCCTAGCTAGACTATATACTAGATATATATCTAGAAAATCGTATTCGTAGTGTAACTCAGCAGAACATGTATTCCCAAAAGAGAGAGGGGTTTGTGAGATGGGGGATGCTGCCCTCAGAGCCCTCAGGATATAATTAAGGGAACCGCGTCGGTTGTACTAATTTCAGGTTTGATATATAATGTAGTAGGCAGTACGTACTGTACTACTATAGTTGAAACCACGTAGCACCCATATACATGTAGTAACTGCCCCTCATGATTTGATATGCAGGTAACCGTGCCTGACGTAATATGACCGTACGTTAGCCACTTATATCCTGACTTCGCATATTTTAATACCTCGCATTGAAGCACTTATGTAAGTACTACCGCAAAAGTCCGTGAACCCGTAAGAACAGACCGGTCTTGTCCAACGGACTTTTGCGGTACTAGCTCCTTCTCGCTGCACGTTGAGTACATGTAATTATAATACATGTATACATACATGTACACATGTATCCCCTGGGCTGTTGAGACTCGTAGAATCCAGGACTTCCTGTTTCAGTAATAAAATTGCTAACAAACTGTGGCGAACAACCTGCAAAAGTAACGGGCTCAGTGACTATGCCACACCTCACCTCGAATAGGAAGCCCTGGATTCTGCGAGTCCCAACAGCCTAGGGGATAGTGCAAATTTACACGTGCACACAAGTATATAGAAATTCAGTGGGGGTAGATTCACATCAAGTCTTTGATCAAGGACCTAGGAATGACAAGATGGCTGTGCTTGGGTGGGAATGCTTGTCCAGGCAGTTTCAATCGGTTAGCTACAGAATATGGGTAACTACATGTACCCTCAAAGTGACGAAAACCACAAATTTCGTAGCTACTGGCTACCGTGCCCAAAGGTTGGGAAGTAATTTATATATATATCGAATTGCATCAGGCGGAGCTATATAATAGTTAGTAAAATGGAAATACAGGACTGGGTCTAACTTTGATGGTGGTCGCGACACCAGAATATTGAGCACTTCAAGGACCCCCGGGGTACATGTACCTACATATATGGATATGATTTTCCTTGTTGATATAGCGCGAATGGGGTTTTCGACCTTTTACTAAATGCCTAAGTAAAGTAGTCCATACTCACAACCTTGCTATTAGATGCCATACAAAATGTAGTCTTGGCGGTTTTTTGTGTGTAGGTGACATGCCGGTATCTCAGCCAATGGCGCTGGATGCGTCCACGCCAAGAGCCAGGGTTACTGAATGTCTACAGTTGGTTGCCACAGACTGACAGAAACATAATACAAACTGTCAAACAACAATTAAGATTTAAGATACCCTTCGTGAAGCTCGGATGTTCTAAAAGAGGCTGGCTCTAGCTCTGCAAAATATCCAGTTCAGGAGCATTTGAAGTGGATGCTGGATGCAATGACATGCAGGGTGCCAAGACTCTGCCGAGCCACTCTGGATGTGTTTGCGCAAAACCTTGGCTGCAAGTCTGTAAATGTAGGGTTCCACTTCACCAAGTCTTGGCACTTTTTTACATACAAATGGCATGGCTAACAACCTCTCAACCAGACAAGATATCTTTATTATACCTATACCTACAATTTGACCTCATAGATTTTTGATATCTTGTCTGTTTGAGAAGTTATTTGTGGTGCAATTGATGTCACCTTCAAGGTGCGCTGCACCAAATGCAATATTAGTCGTGTTCGAGAACGCTGAAATTGCGGGTGGGTGGTACAGCTTTTAGAGTTAATGTTGTTTCACGTTGTGCAAGTATAAAGAAAAAACCTTGGCAGCTTAATAGTAACCTCGCATGTCACACTAGCATGTATTCGAAGATGTAGCTACAAAGACCTTCAAATAGCGCCTGCACGTATTGCTTCCGTAACATTCCCCCGTAGGTAACAAAGCTCGCTGACCACGACCTCCCCCTCCCCCTCCCCCAAAACATCGCGCAAGACAAATTGCAAAAGTATCTTGATCGATCAATGACCACGAATAACAACCCCCGTAACCTCCAAGTTCATTTCCTCGCTGGGGTGTCTCTCCTTGTGGTGCGCATCGTAAAGAACAAAGAGCGGGAATCCCTCGCCGCAGTGAAGGCACCTGGATATCCTCTGCTGATGGGCCGCTTGATGCTCTCTAAAAAAGAGTATTAGCCTTTTTTAAGTCCCACAAACACCGTCTTAATACATACTGAAAACATTTCTTGCTTGAATCATCATCAGTTTCGACGGTGAATCCGCAGCCTGGAATTTCGCACACATACCCTCCTGTTTGGCTCCTGGAGTACGAGCTCTCCTCTTCATCCGTGAGGTTTTTCACCGTCCTGGCCCGTTCCTCCGGGTCGGAGTCTTGGGGGTCGATTATTGCCACAAGTTCGGTCATTGACCCCTGTAGGCTCTGCAAATGTTGGGTGCGGTGTGCGGACATCTGGTATTCTCCAAAGTCAAGTGGCTTTGGGGGCTGGGAAAATTGAGTGGACATGTATTGAAGTTATAGATATTTAGATCTGTGTACTGAGTATAGGGAAATGGTACAGAAGCGTCCTGGCTGTACTGTGTGCTATAATTTATAGAAGAATTTAGTCCGTAGCCTAACACGCGCAGTACCTACTGCGCGTGTTCAATTAGCAAGGGTACGACTGCGCATGTCATGTGCAGCTTCGTGCACGGTCTGATATCAACAACCCCCCCCCGGTTTCACCTCCAAAGCCACGGCGGTTTTGTTATCTTCTTCTGACTCAAAGGGGGATGATATGAAAAGCCAAATGGTTAATGGCCAGTACCAGTGGATCAGGTTGAGTAAGATTTGCATGCATTTCTATTTTGACCAATCTATATGAATATTGAGTGTAATGAGTTGTCGGAGAATCGATATCCATTCCATTCACCAGGTATAATCACCAACTGACGACGTGCATACATTATTGCATGGCTGATTTCTAGCCATTCTGTCAGAGATAACCATTCTCTAAAGCTGCGCAGAACTGGTATCTAGCTATAGTATGTATATCAGACGAAATTGCGCAGTGATTACTTTGAAGTAGTACGTATGTACGCACATAAGTGGACAACGTACGTCTGTGATATGCATCTTAGGCCTAATCGAATAGATGGCTCGGGGTCAATAAAGTCGCCTACTACAGATCAAGATGCCTGCTTTGTGGGGGGGGGGGGACCAATTGAAATTTGTCCTATTGCATGGTTGATGAGCATGAGTGACTACTGGTACGCCCGACGTTCAGAGAAGGTTGCGCGTGTTTAGTAATATCATTATTCCCCAGATCATCGCTACCTTGGTACATATTTAGCTAGATCAGTTTTTATTTGGGTTGCCAAGAGTGCTTATGTTTTTTTTCCCCCACACTTTTAGTCTTGGCGATTACTTACTCGATTTAAGGTTTTGTGGCCACTACTTCGACATGTGCTTTATGCCAACCATAACCCATTCATGCATTAACCACATCTCTTTAATAATCATCATATGGCCAGTACTTTATATCACAAATAAACCAGGAGTGCGTGTCCACCGACTCAAAGCAACGAGACAGACAAGACTCTAGAGCGAAAAGGTACATTTATATTAGGTATGTACATCGTACC
The DNA here is from genome assembly GCA_024713715.1 of Morchella sp. 2018-W26. Classification (NCBI taxonomy): domain Eukaryota; kingdom Fungi; phylum Ascomycota; class Pezizomycetes; order Pezizales; family Morchellaceae; genus Morchella; species Morchella sp. 2018-W26. The sequence continues at coordinate 147,949 of JAMGYX010000016.1, forward strand.
GTACATGAATTCATCTGTTAGGGTGATTGAGCTCGAGTCAGAACCTTAACCCCTGCTCGATTAACCCGGGGAAGCAAAAAATAAGTATATGTATTTTCTAATCCGGCTACAACGGAAGGCCAGGTACGTACCTCGAGCGGAGATTGCGGAGTCTGTGGAGTTACTTCGGTATTAAGAGACTCTTATAAAAAGACGGGTCAAGTCCCATTGATATATATCCATATCAGCAACAAACAGTACCGAGACAGAAACCAAACCAAAACCAAAACAATGACCGAGGCTCAAAAAGTGGAACCCCCAAAATTCAACCCGTTGTGGTACATTCCCGAACCCTCCTCATTCTCACCCGTTGCACTTGAGGTGTTCAAGAAGCACACCGACCTTGCAGAAGATGAAATCATACCTCACATTGTATCTGTGGTAAGTTTTTTTTTCCTCCCCCATGCCTATTATTCTATTATAAACTACATGCACTCTAACCTCGTGCTATTCTCAACAGCGCGACAATGCCCTAAAAGTCTTCCCCTACCCATGCATCGGTTCCTTCCGCTTCCTAGACTTTTCAATCTCAGAGTCGCCAATCTACGACGAAGTCTTGTCCCGTGTCAAATCAGGCGAGAAGCTGCTCGACCTCGGGTGCTGCTTTGGGCAGGATATCAGGAAGCTCATCGCCGACGGCGCACCCTCGGGCAACATCTATGGCTCGGACCTGAAGGCCGAGTTCATCGACATGGGATACGACCTTTTCTTGGACAGGGAAAAGATAGAGGCCAAGTTCCTCGCCCCGGCCGATGTCTTTGATGAGTCCGAGGCGTCCCCGCTCAAGAGCATTGAGGGCCAGATTGACATTGTGCATATTGGATCCTTCCTGCACTTGTTCACATTCGATGATCAGGTACGCGCGGCAAAGAGGATTGCCAAGATCCTCAATCCCAAGAAGGGGTCGATGATTATTGGGAGACAGGGGGGAAGCTCTGTTCCGGGAGAGTTCAACCATACGGTTCACATGCTTAAAGGGAAAATGTATAGACATGATATGGAGACTTTCAGTAAATTCTGGAATGACGAGATTGACGGCGATTGGGAGGTTGATGGGACCTTTGAGCCCATCAAGCTGCCAGAGGGGGCTGAGGGACGTGAGAATGCTGGGTGGCTGAGGTTCACTGTGAAGAGAGTTTAGGCATCAGCTATATTGAGATATTGTCATTCATGTGATCTACCTTAACAATTATTACAGGGAGGTGTGGTTGTGGTCATGGAAAATCACTCGTTATAGCCACAGTTATATATACTTGTATACATACCTACAGAACGAGATGCCTACTTGTGCTTTTGAGGGCAACCACTCTGAGGTGCAGCCACGGGTTCTTTTGATTAATAAAACTTCAAAACATGTAGGTAGAGCATACCCATCCCATCCTATGGCCACGCACAGTATGCAATTACCGGCACACATGTGTAGCATATTTTGATAGGTAGAGTACTTGCATGCATACCAAAGCTCAGCCCTTCTCATGAACTCAATGTCTGCAAGTTACTTGATCATGATAGTACCAGAGTTCTCACTCGCGGAATATCGATGCATACATACTGCATTGCAACCTAGCGACAGCCTACATACTCGGGTGCCTCTACAGCGAGCAACCAATCGTAGACTGCGCAGAACATCTTGGCGTCCCGGCACCGATCCAACCGATGGACATGCGCAGCGCAGCTTCAGCTGCTATGCACCCGGTTACATACATAGCCGTTTACCGCGCTCCCCCCCTCGATCGACAAACATCTCCGCGGCCTACATTCATGGTGACGTTGAGACATGGGCGCGAGGATCACACATCAGCCCAGCCCACTGGCTGTGGGGAAGGTGCAAAATAGATAAAGCCCAGGTTTCAGCCGTCAGGCTTCTCTCCCCAATAACCATTGATTGCTGCTGCGTTTGGCCTCTGCCAGAAGTCCAGTTATCGTTATTATTGTTATTATACATATTCGCAATTGGTTGTGGGAAAAAAGGTAAAGGAAAAAGTAAAGAAAGAGAATCAGAATGTTCCGTCTCGCGCACCAGCTCCGCCCGACTAGCAGCAGCAGCAGCAGCAGAACGCTCACACTCCTATCACCACCATCACGGTGTGTGGCTCCCTCCGCGGCCGCTGGGCAGGTCCGCCACTTGGCGCGTCTCCCAGACGACCCCACCATCACGGCGGCGATAACGCACGACCACCGCGAGCTCGAGGATTACTATGGCCGCATCATGGCCCTGGACGAGAAGGACTACGATGGCAAGAGCCGCTGGCAGAACCAGCTGACGTGGGAGCTGGCTAGGCACGCCGTCGGCGAGGAGATCGTGCTGTATCCGGCTTACGAGCGCTATCTGGGCGCGCGTGGGAAGCAGATGGCGGATAAGGATAGGGACTCGCATCAGAAGGTCTGATAGATACTGTCTGTTGCTGTTGCTGTTCTGTCTCTTCTTTCTCTTTCCTCCAGGGGTGGGTGGGTAAGCTAGCTTTGAACCTATGCTGATGGCCTATTGACTTGCTGCACCGCGCAAAAGACAAAGGAGCACCTAGAACACTTCCAGCGGCTGTACCCACGGTCGAAGGAGTTCCGCCCGCAGCTGGTGGAGCTCATGGAGGGGCTAAAGGGGCACATGCGCGCGGAGGAGCACGAGGAGCTCCCCCTGCTCGAGGAGGCGCTGGCGCAGGCGAAGCCCGAGGGCCAGTTGGGCGGCAAGACCAGGTCCCAGGAGCTTGCGCTGTCCTTCTCAAGGACTAAGATGTTTGTCCCGACGAGGGGGCACCCGTGGCTGCCGAATAGGCCGCCTTATGAGACGGTTGTGGGGCTGCTGGCGATGCCCGTGGATGTCCTGGCGGATATGTTTAGGAAGTTTCCGAAGGAGAGGCAGAGGACTACGGAGAGCTTGAGTGGGGGGTTGAAGTGAGTGTGTGTGAATTGAGGATCTTTTTGTCACTTGATGTTTGTTTATTATAGTAATGGAGTTGTTTTCTGCTTGATATTGGAGTTATTGTAAGATTGCTATTGGCCAGTTAACGATTGCTACCATCCGATAGATAGCGTAGGTCTGTAGCCAGTGAAGTCTCCCTGCTAGAGCCCTACTGTATGTAGATTACTAAGGGCGCTGGGGGTTGATGGTCCGCAGGGATTCTAATTTCCAGGCAAGAAACAACTCGACCCTTAACTGATGCCATGTCACACACACAACTGTGTAAACAATTGTAGAGTGGATCGGGGTATCTTTGGATATCACAGTATGAGAAAAGAGGGCGACATCACATCACTACACGTATGCCGGCATTAGAAAGAGTGCCGTGTCCTGATATTGGTGTATTGACGGGAATACCTTGGTACGTGTAGCCCTCGTCTCTCTTTCTCTACTTTATGGCAATAGATGGAGGGAACAGATAGAATACCAAATTCGGTCTATTAGGCGATAGAGCGTGTTCTATCGCCTATGTCAAGTCCTCCACTGGTATTTACTATTGTACTCTCAAGTACAGAGCGATTGGCGACAAGAGTAACCAACCAGGTGTTTGATAACCATCCAGAGTAAACTAACCCGTTGGCTATGACGTCAGTCTGCATCTATTGCCCTTGTCTAGATCTCAAATCGGGCAAAATTATTCTTCGCGCGCAGCTTCGGCGGAATAACTAACTACATCACATTATCCCCCAACAGCCCAAGTGCCCTCGGTCCTCCTCCTCGCCCTCACCTTCAGCTTGCTCTTAAACAGAAACTGCCCCGCCGTCTCAACCCACGGCTTTTCTGGCTCCACCATCTCCATCTCAAACCCCGCAAACAGCCTCGGCACCACCTTACAAATCTCCACCATGGCCACATTCCTCCCAATGCACCTACTGCCATTAACTCACTGTCATCAACAAAAAGGAAGGGGACTTACACCCAATCACCACCACCAAACGCAAACTCAAACTCCGTAAACCTCGGCTTCGCCTTCCCCTGATCCTCTAGCCACCTCTCGGGCCGAAACTCCATCGCATCCTCTCCGTACAGGCTCTTGTCCCGTCCCACGACCCAGTTGTTGACGCCAACCACGGTGCCGCCTGGCACCCACACGCCTGGCAGGAGCTCCGCGCCGCCGCTGGGCACCAGTCGCGGGAACATGGACCCAATGGATGGCGACAGGCGCAGCGTCTCCTTGACAACCGCTTGGAAATACTCGAGCGGCAGCGTGTCCGCATAGGTTGCAGGGCAGTGGATGTCTAGCTCGCGCTGAAGGCGCTGGAGGGCCGGCGGGTGCTGGAGGAGGTAGTAACTGAGGACCTGGATGAAGGCGGCGGTAGTGTCGGCGCCAGCCACAAGGGTGGCCATGACATCGCCGAGGACGGTGCTGGGGGAGAGGGGGTCGCCGGTGGAGCGTTTGGAGGCGAGGAAGCCGCCGAGGAGGTCCTTTTCGGTGAGAGGGGTGAGGGAGGCGCCGCGTTCGGCGATGATGGCGTTGGCGATCTGGAGGGGAGTATTAGATATGTCGTGGGGGGTTGTGGGGGTTGTGGGGGTGGGCTTACACTGAGGAGATGGGGAACACCCCTGGGGGACTTTGGGGGCGGAAGGCGCACTACTACTACTGGCTCTAGAATCCGTCTCAAGGCCGGGAACGCGGACAGAGTCAAGAAAAAAGGTGAAATATACTGTTTCCATCAGAATTGAATCCATGTAGCTGGGAAGTCTACAGATTGATCGACCCACATGCATTCCCTTCTCCATAAACCCAAACCTGCTCCCATACCCAAGCTCGCCGATCAAGTCGAAGGTGAGATGGTTCACCCACTCGACCAGATCAAACACCTCACCCGTCCCGGCGAAGCTGTCAACCTTCCGTATAAACTCCTGCACCAGCACGGCCACAGAGGGCTCCATCTGCGCCACAGACGTCATCGAGTACTAGCCTCCTAGTCAGTATCCAGCTAGAGTAGAGTATTGCTGCATGCATGCAGAGAGGAGGCAGCAAACAGCATGGGCGATATGGCGCCGCAAAAGCGCGTGCAGGGCTGGCTCGTTTGCGAAGAAGATGGACGGGTCGGCGGCGGGGAGGAAGCCGCTGCCCGAGCCGTCGGGCTTTGCGAGCGAGGAGGCGCCACGGCCGTAGATTGTCTTTATGGCGAGGTGGGAGGAGAAGGAGAGTGTATTTGGGGCGATTCTGACCACGGGGCCTGGTTGGTGATGTGAGCATATAGCTATCTGGTGCGTTGGGTAGAGGTATTCTACATACCGTATTTCTGGTGCAGCGCATGGGTTCTGAGGTGCTGTTGGCCGCTGATGAGAACGCTGACCCAGTAGAAGCGTGTCACGCGGGCCCAGAACTGGTCAAGTACAAGTACTAGTTAGCTGTGTGCTTGCTGGGACGGGGGCAGGGCGGGGTGGACTGGGCTGGACTGTACCGGGCCAGGGAAGCGGGCGAGGGGGTGCAGGTAGAGGTCGTAGATGACACTGGTCACAAACAGGAGGAGAACGGCGGTGATTGCGTGGGTCTTGAGAGCGTCGCAGATGAGGGCCAATACTGCTAGATGGCCTGCCATTTGTGTTGGGGATCTGGTCGATGGTGGTGAAGCTTGTTCTCATGTGGGGGCAATTCAATTACGTGGCTGTGAGCATAAAACCTGTTAGAGTAATATCTCTGTATCTCTATCTAAGCCTTGTACTCACTGTGAGAAGAAGAATTACAGTGGGTAGCAAGTTGTCTACGTAGATAGAGAGCTACCCCGGTCCCATGTCTGACAGACCAATCAATGGCTGTTGATTGACTGAAAGTGTGGGGTGGGGGGGGTGCCATGTCATCCGTAAATGTCCATTGAGTGGATGAATTGTAGCCTTGGAGGATTAGTATTGTTAGAGGTGAGCACGGATTGGGAACGGGGTTGTATGTACCTGTCGACACTGGATGAGAAAGCCATCGATAGAATGAATGACTGTGGATGGTTTGATGTATGGGGGGAATCTAGAGTCAAGAGAGGCATGAATGGCCAATACGAGAGAGAAGAAGAGAGAGAAGCCTCAAAATCGTCCTTCTTCCCCTCTTCTTCCTTGATTTTTGAAATAAACCACCATATTTTGCGTTGCAACCACGTTACACAGGCCCAAAAGTCTTTAACACTTAGGCTTCAAAATGCCAGAACCTATCTCCACCCAAGAAATTCTTAGCATCCTGACCTCAGGACACTTGGACTCCGCCATTACCAACCAGGAAGAGAATAGCTTCATCTCCCAATCCACCACAACCATTATTAACAATCCCAACACCTCCGATGAAATGAAAATAGTCATCTCCCTCCTCTGCGGTATCGCCCTCAATACCTCCACCATTGCAGGCGACCTTGCCCAACTCCAACAGGATGTAGACGACATCGACAAAAAGTTGACGGAACACATTACCTCCCCCTCCGCTATCCCTCAGGAAAAATCCGAAATCGCCAAAATTTCACACTCCATTGATGTTCTTTCCAATAAACTCAATGCCCAACCCATCCGCCATCAAGCCGCACCCAACACGAGGCTTCTAAATTTCACATCAGAAGACTTCACTTGTCTCTGATGCCTCGAGACTCAAAAAATATCCAAGAAATCGAGACTCTCGAGGCTCGAGATCATGGGAGACTGCATACACAAGTAGTAGTTTGCTGATGCAACAATTCCCGTCAAACCTCCTCTCACGACGCTATTATTATAGCAGAAGAGGAACACAGAGCCAAAATCAGGCGGCAACCAACCCGCCCTTTTGTCCCCATCATTCCTCCTGCCCCCGAGACCTATGCCGCAAAAGCCGCAAAAGCCGCAAAAGCCAAAGGAAAAGGCAAAGCCAAAGAGACCCTAGGACAGCCTCCAGCCGCTAAGCCCCTCCCTACCGCCCAACGCCGCTTCTTCGCCTCCCGGACAACTCAGGAACCCTCACGACCGCGGTAATCCCATCGATCCTTGCCAAAGTTCTAAAAATCCGGGTCCTATACTTCCTCTCATGACGGTGAACCCCAAAGGATCTGTCTCCATTGTTGCCCACTCTACGGTCCCAGCCATCTTCTATGACCCCTTTTTCGAAACCTTTACTGCTCTGATTAACGCTAGGATTAACACCCCCAGCAATCCTCTTAAACTCTTCCGCCCTGCCCCAACTGACGTCGATGTCGCTATTCACGGCATCCCACTCTACAATTTTAAGGATAAGAACGAACTGGAAAAGGACTTCCCTGAAGAAGTCAGATTCGCCGTCGGCATTATCCCCTCCGCTGTCCGCTTCCTGGTCAAAGATGACACGACCAGAAATCTTAAGAAAACCTCCTCTGTTGTCGCTACCGTCACCGCCGAAGAAGCTGCCCTTATTGGGACTACCATCAGACTCTTCTCCCCGCCGTTATATAGCATTCCTCCACCCAACGTCAGAACTGCCGAAATTCGCCACGCCCACCAAGCGCTGTAAAAACATCGAACCTGTCTCGCTTAAGTTCCCACACCAAGTCTGAACACAAATGCTAGACAAACTGCCCTGCGATCTTCCAAGCTACCCCAAACTGCGTCTCACAATCGCAAGAACCGCGCCCCCATAAGAACGACCCATCCTGCCCACTCCGCTCAAAGAAAACAGCCACCAAGGTGTCCCAGCCCTTGGCCGGCCCCATGGAAATCTCCGTGGATCCCCCCGTTGTCCAATTGTAAATGCGGAACAACAATAGAAACCCACCGCTTGATTTTCTACGCATAATCCAACACAATTGCGCTGGGAGCAACCCTGTGTTTATTCACTCTTTTCACTTCCTATGACACAATTAGCTCATGTTATTGCTGTCCAAGAACCACCTCTCTTTAAAAATTAACCGCTACAAGCACCTTCGTTTACTTTATATACACCTACGCCTACTCGGTCTGACGACAAAATTTCTACTTGTTTTTATATCGCGAATTCATTGCTAGAAAAAAATTCCGCTTCCGCTCTACCATCCGCACGAGGCGATATAATATCAGTTAATATTTTTATTAAAACTGCTGTCTCTATGTTTTCGACTCTCCAAATTACGAATATCTATAATCGTCACTTATCATCCCACACTCGCTCAGTCGATCCCCAAAGTATATTTATTCATTCACACAATCCGCTCATTATACTTGGCGATTTTAATATCCATGCACCACAATCTGATCCTCTTCGATCATTTTCGTCTCAAGAACTCACGCTGTCAGAACCATATTTTGCAACAGCATCTACCAAAGCGTTCTCTCTTATCAACAACCCGGGAGTCTATACCAGAATCTCCCCCTCTCATCTAAGACGCCACGGGGTTATAGACCTCGCCTTTGCCAATCCCAGAGCCAGCCCACTAATCCGTAAATGGCTACCCATCTCCGCCGATACTGGCTCAGACCATAGGGCCCTTGCAATTACCATCGCCCTTCCCGATTCAGATCTCTCTTCCTACACCACCCCCAATTGGAAGCTTACAGACTGGAACCATTTAGACCCAGCCTTAAAAGCCCTCCATATTGAAACCCCCCCTTCTACCTCCAATCTCGACTCTTGGTTCGATACTTCTCTTAATAGCCTGATGGACACGGCACTAAAACACACACCCTCCAAAGTAATTTGCAAATGGTCAAAGCCATGATGGAATGCTAATCTCACCCAACTACGCACTATCTTTCACTCAGTACAAAGAGCGTACAGAAAAGGCACAGCTCCCCCCTTTGAAGCAAAAACAGCAAAGAATACCTACTTTAACGCCATAAAACGCGCTAAACAACACCACTGGAACCATTTAGTGTCAAACGCCGACGCCAAAGACGTCTGGAAGCTTAAGAAAATGGCCACCAGGACGGAAGACCGTATTCCCTCTCTTCCAAACTCCCCAACTCCTCTTACTCTTAATGAGAACCTTGTCAATGCCTTTTTTCCCCCGCGACAAGATCCCCCACCCCCTCCGCCAATCCAATATACAGATGTCCCTGTAATTACACCCGAGGAAGTTTATAACGTCCTCAGAACCACCAGCAATGTCTCAGCCCCCGGCCCCGATACTGTTCCCTACTCTATCTGGAAAGGAATTCACAGGGCTAATCCACTACTCCTTCCCCGTCTGCTTAATCCTCTACTCCAATATGGGCACCACCCCCCGTCTCTGAAAAAGGCGAACGGAGTGATCCTGGCTAAACCGAACAAACCAGACTATACTTCCCCATCTGCATACCGCATCATTGTTCTTCTCCAAACTGTCTCAAAGATCCTGGAAAAGATCGTGACTCTTCGCCTTGCGTCCATAGCCAGAAATACCGGGCTAATCCACCCCCATCAGTGCGGATCCGTAGCAGGACTCTCAATTGCAGACGCAGCTACCACACTTCTACACGAAATCAGAGCGATGCAACACGCAGATCTCAAAGTTTCAACACTCTTACTTGATATTAAGGGTGGCTTCGACCACGTCTTAAAGCAACACCTCGCCCCAATACTCTCAAGCGGGCACGTTCCCCCATATATGACGAATTGGATCCTGTCCTTCCTATCCGACCGCCATATTACCCTACTATTTAAAGGCTCCCCAAAGATTCCTTCTCCTGTCCAAGTCGGAGTCCCACAAGGCTCGCCTATTTCACCTCTACTCTTTCTTATATATGTTAATTCTCTTCATCTTCATGACCCCTCTCCAGGTATTACCCTATCCTATGTCGATGATTTCGCCATCACGGTAGGTGCCCAATCATACCGAGAGAATATCAATACTCTTACAACTCACTATCAACTTCTCACCCATATGGCTTCCCCCAAGAATGTACACTTCTCGGTAGCCAAAACAGAATTTATCCACTGGAGAACCCCTAGGGACCGCTCCCCCAACTGCACACTACCAATTACCCTGGAAGGACATACTTTCCACCCCTTTCCCAAAGTTAAATGGATCGGCTACTGGCTTACCCAGTCACTCGACCCAAACGTCCACTTTATCCATAGAATGTCAGCCGCCCAAGCCTCCTTCGGCCTTATTCAACGCTTCTCCTCCGCAGGCAAAGGCCTGTCCTCAGCCAACTGCCTTAGACTAGCCCACTAGGCAATACGACCCATGCTTACATACGGTGCGACCGTCTTTGCCCCAACATCAGCTATAAAAGCCCTTACCAAATTTTGGAACTCCGTCCTCAGATGGGCGACAGGATGCTTCAGAGCCACCAATCTTAAAGCCCTCTATATAGAAGCGGCCTCTCCTCCCCTTCAACTTTACCTGAACTTTCTGATGACTAAATATGCCATCCGGATTCTCCAAGCTTCCCCCCGCAACAACCCAGTAACAGGAAGATCCTCTCCCAGTTTCCCCACTGTTTCAAACTACCGCTGCTATTCACACTCCCATTTACTGAAAGGGAAAACCAACCCCCCAAAGAAATGGAACTCCAACGCATTAAAAGGCGTCGCTCCCCTCCCGATTGAACGCCTCTGCTCCTATGCCAGGCCCCTTATCGAAGAAGGCCTCCCACATCAAAAAATGGCCTCCAGAGCCAAAAAGATTCTCCTGACGCACTGGACCGCTACCTCCCCCCCTCCCGACTATTATAATTTTTCACCTACTTTTACTCTTCCCCAGTTTACCAAACTACACAAATTTACAGCCTCCAGAATTCATCAACTTAGGGTAACAAAGAGCTACCTGAAAGCGCATAAATCCTGTATCAATGCCAACGATTCCGACATCTGTCCCAGATGCAACCTTGAACCCGAAACAACCCTGCACGCAATTCTTCACTGTCCTATGAAAAAGACAGCACGCGATAAATTGCTGCCAAATACCTCCTCTCTTAAAGAAATCTGGGATAATCTCCCCCTTACTCTTGCTCTCGCCGCTTTTATTACCGAAACAAGAACAAATTTTCCGGTTAAACTACTTCTCTCTCCTCTGGACTCAGGATCGATAGATTCCTCCCTCAGTTCAATTATCTCCACCAGTATTTAACTATGCAAAAATTTCCATACACACCAAAGCCCTAAAAATCAGGCTCCAAGCATAAAGCTTGCGGACGATAGCAGCGGAGGATTGAAAGCCGAAGCGCGGTCTCCTTTGTAATTTTGTTTTATTTTCTTCTTCGCGGATTCGAATATTTTCTTGCGTTTTTGTTTTGTTTTTGTTTTTGTTTTTAGGGGACGTAAGTATGTATTTTGATATGAGGATAGGTCTTTTATGCCATAGTCTTTGACTGCACGCAACATTTTGTACCTAGAAATAAAATGATATGATTTAAAAAAAAAAAAAAAAAAAAAAAAAGAGAGAAGCCTCAAATGCATGTCTCGGGTCCTATTGCTTACATAATGTAGCTCTTATGCTTATGTAATGTATGTAACTATCCCGTTGTCCAGCCAACCCTTGTGTAACACGCACGTGCCACATTCACTCTCACAGCCACAAAACATTCCACCGCCTTTGTGTAACAATCCCTCCCCAGCCCGATCGAGTCGTCGAGCCCCGGCAGACAGAAAGACAGGCAGACAGGCCCCAACACCCCCGACTACACAACAGACAACAGACACCCCCCCTCACTCGATGAGCACACGCTCCCTCGACCCCGATCCCGACCCGCACCCGCACCCGCACCCGCACCCGCCATCTGCATCCACACCCGCACCCGCGCTCCAATGGCAATAATAGAACGCGCCTTCTCCTACGGCGGCATCCTAATCCGCACCTTCCACCACGCCGACTCACCCCCGCCACGACCTCCTCCTCCTCCTCCTCCCCCGGCTACATCCTCCTCCGCCGCGCACTCCCCCGTCTGGCTCGCTGAGCACCCCGGCGCGCCCGTCAAACGCCCGCGCGCCAGAAAGAAGCGCCAGTCTACAAATAACAGTCATGGGCCTATACAGCTGGACCTGTCCGCGCTGCTGACCCCGGAGGCCACGGCAACGTCGGAGAGCGGGAGTGGGGAGGTGGAGCACGACTCGGGGATGCAGGGGGGGCAGGTCCCGCCGTATCTGGCGTTGCTGACCCCCGCGGAGCTCAGGGCCGTGCAGACGCGTAATCGTAGGGGGAGGCAGTGGATCCCGTCGGAGACGACGGTGAGGAGAGAGCTCAAGAGGCTGGGGAGGGAGGCGGATACGGGGGTCGTTGGGGTTTCCGGCCCCGAGGGTCGCCGCGCGGAGGATATGGACCGTTTCCCTGCTGCTGCTGCTGCTGCTGCTGGGACGGGAGGGCAGGAGAGGGAGATGGGCGTGGGGATGGAGGGCCATGAGCAATTCGTTGATGGGGATTACGGCAGTATGGTCGATGGAGGGTTTGAATGGCTGGGCCAGGGCGATAATGGCAATGTCAATGGCGGCGGTGGTGCTAATGGAGCTGACGGAAGGAGAGGGAGCGAATATGGGGGACAGTCGGCCCATGTACCCTACGCAGTTACCTTACCGTCGCCGATACCGATGTCGACGAGAGATGACCGGCAAGGGTTATATCTTCCGCCTCTACCGCCAACTCACGGAACGGGGCCGAGTGAACAAGCAACAACGACAACAGCGGGCTATCGGCCAAGCTTAATCGTCAAATTATCATTACCAAGTACAGCTCAAAGATCTCGAGTGCCACCTCCGCCTCCACCTCCGCCTCCGCAGCCAGAACCTACTGTCTATACGCCTCCCCGTACTCACCATTTCCAGGCTCAACTCACACTCCCGAGATACGCGGTAAACTCGAGTCACTCCTCTCAGTCTGGCCGGGGCCGTGGTCGTCCTCGAAAGAGTCTACAGGCACCCGACATTCACTCCTCGCAATCCACTCCCGCACCACCGCAGCCCTCTCCCGCATTACAGCCACCTCCTTATCCTATACAGCAACCGGCACAAACTCCTCCCGTATCACAATCATATATCCCACTGCTCCCGCCCGCATCACACTCATACTCACACCCATTCACCGCTCCGACATTAACCTACACCCCCTCCCACTCCCCCCCAAAACGGAAACGGACACCCTCCTCCCCCGCCCTCACAGACTCAGACACCACCAAGCAGCAACAACAGCCATCCCTCCACCTCCCCACAGTCACCGACCTCCTCTCCCACCTCACCCACGCCATCAGCTCCTCCACCTCCGGCTTCATCCCCCGCCCCGTCAGGGAATCATACTCCCTCCCCGTCTCCACCCTCTCCACATACGGCCACGCCCCCGGCCCCACGCAGCTCAAGTCGTTCGGCGTTTCCCTCGTCGCCCAGATCGCAACGCTCGACTCCCTCCACTGGCGCATCGCACACTCGCAGTGGAGCATTGCAGCTGGCAAACACACCCCCGGCGCGAGATGGGTGTGTAACCTCAGCGAGGATGGCGCGCGCGACCGCAGCAAGGTGAATGGAAACGGAAATGGTAAGTCCTGATATAATGATTTGCTTCGTTGCTTTGGTGGCTGATGCAGGTGTGTGTGTGTGTAGATGCGGCGCCACAGCAGAAGATGAGGTATCCGTGTGGCGGGAGTATCACGCTGAGGTTGAGTGCGGGGAGGGGCCTGGTGTCGCTCAGGTATACGCACCACTCGGTGCATGCGCCGCCGCTGGAGGACGAGGCACCGCAGAAGAGGGCGAGGCTGTTTCAGGGCCCCCTGGTGGCTCCGGCTCCGGCGCCGGTGGCGCCAGGGTTCGGGGGTGCGTATTCGTTTGCTGCTGGGCCGTCGGCGGTGGATGGCGGCGGCGGTGGGGGTGGGAGTGGGAGTGGGGGGGGTATGTGTGGGGTGGTGGAAACCCTGGTAGCTATGGGTTTTGAGGAGGAGTCTTTTCTTTTCTTTTCTCTCCCTCTTCGTTTTTGTCTCACTGCACGCGGATTGGAATTGTCTGTGTGTGGGGAGTAGCTAGGGCGTCTTTTAATTCTAGTGCCGGAAAAGATTGTAGTTTTCTTCCTCTTTTTTTTTTATTATATATTTCCCTTGTTGACATCGTTGGGTGCTCGTTTCTTTGTATTTAACTCTGGGTCTCTTTTAGCATGCATGGGCACTTACTTGTACCACTTGTAGGTAGCTGCGGAGGGCGTTCTGATAATATATGGCCATGGAAAGTGGAAATGGAGGTTCACTGGTGGGTGCTGGATATAATTTCATGTCCCGGGCTTTGGGGTTAGAGATGGACGCCGGAGGGTAGAGGTTTATCGAATTAGGGGCTTTAGTTGACGTTTTCAAAGTGAGCGTTTCGTCTGCTTAGGTCTGCAGCTGGCATGGTCACTCTGAGAGATGAAGAGTTGCCCCCAGCTTTCACGGCCGTTTACTAACCGCCCAGTACTCGATGCGGAGTATTCATTCAGTCCTCAGTACAGTACATACAGTCTGCCTCTGCCAATCAAGCCACAGATCTGCTGTTACGGACAGGTTTCGGTGATCCGGATTTTGGAGTTTTGTCTGGTGTGCTGCGCGTGTAGGGTTAGGTCTGGCCGTGGTTGTAATGGTTCTCACTGTCCGCGACACCCCCGAATAAAGCTATTGACAAGCTATTTGATAGAGGATGCATGGTAGGATTTAATGAAATACCAGGATATCAGATATGTGACCAGAACTTGCTGTGCCCTCCAGCAATAGTACATTTGTTTTTACCAACTTATTTACCTTTTTGTAGAGAAGTTGGCCCTTATTATTTAGGACTGTAGTAAAGAGCTTATCTTTGCTGTAAGATACTTTACCGCCAGTCCGTATAAAAATATCAGGCTGATTTTGCCCCCGAGGTCTGATTTTAGTGTGATATGAGCTGAAGATGCAGAATCAACCTCAATCTTTCCTGATTGGGTGATAAGTCTGATATTTGGGGCCTATTCACATCTCAATCAGGCTTAATTAGTGGTGAATCATTCATGGAGAAATCAGATTATCAGAAAATCTCAGCGGGAATGAGGGTTAGGGTTGGAGACTTGGAGATATATCACGTCCTTCCTTCCTTCTACACCTCCCCTACACCTTCACCTCCATTCGGTGAAGGCAGCATCATAATCCGCATCATAAAATAATCATGGCTAATCCAGCTGAAATAAGGAGAAATAAGTATAGGCTTCATTCTCTCGCGAGCAAGATAGTATTCGAGAAGTAGCAGCGATAACTTCAGTAAATGTAAAGAAGTTATGAATTATATAGTAAAGGCAGCGATAGTTTCTGAAGAGAAACTATAATAGATTGTAGAGATGTAAGACGTCATAGAGAAGAAAGGAAAGAAAAGAACTACACAAGTAGGCCTCGTTCTCTTATATATCCAAAGCAACCCTCACTTAACATGACTCATCCTCCAGAACAGAACCTCATAGAACCTTATCTCGACAAACTTGCTTTTCCAAACGACAATAATCCTAATCCGTCCAAATTCCCCAATCCTTCCATCCCGAACAGTCCAATGTATCCATGAAAGTATTCTTTAGGAACATGAGCCTTTTAGCTTGTCGGTCCCGCCATTAGAAGCGCAGACATCAAGAACTACTACTTGAACGCAGTTCCCAACAGTCTCCCAGATCTCCCCGAGAGTCTCCTGAGGCTTTTGAATATTTTTTGAGTCTCCTGAGGCTCAGGAGACATCAGGAGACAAATGAAGTCTTGCTGATGTATGGAAGACTTCGATGGCAGTTTGATTCTATGTATTCCTGGGGGCCCAGAATCTGGCCCACTTAACATAGTATTGAAGTCCCTGTCTTCCATGAGATCGGGAGTCCAATATTTCCTCGACCTGATACTCCTCCTCTTGTTCGACGACAACTGGTGGGGGTGGTGGAAGTATTTGTCCTTGTACCGGATCTGTTGCCGCGAGGTCCAGGAGGGAGACGTGGAAAACAGGATGCATCTTCATTGAGCGGGGAAGATTTAGACGATAGGCATAGGGAGAAATCACTTCCTGAACATCAGCAAACCACTACTTGTGTATGCAGTCTCCCAACAGTCTCCTGGGTCTCCTGAGAGTCTCCTGAGGCTCCTGGATATTTTTTGAGTCTCCTGAGGCTCAGGAGACATCAGGAGACAAATAAAGTCTTGCTGATGAATAGGGAAGGGGCCCAGTCTCTTCCAGTCAAGCTTCCTCGAGTTGCGGGTTGTGCGAATATTCTTTGCCGACACAAATACCATGTCTCCGACTTCATATCTTGGGGCGGGGGTACGCTTAGCGTTTACTGATTTCTCCTGTTGGTCCTGAGCTGACCGTATTTCATGGATACAATGGACTGTTCGGGATGGAAGGATTGGGACTGGACGGATTGGGATTACTGTGCGTTTGGAAAGCCGGATTTGTCAGAAAAGGTTCTATTAGGTTCTGTTACACGGAGGAGTGAGTCATAGTTGGGGTTACGTGGAAGTATGAGTCATGTTAAGTGAGGGGTTGTTGGATATATAAGGGAGGCAACGAGGTCTACTTGTGTCGTTCTTTTCTTTCCTTTCTTCTCTACGCAACGTCTTCTGTATTTATCAATTCATTATAGTTTTTCTCTTCAGAAACTATCGCTGCTTTCACTATATAATTCATAACTCCTTTATATTATCGGAGTTATCGCTTCCTCAAGATCTCATGGAACGAAGTTTCATACCACACCCCGCCTGGCATCAGAAATGAACCCGCAGATAATTGGCAGAACTCCTTCATTTTTCCTGCAAATCCATGCCAAGACTAAAGCGACGACTTCAAGATCTATCGCGGCGAGGGTGATAGCCGTAATTTGCAAAGAAGGGTGTAGCTTTTGTAGAGGCAGAAACCTGGTTATTTGCCGCGAACTCTGCCATTGGCAACCATTTCGCCCAATCGTTCTGTTGATAAGACACATATGCCCGAAGATATTGTTCCATAACCGCGTTAAGTCTTTCCGTTTATCGGGCCTCGCGAACGCGGTTGACATTCGCGCCGATCCTAAGCTTGTTTACAGCGAACCTCCAGAATTTAGCTGTAAACTGGGTTCCCCTATCGAGGTAATGTGTGTTGGCAGACCGCAGAGTTTCCAGATACGCCGCAGATATAGGTTTGCCGTTTTCCGTGATTAACCGTCAGACATAAGGTAGAGATGTCAGATTTTGTTAGGCGGTCTACTACTACCAAGATCTGCATCGTATCCTCGCTTCGTAGGCCTGTAACAAAATCCATAGAAATTTCTCTCCAGGGTTGTTCGTGATGGCAGAATTATCGAACACTCTATCTTCGCCATGTGTTGTTGGCTTACTCCGCTGATGCAGATGGCAATTCCAGATATATATTGACCGACATAGTCTCAGATATTTGGCCAAGTAGTAGTCTCGACCAGTTCAAACGCTTTTTCTGCCGACGACCTGCTGAAGCATCGCGATATTATTTAAGAATTTCCAGTCTTAGTGAAAGATATTCGAACATAGAGATTCGCGATACAGTAATGACCGTCAATTTCGTGCATTCTGCCGCGAAATTTCCTTGCATTGCTTCAGATCTGTTTGTCGAAGGTGCTCAATATTTTTGTGAAATGGCCACCAGATATCCTTCATCGAATAATTTTTGTAGAGGACGCTCATTTGCTGTTAACCCGCCAACAAACTTTTGGATCCAAATTTTCCTCTTCAACACCGTCTGACTCTGGTGAAGTAATCTTTCATCTCCTTCCTCAGGGAGATCTCCTGATCTCCTAGTCAATGCATCCGGTTTACCGCTTTGTTTTCCTGGCCTGTATTTGATAATAAAGTTGAAACGGGAGAGATATTCCGCCCAACGCACCTGCCTCCTATTAAGTTGTTTAGTGGACATAAAATACTCGAGGTTTTTATGATCCGATATAACCTCGATAGGATGTTTTGCCCCTTCCAGTTCAGGTCGCCATTCTTCGAAGCACCGAATAATTGCTAATAACTCTTTATCGTATATCTCGTAGTTGCACTCCGCAGGTGTATGTTTCTTAGAGAAGAATGCCACGGGATGAAGTTTTCCTTCATTATTGCGAAAGACTTAGCCGCAACGTAGTCCGAAGCATCCGCTTCAACTATAATTGGTTTTTAAAATGAATTAGAACGCATGTAGTAAAGCGCTTTAACAACTGAAAGGCTGTTTCAGCCTACGACTATTCAAAAGTTTATTCTTTTACTTTTGAAGAGAGTAGCCAATTTTGAAAACCCAAAATAAACGCTATAAAATTGGCCAAGAACGCCAGTATATCCTTAACTGTCGTTGTCATTCTGCACCGGAGATCTTATGAGGCCCATCCGGACGCCTCGCGCTCAATTATCAACCCAAGATAAGTCGTACTCTGTGTATGAAATTCACATTTTTCTGGCTTCAATAAAATCCCGTGCTGCTGTAATAGTCCAAGTATCTTTTCCACATGTTCCTCATGTTCTTCGTATATCGTCAGATATCAAAATATCGCCTAAATAAGCCAGACAGAATTGATCGAGATGTTTCGCAGACAATCGCTGATAAAGTGTTGGAACGTAATGAGCCAGAAGGCCAAATGGCATAACTGTATATTCAAAGTGTCCATAACGCGTCCTAAAAGCCGTCTTCCACTCTTCCCCTTCAGCCATCCGTATCTGATTATAACCCTGTCGCAGATCCAACTTGGTATACCACTTTGCTTTTGATAGGCGATCTAGTGTTTCCCGAATAAGTGGTAGAGGGTATCGATTTTTTATAGTCAGTTCATTCAGTCCTCGGTAATCCACACATAGACGTAGTGAACCGTCGGCCTTCTTAACAAACAAGACGGGGGCCCCGGCTGGAGAGAGCTACGGATAAACCCTTTAGCCAAATTTTTCTGGATATAATCTCAGAAGACAAGAACTCGCTCCTGACATTCCGTAGAATGGCGGTTCCCTTCCTTCTTTTAGTGGAATCTTATGATCGTAGGGGCGTCGAGGAGGAAGGTCCTGAGCAAAGGCCTCGTCGAACATTTCCAATCGATGGTGATACTGTTTAGGAATTCTGTGCTTCCATTCGGCGTCCAAGACTTCGCTAAGAGTTTGCTCGATATCGCGGAGGGATGCACTATAAATTTGTAGACCTTTTTTCCTGGCAAGACGGCTAAACGGTACCGGTCCTATCATGTATGCTTGAGGCTTCAATTCTAATTTCGCAGTTTCAGATTTGGTATTAGACATAAAGATTGTTTGCAGAACTCCGATTCGAAAGTGTATTTTTTTAAACTTTAGGGTGGCATCATGATGTTGTAACCATGGTATACCGAGAACCAAAGGATATTGTCCAAGTTTAGTAACAAAAAGAGGAATACGTTCCTGGTGGGATCCGATCCAAGAGACTCAAGATATAGAAGTAATTTGTCCCGAGGATATAGGTCGTCCGTCAATTACCTCAAGAACTCTAGGCGTTTTAAGTAAAGAAATAGGAAGTTGGTGATGGCGCGCAAAGGTTTCGTCAATAAATGCAAATCGGCGCCAAAGATTAATCAATCATAAGCATGAAGCAGGAATAGTCTTTATTGTTTACAATATTACAAGCAACAACCAAACGATCTCCATTTAATTCCTCCTCTGCCACAACTGAAACCGAAAACCCAGAGATAGAAAACGCAGATAAAGAAAATTCTTTCATGGCGCTATAATACTGACTAGGGACTAATGAAAACCCGACTCATTTGAAGATGAGACAACATCCTTAGAAGTATTCAAAGCAGAAGAAGAAGAAGAAGAAGGCAAGAGAAGGCGATCAAAGCATTTTATAGGAGGAGGCGCTCGAGGGCGATTTCTTGAGGCATCGCAAGAAAACATGGTCGCAAGAATAAAGACAAATGCCATTCTTCATTCTCCATTCTTTCTACGTAAGTCTTGGCCCACGCAGAAAGGTATATCTTCCTTCGCCAATGGGATTAACTACCAGAGGCGGAAAGGCCCATGCTGCAAAGGACGGGTGAGGGGCGGCAGGTTGAGTCACAAATTGTCCCATAGGTTTTCTGTTGCGCGCGATCCTTCCTAGCCTAATCCTGTTATCCACATCACGCCTCCTCAAAGCATCAAATCCTTCTGTCATGCAGTATCCCAGATATCATCGGCCTTAAGATCGCCGACAGCCCTCTCAGCGCTTTTTGCTTCCTCGTTGTAGTCCACATCAGCAAGACTTCATTTGTCTCCTGATGTCTCCTGAGCCTCAGGAGACTCAAAAAATATCCAGGAGCCTCAGGAGACTCTCAGGAGACCTGGGAGACTGTTGGGAGACTGCATACACAAGTAGTAGTTTGCTGATGCAGACGTCCCATAATCCGTAAAAACTGTGTAAGGTATGTTGCAAAGTCTCCTTTGCCTTGTCGGAGGCTTTGAAATTCTTCTGGCCGCGCCGTGCTTATTCGAAAGAGTGCTGCGAATTCGACAGCGTAGAACTGAAGCAAAAGGTGGGCTCTCGCGCTATAGGGATGACCTGTCAATGCCTTCCTTCCAACCGACTAACTGCATAAAAACCTTGGCTTCTCGTTCGAACCTGCTAACCCTAAGTTTGAGGCGAAGGAGGAAACCGGTAAATTTTTTTCCTTATTCCGTTAAACTGTCTGGAAACTTTTCGAGCCGGAATGCGGAGGGTATTGCCTGCTGGTGGTGGTGGCGGTGGTGGTGGTGGTGGTGGTGGGTTGGCTATACAAGAAGAAGAGCTAATTTGCGCGCTGACCTCGCTTCCATGATCGGGTGATACTTGCTTCCAACTGTTCCCTTGCTGCAGCAAGTTCATTCCTTGTTGTAGCATGTAGTGTTCGGCTAGCATCTCGTTCAGTCTTCCAACGGTCCCCTTCCCGAACAAGTGTAAGTAAGTGAACATATTGGTAGTATAGGTCCTCAACAGCCTTGAACTCGGCAAAGGTTTGGGGAATCTGGTAATCCCCATCAAGGGTGACCCCATCAACGACCCTAGCAGTGGGTGTTGCCATTATTATACAAGACGCGGATGACGACTAACGTAATCTCGTGGAGGTGCAGATAGCTTGCTCAAGAAGTTTAGAAGAGCGATAACTTCAGTAAATGTAAAGAAGTTATGAATTATATAGTAAAGGCAGCGATAGTTTCTGAAGAGAAAACTATAATAGATTGGTAGATACAGAAGACGTTGCGTAGAGAAGAAAGGAAAGAAAAGAACGACACAAGTAGGCCTCGTTGCCTCCCTTATATATCCAGCAACCCCTCACTTAACATGACTCATCCCTCCGTGTAACAGAACCTCATAGAACCTTATCTGACAAATCCTGTTTTCCAAACGCACAATAATCCCAATCCGTCCAGTCCCAATCCTTCCATCCCGAACAGTCCAATGTATCCATGAAATCTCCACGGCTTCATCTAGTACGCCCTCCCCCCAAATCAATCATCGTCATCATTAGGATACAAGCTAATCGGTGAATTAGGCACCCAATCCAGCACCCAATCCAGCACCCAATCCAGTACCCAATCCAGCGAATCCAGCGAATCCAAACAAGTACACAAGGACTCCAAGAATGCACTATAATATACTATATCAGAATGCATCAGACAGCATGTTAAAGAAAAGCAAAAGCCGCTATAGTAGTTATTTTTATGTAAATACATAGTATTAAATCGTGAAATAAATAAGAATTTAATCTGTGAAATTTCCCTATGTAGAACAAGTGTGAATACTGCCCTACCTGCGCATTCGGGTTTTTCAGTGAGTAAAATCAGTAATATATAGGACTTCTCACAGATATCATATGATAAAAATATCAGACTGAGCCAAAAGTTAGCTTCAACAAGGCATGATAAAAAATATCATATGAAAATGCCAAATCAACCATATATCATGTTTAACTAAGCCCTATATCAAGCTGATAATAATATGTGGACTGGCGGTAAAGTAATCCCTATATATAACTTTTGTCGGTTTGTAACGTACATCATTATCGAAATACAAAGAACAGCAGCATGAAATCAAATATCATTATATGCAATTGGGAATATATATTAGAACTTGCTAAACTGTCAAAGAACTAAAAATATTAATATACTTCTATATATTCTTAATTCATTCTCAGAAATGCTTCAACTATTGATAATACAAAACTTGTAATACGAAAACATATAATATACCTTCACAATGCTATTAAGGTAGTCGGAAAGCACTTTACATCAATTATATATTTTAAATTATAGCTATGTATAATAGAGTCGGGACACTGGCATATATAAATTTCCCATCAAACGTGAATGAGTTGTTGGATTCATGACCAAAAGGAAATGGAGAATTTCTGATTGCAAACAGTGGATATTTTAAACTCTGGTCACATATTTAATTTACTTATAGCCCGTGAAACACCCCTATAGTATCCTATCTATTAAATATATTATCGTTTGATTTTTCTGTTGATATCCGTGGGGTTGTCGCGCCGTCGCTAAGTCCTCCCAACGGCCAAAACTTGTTGGACGCGACTGTACTTTACATATCGAACGAGAGATTTAGAATACCGCGCATATGAGATCAAAACTGTTATAAGCAGACCTGATCTACGCCCTTCAACCAATCGTGAAGGGGGTGATCCCTGGCCGGAGATAGCCAATTTTTCGATTTTTTGCGGTATGCAGGCTCGTTATAGCGGAGGGAGACTGTACTCTGCACCTGCAGTCAAGCTTCTGTCTATCGAGGATCCTGCAGGGGTTTTTCTTTTCGAAACTGGAGTAGATCGCAGATGCACCGGTGGTGGGGGGTGGGTGGGGGTGCCAGGTCGGGGTAATATAGTTCATGTACTTGAGGTCGATGCGTGATATATCTTAACGGAACTCCTTCGATCCAATGTGATGAAAACGGAAGTACCTAGCTCGGACTTCTCACCACAAGTATGTCAATCTTGAGCTAGTGGTGCGCCCAGGCTTAAAGGTAAATACACACAGTACCAAAAATATGGGTGGGATCACTAGCAATGTGGTAAAAATACGATATTTGGCGCAGAACTCTTCTTTTTTCATACGAAGAATCCGTCTTCCATAACTTCACGATTACCATAGATATCAGAATCCCTCCGGATAATGCTATGACAGATAAACATCTGTCGCGGTCGTGGTTGCGAGGTTATTACATAAAGACTTGGCGTTTCCCCCAGCCAGTGTTATAATTACATGTACCTTTCGAATTCAACACCACAGTCTCGATCCCAACCCCAACCCCACACTAGATCGAGCCGGAGGTCAATAGTACATGAGTAAAACAGGGTTTTCTGCTCTCAAGCGGGCGCTAATTAAGAGCATTGTTTTGTCAATTGGACTGTTCCTTGAACCCTATGAAATTCGGGGGGATTGGAGATAGCATAATTGCCCTGGATTTTGGGAGAGAGCTATCATAGCTTGTGAGGTAAAGTGTTTTAAGTAATACTGCCTCTGGGTCGTCCATGCTCTAGTTTCTGTAAACCTCCCCCCTCTTTCCTTTTTTTTTTTTTGCATCAATTCAGAAGCTATACCAGCGTAAAGGTTGGCTGCCGCTGCCTCTAGCATAGTGCACTCCCCAAAACACGAAACACATGCTAAAATCACATGTTTTTCTGTAGCTACGTAAGGGGGCGAAGTTTAAACTAGGAAAGCAAGTTCAAAAAAAAAAGGAATTGAAGAGGAAAACTTTATATGTACCTTCCTTGATAGTATCTTTAGCTCAACTATCACATCAAGAGCTCTACTTTGAAATTTCTTCTTCTACCTCCAGAGGTAGGTATTTATTCCGCCCACACCCACTTCTATCGAATTGAACGAAATACAGTCACAAATCCGAACAGACCCTTAGTTTTCAAAGTATGAGTTCATGTAGTCATATCCCAGGATACATGTAGTCATACCCCGGAGTGAGTCTACTCGGTTTGTTATTCCAATTGCGGAATATGCAAGGATTGGATCAGTTGAAGCAATAGTAATAATAGTTTCGTAGCATTTCCGAACACGACTGATATATTGCATGCGTACAAAAAAACCGCCAAGACTGCTTGTTTTGTACGGTATGCAATAGCAACCGTGTTCAGAAACTTCATGAAACCATGGGCATATGTGTAGATATTGTGACGTCTGGATTGGAAATTTGATTGAGAATTTTGAGGCAAATATCTCGCGAATAGAGAGTACTTAAGATGTATGTAGTAGAGGCCCATATACAAATCTGTATGGTGATGATAACTGCTCTGTCTGACGTGGTGCCCGGTCGGAGTCGACAATGTTTGGTCTTGCGCATAACACGTTCAATCTATGATGAACATACTTCACTCAATGTGTGTTTGCCTGATTTCAACTCAAGTCCTACACTACATGTACATACATGTACGTCATTCGTTCATGTGTCCGTACGTACACGCAAGCCAGTGACACATTGAGCTTGAGAACACACGATATTTGCGTGTGGCCTTAAGTCTGGTTGCCTGAAAGTTTGCCACCTGCCTGTCCTCTCTTTGTTCGTATATTAGTTCCAGCTATAAGCGAGTTTCCACTTCTCCTTCTCTCTCATCATCACTTCTCCCATACCCCCAACTATCACTGAGATAGCTGGTCATCACAGGAGTTTTTTTTTTTTGACTTTAATCATCACTTATAGCTCAATCCCTCTTGAATAAATATATCTATCATGGATAATCGTGGTCGTGGTCGTGGTCGTGGCCGTGGTCGTGGTCGTGGAGATGGAGGTGGAGGAAGAGGTCAATATGATAGCAATATGGGACAAGGTGGCTCATTTGGTGGGTTTGGAAGAGGAAGAGGTGGTGGTGGTGGCGGTGGTGGTGGTGGTGGAGGGGGTGGGGGTGGAGGTGGAGGAGGTCGTGGGCAGGGCAGGGGTAGGGCTAGTGATCCAGTCGATGCTATCCCTGTAGATGTTATTTTTAAGTATATTTTCCCAGCCAGTCTTAAGATCTCATGTACCCATTCTTCTGTGTACTGACAAGTTTATGTAGACCCCCAGGTGCTCGCGGTATACCCGAACCCTCTGCCGTAGTCACAGAGGTCGAGGACAAAATTATCAAGGCTCAAACGAATGATTTTAGCCTTGCAACGCTTTCTTTGCGACATGAAGATCCTACTGCTCTACAAGTTCGATCAGGCTACGCTACTTTGGGATCAAAAATAGTTCTACGCACGAATTACTTTGATTTTAAGCTTACCTCAAAATCAAAGACTCCCCTATATAGATACAACGTCGAAATAAATCCAGGGGAAACTGCTAAACGAAAATTGGCTCGCATTTTCGAGCTCGCCTGGGAAACTCCATTTTTCCTGCCTTTTGCAGACCGCGTTGCGTCTGATGGCTCATCAATCATCGTCTCTGCGGTTGAGTTACCATTGGCCGAAATCGACAATCCGAGCGGGATAGAGATTGTTTACTACGATGCAGACCAAGCCGGACCGCACGAGGGTTCGAGAGTATACAAAATGAAAATTAGTCCAGGACGAGCAGTTTATGTTGATCAGTTGCTAACATATTTGAACGATACGGGTCCTACGTGCCCCGGTTTGTTGGATTCTAAAGATGAAATCCTTCAAGCATTAAATATAGTTATGGCAAAGAGGGTCACTCACGATCCTGAAGTTGTTTCACATGGTCAAAATAAGCACTTCAAGATTGTCGATAGTCAGTCTTTTCTGGGTGAAGGTCTTATAGCAATGACAGGATATTATTCGTCAATTCGGATTTCCAATGCAAGGATGCTTTTGAATTTAAATGTCTGCACGAGTGCATTTTACCAGCCTCTTCCGCTGCACACTCTTATGGTTGAATTCCTCGAGAGCATTAGCCCTCCGGGTGGTCGCGGATGGCCTACTACTAAGTTGCTTCAACTACGGTCGTTCCTTAAAGGGCTCAGAGTTCAAACAAGTCACTCAGGGGGCGTCCGAGTTAGGACAATCTGTAGCACCGGTAGCCCGTCGGATCCTGGACGAACTCCGGCAAGTTTAACCTTCCGAGCCGAAGACGGGAGGACTTACAGTGTGGAGGACTGGTTTAGGAGAGGTGAGGAGTAATAGATTTATACACCAAGATGTTGATAGCTCACCTATGATAGAATATAATTCCTCCCTTAATCCCAGCAACCGATATCTGCCAACAGTGGATCTGGGGAGTCCAGGCCACCCGATCCACACGCCTCCCGAGTTGTGCATGGTCATAAGAGGACAGCCTTATAAGGGGAAGCTCAGTGATAGACAGACGGCTAAGATGATTACTTTTGCCTGTCAATCGCCTGCAGTCAATGCTAAACTTATTACTGGTGATGGTTGTAATGTTATTGGCATCTCTGGTCCTCAAGCCGAATGGCTGGTAGGTTATTTTATCATCCATCGATTTAGATGTCTATTGTTGGTAGCGACTGACATTTGAATCAAATAACAGTCAAAGTTTGGATTCTCGGTAGAGCCAACAATGTTGACAGTTCCGGGGAGAATATTGAATGCACCAAATGTTGAGTATATGCCCGGCAAAGACTCATCTAGCAAGGGCAAAGGGCCGGTGTCTCTTACTATCCATGGAGGGTCTTGGAATATGAGCCAAAAGATATTTATCAAAGGAGCTAACCTGGGTACATGGTCAACCCTACGTATAAGGGACTCTTCCCGTGGCGTTGTCACTGACGAGGAGGTCGCTACTTCTATCACTACATTCACCCGTACACTAAAAGAGTATGGTATCTCTGTTGGAAGATTTCTGACCCCAAAGCCCGACATCCAACTTAGAAGTACGCAGGAGGCAGATGTTGTAAGAGAAATCACATCTGGCATGGAGGCATGGTCCAACGAACAAGGCGACTATAGGCCAAAGATCCTCCTCGTTTTGCTCCCCGGCTACAACAAGACCGTTTATGCGACCGTAAAGTATCTCGGCGATATATTGTTGGGGATTCACACATCCTGTGTGGTTGTTACAAAATTTTCAAACCCAAAGAACAGGAGTCCCGAAACCTATTGTGCCAATGTGGCAATGAAGTTTAATCTCAAGTGTGGGGGCGTAAACCATACAATATCTCCAAATTTTCTTGGCCCGCACCTCAGGAGTGGGGCAATGGTTGTTGGGATAGGTAAGAAGCCGCATGATGCAGTTGGGATAGGTGTGGCTTTGGACTAACCTAATGACTTTCTAGATGTTACACATCCGTCACCTGGGAGTGTGAAAGGGGCTCCAAGTATCGCCGGCGTGGTGGCCAGTATCAATAATGTGTATTCCCAGTGGCCTGCAAGCATTGCCTTGCAGGACGGAAAGAAAGAGATGGTTACCAGTCTAGAAGACATGATGGTCGAAAGGCTAGAACTTTGGGCCGACAATAACAATGGGACCCCCCCAATGAAGATAATCATCTATCGCGATGGTGTAGGTGAAAGCCAGTATCAGACAGTGCTGGTAGAAGAGCTTCCGCCAATCCGGCGTGCCATAGAGAGGGTGTATACAAGGCTTAAATACAATAAAAGACCGAAGCTAGCAATCTTCGTCGTCGGAAAACGTCACCATACTAGATTCTACCCTGTCAAAGAAGATCAGGCTGACAAAAACGGGAATCCGAAGAACGGGACTGTTGTTGACCGTGGTATCACGGGAGCTCGCTACTGGGACTTCTATCTTCAAGCTCATACAGGTCTCAAAGGGACCGCAAGGCCTGCACATTATGTTGTGGTGCTGGATGAGATTGGATTAGGAGCAGACGGGGCGGAGGCAATGGTAAGTTGAATATTCTTTCCTTCTTTGACCGTAGTACTCGTCATCCTAATAAAGAATACTAGACGCATAATCTATGCTACCTATTTGGGCGAGCTACAAAGGCGGTATCAGTTTGCCCCCCAGCATATTATGCAGACCTCGTATGTGAACGTGGAAGGTTTTATATCCACAGGTTGTTGAATGAGGGGAGCGATGCATCATCCACGGCGTCTGGAGATGGAGAGGGGGCTCTCGAAAGGGCGCATGAGAGGTGGGGCAATGGAATCCATCCTAGATTGAAGCACAGTATGTTCTATATTTGAGAGGGTTTGATACCTCTTGGGCTTGAATGTTTTTTCTTTATAGTTTGATAAACAACTTGAGAATTGGGGTTTTAGTGGAGGAGATTTGGTGCCGATATTTCCCTCTTGCATTAGCTTGGATTGATTAGATAGCTAAGCGTTACAGGTGGGAACGGCGTTTCTCTGGGTTCATAACCTTTTGAGCTTTATTATCATGCGTTCTGTTTCTAGGTTTCTTGTTTCTAGGGCACTATTATTTTCCAGCTAGACAGACTATAGATCATAACTTAGGGAATAAAAGGCAACGGGAATAAATGTATTGCGCATTGCGCATCCACTCTGTTTGCATACAAGTGCTATAAAACAATACCAGATACCATTGACCGAGAACTCTAGAGCTAGAGTTTTATCGGATTTCACGGTCTTTCTATAAGTAAACTGAATCAAATAGTGCCTACTTGTAACTCCTCACTACAGACTCGAACCTACTCCTCTCCACAGATCTTCAACCCATAAACCCTCACCGCATTCCCGCCCCACACCCCCTCCGCGTGCTCCCCCACCACCCCCGCCCTTTCCATCAACACTCCCGCCAAGCTCCTCCACGTCTCCCACGCCCCCGAATCACCCCCGGCATCCACATCCCTATATATCTCCGTAAAGCCGAGCTTACACACGGGCCAGTCGCTGCCCCAGAGGACCCTGTGCGTGCCAAATATCCTGAACGTCTGGGTGACCCATGGGGCGACAAGGTCGAGGATGGCGGGCTCCTTGTCCTTGGGGTAGGAGGAGGGCAAGTGCGGCAGCTCGGAGAAGATTCCCGACAGCTTCATGGTGATGGAGGGGTGGGAGGAAGCGAGACGGGTCAGGAGGGCGGACCAGCGCGTGAATGTGGGGGAGGTGGCGATGGAGGCCGGAGGCGTGTCGAGGGGGGGTTTGCAGAGGTGATCTGTGGGGGGTGAGTGGTTAGTAGAGGTCTTGGTATCGAGGGAGTTGGTTTCCTATTGGTGGGATCTACCAACTGTGTTTGTTTGTTTGATCGCCTGTACCAATTGGAAAAACCATGATATGATAGGTTGGGGGGGTAACGGAGATCCAGGAAACCTGTTTATAGGTATGTATATAAGGAAATTGTGCGGGTTACATACTGATGACAAAAGACCCCACAGTCTCCGGAACATCCTTCTTGACAATCCTCTCAATCGCCACGACCGCCTCCTCAAGCTGCCAAATCCCCCCACTCCTCACATCCACACCAATCTCCACGACCAGCCCCCGCCTCCACACCCACTCCATCGCGGCCACAAACTCGTCCGCCAGGATGGTGCCCCGCGGCTTGTCCTGCACAAGGTATCGGAACCCCTTCAGCATCTCCTTGCGGCGCCTATTGCTCTCGCCCTCGAGCTGCAGGAGGCCCCAGAAGCGCTCGAGCGCCTGCACGCCCAGGTTCATGGGCGCCCAGGGGACGATGCCGAGTACGAGCTCGTGCTGCTGCGAGAGGTCGTAGACGAAGTTGAATTCCTCGAGCGTCCATTCCCAGGATTTTGAGAGGGCCGCGGTGTCGTTGCTAGAGATGGCTTGGGGCGACGGGGTGGTGTATGTGCGGTCTGTCTCGATGAAGACGAAGCCTTTGAAGGCTATGCGCTGGGACGCGGGGATGGAGTGGAGGTATTCGGCGATGGAGTGGGAGGAGTGGAGGGGGTTGGTGGGGCTTTGCCAGGCCAGGTGGGGGAGGTGGGAGCTGGTGAAGAGGTGGATGTGGGTGTCGATAATTGGGGGTTGGGGGAGGTTGGCCATTGATTGGGGGAGCTTGTGGCTGGTGATTGCTATTGGTCAATTCCTGATTCTCGGTGGGGATGAGCTCTGATGGCCTGGTTTTATGGAGAGTTCTGAGTGGAGGTTGCTGGCAGATGTGTAGACTTATATGTATGTAGAGGACTAGGCCTATCCCCCGGATGTATGAGACATTTGGAGAATCTCTCTCATGCATAAACCTGCGAACTTCATGGCACATTCGGGGTATTCTAGGGACTGCTCTGCTTACCCGGACTTCCCTACAGCAAGAATTTTGGCGCTAATGCATGAGAGAGATTCTCCAAATGTCTCATACATCCGGGGGATAGGTGCCTACATAAAAACAAAACTGTGGGGTGATTGAGTATCGTAGACAGATATGATATATTTGCATTGGGGTAATGATTGGATCTACAGGGATCTGGAAATTTGCGGGGGACGCTCTCGGCTAATTGGAGAATTCCGTTGGATGTCCCTATGCGATCACTGATGTCATTTTATGCACTCGTATTATGATGTCGACATAGGTATATGCAATAGTGACAGGTGCATTGAGGTTCGTAGATCGACGATACATAATATCAATGGGTATCCTATCAACTAATGAGAACTCAATTCCGCGCACAAGAAATTGTGGACGCAGGGCATATCTGGGGTATGTACTACATACCCATCGACATGACAGTCTGCCCCATTGGAATATATGTATGTATATCTCTGTCCGTGCCTGGTAGGTACATTACATGATGCAGAGGTCGAGGGTGATCGAGGAGATATGTAGTGTATGTAGGGCCGTGCCGCATTGACCATGTTTTTAATGCACTTTGAGGTCTGTAGGGCTGGTTACATGTAGTGGGGATGCGGGTGATGGATAAGGGACGTCGATGTCGGCGGCTGTGGTGGCGGAGAGTTGGCTGGTCATGGAGGATCACTCGGTTGGTTGTGGTCTTGGCGGGGGTGGTGAATCCCTCATTGCTGTCAAGTGCTTACCGTATGTATCATCTATACAAGTATATATAAGGGTCCTTGAACCCCAAAGGGCTCAGATAGCAGTGGACAGGGGGCGTATAGTTTCGGAAATATCAAATGTGTCATGCATAACCATGCATGTTTACAGATCAGGGATTTGGTCTGTAATCACTTTATTGCAGAAGTTGAGTATATTAATTCCTACTGAACATTTGTTTTACTTTTAAAAGTCACATATATACTGTCTTTTACAGGCACTGGCTGTAGTATGCGTTGACGATAGTACAGGTGCTACTGATGCAAGTTGTTGACCCGGTGTATCCGAGACCACCACATTGTCCCCACTACTCATAATGTCAGCACTTTGTGGATAGATTTGGCCGTGGAAGTCTTCTCTCTTACCTTTGCGACCCCAGTTGAAGAAGCTGTTGTTGATGCCGCTGGTGCGGCGCTGGTCGTAGTGGTTGTGGTAGGAGTTGTAGTCGTTGTACCACTAAGACCAAAGTATGCAACAACTACAGTCAAGCCGGCCCCGTCAGTACAAGTTCCACCTCAATTACAACTCCCAACGTCGTCAGAATGGGGTCTACAAACCTTGTTCTGCTTGGATGACCAGGTTATGCGGCTGGCCTTGCTCCTTGATCGCCTCGACCTGAGTACCATACTTTGTCTTGACCCATCCAGCGTTGCCCATATAGTTGTCCTCGGTGCTCGTAGGAGTCTGGCTAACGCCCAGAACATTGGTCCACTGCTTGATCTCCTCCTCAAAGTTGTGGAAATACAACGTATCGTCCTCCGTGCCGTGCCACAGCTGCATTGTCGGCCTCGCCCCAGTGTATCCAGGATAAGCATTCCTGACCAGCGTGCCCCACTCCTCGGGGGTCTTTGTGATCTGTCCCGTCGCGCACGCGGTGCTCCACGATGATGTGTCGCTGGCAAAGCACCCGAAGGGCACCCCGGCAAATGCAGCGCCGGCTTTGAAGACGTCGGGGTAGGCGCCGAGCATGACGTTGGTCATCATTCCGCCAGAGCTGTGGCCCGTGACGTAGACGCGGGATGCGTCGGCGCTGTAGGTGCTGATGGTGTACGCGACCATGTTCCTGATGGCGAGGGAGTCTCCACCGCCGTTGTGGGTGAGGGTGGCCGTGGAGGCGACGTCCCAGCATCTATCGGTGGTTATGGCGGAAGGATAGCTGCGAGTGATGTCAGTGTTTGAAGCTCTCGAGCTGTAGATATTCTTGGGGGTCAGGCATACATGACGATGAATCCATAAGTGTCTGCGAAGGTTTTATAGCCTGTTCCATCGTAGAAGGCCTGCGCAGTTCCAGTGCACCAATGGATACCAACTAGAATGGCGGGGTTTGGCTTGACGGTGTCTGGGACCTAATCCATCGCAAAGTTAATGAGAATTCCATATCTAACTATAGCTATCATGCTTGATAGGGGAGGGGGGAAGATTTGAATTCGACATACATAAATATACATCTGCGCACCACTGGGATTAGTTCCAAAGTTTGTAACCTGCTGCAGTGACGCCGCGGCAGCTGTGGAGACTATGCTGGCCGCTGCCAGGACGAAAGCGGGGACCGAGAAGAACATTTTTTTTTTGAGGAGGGATTGCCTGATTGTCTTGAGGAATTGCAGTTGAAGACTCACTTGATCGAGGGGAGGGTTTATACTACTACTTATATATATAACAAAGCACGGATCAGTCGGCCCCTCCCCCCCTCTCCCCCTAGTTTGCTTAATTGCTTCCCATTATAGATACGCCCAGGCAATTTAAAACGTTCAACGCCAGCTCAGGAGAGCAAATGGGGTTTCCGGTACGTTAATCCGCAAGCGTACGGGGGGGTGGGCGCCGTTTCGGAGCTCCGAGTGTGATGTTCCGTTAGAAAATCCAATTAAGGTTAAATTACCCCGGACTCTAGCCCCTTCCCCCCCCGGGGGGTAGATAGCCGTTTAAATTCTCCGTTCCGCCGAGAAGACGTTGGGAAAAATTAAAGGGGGGGGAGGGATAGGCAGTATCAGCGTCTACGATTCAGCCTGTGTGTGGTTTGACGGCAGTTAAACAATTACTGGCTAATATATAATAACCACATATATATTATATATGCTGCAAGGGTTTTGTGTGTGGGTACCTACTTCAGGTGTTTTTGGCTCGGACATATAGATCTCTCGCTAACTTCCTAATCGATTATATCCAGGTACCCGATCTGGGCTTTGGCAGGTCTGGATTCTTAACTCTCGCTATAACCCCTCATTTTTATATTATTGCTATCGTTATAATTATACTAGTGTTGACCAGGGTGAGGTTACTATGTAGCGAACCCTAACCCCCAACACATGATACTAACCACATCTAGACATCAAATAATACTACAAGTAACTACAAGTACATGACAGTGCTAGTAACTACATGTAATAATACACATGCAGTCAGCCCATACCCATTCCTATTTTGGCGTGATTAGTATTGGTTGGTTCACACCAACCAAAAGAAATCAATACATGTACATACTAATAGAGAGTATATACGTATTTGCCAACCGTCAGTTCCGATTATCGACATTATTTGAGACAGCTTGAGGCAAAATTGACAGTAGAGAGTATTTGCCAACCGTCAATTCCAACAATATAGATATATTGACACTTCACACTTGACAGTAGCTGGAGGCAAAATTGACAGTTCCCCTCAGTGACCAACACCAACTTGGTTAACGGTAACACAAAGCTTGCTATGGAAAAAACAGTTTATCATACGCTGTCTATGGAATATACTGTTGGGACTGAAAATTACCTTCCCACGATGCTAGCTGAGGTGGTACCAAAACTGGGTATTTGTGACCCTCCTAGTATATCTCACAAGCTAGTACTCCACTGAAATTCGAATTGATAGTCAAACACTCTCTAATAAACTCCTTGTATAAATCAGTGGTTTTTACTGGTCTGGGAGTAGTATTATTACCAGCGAGTTTGGTGGGAAATCACGTCAATTTTTTTGTAAAGGCTCTATTATCTGAGAAAACTGAGTTTCCTTCGAGAATGAAACGGTTTAGATTTATTCCTAAACACGGATAGCCTAACCAGCGCTGATCTGCTCCTAAACATGAAATCAAGCCTAAGTAAATGCCTGGACCTGCTCCTAAACCTGAAATGCCTAGCTACGTGCTATCACTGCAATGGAATGGATGTTTACACAATATCCTGCTGCGCCTGATCATGATGTACGTGTCATCGCGCTCCGTTTTCAAATCGAAAGGCCGTTCATTGACGCTAGCATTTTGAAACAGTGCCATACTCTGCAGATATGATCGCCGAAAGCCCCATTTCACTGCCAACGTCTCCAACATCCTCTTACTCCTGATGTTATGCATGATGTCGCATCTTTTTTTTTCTCAGTGGAAAAAACGACCGTTGACATGACGCTGGTAGCAATGTAAAGATGTAGCTATGTTGTGTCATACTCTAGTGCATCATCGCAGCCTCATTTTCATTTTACTGCCAAGTTTTTCATATCACCCCCTATCACTAGTCTTAAACACAATTTTGGCGGGCACGTCAGAATTTCTTTCTCTTTTCTTTTTCCATGTTTCCGTTTTCCATTTTTATTTTTCGGACGCATGCATGATCACTCGTATCATGCATGTTCGCTGGGTGGCTGTACTCTTCTTGAAGCACTATTTTCTAACAGTTTCATAACTGCTTGACTTCAAGTGGCGCATCTATTCATATGTATAAAAGAAGGAAGAAAAAAATTTGAAAAAGGGAGTCCGCACAAGGTTGACCTGGAGGCACTGGTTACACCAAGGGGAAAAGAAAAGGCAGCCGAACGATCGCTGAACAGAATATAACTTCGCACCGGCGAAACTTCATCATGCATATATATGATGTTAAGCCTGTCAAATTGTAGCATAACCGGTCTACTAATGAGATCGAGGTGGGATTCTGGTAATAGTTTATGGGCACAAGCCGGATAACGCCCCGTCGAGCACGTCCCATATAAATTTAAAGCCATTGGCTGCCACGTGCGTAAATAAGTGGATTCAAGCCTTATTGGATCAAGACCACACAACCACAACCACTCCGTGCGGCGGTGGCTTGGCTCATGAACGGGACCGGAAGCTGCACGAATACAGATACATGTAAAAAGAGCCCTGCGGCTCTTCAGTTACCATGTCAATGGGGCGCGCCCAATCCAGGGGGCCAATTGCAATTGCGGCACTTGTGACCTGACCTGTAAAACCCCGGAGGGAACTTTTGACTCTTTTGGGTGCTGGGTATATCACTGCAACTGGGACCTGAAGATGATGATTAGTTTCATAATTGAAGACCCTGGATGTATCACTCTCGGGTGGTATTAGGTAGGGAGAACTAGGCATCAGCATCAAACCGGTAATGCCTGGACGAATCTATGGACTTACATATTTCTGAGAAAGGACGTTGTTTCCGCAACAGCGAATATATATCCCAAAGTATGATGGGGCTATCTCGTATCGAGCTTGACGTGTATGTAGATGTATACAGGTATGAGTTATGGGATGCAGAGGCTAGCCTGGAAAACCATCAGCTTGACATAGTGTAATTCGGGTGCATAATTATTAATGGGTGTATCAGGGACATACAATTACCAAACAGACAAGACGCATGCGGGGATCAAATTGCATCGCAATACCTGACATGCCTTGCAGCCTTGTTGATGAGCTGATACCCCAGAGTCATTGCAATTTCTACTAATCCCAAGCCTGCCGCCTGGGCACAAAGTCCACAGTGTTGTGGGATCGGGCAGTATCTCTGGAGAAGCTGGCGAAGGTGTTTCATGTCATTGGTTCGCCGGACCTTCGTTGTTTGGCGGTGCACTGGTATGAACCTCATTGAATGTTTTCTGGTGGGCAGCAGAGCTCGAGGGGTAAAGTGAGCCTTGTTGAGCAGATCGGTAGATCTCCCCGCTATCCATATCTTTTACAGCGAACCTTAAATATGTAATATCGCATTGGAATTACAGTGTAATTCGTCTCCTAAGTTATTCCGAAAATTGACACAGGAGGTGAAATGAACATGAGAACTCATAGGAAACAAATGATCAGAGCCGGTTAGTTCTGTCTTCATGCACGTAATCGCTACGCGCAAAACGAGGCTGAGGCTCAAGTACATGTACTTAGATACACGCCTGCTTATGTATATTTGATCTTTCCGCAATCACGGTTTCGATCAGTAGAGTTAGTTCCTGCAGGATCTTCGACTGTGTTTCCATTTTCGTGCGCCGACTGTTATGTACATCAATTTCGAAACATGCGAACATATGTGATGTGAACCTTCGGTCCTGTGTGTGTTGTTCTCCTTGATGTTCGTGATGCGCACAGCACTCAAGAGAAAAGAAAGAAAAAGTTGAACACGTTGTTGGCACCAAAAAATATTGTAGGTTGATTGTTGATGGCCTTCTTCAGGTACCGTAGTTTTTTTCCTTCAGCCATGCACCAGGAATATTAATTGATGTTTCAATATTTTCTGGGCATTTTGGGGAGTCGGGCATAAAAGTGCATACTCGGGCGCTGGGCCAATGATCATTGATGTGGGTGACCCAGAGACTGGATTGGTAGAAGTGTGAGGACTCAGTCCTAGAACGAATTTTGAGCACCGCCCTGTGCGCGCGCGCGATGATGGTGCATACCTTGGGGGGTGCTCGAAGTAACACTGGAATCTCCCTCTTTTGGCTCTTTTGGGACTGTCAATATCGTTTGCCCGCAAGATTGGACGCGACAGGCTAGGATGACCGACCACCAACTCATGGCGAGGTGGAGCCCAATTGCAAGAGTCCACACCGATACATGCCATCCATATGTTTAGTTACTTGTTTGATGAAATGATGAGCGTCTTCTAGAGCACGAATTACTCCTAGCTAAGAAAGAAAACTATAACTCTATGTGGTTATCTACTTGATCTAGCTAATTAAATTGAATGAATCTATGCCTAGCCAGGTCACAGACCTGAGATTGTACGTACATCCTGTAATGTGGCTATAGCCATAATTCTTCAAACAACGGCGGTGTACATACTATCAACGACACACAATATTAGAATACGTCGTCTGCAAAAGAGCTTCACTACACTACACTGCATGGAATTCCGCGAAGTTGTGCGCACCGAATTAGTTCGCACGTGCATACATCATAATGTGCGCCAGCTGGATCAGATTATAGATCTTGAACATGTCAATTTTTACTATATAGCTCTAGATCTATATCTTGGGAGCCAGCTAGTACTACCCGACCCCAGAACGTCCGCAGACAAACCACTTAAGGCGAGCAAAATTCGCACATCTATTTCATAATCTCTCGATCTCCAGCTTTTCCCATTTTTTTACTTAAAGGTTACCGAGTAACGAGCCCCAAGCGTCTCCCATATCCAAAGCGGCCTCTAGCGTTCCCAACCGACTGTTGACAGCCGGGAAAAGAAAAAGAAAGAAAAAAAAATCTTATCAAAACACTCAAAAAGGTAGCTAGCAGCAGGTACTGCTATACTACAATAACCTGAATTAACGTCTGGTACCTTTAACTCAGCAGATCAGGTAAGTTCAAAACTGGCAATCCTATTATAGCTATCTGGTACTATGGCCATGGGATGATGGTACCAGGGTGTGGATGGCTTCATTACTAACTACATTTTGTGCTCTGTAGTTACCCAAGTTTATAAGTACACCACCAAGTACAACAACAACCAACATGGCCAACAACGGCGTCGATTGGACTAGCGCTCCCGTAGCACCACCCAATGGTTTCGAGAAGGACATAGATTCAATATTGGACCTACTGTTTCAGGTCTACAAGGAATACTTGGGCCATATTTGCGAGGATTCCCAGATAGATCTAGCATCAGTGATTCATTGTCTCTGTGGAGTTAAAACTCGTTGCCACAGTACCGGCGAATACAACCCTTTGGTCGACGTTCAACCTGAGTCCCACGACCAGCATGAAAATTATTTGAGGCAACAGGTCGAGGAAATTGACGAAATAATGCAAGAGGGGCTTTCAATACTACCGGATTCACCACTAGCTCACGACGTCGAATCCTCTCCGAAAAGTGATCATATGTCGCAAAGTAATGACATCAAGCCATATCCGGAAAGTGACCATACCCAAAGCAGTGACCTTGGACACTCTCCGGGAAGCGATCATACGCAAAATAGCGACTTCGGATCCCCTGCTGGTGACCAGGGACCTACTACTCCCCAATTGCCAAGTGACAAAGCTGGGTATTATTGTACGCATCCAGGGTGCACGTCTCAGAAACCATTCAAATATCTTTCTAAGCTCAAGTAAGTAAACCCGATAATCACTTTCATCAATATTCGGACTTAAAGCTTACATTTTACTCAGGGATCATATACGAAAACACCAGCCTGCGTCAGTTCAGTGCCCAAAGTGCAAGCAGATGTTTAAGCAAGAACGCATATTGAAGAAACACCTTTTGAGAATTCACAAATCAACCGAAAAAAACCAGAAGGCTGTGAAGAACACTGCTAGTTCGCAAATGCAGCCCCAGTTCCATCAGTCCCCTAGCCTTGGCGCTAGTGCTGTTACATTTATGGGGTGGGATCAGAACAATACGGGGCTCGGCGAGATTATCAGCTTGCTGGAAGGGAGTTCATTCATAGATCATCACTGGGCCGACGTCCCTAGTACATATAACTCGTGCGGTCTTTTTGATTAGGAGTAGAGCTGGGGAACTGCGTCGGGATGAAGACCACTGGCATATGGGCGGGCAACTTCGAATTCTATAATCATAAATCACCAAAAGTATTAGTAACAAAATTCAGTTTCTATACCTCCTGCTGGCCAGTTTCGATAATTTTCCAAGGGAGAAACCCTGTACCTTTCAATTCACCATATATCGTCTTTGAGCATCATCTTTTGAATGTCAAAAAGCACCCCCGATAACGACTTCTACGCATGTACGACAAGCTCTCCAGCACCACCAACGATCGTTAATCATTTTCGCACTTCCCTTTATTGCGGATTATAGGATGCTATCTATGATCGCATAGTGCACCTTAAGCCTATACCCCTAGCCCTTCTCGCACGTTACCTTTCTTATCTATACTTTCCGTTTACAAAAGTTTTAAAAAAATCATTTATATTCCTTTTTATTACTAATTCCTTCTTTCTTTTAACCCCATAGGCGGTGGCGTTGAAATAGTACATGACTCTCCTATAATTTCTTTTGTATGCTATATCCTCCACGAAGGAACATATATTGGCTGATTTCTTTTATCCCTGCATCATATATCATCCATGGCCACTGGCGTTTTATTTTTTTATTACTATTCTTTTTATAGATTTCCTATGTTACTCTACCCCTAGCTAAGCGATCGCATGCATATTAGCGATACCACAGATCTACGGAGTTTTTCTAGTAATGTTTTTCTTTCTTTCTTTCTTTCTTTCTTGGGTTTGCATTGGGGGGGGGGGGGGGCAAAAAAAAGTTTTTTTTTTTTACCTTCATAGTTGGTCATTGATCCTTTCTTTTCTTTCTTTCTTGAGGGGGGGGGGGCACAAAAAGGTTTTCTTCTTTTACCTTCATAGTTGGTCATTGGTCCTCACAAAAGTTTTCACCTTTTTCTAGAAACAGAATAGAAGTTCGATATCTAAAGTAGAACGGGCTCAAACAACACTAAAAAGACCGTGACGTTTAATGTGTTAAAGCTGTACATAATACTTACATGTAGTTTCGGTTAACATTTTTCGTAAAATGCGCACCGGACGAGATCGAAATCTCAGAAAAACGCGAAGTCTAGTAGTGATTATCAGATTGTCACCAAGTTAGAGATCTGTAAACCACGCTTATGTATATAATCCTGAGTTTTCCGAAGCAGTGGACGCCTAGTAGCAACCTGTGCGTCATTAAACACCGAACCCTAACCCACCCTCCACCCGGGGTAACGGTGGACAGGGGTTTCTGGCCAGTAGTAATTCAGTAATTCAGAGCACACCAGTACCAAAGATCCCCCTTAGAACATTCGAAAATTGCGCGCTCAGGGGAGGAGCACCCCGTTAATCCAGCGGCCAAATCGCAATCACTTCGTCACTTTGCTTTTCCTGTTTCTGCTCCAGATGACCAGGAAATTGTAGCGGAGCCGCACCGAAAGGCTGAAATCTTGGTTCCCTGCGATTGTGACGTCAGGGCTGTCAGTGCTGTTGTCAACGAAGGCTGACTGTCAAAGGATACCTGCTATAAAAACATTCGCTATTACCCACGATTTAGCTTCACCCCATCTCATCCCATCGGTACCATCCATACACACGCAGACACAACCAAAACTCTAAAACAGCACTTACTCTGCCTCCCCCTTTTCAAATCCTCATAATGGACGCACTCAAGAACATGGTCGGCGGCGGCGAGAAGAAGCAGCAGCAGCAGCAACAGACCACAGACTCTCCCAGTGGCGGCGGATGGTCTGACAAGCTCAACGCTATGGCCGGAGGCGGGCGTGCTTCCGAGAAGAATGAAGACGCTCTTGACAAGGGTATAGCCTCAATTCTGCTTCAAGAGGCAATGCTTTCTTTCCGTTAGACCAGGTTACTGACTGAGTCCAAAATAACAGGCGTCGACTACGTCCAGGAGCACATCCTTGGGCAGGGACCACAGGACAACGAAAGTGCCCTTGAGCAGGCCAAAGACGAGCAGATTAGCGACTGTATGATACATCCTCCTTCCTTCCTTACAGCTTCGCTGGTGCTAATACGTGGTGCCCTTATAGTTATCCGCGGGCAGTACAAGTCTAGGACCGGGAAGGATGTCCCAATTCAGGATAAATAGATAAATATATTTGGTTATTCTTTTATGGGGAAGGACTTCTAGTTCGGCGTTAGTTTGAATCAATGATATTGTTTAGGAATAGTTTCGACCATCTCTTGTGTGCCTGTACTAGTATATTGCGCGCCCGAAACCTAGTGAAACCGTACACTGTGAAGTACTCCGGTGTGAAGGGTAAGTGAGTAGAAGGCAGCGGTGCAGTTTGCGTTGCTACGTTCTACTCACTTACCCTTGACGCCGTAGTACATCTGTCAATGATATCAATTATCAGTTAGACCAGCTTGCCCATCAGGGAGCGCGGCCCCTCAAAGAGCGTGCACCCAAAATTTGGTGGGTAGCATCCGTTGCAACGGGAAAAATAGCAGGCAAAGCTCGCTGATGGGCCGTGCTCGTTGATGGGCAAGCTGGTCTACCAATCAATCAATCAGTCCAATATCGGTTGCACTTAACTATGGGCCTTACCTAACCCTCACAGTTGCAAGGTTTAGGTGGTCTCCTTAAGCGAAAGAGGTAGTGAACCATTTGAAGTTGACTGGTAACTTGTGATGGTGGCCATCTCAAATGGCATGCATTTCTTTTGATTGTACTACAGCGGCTGTAGTTGAGTTTGTAAGATAGAACTCATTCGTCGGTATTCCATCTATTATGGTCGTATATGTAACACTAGTTTTGAAAATTGGATAAGTACCCAGGTATTCCATCCATCATGAAATATCACTCGGTACCTCGTCTCAACATCAAAAGTCAAGGAGTCTTGGTGCGATGTTGTCTCGTAGGTTAAAAAAGGGGGGGGGGGGTGAGCAAGTAGTGCAATGACAAAAAAAACCTAGGTATGTAGTAATTCCCAGATTGAGCTTATCCCAGTGTGCAGCGGTTTAGTTCCCGGGTTGTGTCTCTATTCTTTGGATCCGAATTCCTCGGTCCTCACTTAATTAAGCTCTCTTTCTTCTTGGTCTTCGCTATTTTGTACTCTCCTCCACAGGCGATGTTACCTCTGGAACTTGCTATAGATCAAAAGAGCTTTCGGGACTCCTTCTACCATCCATAGGGGGTCGGCAATGCTGGTAATATGGTCGGTGGTTGCTGTCCTGATGAACAGACCTTGGCAGAAAGAGCAAAGATGTTGAATTATTATTCAAACCTGTGTGTGGCTGATGTATCTCTGGAGTGTGGTGTTATAAAAGGACCCAACGCTTTGCGCCAGCCAGCCTCAACTCGCAAGGACATATCCCTTAGCTTGCGTTATTGAAAGTTTTGACTTCTTTATTTTTTTGGCGGTGATTAGCAGCTTAGAGACGATGTAGCTAGAGGCAGGCAGGAATTGTTACCTCTACTTTTATAGGAATCTGTTGGCTAAGAATTTTTGTACCATTTCTTTGCAACAAAAACGTTCAAAACTATGTATATACTTGTATGACCATAATTTTTTCCTACGCCCCCCCTCCCCACCTAAAAATTCCTTCATACCGTTTTTACACATATACCGTTTTTTACACCTATACCGTTTTTACACCTCTTTACAATCTCCCTATCGCCCAATTCTCTTTAATTCAAGTAATCTCACCGTCAAAATGCGCGCCTACATCCCCCTCATTCTCACTATTTTCTCGGCCCTCATTGGCTCGGCCATGGGTTCTAATTCCGTTGACCTCGAGGCCGCAATTGTCAAACTTGAGCTCGCCGGCGCCACTCGCATCTCCAAGCTTCCCCTCGACTCAGTCTACTCCTTCGACCAGAAAGTCATGAACACCACCAGCGGTCAGATCGAAACCATCACCTACAGCCCCACCGTCCGCGAACTCATCAACGGCTTCGAAACCCCCATCACAGACCTCATCTTCAAGCGCGCCGACCCCCAATTCGGCATCGTCTGCGAGACCAGTTTGGCAAGCCCTCTGGCCATCGACGTCATCAAGATACTCGCCGACATAAACTTCAAGGAGAGGCAGTACTGCTGCCGCGAGGATTGGGATGAACCATCGAAGTGCTTCACGATGGCGAACCATGGCACGGCTTCGTTGGGGATCTGTGGGCCTTATATGAGATGCGTCGGATGCGACCATGTCATCGACTTCGTCTTGCTCCTTGTCGACAGGTGTAAATACGACGATGCCCCCAGGCGCAGGATCATTGTTGGCGGGAGGTTCGTCCTAGGGAACTATGGGCCGCGTCCTCCGTATGGAGGACACTTGACGGTTTTTCACTCTTAGTGGTGAGAACCTGATGGAAGGGTGATTGGGGGGAAATCTTTGCAATTTGTGGGCTTGTGAGTTGATGTGTAGAAAAAAAAACATCAATAAACTTCCTACTTTGCAAAGGCTTTTTCTGTGTTTTTTCTTTCGCATTTTTTTTGTTTGTGACACTTGAGTAAATCGAATTGTTCTACAGTAGACTCTCGCTATAAGGATATGGTCGGGACCAAGAATACGTATCTTTATAGCGAATTAATCCTTATAGAAAGTGGGAATGCTAGCAAATCGGCGGTTGCGGACCGGCCACTGGTATCCTTATAGCGAGTATATCCTTATCTTATAAGTATATAGATATACCGATATGCAATGTGTATTTTAAAGGTTTTGATTGGCTAGGTTTGGGTATATTATTTTTTTTGCCACGATGAATATTATCGGAAGCTTTGCTTTTTGCTTATATTGATATTGGTATCGATTAGAGGACCATGCTTTGTATATGTTTTGGCAATCGGGAGCTTTGCTTTTTGCTTATATTGAGATTGGTGGCGATTAGAGGACCATGCTTTGTATATGTATTGGCAATCGGGGGCTTTGCTTTTTGCTTATATTGATATTGGTGGCGATTAGAGGACCATGCTTTGTATGTGTATTGGCAATCGGGGGCTTTGCTTTTTGCTTATATTGATATTGGTGGCGATTAGAGGACCATACTTTGTATTTATATTAGCAATCAGGAGCTTTGCTTTTTGCTTATATTGATATTAACAATTAAGCAACCTATTCATTTTTTTTTAGAGATATTGGAGAGCTTTTTTTTTTTCTATATTGATGTAAGTTACGATTCGGGACATAAGTAAATATTAATATTGTTATTATGATACTTAGAATCGTAGTTTAAAATAACTCTTGATCGCACATTCTTTACCTTTACCAACCAATTGCAAATACTCTCTGCTTACTCTATACCTAACACCACAATGCCTCAATTTTTCAATGAGAATGCCTCTACCGAAATTCATTGCATGATTGAATTCACCAACAAGACAGACAAGACTGGTTATCTCAAAATCTACGATTCAACTCTATTTTGCTGGAGTGAAGGTTTACCTTCTTCAGTCATTGATGAAGAAGATATACCATGTCGAATTGTTTGTTTCATCAACGATACACTTCCAGAACCTACCGAAAACTCTGTTGCTATATGTTCAGGCAGGTTTTGCGATATGGGTAAAGACAAACCAGTTGCTATAACATTGCTAAATAAGAATGAGTAAGCTGTTGAATTTCTATGTATGATATTATAACTAATATCTCTTGACTTAGGTTTGCTGGTGATCCGACACATCCACGATTTGACGATATAGCACCTGCACCCTCATGTGCTACTATATACTCAGTCGGGAAAGTTGTAGGGCAAGAACCTAAGGGTACTATCTGTTCTCTCCCTACTGGTTGGAAATCTTTTGATTTACGATCATCTTATTACGATTTAGAAGCTGCCTCTAAATCAGCTTCTCGAAAGTATTTTGTTATCAGGTGGTATATACCACCAGGAAAGAGATGGGAAAGTACAAAGCTACCTCAAGTCGATAGTGTCATTCAAATCACTGGAAGTTTGATTGGCAGAGTAGTCGTCGATAATGCATCATCACATTCTTTTCTTGGTTGTTTGGTATCGTCATTGAATTATATTTCTGTTATGCAATCGGGGTTTGGAGGTGGATCTAATGGGCAAATGTCAGGAAGGGTAGAGTCAAAGAAATTTGGAAGATCTTGGGGTGCTCGGGCTCAGAAGAGATCTGCAATGGATGATTCGAGTTTGTATTCAAGTTCCCCTACTCCTCAAAAAATTGCTGCTAGCTCATCTCCTGTTTCCCAACCTCATACACCAGTCAAAAGAAAGGCTA
Source organism: Morchella sp. 2018-W26 (assembly GCA_024713715.1). NCBI lineage: Eukaryota > Fungi > Ascomycota > Pezizomycetes > Pezizales > Morchellaceae > Morchella > Morchella sp. 2018-W26. Next base: position 192,447 of record JAMGYX010000016.1, read on the forward strand.
CGAGTATATCTAATGATTGTTCTATTGATGACGATTTTGAAAGTCTAAAGGGTGGAGCTATTGAGGATGTTGGCTCCGATTAGAGGGTGTTTGATATAATATTTAGGTTCAGAATTATTGTTTCTTAGTTTACTTTTTGGGAAAAATATGTATTATTATCAGGATATATATAGGGCTTGGATATCTCTTTCGAAGTCTATAATATATTTTGAGATCAATATAATATTTTATTTTACAATGCCAAGAACAAATTCCAGACAATCAATCGAAGATCACAGGCATGCAAATCGTATCCAAATGAGGAGGAGCAGAAACTCTCAAACCTCCAATAGCTCTCAATTAAACCAAATACAAACACAACTAAATTTTCGAGCTGAACATCAAATTAGAAATCGCAGACACACCACCCAAAACCAAAGTAATATACAACCAAATGAATTACCGAGCAATTGGTGGGACACTTTACCTATCAAAACAAGACATCTCCGACCATACATTACTAGTTGGTCTAAACACTGTACCTACTGTAATGCTGTCTTATTGAATAGCGAGAATAATGGTTGGTGTTGTACTAATGGAAAATACCAACTACTCTCTTTACCACCATATCCCCCGACATCGGAGAATGAATTTGAGAACATAGTGGTCATTTGAGAGGATCAGCCGAAAACTCAATAACATCTTTTCCTTTTCAATTTTAGTTACAGGAGGATTTCGACAGCTACCAACACCTCCAACGTATTATTACAGTGAAGATATCATCAATTGCTGGACGCTAATCAAGACAACATTCAATACGATGGTTTCTTCACGATGAAGATTCAAGAGACTCACTGGTTTAAGCTGGGTACCATCTTCTATTGCTACCAGTTAAACCTACTAGAGGATGTCAACTTTTGTACACCACCTCCGAAGAGCATTTACCACTGTCCCAAATACTCCACTTGCACTAGAATTATATACTCCAACAACTTATGAGAGATAGCATGACATTATACACGCCAACAATATACAGAAAGTCTACCCTGAAAGGTACGCAGATACAACAATATCCTCGATCGCCCAAAAGCCATCAGTATACTAAGTCCCCTTTACGAGCCACTGCAATATCCTGTATTATTTCCTCACAGACACCCCATGGGACTGCAAATCTGATTTTAGTCAAATACACGACAGATATAGGCCAGGCTCACAACAGAGGATAGATTTCTTAGGTTTAGGCTATGTGTGAGTACTTATGGACATGTACTCAAGAGTGGAGGATGAGAGACTGGACTATATACGAAAGGACGAGAGAGACAAGATATCCAAAGAATCTGCAGATGCAGAGGCAGAGGGTTTACCCTTGAGAAAGCGCACGACACTACCCAACTCTTTCTTAGCCCCGAAAGATGGGCATCAAATGAAGTAGCCGACTCTCTTGCTATCTGTAGATCAAGAGGCAAACCCTCATTCTTTATTACGATTACAACAAATCCCAACTTTAGAGATTAAGTTTCACGACAGATCCTGGACAGACTGCCTCAGATATACCAGTTATTGTCTGTCGGGTATTCAAAGCAAGCGCTAGAGAATGCTATTGCCAAGATTAGAAGTCATCTAGAACAATAGTTTACATTGCTCGAAGCATCGAATTTCAAAAGAGTTTAATTACGCTCACATTGTTATCAAGTGACGATTTAATCTGTTCTCAACTAAAGTTAATACTAATATATATTAGGTGCATCCTGAGCTACCTTTCTCGCTATTGATTCAATAGTATTCGTCAAGTACCTACAGAAGAGAAGATCCAGTTCTCAGAATTAGTTCTACGATTCAATCAGCATCCTCAAACCCATTTAAATTACAACAACAAGGTGTAATAAAAAATGGATCCTGTGTTTGGGATATCCACAAGCTATTCGAAAACTACAGAGCTTAATCAATATGGTCGAAGATAATAGAAGGAGGAAGGAAGAGGATCGATGGATTAGATCATATACGCCATTCCTTACTAAATTACCTGGAACGCTACGTCAACGTTGATGTATGCTTTACAGTTAACATTTTTACGATCTGTATAAATATCTATTCAGCGACCAGATCGAACACTGTTTTCTTTCAGCTGAGGACAAGAAGAGGTTGACGAAATCACTGATTATATTAATGCAAGATATTTGTCTGCCTCGGAGGCAGAATGTAGGATCCTACAATATCACCTAACAGATCGATCTCCTGCAGTCAAATCCCTCACAGTTCATCTCCCTGGAAGAAATATGCATCAGATGTATCGAAGAAATGGTGGGGAGTCTACAGCATCGACCCTACTTAGATATTTTTCCAGGCCCCGAGATGCACTATTTCAAGATTTGACATATATCCAATATTACGAAAAATGGATTCTCTACTCAAGGTCCTCAACTACCCTCAAAGATACCGATTTCCTAGAAGAGGTATGCAACAGTTATCCACAGTTCATTGTTAGAGCTAGGAGGAATGAAGCAATAGCCGAGTTGATACTGTCTCCCCAGAACTGGAGAATTATTCTACCTCCGAGCTCTCCTATTACATAGGGCAGCTTATAGTTTCCAAGACCTCAAGATTGTCAACGATGTTACCTATGCAACATTTCAAGAAGCAGCAGCAGCATTAGGTCTCTTTGAGAATCAATCAGAAGGTAGAGATATTATGTTGGAGGCAGTTCAAAGCTTTTGCAGCCCCAATCACCTACGATTTATTTTGCAGACATCTTCTGGTGAATATCCCAGTTACAGCAATTGAGCTGTTTGAAGAATATCAGGAGGCTCTATCAGCAGATTATCTTGACCAATACGATTCTCCAACGATGGTTATCAACAAATGTTTGGAGGAATCGCAGGGCATCTTGCCTCTCAAAGAAATTTCGTCAGACTTTGGTTTACCTCAACCTCAAGATATCTCTGATGAAATATCCATGGAGACACTTGCCTTTGACCATCGTAGAATAGAGCTTACTGAAAGGGCAACAACATCTCGGGAACAGTTATTACCTCAACAGTTGGAGGCTTTTGATACTATAATTAATACCATTGATAAAATATTCATCGGGGAGATTCCTGACCATACATGTTTTTTTCTGGATGGGAAGGCTGGTCGGGGGAAAACTTATGTTGTTAACACGATTGTAAATTACCTAAGAGGACAAGGAGATATTGTCGTTATTACTGGTTCAACTGCCTTAAGTATTACTCTATATGAGAGGGGTCGTACAGCACACTCTGCATTTGGAATTCCTGTCGTTGAGGTAAAGTTTACTTATCTTAGGGTTTTGGTTGTTACGATGGCTAACATAGTGGGGTTAGAATAATATGGAACTCCAGTCTACCTTAAGCATCAGGTCAGATCGGGCGAGATTACTATCACAGTCAAGCTTAATTATATATGGAGACGCCTACGGCCAACAAAGAAATGATTGAATGTGCAGATGAGTTCTTGCAACTTGTGCTTGCCAACGACAAGCCCTTTGGTGGCAAAGTATTCCTTGGTTTGGGGGACTTTCGACAGGTAGCACCAGTGGTAAAGACAGAGACCAACAGCCACACTTGAAGCCTCTATACGATCGTCTCTACCTTTGGCAACAATTTAAAATCCTACGACTGGATACACACCTATAAGAAATGCTTGATTTAGAATATGCCGAGTGGGTGGATCAAATTGGAGATGGCTGTCAAGAATCAAATGAATCTTTTGTCACTCTAGATTTAATTGAGCCTTTAGACACCATCGAGGAAGCCATGGATTTTCTATTCCCTCCAGAGGTATTGGAAGATCCAGCGACAGTTTCTCATCATGCTTTTCTCAGCCCTCTTAATATCAATGTAGACCAATTCAACCTGGCAATTCTTGAAAGATTCCCGACGATAGAGGGTATGTATATTTTTTCTCTGTTATGGACGATGATAAACTAATATATTTATATCTAATAGAAAGAACCTACTATAGCCACGATTGTATCAAAGAGGATCCCAACTTCACATCCTCTACAAGCAATATTCTACCCTCGGGAGAGATTCTTGACTTCCTGTCTACGTTGAAGGAGCCTGGTGTGCCTCCACACAATTTAGTTTTGAAGGTATGTTTTGTTTCGATAATGCGAAATCTATCCCTAGAAAATGGCTTGGTCAAGAATTCCCGAGTAGTTATTAAAGAGCTTCATGAGAGGTTTATCAAGGTTGAATTGATCTCAACTGCACAGAATATTCTACGAGATACAACTGTTTTTTGTCTGCCTCGCATCGTGTTTGAATTTCAACCTAAGTACTGTTCTTGGACAGTACAAAGAAGACAGTTTCCTTTACGACTAGCATATTCAACAACATTTAATAGCTGTCAAGGCTTAACTCTTGATAGGGCAGTTATTGATCTTCGTACTCCTGTATTTGCACATGGACAACTATATACGAGTGTCTCCAGAGTTAGGAATAGAGATAATATCAGATGTTTATTAAATAATGATTTATTAAGTATTGAGATCGGGAATATAAAGAAAGTCAAAAATATTGTATATAAAGATCTTTTGTTATAAAATATATTTTCTATTTTTTTAGAGTTTTTAAAGCTATTTTATTCCAATCGTTAAACAATATAATGAAAATAACTATAGGTAAACAAAATAGGAGTGGAGATTTGAGATCGTAACTATAACAAAAGAAAAATAATATAAGAAATTAACAATTTATTCCAGCATCACACAATCGTCCTCCTCCTCTTCCTCCTCCTCATCATCGGACTTAATCAAAATAACTTCAATATCCTCGGCAGTAATATGTTCCTGTTGATATCTCTCCCATAATTTTACCAATCGTACAGGAGTAACAATACTCATACCAAGTTGACAGGAGTCGGATATATCCTCAGGGCCTTTTATTGCTAAAGTAGTACCATGAAAATCTGTCGGCTTCCACACTACAACTGAATTTGCTGACTGTCGGATCCTAATCCCATAATCGGCAATAAAGAAGTGACCCCCCTCATCGGCACTATATGTCCTAGCAGTGGTCCAAAATAAAGCATACTTATGAGGGCAGCTCTCATTATGGGTACCCCTAAAAATAATTAGTAACTATAAAAATATATTTGATCGGGAGGAATATTACCTTGCATAATTATATGCCAAAAATCCGTATGAGCGCCATCGAACACAATCGAACTCAATATTTTCATCCTCTACTCGGACAGTATAGCTACCAAAGTTTTGAGTTGAAGAATAATTCTTCAAGTTGTCTTTAGCAGCAGGATTCATTCTCGGAATGAGGGTAGAGTTGCAAAAACCCATAATATCGTCAATAATTTCTTTAGGCAGCCTCCCCTTACACATATTCCATAGAAGAGCAAAGATGTAACTGCCTAAATAGTCCAACTCATTCTTTCGGGCTTTCTTGGTATGGATATTTCTAACCCAATCAAAACTGGCTTTACTTCTGGAACCAGCAGAGAATCCCATTTGGCAGAGTTTGCCAGTATCTTCAAGCTAAGAAAGAATTAGTACAGGAAATAAATTAAGAAATCGGGAAGAAAAAGCTTACTCGGACAGATCTCCTGATCTGGCATTCCTCAATAATAATATTATTGATCCAATCTAGAGTCTCTTGCCTACTCTCGTGCATCCAGTTCCTGGCAACTAGACCAACAATTTCTTGAGTATCGGAATCCATGAAAATAATATTCTGGTCATCAGCAATATCTAATTGAAGATATTGAGGGTCCAAGAACATCATCGGTGGTATTTTGGTCCTTTTATCTTTCGGCTTTCCATTTTGAATATGATCGTACCAAATATCATGGATTGTATCGGATTCATATACCCAACTGCAGGATGGGGGGTAAGGGGATTGGAGTCGGTGCACATGTACAATCGTAAATTTCTCCAAGTATTTCTCTCTTCTTGAATCGTCCTCCCTGAGATTACAATCCTTCACAAATAAGGATTTAATCCTCTTGATTCTTTCTTTTTCTTTCTTTCTTTCTTCCATAGCAGCAAGGAGTTGAGAATATGAAGTAGGAGTTGTCGGTTGGTTGGGTTGATTTAAGAATGATGCAAGATCATTGAAAGTAGAATTGGTAGCATCGGGGAATTTAATTTTAATAGAAACAATCAAGGAATCAATTTGATTATGGATTATTTTCTGTAGCAAGGAAGGTCTACTTGCTATATAAATAGCAAGATTATCCATCGGGATTTTAGAAGATCGTGAAGGTGGCATCTTGAATATAGGAAGAGAGAGTGTTGTAAATGATGTTTGTGAGAAAATAAGAAGCAGGAATTCCCAGTCTTATATAGAAAAATTAGCAATAAAAATTATAAGAATTTTATCGTTAATATGTAAAACCTATCGGGGCTATACAACAGGTATTCAGGAGGCATGCCAAACCCATCGGTATCTTCTGGTCTGTGAGGCATCTTAAAACCCATCGGGGCTATCTTCTGAGTAAACAGGAGGCATCAAACCCATCGAGGCTATCTTCTGCAGTCACAGGAGGCGCCAAACCCATCGCTATCTTTATAGGTAAACAGGCATGCCAAACCCATCGCTATCTTTACAGGTAACAGGCGTGGTAAGTAATGTCCATATGCTACAGGTATTATAGAGTAATCAAAACTCATCGGGGCTGTGCTACAGGTGCTATAGAGTCATGCAAAACCTATTGTAACTAAATTACATATACTATATGGGTAATATAAAACCCATCATAGCTATACTACATGTACTATATAGGTACTACAAAATCTATCGGAACTATGTTACAGGTAATATATATGTATTATAAACCTCATCGTTGCCATGCTGCAAGTAGTATCAAGTCAATATAAAATCTATCGGGTATTAGGGGGGTCAATCAAAACCAGCCAGATCAAGTTATTTGATATAGGAGAAATATCGAAGGCCTAGCACTTAAATATTTGACTCCAATCATTGAACCATTTCTTTCGGAACGAATACTGCCATAGATCACAACCAGCCAGATCAAGTTACTTGATACTATGAAGAAATATCGAGGGCCTAGCACCTAAATATTTGACTTCCTATCGTTGAACTCTCTCTTTCGGAATGATCGATATCTTTAGAGAACAACTACTACAACTGAAAAAACATTGTTATTGAACCGGAATGTACATTGCAATTTGATCGGAATGTACATTGCAATTATATCGGAACGTACACTACAATTAGATCGGAACGATCACTGCAGACTCAGAATTAACATATGAAGCAATACCTGAATAGTTGAGAATGCCAAAGGCCTGAGAACATCGTCTGTATACCTCCCTCTGTTGCATCCTCCATATGACTGCATATGCCTCTCCGTGCCGAATCCTGCATATGCTTGCCTGCGGAAATCGATTTGAGTATCAATTAGGTGCCGACGCAGGTGCCCTCGCAGGTGCCGTCATGGGTACGATTCGGTGTCTTCCTAGGAGCTCAGTTCGGTCCTGAGTGCTTGGTTCAGTCCTGGGAGCTCGGTTCGGTCCTGAGTGCTTGGTTCGGTCCTGGGAGGTCTATTCGGTGTCGTCCTAGGAGCTCGGTTCGGTCCTGGGTGCTTGGTTCGGTCCTGGGAGGTCGATTCGGTGCCGTCCTGGGGCTGTTGATCCTGGGTCTTGGTTGGTCGCAGGAGGATGATTCGGTGCCGTGTGGGTATAGGACTAGGCGTGATTTTGGGCGAGGACTAGGCGTCGATTTGGGCGTGTCCATGGCGTCGATTTGGGCGTGTCCATGGCGTCGATTCGGGCGTCTATTTGGGCGTGTCCATGGCGTCGATTTGGGCGTGTCCATGGCGTCGATTCGGGTGTCGATTTGGGCGTGTCCATGGCGTCTATTTGGGCGTGTCCATGGCGTCGATTCGGGCGTCTATTTGGGCGTGTCCATGACGTCGATTTGGGCGTCGATTTGGGCGTCGATTTGGGCGTGTCCATGGCGTCGATTCGGGCGTCTATTTGGGCGTGTCCATAACGTCGATTTGGGCGTCGATTTGGCGTCGATTTGGGCGTCGATTTGGGCGATGTCAAGCGTCGATGAGTGGAGGTGGAGGTGGAGGTGGAGGTGGAGGTGGAGATGGAGATATCAAGGCGGAGATGGGGGCGGAGATCCTCATGATGACTAAGGATGACTAAGCAGGATGACTCATTAGGATGACTCGCTAGGTTGACTCAGCAAGATGACCTGTCACTTTTGGACGCGATTTCATTTTCCTGACCGGCCGAAGGCCGGAGACGACTTGTATAAAATATCCTTATAGCGAGATCGAGAGTCTGCTGTAGTAGTTGATAGATATAGGGATATTATGGACTTCCTTAATAGGTCATAGGATTACTAAAAAGAGTAGTGAATTGATTCTATGATGATTATCCAAAGTGGATATCGTCTTTACTTTATAGTAACGAAACAAAGAAAAATATCTGTATGCGGAAAGAGATATCCATAAAGAGAAAACAAAGAGAGAATATTATTCCGATATGGAAAGAATGAGACTAAATAAGGGAAGATAAAGAAGCAAAGGCTTTTACGCTGATTCGTCAGCTTCTTTTATCTGGAGACATATTCCAGCATAATCCAGCAGTAGTGACAACTAAAATATCTTTTCATTCTATATGCATTTGCGTAGTCGTGACACTTCTGTATATTGAGTTATTTGAACTAAAGACATACTAGTCCTTTAGGTACTTCTGTTGAAATAGATATGTACGTATGTAATTCTAGTCTACTAGCATGATACCACATCTCTGCCATGGCATTCTTAACACACTATATATAGTCTTACTCTCGGACTTTTGTCACATACATGTACTTGTTCCTCGTATGTTTTCTGAACACGATAGTCAGCGCGGTCTGGGTGTGGGGCTGCTTCGGCATCTCCTGTACACATTGCTGGACATCGCTTTCCAGATAAAGAAAGCTGACTATCAGCTTCTTTCCGTGTCGGGAAGATAGTTACCTCATTTGGATTAATCTTGCCGTTTCGAGATATGATCTCTTTTTTGATTTCATCTATCTATAAGAATAGGGGCTTTACCCATAAAGATCGAATAATCAATTCACTACTCTCTATTCAGTAATCGCACCTCCTATTAGGGAGGTCCATATCCCATTATCTATCACACATGTAGGTCTGAATACATTTACCTGCCAGCAGCTCTCTACACCCAAGCGCCGTTTGATTGATACATGCATGGACTCTTGACACCTCATATGATATTCGCCTTCACAAAATACACATAGACTTCTGGATGAATGTATTCTGATATCGAGAACCAATTGTAGGGCCTGAAGCTTGGCCGGTGATTTTTGATCTCGGCGCGGGGCTGGTCTCGCAGCTATGCACCTTGTTAGTCTTGTACATAGCATGATAGGACACCCACCCCCAAAAATTCAAAAAATCCCATAAATCTCCAAGACCTCATTTTCCTGTCTTTCATCCATCCTACCTACTCAAGAAACCTTGACTTCAACTCCGATACACCAATTCCTAAGAATTTCTTCACAAAAGAGTTGCCCCTCCGTATCCAAAATGTACAGCTACTACATCCACTTCCTCTTCTCCCTCTTCTCCCTCCTTCCCAGTCCAACCACCGGGAACCCCCTTGCCTCCCCGCAGACAGATATCGGCGGTGACGCCCTCACCCCTTCAGAGACCGCCACCCTCGAAGCCGAAATTGCCAAACTCAAGGGCATCACACGCATCTCCCAGCTCCCCCCAGACACCATCTACCCCTTCACGCAACAGTTCTTCAACGAAACCAGCGGCCAAGTCGAGACCATCGAATTGCGGCCCACCGCGCGCGAGCTCCTCGCCGGCTTCGACAATCCATCCAACACGAACAAGCGCGGCGAACCCGAGTTTGGCCCCATCTGCGAGACAAGCACCGGAAGTCCTACGGCCTACGATGTCATCAAGGCCATGGTCAACATGAATACGGCAGAGCGGGAGATCTGCTGCCAGTTGACGCTGGGTGGGTCCCGTTGTCACACGCTCGAGAAGAGTGGAACTGGTGCCGTGGGAATCTGTGGGCCGTGGTTGCGCTGCTGCCCGTGTCTGCACACCATTGATTTCTTGCTCATCATGGTGGACAGGTGCCAGTTCAAGTTCCCGGATGGCAGGATACTTGTGGGTGGGAAATTCAAGTTGGGGGAATTTGGGATGGCGCCGCCTTATGGTGGGTACCTGCTCGCATTCCACACCTAGGGTGGGATTTTTTGCTGGTTTTTGTGGGTTTTAGCAATCTTCTTGTCGGTTTTTAGCCAAGTTCAACCGACGAGAAGTGGAAATAAATTAAAGAGTTGAATTCTTTTAATTCTTGAAAGGTTTGACGTTTCCTATGTGACAGTGTATCTTCTTTTAAATTTAGTTAGCCACGCTCCTCGTAGTATATAGATTGTAGATCGTAGATGCATGTCTTGATGAAGTAATTGCCCAGACTGTTTTGTTACCAATCGTAGTGCTCGAGGTAAAGGTTACATATATCTTTCTTATTTCTGGTCGGTTAAACTAGATCAATTAAACAATACTCAGGTTTCATATAGCAAAATCGCCGCATCTCTTAGTTACATCATTAAAGATCACTCGGCATGTACTGTACCATGTCTTGGCATCCTTCAAGAGTCTTCAAAGGCTCGGGCTTGGGCTCATGAGATGGGGCGGTGGGAGTCTGTGCCTTGGGCTTGTTTCGAAAGTGCTCGTTGAGGGGTATTAAGCTCATGTTAATGCTTCTTTATGTTAACCATTATACCGGAGGTGGGTTAATGTGCAATCCATGGCCCTCTCGAGATGGGTCCCAGTTTCAATCAAAAGCTTTGCACGCCCGCACATAATTTCCCAGTATGCCTTAAATGTCCCCTTAATCTTGGAATGTACAGGACTCCATAGAAAGTTCTGCCGGCCAGTAAACTCTCAAAGATACATATATATGTAATGCAGCAAATTGCAAACCTCCACCCATCTCGATTCCTAAAAGCCTGAATATCTTAATACTCGACCTATTTAATTTCAGAACTAAAAACTAAAATATTAAAACCGAAATGTTATCCTTCAATCTCAATCTCATCCTCCTCCCCGTCCTCCTCGGCACAGCGCTCTCCAACTCCCTCGCTGCCCCCCAACCAGCCACCATCGTTGACACCGACGCCGCCGCCGCCCTCGAGGCCGCAATCGCCTCCATCCCGGGCGCCACCCGCCTCTCCAAGCTCCCCCCCGACACCATTTACCCCTTCTCACAACATTTCCTCAACGAGACCAGCGGCGAGATGGCTAACGTCACCACGCACACGACGGTGGGCGAACTCCTGGGCAATAGCGTCAACAACATCCACAAGCGCGCCGAGCGCTTCGGCCCCGTCTGCGAGACCACCACTGGAAGCCCCGACGCCATGGATATCATCAAGGCGCTGGCTGCGGTCGACTTCTCGCAGAGGAAGTTGTGCTGCCAGTATCAACCATTCAGGTCGAAGTGCCATGAGATGCAGAGAATCAATACGGCGGCCATCGGCATCTGTGGGGACTTTATGCGCTGTGTGCCGTGCGAGGACTATGTCAACATGATGATTATACTCGTCGATAGATGCCATTTCAGGTTTCCGGGTAAGGGACTCCTGGCCGGGGGGAAGTTCGTTTTGGGGGAAACGTTTGCTGGGCCGCCGTGGGGTGGGTTCATAGTGGCTTTCCATACTTAGTGATGGTTTAGGCTAGTATGTTAGTATCTAATAATAAAAATTAAGTTATAACAAAACATTCAATGGTCTTCAGTAGATTCGAAGGTAATAGAGTCTTCTGTTGAACTTAGCCAATCCCGTTTCCTATATAAATATAAATAAATATAAATAAATAATCCCATTCCTGAAATCTTTCTTATACTCGTTCTTGTATTCAGCAGGCACTCCCGCCCGCGCGGCCATAGTAATGATTTATCCAATTATATTCTTGTTAGAAATATTATAAAAATGTTCAATGGAGGCCCTAAAACACCACTGCCTTAGTCTAATTATCCTTTTGAAATTGTATTCACCACGAGAACACAGGCTTCCAGTCCTGCTGTAAGCTGCATGTCGGATCTATGCGTTTATAAGATGAGGTTTTGCTGCATAGTACATGAACCAATATGAATAGTTGAAAAATAGGGCTTGGGGGAAATACATGCAGCCAATTTGGTTTGGGTAACAATTCTGATAGTTGGCAGAACATAGAATGGATACCTTCTAAAGGTCTGGTGGGTATCTACATGTATATATATGACAGCGTTCCCCCATGGCCAGCCTGCCGCCTTTCGATTCCAAATCACAGCTATATCTACCACGGATCCGAATCTTCGAGTGTCTGAACTAGCTCAAAACACCCACCGCCAACATTGACCTCCACTATCACACTTTTAAACCAAAGTTAACGCCCAAGATGAACACTTACATTCTCCATATCCTTTTCCTTGTCGTCCTCTTCGGATCTGCTTTCTGCAATCCCACCGCCGCCCCACAAGCCGCCGATACCGCAGAGATCGATGCCGAGCTCGCCAAATTCCCTAGCAATATCACCCGCCTCTCCACACTCCCCCTCGATACCGTGTACACGATCGACCAACAATTCCTCAACACCACAAGCGGAAAGATGGAGATATTCAGTCTGCACACTACCGTTCGCGAGCTCCTCGGCGCTACCCCCATCAACCCCAGCGGAGACCTCCACAAGCGCGACGACCCCTTCGGCATCATCTGCGAGACCACCGGCGGGAGCCCTAACGCCATCAACATCTACAAGGCGCTCGCCGCGATTGCGTTCTCCGAGCGCGAGTTCTGCTGCCAGTTCCAGCCGTTCGGGTCAAAGTGCCATGAGATGCAGAGGCACGGCACCGGCGCCGTCGGGATGTGCGGCCCGTTCATGAGATGTGTCCCGTGCAATCAGTATATTGAGCTTATGCTCATCCTCGTGGATCGCTGCAAGTCCAGGTTCATGGGTGGCATGACCCTGGTCGGGGGGAAGTTCAACCTGGGGGATTTGGGCGAGAGTGGGCCGTTTGGGGGGTATTTGTTGGCCTATAAGGCATAGTGCGGGAGTCGTGGTGGTGGGTCTGTGGTGCTCTTTACCTTAGGAGTTAATCAATAAAATTCTGATTCTTGTTTTCTCTTCTTCTAGCTCTCTTCTAGCTCTTTCTTCTTCTTCTTCTTCTTTGCTTTGGGCTTCTCTTCTTTTGCCTTTTTGCCCCCTGTTAATCTCTATACCGATATCTAGTTCGTATCAATAGTCTAATGAGCTGATATGGTATGTAGTAGAATTAAAGTAGCAAGAATGCAATGCAAGAATTTCAAATTCAAACAGGATAGCTATAGGGTGACCGGATCGAGGCGTACTTTATGAATTAACTGTATACTTGTAAATGTGGCATAGAATACATGTATGATAGTGATGTATAAAAGTACAAGCACTTGCCTGCACGCACTTGCAATCGCCCTCTTGGTGTGTGAATGTATACATGTATGTTATGAACTCACGGAATATCACTCGTTCATATGCATCCTTGGCAGATGCTGTCACAGACTCTACGCTACACGCGGCAACAGAGCGGCCCCACCATGCACTCACCACCGCCCCAGCATGCACCCCCGCCGTCGAACCCCGCCCGCTGGCGAAGAAATAGGCTTGATTAGCGAGCGCACAATGCTGCGCGTATCCAACTTTGTATTTGCGTTCCCTCGTACACCTCTCTTTCGAGCCCGACGGATTGCTTTCTAGAGTAGGATGCAATGTCTTGGAAATTAGGAGGCAGGGATAAAAATACACGCGTACCCTCTGCTCGTGCGTCGATCATCTACAGATAAGTACATGTAGGTAGCAGCTGTCAATGTCGGTCCGCATCTCATCATGGCTCCTGTCCGTCTTCGCGGTGGTCAAAAGGGTCAGGCATCTGGATATTGGGTGAGTTACCATAAAATAAATTTCTTTTGGTTTTTAGTATTCTCTAAGGTATTGCTAGTATACAATGCACACGTACTATACACTCCTCCCTTCATGCCTAAATAACTAAAGTACAGTATTCACAGTAAACCCCTGTATATATATATACAGGGTTTTAGATCTCCCAGCTTGGACCCTACCGAGCCCCCCCGCCCACCACATATCCGAAACCATTAAGTCCGATATAATACCACATACCATAAACCATTATATATTATCTCGTTGCACCGTTGCCCCATATACATCTAATATATTTCTCTACGCATAGTCGTAGCACAGCTCTCCGCCCTTGATGTTCATCACCTGGTCCAGAGTGACATTCCCCCCGAGCTCGTTGAGGTGGATCTGAAAGTCGAGCGTGACGTTTCCACCGGAAGTGTCGTTGCTGAAGGGGTATCCAAACTTATTGATGGGTCCCGCGATGTCCTTCAACCTCGCAGTCAGGTTCTTACTCTGCCACATCCACCAGATGCGGTCCATGTTCGCGTGGTGGAGGTAGAACAGTGGGTCTAGAGCACATGTCAGTACACACATCACTCCAATTATAAGGAATGGAAGCAACAAACTCACCCCCAGGGCTAGCATAGAGATCTGCAATTGTTCCATAGGCACCCCCGACCCCAAGATGCCCACCAGCATGGTAGGTGAAGGTCTCAAAGGTAGTTCCGCCCTCTGTCTGGATGTCAAACGCCTGGTAGTTCTCTGCCTTGAGCGCCTTGTCCACCGACGCCGCCGTCAGGACATTTAGAACTACCGGGAAGGCGATGTCACGGGTGAGGCACTGGTTGTTTCGCTCCATATTCGTGCCAGGCCCGAGATGTAGCTCAAGATCTTTGAACGCTCCATTGGGTACGCAGCCGCCGCCGGTACGTCCTGGGATGCCTTCAAGCCCGACAATGGTGCCGTTCTCGATGTATGGTCCGTTGCCGCCAAAGGCGTTGGAAGCAAAGACGGGAGAGGCGAGGAATGTGGCGTTGCTGGCGGTGTCGAGTGTCCAGTCCCAATAACTGTTATTCTCCAGTAAGTACCATAGTCGTATTGGGTGTAATTGGGGGGGGGGGGGGGTTACGGTTGCGCGCCGGTGTACCCGCATTCTTCACGGAGTGACTTTTCATATGTGGCGACATAGTATCGGTGCCAGGCTTGGAAGTGACCCTGTGAAGAGAGAGCAAAGTGTTTAGTAAATGAGGAGAAGCTGGTTTATCATACGGGGGTGTGAGGGGTTCTTACGACAAAGTGGATGTAGTCGGTCTGGCGAATGTGCACGCCCTGGAAATCATCGAATCGACTGATAGCTCCGGGGACTGCGGCGCAAGTCTTTGCAGGTATTTTTTGGAGACATTTCACGGCAGATATGTATTTCTGCTGCTGCTTAGATGTGAGTGCACGCCTATGCGCACATCATGTATTTAGTAGGTTGTAAGAGGGAAAAGCAAAGGGGGAAGAGGGGGGAAGGGGGCTGCAATACCATTCTTTGCGGACGATTGGAGAAGAGCATTTGCTTATTGCCGCTCCCTCTGAGAGCTGCAGAAGGGCAAAAACGAAAAGCGATCCCCAGACGAGGGCGGTGAATCTGAAATTTGCCATTTTACCGATGATTTCGAGTATTAATTATATTGAGCCTTTATGGGGGAGAAAGGAGAATTGATTGGCTTTTAGTGGTACAGAGGTAAAGAAAAAAGTACAGCGATGAAGATGGTACCAGTGAAAGAATTGAAGGAATTCCACAAGACGTACGTACACTGGCAGGCAGTCTTTATATCATACATCAACAGAACCAGGCCGACACACGCGTACCTATAATTTTACAGGTAAGATTAGCCAGAGGCTGCAAATTTTACACTCAGGTTCAACTTTTATCGATCGTATAGTACTCCATACCGACATTTGTTTATGCAGGCGTCGTGTGGTACCTGCCCTTTCATCTCAACCCATGAGGGTACAACCCTGTCGACCAGTGGTAATCCCTCCCACCGCGCCCGATAAACAGCACCACCGCCGCTGGTGTGCAGAGGAAATGTTTTTTATCCGGCCGCAAGGGGCCAAATCGACTACTAAATGGCTTCCTCTTTCCCCAGTTCTTGCGATATAGATGGCTAGACTCGTGGACTCGGTACCAATCGTGAGGCATGCATTGCGCGTAATACATGTGTACCTACATACATAGGTGCTTTTCGGTACGCCCAGGTACCACAGAATCTAGTAGGTCTATATATATGTATATACGCGATTATTCATTGACATATACATGTATGTATTAGTACCGTGGAGCCCATTGCAGAAGGACATATAAGAGGCCTGGTTATGCAAGTACAGTAGAGACATATAAAGATATCTCGGGAGGACTCTATTCCGACCCGAATGTTTTCCATGTGAAAGCTGTAGTAGTATATTATGATTCCTGATTCCTTCTAATGCGAAAAGCCTCGATAATAGCTATATAATTATTGCATATATTGCGATATTTCGGTCCCTTTCGGGCAGGGATCGATACTTTACTCCTTTCAGCCTATTGTTCCAAAAACGGTACTTTTCTACTATCCTGGAATTGCACATTACCCCTAATTGACGGAGGTGGTGCAGATTATTATTACAGTGCTGGCGGTAGAAAGAAGATCCTCTCATCCATGCCTAGGCTAGGCGAGCCTTGATTGCTATGAAGGAATGTTGATAGTTGGGTCCTGCTGTTTGTGGCATATATATATATACTGGTCAGTCGTTGATTGTGGTTCTAAATATTCTGGAATTGTACTGGGCCGGCGGCTGGGCCCCATGTGGCTAGTATAAGCAAGGTACATGTAGATATACTTACTACATGTACCCACTCAATTGAGCTTCTACTCAAGTAATTATACTCAACACCTTCCTTTCCGAGACACAAATAATAGCACACAGGATACATACATGTACATACTTGTATGGAGCTACCGCTACCCCGGATTTCTAAAGTGAAGGCATGGTTAAGCGACATGGGTAATCACTCGGACCAGCCGAGAGTCCCGGAAGTGTTAAGCGAGTTAACATAGGACACCGCCTGAGACAGGTTAATTGTCTGCATTGCTCCGTTCGCGGCTGCAGGCCATGTGCGTCTGCCGCGACTAAGTGGCACAAGAGATGCTGCATATTATACACGTCGATTGAGGCTCAACAGGTTTGACCAATCCGAAGCCTAATATTCCAGTCCAGTTTGATTCGTTATTCCTGAGGTTCTGCGGTATGTATCTGAGACTTATGAAGTGCCCGAGAATGTAGCTGTATTGAGTGCAGCAATTGCATCCCGGGACTTTTATTTCTTCATAGAACTATGTACATACTCGGGTCAGGTAAAGGAACCTGAAAACGCAAGCACCAAAGCAGGGGCCCAGTTTGGTGTAGTTTTAATTTAACTAGTAGCGAATCAGAGGTTGTTACCGTTAAAAGTCATTTTCTTGTCCCAATTACTATTACTGCACTGGAAACCATATTTCAACCCCACCAGACTTGATCGAGGCCCTACAAAATCACAATCACTAGCTCAGTCCGAGTGTATTAAAGCCAAACCACAGTCAATTCCCGCCCAAAAATAATTATACCCCACTTGAACTATTATGGTGAGCTCAGTTGCTACCGTGCGAGAGAGACAATACCTCATCCCGCCGCAAGTACATATCTTGACCAGTATTAATATATATTCCGCTTAAGAAATCTCGCTACATACATGCATGGGAAAAACGTTGGACTCTGCGCCGAATCTTGCTATACGAGAAACTCACCCCCACATCGTGTTCTTATATATAGCCAGGCCCAACCAACTGTACAGCAACAGCTAATAAGTGATGGAAAGCCTTGGGAGTATAAACACAAAGTGTTGGTGGCGTTTTGCCAGAGCAGGCATATATATCGCTGTGTTTACCGCTGTACACCAAGTACGTACTCGTATTTCCTGACGTTTGTAAACAGGGGCCACTATTATAAAATACGCTAAGTCTAAAATTTTGTATGGTATGTGATAGTGGTCTCTCTTTTACAAACGTCAGGAAGATACGAGGATATCTAAGTAAAGGCCCGTACTTGCGGCTGTGTTAAATATGGTTGGATTTTAAGGTCTCAAGTCTTCGTTAAAAGGAAAAACTAACTTAAGGATCATCCTTCCGTTTGAGGCTAGTTTAGATCACTAATAAACTGTATGTAACGCCCCGTGTGCTTTTGGCGATAAGATCGTTCAGTAATCTCCAAAACTCCAACGTTCCGTTCCCGTGCCCCAGTGCAGTGTTTCACTGATATGTGGTACATACAGTTGAGTCTTTCCTCACATGTTAGCGTATGGAGAGATCTTTTATAAAAAAAGGAAAGAAGAAAAAGAAAAGAAAAGAAAAGAAAAAAGGTACTGTGCCAAAAAACGCCTGGGCAGGAAACGGTCTTTTCCTCAACGTCGTCCGTCAGCGATCCTGTCTCTCATTGGACATCGGTGCAACATCATCTCCAAGTGCACGTGGGGTAGGAATTTATCGCTGTTAATACCCGATGATCTTGTCCCTCGCGTTTTCAGAAGTTTGAGATTGTCAATTAAATATCAAAGACAATATATATATACCCAACACACAACGTACTGTGCTACATGCTATCTTTAGAATTATGCTCTGGCTGATATTACTAGTACATATCATATATATACATGAAATGTCTAGTTATGCTAGTACTGGTATATATGGTGTCCCTTCGTCTGGCAATGCTGCCCACAGGAATTGGATTTTATATGGGACCCATTATGATAAGGGAGAGATAACAGGATCTGTCAGTGAAGCCACACAAAAATTTGCTTTTGTGGGGGTGGGGGGCGTACGGATTTTCCGGGTAATTAAAAGGGATAACAATTAAAGCTTAGACACATTTGTCGGCCTCGGTGACTTACGGTTACCGACTGGGACGCCGCTGGATGCTAGACGCGTGTGAACCTAATATGTACTACATGTAGTACGTACATGTACTTTCCTGACGTTTGGAAAATGGACCACTATTGCATATCATTTTTCCAAACGTCAGAAAAGTAAGAGTAGGTACATCCGCGTGAAAAAAGTGACGAAACAGGTACGCCTGCATGCACTTATACCGATCCCCCATAATAATAAAAAACAAACGACGAGGCGTACTTAACTACCGCAAAAGCCATGTTCGCAGCGTAAGCCACATCATCTTTCTGTGGCTTATGCCGTGACGTATGAAGAGACCGGTCTTATCCAACGGACTTTATGAGAAAAAGTGTAGATACTATGGCTAATTATGAAGTGTACTTACTATTTTGAATGGCCTTTCTTGTCTTAAGGTATGGTTTTTGATGTCGAGTCGTTATCTTGTTGCGGGTGTGCAAAAAAACTGCTCAAATACCTACAACCTCAGCTGATTTGATGAATGAAGCCTAGGTTATTCTCCTGCCAGGGGCAGCGAAACTTTTCGTAGCAATTATTTAGGGCGTCTGCCGCGGTCATTCTGTGCTGACCACTTGTAGATACATACTTGTACCCACTCTGTAATCAGGACGAGAGATTTTCCGTGTGTCGCTCAGCGTGAACCGAGACGGACCTAGGACGAGGACTAATAGTACGGGCAAATCTCTTCTGAGAGGAACAATTAACGTTTACAAATATAAAGTAGAATATACAGAAGTCGGGGAGATTCGTCACTAATCCCGAGTGCATGATCAGCTTCACTTTCGGCTGGTATAAGCATCTTTGCTCCCCTATTCAAAGTTGACAAATCGCTAAACACACGCGCAGCTCACGAGTCTGGTCGCCCAGACCCTGGCGTTGTGTTCGGGAGCGGTTCTGGAGGGGGGGGGGGTCCCCAGAAAAACGTGCCAATGCAGATCAGCCAGACCTTTATGGCTTGGACTCTGGGCCGCTGTTATACGAAGGTGGGGGAAGTTGAATGATACGATTTTATGGACCCTTACTCCTCAAGCACAGAAGACGCATGGAAAGGACAAAAAAGAAAAATTATGCAAGGGTTTGGAGGTGTCTCCTTCGAGACACGAACAAAACCCCTCATCCAAATTTCCACGTCCAGAGTCTAGATCTACTTATTGACTATTCCCTGCCTGTTTCTGTGGCTGGCAATGTGATAGTAATCGGCCAACCTATTTGGCAAAACGATTTCAGGCGCATAATACCCTAGATAGTCCATAGATAAAGCTTAAGATCATACCCCGGGCCAGAACTAATGTACCTACTTAATTAATACATGCACTTTGGGAATCTTCGATCTCCATCTTCCCTTGTTCATTCAAGATACATGGTACCTGCTTTACAATATATATTACAGAAGGGATAGTGGTGACTCGACCTTTAAAAGCTTAATCTACAGATATATAGCCAATGGAATTACAAAAATATATTCACGACTTCAATATTATTGGGGCGCGGGGAATGTGTACGAGCCCTTGATGCACTTAAGTTACCGGCCGAAAATCTACGACCTGGAAGAATTACCGTATAGTCTCGGACCTCATAGAAGATGGGAAACAAAGTTATATTTGATAAGAGCGCCTAGTACCTACTTCCCATATACAGTATCTTTCAGTGCCAAAGATAGATTGGTGTGAGGTGTTCTTTGACTAATAGTTATCAAGCACTTCGTGGTATCAGGGATGTTATTTGGCTTTACTTAATATTACGCTCTTATATCTAAGGAACTAACGAGATGGTCTCGTCGTTATTTTCCCTATCACGCATTGGTCGCGCAAAGATCCTTAAAAAATCATACGGTTTGTCTCGTCTCTAGAACAGATAAGCACTTGGCCATGCAGTAGCTAACTCTGCTTAATGCTTACTGACCTTACCTATTCTATTAATTCAAGTGGGATTGATATCCATGTTTCGGGGGTGTCTTTACTCTTTTAGAGAAGAGGGAAAGGGTTTTCAGACGAAGTTTCAGTTTACTTATTTAATGTCAAGAAAATAAGGTAATAGGTAGCTTAGTAGCTAGTAGTTAGAGTGGTGTGGTGTGGTACTTTAACGCCCGATCGGATATTCCTATGGGCCTGATTTCAGCCTTAAAAAAGGCTTAGTGAAAAGTTAGTCTAATAAAGACCTTATTCAAGAATTTTCAGGAGTGATTTGAGGAATATATAAGGTCTTTATTAGACTAACTTTTGACTAAGGCTTATAGGAATATCCGATCGGGCGTTAAAGTAGTTATCAATCTTTCCTGCCGAAATGAACCTTGCATACTCGATTTCCTTGAGTGCACACGTACACGCGCAGATGTTCCTTGTCTACCACACACACCTGCACACACTGTGGGGGCGGCGGCGGGCAATAAGCAAAGGTGCTGGATGATGTTCCGTCTGTGTTTCTCGTTAGATCGCTGGTATTGATTTGCCATGAGGAGCGAGCCTCTCTAGGTGGACGCTTAGATTTATGGTGGGCCAGCGCCCCCCCCCCCCCTCCACCACCTAGCAAAAGATTTATAGATAAGTCCAGCAAACCCCTCCCCGGAAGAAATGATCTAAGCAACAAACCTTGGGAACAAGTAGTAGAAAAGATTCGGTTTCTTCGGAGACGTCAATTACTCCAACGATGGTGGCAATCTCTGCAATACCAGTAACATACCCTCAGCAATCTGTACTGGTCCCGCGCTATGGGGGCCCCGCCGACAGGAGCTACATAACTAGGAACTGCAACATCACATTTATAGCAGTATCATCAACAGTGGTGCTGGCAAGAATTTATACGAGGAAATATATCTCCAATAGTTTGGGCCTTGATGATTTTGCAGCTTTCATTGCGCTGGTAGGGTTGGCTCTCCCGCTGGAGCTAAGGTTGCTTATGGATTGTTTATGGCAGATATTTGCAGTGACATCGGCTAGTTTAGAGATCGATGGTATATTCACATTCTATAACTTCTCTTTTGTTTAAAGAAGCAGAGTAAAAGCTAAGATCAATCATGGAACAGCTATAAACTTTGGAATGGGCCGGCAAATCGAAGAAGTGGAGCCGGCGGACTTGGAAAAATTCTTTATGGTACGCCCATAATGATGTGCAGAAATTACTTGCAATTCTCACTAATGAAACTCAAATAAAGTCCCTTCCAATATTTCAATTGGTCACTATCAACGCTGTATATTTCGTCCGGCTATCAGGTGTTTTGTTCATTCGTCGCCTGATCTCTGGTGGTATGTTATCTATAAAGTCTCAGACCGAAACCAACCTAATAACACCGTCGAAAAACAGTAAAGGTCAGCGTCGGAGTCTGGATTGCAGCAGGGGTATTAACAGCCCAACACTTGATTTTTTTCCTCGTCTTTCTACTGCAGTGCCGGCCGGTCCGGTATGTACTATTCTTACCACTATTACACTGTGCTATATGCTTACATAAATTGATAGGGCTCTTTGGCTGCATGATATTCCAAAAAAGTGTATGAGTAGAGAAGGGGAAGCGCACTTGATGTATGCGCATAGTGGGATTGGTATTGGAATTGATGCCGCGTTATTTGTGGTGCCAATGGTATTTGTGTGGAGGCATATCTGGGATCATAACATGAGATTTCGAATCGCATTGCTTCTGAGTGTTGGTGAGCAATAGCCTTGGAGTGCAGCACTAAAAGAGAGTGACTAATTGGATATTAGGATCTTTTGTTGTTGTTGCGGGGATTATCAGGCTATCTATCATTACCACTGTTGATATGGGAACAAACACGTGAGTACATGTATGTATGGTATATCTCGAGTTGAACATATTTGCTAACTACCTATCTCTTATATCCATATAGTACCTGTACGCATCTTTCATCTAGCCCAAGATCCACTGCATAATGAAGCTAACGAATGAATTTAGGGAACATTACCTTTGCTGCACTGTGGACACAAGTAGAGATGCATACTGGGTTGATTATGATCTGCTTCCCGCCGCTCAACCCAGTCTTCCGGCGCGTCAAACAGCGCATCACTGGAGAGGTTATGACCGCCAGCTTCAGTAATGGTGAAATCAAAGGGACATACCCAATGCCACGCCAGAATGTAGAGCTTTTCCCAGTCGGCCATTCAAGCGATAGGAGGGACAAGCCCGTGAGGGATACCACATTGGATAATGAGAGCCAGGAGAGGATAGTGCAACCGGACTGCATACATATATCTACTAATATAGAGGTCTCAGTAGAGAATGTACCAGGAGGGTCTATGGAGAATGGTAGGGTGAAGGAGCTGGAGGGGGCTTCAACAGTTTATTACGGGCGGGGGGGTAAGATATGAGATTGCTTCGAAAAGGGTCTTCAGCGTAGGAAAACACATGTACATAATTGCAACTTTTCCCTTTATTTGTTTCATTAATGAAAGAATGGCATCTGAAAGAGTTGAATAATAAAAACACTCACGTATGTAACTGGGAGATATTGCCATGCATGAAAATGCAGGAACAAGAATCCGCACCAGTCAGAACTCTGTATCGAAGTGTGTACAGTGCGTAATCTCATTTAAACATGCATGCTGGTACCTACTCTTCCCATACCACAAGAACACCCCCCATAACTACATGTACTAAGGACTCCTCCATGTAAAAGCAAGTAATCGCGCAGCGACTTGATCCACCCCCCCCGCAACAAAGGTCCAATCAAGTCGCGCCCCTAACGCTCCCCCAGGCCAGACTTGACAGGCTTGGGTACATATTACCACACCACCCTTGGTTTAGCCGAAGCTTGTTTCTGTATGCCGTTTCGTATATAAATTAAATCGGCGCCAGGATGTTTGAGGTAGGCCGGCCGGCCGGTTGCTGTGGTTTCAGACATGAGGTTATTCTAGGGTTAGGGTTGGGTTTGTGAGTTCGGGGCGACGGAGGGTTGTTCGGAGGCGCTGTGTTTGCCTGTGATGGGTGGAGAGGAGGGCCTTAGGCGGCCTCAAACCAGATCTGCAGAGGTGATACTACTCTATCACTTGATGTCCAAGGTTTTATGTATACAATACCTCTTTAATTTCCAAGTAGCAGAGCTATTGCATAACTAAGTACTCGTATTTTCGCGACGTTTGTGAAAATGACCGCTATTGCATACCATACTAAATTGTAGACTTGGCGCGTATTTATATGGTATGCAATAGCGGTCATTTTCACAAACGTCAGGAAAATACGAGTACATGTATGTCTTTCAGCGAACTGCGCCCCATTGCCTAATCACCAAACCGGGAGAAAAAAAAAACCCATACATGTAGCTACCATGCTCGCCCTTTCGCAATGTGTACCTACATGTAATTACCCGGGATTTCCCCCACCGTGGCTGGGCTGTACAGCTGCTACCCCAGAGAGCTCCGGCGGAGGGACAAGGGCCACAGGGCGAGTGATGATATATGAACCGGACATTGTATGGTGGATGCAGACCAACGGGAGGAGAATTACTGACTCACCTAACCTTAAATGCACCGGAATATATGTCTTGAGTGTGGCGTGCTTAAGCGAAGTACTAGGATCGGGGAAAGGGAGTAGGATTCCATGAATAGGTGAGGGGTAGTAGGTTCTAGTTGAGTATTACATATCTCGACTGGAGTACTCACATGTTTCTGGCAGAATATGAAAGTCAGCGGTGGGTTTTGTCGACAGGTAAAAGAATGATGAAATCAAGGTATTATAATAATGGAGATAGGAGTTGTGAACGGGCTGTAGCCGGTGTTTGAGAAGGTGATACTGAACGGTGAAAGAGAGCATCCCATGCATTAGAATGTGACAAGTTGAGTGGGTGGAGGAAGCTTTGCAGATTTGTGATCTGTACAAAACTTCGGTCATTTTGCGGCGCGGAAAGTCGAGATTCTAGTAAATGCACTCGAGCATGGCCGAGAGAGATATCATATGTGCAGAAAGTTTGGTGGAAACCTTTCGTGCTGCATGCAAATCAATTGGTTGAAATCTTACAAGGGTTAGGGTTCATACCTAGTAGCGCTCACGCCTACAGGGTACTACTTGTCCGCAACAACAGTACGTATACCCACATGTACTTCATATCTCTCTATATCCTTTCATCTCTTTCCATCCCATCTTCTCTTTCGTGCGATAAAGCAATTCAGATGGTGAGTATGGTGTATGACACTTCCGATTGGGTGAAGCTCCCCATCAATTTCCTATATACAGTACTAATCTCCGCAATTACCCTATAGTCTAGGTTTGTGCAGCTACGTAAATGGAGCTCATGAGTACTCTGGATATCTACGCCTCCATGCGGAGTAGATACAGAGGGTACCACTAGAGTGCTACTCTACATGTAGGTACATGTACTTAACTACCCCACATCCAAACACAAGTGTATATTCTAGCGCTGACCTAGGTAGGTATTGCGCTAGAGTGTCGCCTATCAGAGACGCACGATGCCAGATTCACGAGTCCCTACGTACAAATCATATCTTCATCATTGAGACTTCTAGCCTCAGCTGACCGTTAAAATGTTTTAGTTGAGATTACTAATGAAGCGAACCTACATGTACATATGTAGGTTATGTGCCACCATGCCTGCCTCGGCACACCCGTACCCGATAAGCGAGCATGGTGTTGGGGTTTATAACACGCCTAACGCCTGAATTCTCTCGCTCGATCAAACAATCAACGATGTCCAGAGCAACAGCCCCTCCATTCTTCTCAGGGCCTAAGACGGGCCCATTGCCGACAACAGACCTGCTCTCTTGGATGTTTGATCATCAAAGTTACGACTGTGATAAGAAAGCGAGCAAGCATTTCGTTTTCTACCTAGTTATTAAGCGCTGCAAAACTAATTGTGTTAAATAGATATATATCGATGCCAGTGATACGACAAGGTTCATCACTTCTGCAATTGCAAAGAGCACTATACGAAAGATCGGGAAAGGTTTACAAGATGCCGGAGTAAAGAAGGGAGACTGTGTTCTAGTGCATTCTTTCAATGATGTGGGTGCTCTAATCGTTACATGTCTCGATATAAACCCAACGCATCCTAATACTGATCCTTCAAGATCTACTACTCGATGCTAGTTCTGGGTATAGTAGCGGCCGGCGCTGTCTTCACTGCAACCAATCCCGCATATACGGCCCGAGAAATGGAGCATCATATCAAAGCCTCGGATGCCCAATTCGTTATCACCGAGCCGGAAATGCTCCCAACTATCCTGGGAGTTGCTAATGAAAGTGATGTTAACATTAAGGGTATTTGGATATTCCATCCGTTGAAAGACCAGAAGGTTCCAGCAGGACAAAAGTCGTGGGAGGAGCTGTTGACAAAAGGGGAGAGTGACTGGGTACGATTCGATGACGAGAGATTAGCGAGGGAAACAACTGCATTCAGACTCTTTAGTAGCGGGACCACAGGGATGCCCAAGGCGGTAGATATATCGCATCTAAATCTTATGGCACAGCATGTTGCAGTGAGTGAATATAAGCCGAAGCCATACCAGGTTCGTAATAACGATAGAGATTTTTTGGCGATACTTTCTTTCTAACGTTAGTAGCCCATCCACATCCTACCCCTGCCAATGTTCCATGTGGCCTGCGTCCCACACGCCCATGTTGTTCTCCTACGAGCTGGCCGAACAGCCTACATTCTCCGTCGTTTTGACCTGGAGCTTTACCTCTCAACTATCGAGAAATATGACATCAACGAGCTTGGGATTGTACCACCTCTGGCTGTACTATTAGTCATGTCGCCACTCACGAAAAAATATTCTTTACGCAACATTAAAACTGTACTTATTGGTGCGGCGCCGTTAAGTAAGGATATCCAAGCAAGACTGAAAAACACAGTCAACCCAGACAGAAACCCAATAGTTAATCAAGTATGGGGAATGACTGAGAGCACCTGTATTGCCACGATGTTTCATCAAATGGAAGACGATGATACGGGGAGTGTGGGAAGACTGTTGCCAAACCTTGAGGCCAAGTAATATTAATCCTATCATGGAAGTTAATCATTAGCATCCTTGTGGCTAAAATACTTTCAGGTTGGTTGATGATGCAGGAAATGATATCAGTGCCTACGATACTCCAGGTGAAGTTTGTTTGAGGTATTTTTTTCTGATGGATACTCTTGGCGGATCTGGGGCTTATTTCTTTTAAAAAAAAAATCAGGGGCCCCACAATGATCAAAGGTTACTATAATAACGACAGGGCGAACCGAGAATCTTATGATTCGGATGGCTTCTATCATACGGGTGACATTGGGTTTTGCGACGGTAAGACCAAGAAATGGTACATTGTCGATAGGAAGAAGGTAAATCTTTGTTGGACCTTTACATCACGTGTGAATTGACATTATGATTAACAATCATCACTTGTGGCTGTTGTAGGAGCTCATCAAGGTTCGGGGCTTCCAGGTCGCCCCACCCGAGCTTGAGGGAATCCTACTGGAACACCCTCAGATTGTCGATGCTGCAGTGATTGGGGTTGTTACCGAGACACATG
This sequence comes from Morchella sp. 2018-W26, assembly GCA_024713715.1. Taxonomy (NCBI): domain Eukaryota; kingdom Fungi; phylum Ascomycota; class Pezizomycetes; order Pezizales; family Morchellaceae; genus Morchella; species Morchella sp. 2018-W26. The sequence goes on from JAMGYX010000016.1 coordinate 219,774, forward strand.
GGTCCGAGCTTCCTAGGGCGTACGTTGTCAGGAAACCCGGAACAAAGCTCGAGGAGGCGGAGGTCAAGAATTACGTTAAGGCAAGAGTGGCGTCTTTCAAACAACTTGAAGGGGGAGTTGTGTTCTTGGACGCAATCCCGAAAAACGCAAGTGGCAAGATATTGAAAAACGCGTTGAGAGAGCAGGCGAGGGAGGAGATTGAGGGCGTAGTAAAGGCAAAATTGTAATTGCTCACCAAGTACTGATTTGAATGGGCTATTCAAGACATGTCCACGAAATCCTTGCATGTCACGACCCCCAGGCCCTGGATAATCTAAGCGGACATGTATGCAGAGTCCGCAATATGCCTGTTTATACCAATACTCTTATTTTCACGATTGTAGATCACACAAGTATCCGCCAGCCGGACATCCTTTCCAACTTCTAAATAGTGAGTAAACTCGCGGTTAGGTAAATCTTTAGCTATATATATACACGTTCCTTCGTATATAAATCTATATATGCTTAAAGAGGGTCTTCACCAAATACTTAAGTAGTTACCAGGAGTGGCTTCAAGCTTAAGTATGTGTTCGATCACACATGTAGACGATCCTTGAGTACCTGCAGATGCGTAGTGACCACGGAGCTGTCTAGTTCCCTCTCTCCAAGGTATCATTTCGACTTCGCCTGACTAGGGTTCCTGCATCAAAACCTTAGGTTCCAGTGTCCGTTGCTATCCTATTGGTGTATCTCATGCCAAACGTAAGCAACAATTTTAGGGGGTAGTGGGTCGGTTTTCGCGCGGTTGTTAAGGTCTGTTTGATCTTCTGCCCGCTAGATAAAATTCGCTCTTGCTCTCATTTCCTAAAGCTCAGAGTGGTAGTACTAGTTTCTCGGGGCCAGGTCTTCCGTCCGTTGCTCGCCTCTAGCCTTCGTTATTCGGTATAGCTACATACATGTATGTAGAACGCTATCAGGTGAAGAATGGGGGACCTAGAACAACTCTAACTTATATCTTACGCTTCTGCCTAATCTAAAACCTGGAATTGACGGAAATGCGGGGTTGGTCCCGCTTTATGTTCGTTTCTTTTTTCTCCCCCACTCTCACTAGTTCAACTGATATGGAGCTAACTAACACCTAGGGCTTCGCGGGAACTACCGAGACTTGGCCACTCTACTTGTTGTGATGAAACAACATTTTAGTATTATCTATGGAGCCTCGGGATCAAAGTGCTGAGGTCCGTACCTACACATGTGGGCTTTGTGACGATTTTGAAGTATAGGTACGTATCTACAGACCTTTAACGGTAATATATGCTCTACCTGCCTAATGAAGGGTGCGTCCCAGCCTGACAAGACCCGCAAAGGCGTTAGATATGGTACTCCATCTTCTAGATCCAGGAGGGCCTTTGCACTCACTTGCAGTATAGCGACAGGTAATAAGTGATGGAACGCCCTGAGAGTACAAACACTAAATGTTGGTGGCGTTTTACCAACACAGGCACCACCGCATTTCATAACTTATTACCTACCGTTGTACTATTGGTAGTTTATAGTTATGCCACGCTGCTCTAGAGAAGCACGATCCGCCAAGAATGAACTGTTAAACCCCCGCCCTCGTCAATACGTTCTAGAACGCTAGGATTCAATGAGAAGTCCCAAACTCCCAGTACCCAGGATTCCCCTGAGGTGGAAAATCAGGGAGTCAGGTCGTATTGTCATCTCGCTGCTTATTGACTGGGTATACCCGTTCTCAAAGGCGTTTTGGTGTAGGTAAGTGGATAGATATGTGGCTAGATGTGCTGATCCTATAATACTTATTAATTCCCTCGCCCTCCCTTTCTCTTCCAAGGATTCATTACATCTAGTAATGCCCAGTCGGCACCCAGCACGGTCGAGTTGCATTTGCACTCGTGTCTGCGGAAAGTTCTAAGTATTACCCCCCACCTGCTCACCCACTTCCAAGTATTGGTAGTTTTACCAAATGTACTAACTATATACCTGCTCTAATAGATACCGGTACTTGACAACAAGAAAAGCCCTCGTTTCGAAAATCTTGGCTTGTGTTGTAGCTCATATCATGAAGATCCACACGCTACTGGAAAGGGACAGTATGGGAGACAATGGAGATCGTGGGCCTGCACTACTAATCACAGAAATAACGTTGATGACAATAGTAGTTCTGGTCTTAAGTGGGAGGATATACTGCAGGGCTGTGCTGCTTAAGAGGATGGGTAGTGATGATTGGTTCATGATCTCATGATCTTAGCAACAGTATGCACCGGTGTCGGACGTAATCTTTGAGGAATTGGTGCTAATTCTGCTGCGTTTCCTATCCTGATCACGAACTGTATAGGTGGGAAATGATATCGACTCCATATTTACACGAGGATATGATACTAACCATTAATGTTGGCGTCATGGCAGGAGTTGGACACCATACATGGACAACGTTTATAGAGACGCAAAAGACAGGAGTGATGGTAAAAAAACCTGGCCCCTAGGTCTTATAATTATGTTGTCCAAAGTGCTAATATCCCGAAGATGGGCTACATTGCAATGATGCACTATTTTCTTGCCCTCGGCCTAACCAAGTGCTCTCTCCTCCTCTTTCTCGTTCGTCTCGGCCCCGGAACTCGCATGGCCAAAATATCGTGGGCAGCTTTTTACTTTGTGGTGGTATAAACAATCGTCGCCTTCGTTCTCTCCGCTGTACAGTGCGTCCCCGCATCGTTTTTGTGGGAGGTGATCTCGGAGGGAAATAAGATCCACGCATTCTGCCTGCCGCAACGGCCACTCAACTTTTCGCTGTTTCCAATTAATATCTTTACCGATCTGGTGATCTGGTTGCTGCCGTTGAGGACGATTTAGAGTATTCAGATGCCATTGAGACAGAAGGTTATATTATTAGTCATCTTTTCAATAGGGAGCATGTGAGCATATTTTGATATTAAGCGAATCTATCGGCGAAGGGAGAATCTCTAACAAAGCGGTCTGATAGGAGTGTTCTGGCCGGTATTCTACGTCTTTTCAGTGTTGCAAGATCACTGGATACAACAGACCCGATGTGGGACAATATCAATCTCGGAATATGGTCCTTGTAAATACCACCCCCGCTCCAGAGACTCCGTTGCGGACCATTAACCTGTCCCATAGAGTTGAAGTGTTGATTGGAATCATCTGCGGTTCTGCTCCTGCTACCAAACCCCTCTTCTCTAAATTCCTAACTGGGCTGCTTGGTAGCTCAAACGCCATATCCGACAACAGCGACAACCACAATTACAGTAGCGGCCGCAATAACAGGATTAATCGAATATCTAGCCCTTTCCCTGGCTCACTATCAAGACAGCAGACAGTGATTGCGCTTGGGTCCATGGGTACCAGGCGTGGGAGCGCTAGCATGATGGGGGATGAAAACACATCGACGGAGAGATTTGGGCCGAGGACAAGGATTGAGGGGCCTAGAGCGGTGACGAGGTTGAAGAGAACTAGTGAGACGGCTAGTGAGGAGTATCTACGTGATGGGGATATGGATTCGGAGGTAATCATGAAGAGCACAGAGTTGCAGGTCAATTTTGAGGACAGAGTGTGACAAGGCAAGAAAATCATGAACCGATTTCAATTTTATGTGTAAATGTTTTGACGTAGTCGCCCCTGTATGTGTTGCTCCGCGTATCTCTCTTGTTCTCATTTTGTTTGATGTGTTTTTAATGGTTTTACCGACTATTTATTAGCTATCCAGAAGTGCTAGCTATAGCTTCTCGATTCCGAAGTGTATCATCCCAGACAGAACGGCAGCAAGGACTCTTTTCGTTGGAAGTTTCTGGTCCATGTTCTGTAGGTCTGTTATTGACTTACAGTCAGTGCTAGGTAAATTCGAGAATCACACCAGCTGTATTTGGCAGAGGTACTGCTTTCAATAACGAAAAACCGTTTTTCTGTGGGTTATGCTGTAATTTTCCCCTCACTCGCCACGTGATATCATTTACAAGACGGCCAAAAATAACCCGAGCGTAGTGTACTTGACCTACTTCCAATGGGAAAACCTAGTCTCGACCTGAAGTTGTTAATGAAAATAGATATCTAGAGAACACGGCTAACATATGCACCACCAATCACTCGAGACCTTTAGAGGGTGACACGTGGGAATGATCAATATGTTGGTTTTCGGGTAGAGGCGCGCACCCGAAAAGATGATTTGCGTGGCAACCGTACTAAAAATACCAGTAGACTTAATTTTTTTTGGCGAGTAGCAACGCCGGCTCAGCATACTCGAAACCCTAGTCTACCGAGATACTTAGATAGTAGCAATTTATCCGATTCAATGCCCCCCATGATGCTATGAAATTACTGGGCTACTTCTCTCTAAATCTCTATGATGTAGAAAGGAATTGTCATGTAGTCTATAGTTTCGCCCTCCCAGAGGTTCAGTACATATAAATCGAAAGTCGGAGACTTCTAGCGGGCGAAGTGGCAGAAGGGATCTGATAGATTTTCGAGGGTAGTAGGTACTGGTCATGGAGTTCATTTACCACACTAGCTCGCATTTAGTAAACCAGATCGCGCGAGAGGTGGTGAGAGTAGCTATAAAGACAAGAGATAGTAAGGGGGCGTGGCCTACAATGTGCCATAGCTCATGGCGAATAGCTTCTTCACTTTTAATAGAGAATAGTATCAAGACGAACTTTGACTTGAAGTAAATTGAACCCTAAGGAAAGAATACGCGTGTAGCAGTGCTAGTGCACACCCACCTGTAAGAATTTGCCTGGCCCCAATGTTTCAATGGTCAGCTTATGGGCCTGGATTAAGGTCATCAGAAAATACATCAGTATTGATCAAATTTCATTCGCCCCCATATTAATAAGCTCATATTCTACCCCAAGGTTCTTTATTACACTACTCTTTGTAGCCTATCCTTATATGAACAAACGGCGGCTACTCCTTGGAGTATACGTTTCTCGCCGTATATTATGGCTCTCGATTGCTCCTAAAGTATAGCCCTTTCGTTATTTGGGTCATGAACAATCACTCGGGCTTTACGCCACACAACTTTTCAATACGATAAATGTGGACTATCTAGCATAAACCCCTATAGATATGGACTCTTCTGGCTTCTTTGAGATAATAAAGTCTTTCGCAGTCCTCACAAACTCACCACACAACAGCGCCAAACACAAACCCCCACCCGGCCTCCCCCCCTCATGTCTGAATGCAAAACCTAACTATCTTCCCGCTTTATAAAACTAATTATAAGGCTGTCACCTCGATTTCAGAAGGCCTTCAAACGACCCCTTATTGTGCCTTAAAACTCCCAAACCTTGGCTTTGTCTAGTACCTGGTTAGGTGTGTGACGCTCGGCTGCACTGTCGAATGGTAAGCGGTAGCTATAGATTAATACCTTAAAGTCGATTCTGGGGGACTGCTGTCCTCAATGAGTGAACTTTTGACATACTGTCTATATTAGGCCTCCTAGCCCACCAATCCAGAACTGTAGGCGTAGAAGGGAGAACATTACACACAAGAGTATCCCAGGTAGATCCTCCTTGAATACCATGATGACAGAATTTTCACAGGCTGACAAGAGTGGAAATGAAGGGTCCTAGGGATTGTCGGGCCGTAGTGCAGCCACTCTAGCTGTGAGGACTGCGCTGTGTACCGAGGGCCCTATAGTCATACCTGTGTCAAACGATGCCCCGTGGGCTGAGCTGAGAGCTTCGCGGTGTTTCCCCTCATCCCCTCCCCCTCCCCCCCCCCCTCAAAAAGGCCGCCAGCAGCAAGTAATTTCAAGAGAAAATAGTGACGCCCTAGGCTGCAAATATCCACATATATGCACGTTGGAAGTGACAATTTGCATGCATTCTTCCGAGATATTAAGGAAGGTAACTCAAGATTCTTAAGCATGAGCCTGAGGGCTGGATTGAGTTGTCCATCAGCACTAATGGCAACTATATCGAGGCGCTGGATATCCAACGCGGGGTATGTCGACAACTGAATGGTGGTTGTGGCGGGTCTTTTATCTCTTTTGTGGGCTATGCCAAGTATTAAGTTGAGATAAAGATTAAATCATTTAGTCGCCACAGGAATGTTCAGTCCAAGGATGGGTGATGATGTTCAGTGGCTTCAATCGCGAGGGGCACTCTTATGCTGTCAAGTAGAAACCAGAGGTATCCTTGGCCAATACCTGCGGGGGAAAGAGCTATCCCAGAGGAAGATAATATGGCCAGGTCCGCCACCTGGCCCGTGCTTCTGCTGACGCTGGCAACTTTCCTATTACCGAGATCTGGAGTGGGGAAACTGATCATATGTGACCAATTATTTCCCAGAACGGATATGATAGAACGCTTTGGGTAGGTCACGAATCTAACCATTTTATCCCACCATAGGATACTATCAGATGTCCCACTGAGCTCTGCATTGCAGGATCCGCCGCAACACGTAACACCTCCTCACCCTGGGAGTCTCAAACGGGACACCTTCGCACCGAGACGCCGAGAGATGGGCTTTGGGGGATGGGGAATTCCGAATCTCATATGCCCATTACGCGTATGCCTTTAATTTCCCATCCACATATTCCCCGCAAATATCCAGAAATTGTCCCAAGGCCAGTTGCCTTGTTCAGGGCGACGTTCACACGCACAGCTACCTTTTAATTTTTGTGATGATAGGTGAGCCGCGTGCACCATTGTAATGCATTGATACGAAAGGGGAGGCATCTAGAAGCACATAGATACTTTTTTTCAGCCCTGAACCTAACAATCGTACGAGATCTCACATACTGCCTCTGGTAGAAGTGTGGCAGGAGTTCTATTGGCTGGGCCACCCACCTAAACACTGTTTTAGACCCCTGTTTCTACAGTAATTCTACCAGAGGCTGTATATACCAAGGCTTTGGTATTTTCATAGGGCCACCATATATCTCCACCAGCCCTATTTCCTCTAGGCCGGTCAGGAAACTGAACACATACCATTGCCACCGGCGCTTCTTGTCCCAAGCACCCGCCATTATCGAGGTATCCAAAGTGCAGAGAAACTTAATTTATGACATGCCAAGCAAGGTATCCTTTCTGCTTTAGCAATAGGCTGGCGCGAGATATAAAAAAAAGGTAATTAATGAATAAACAAAGGAGGATTAAACACAAATCACACATATTTCGGACTTGATCTTGCATCTCTTTTTTTTCACGGGTTGTTTCCCACCACTTATTGTTTCACTCGTCTTAAAACAAATTAGATCTCAAGAAATCGTCCCGCCTGTCTGAATTCACTATCTTGCTTCACATCTCGCGACGTACATATTGAGATATCCCCCCGTCTAAATCCAATCAGCTGTCGACCGCACGCCTAGAGTCTGTACCGCTCCTCCAGGCCCAACATGTTCAAGACACCACTCAAGAAAAGCTCAACGCCCCGTGTGACCACTCAGAATTTATAGTGTTACGTAGCCCAGCCACAATGGCTTTTGTGCTCCCTCAGTTACATAGATAATTTGGGTTTGTGCTACACCTTCTCGGTGGTTTTGTGTAGTGGTCTTGGATCTGCAGATCTGGTGCCCAGCCTTTCAAGTCTTGGTTCCAGTGAACTGTTGGTTATAATCGGTCAATGATTGCCTATCACTAGCACTCCACAGTTGTTCTTTGTGTCCCTTGGGTGTTACTTATGTGTGCGAGCATTAAATGCCAGTCCGCGAAATCCTAAGAATCAAACTGAGGCCGGACGCCTATTTTGTTGTTAAACGATTCGCAACGCTAAGCGCCTTTCCTTTTTCTTGACATCTCTTCAGGCTGCCCCATCCCTGAGTAATTAACGGGAGATCGATATCTGCGAAGAGTGCTCGGGATATCCCACCTCCTTCTTTTAAGGTAAGATGGGATACTCTGTTAAGCTATTTAGACGCCACGGCTGCCAAGATGGTATCTCGTGGAGAAGCGCAAGGCCGCCATTCGAAGTGCACATATGTGTATACCTATGGCTGACAGTTGAGACAATGGCGTGACATCTGTTCCTGCTGTAGAAGACTCAGGTTACTCATTGTGTTCGTGTTATGGGCCCCTTGCGCGGTGCCTTGTTTGGTGGGTGTAGTTTTAAGCTCCCCCGCTCGACCACGCTAGGCAACTATCAATAATTAAGGTTCGCTTTATGGAAGAGTACTGGCGATTGCAGTTGCGGTTGCGGCCAGCTAGAGCTCAAGTTAAGATAGGGCATATAATACCTAGGTCGCATTCTTGTTGGGCAGGCTTGTTGAGTAAAAAAATCTGGTGTTTGGTTAGGGGCCCGAGCAAGTTGAATAGTAGGGGGCGGATGTGTTGCTAGAGTTGGAGATTGAGCAGAGTGGGTAGAGAGCATACGTATACATCGACCCAGCTAGCGGCTTCTGGATCCGGGACACGAAAGATCACTCGGCTAATCACCTTGCCTCAAAGTCAACCCGAAACGGCGACCACTGATCTCCACTATTGAAGGTTTTAACATTGAATTTCTCTTTCATTTCAGCCTATCCTATTCTCTCTTTGTGCGCATGCTACAGCGCATCCGATTCTAGAGGCGGTTGGTCAATGACTCGGCTGCGTAACCGAGGTATCCAGACTTCAATGATCTGCCTAAAGTACTCTACAGTCGCAACTCGATATGCTAGATCTCAATAGAGGCTCGAATTTTCATTTTCAAAGTGAAAGGGAAACTCATGCAGCTTAAGTTGCGTCGGCCTCTGCAGCTGACCTGTCACTTTCTGAGAAATACCTAATGCTTAATATTCTGTCCTTGAGTATTTCTCAGTCTGCACCTATGTTTGTCTAATACGCTAGATCCCTTGCTGCCCCGTACGGGGTTTTAAATTTTTTTTTTTTTTACTGCGAAATCAATTTGCTATACCGTACGAGATTTGGCGAATCTTGGCCATCCGGCATAGAGAGGTGTGACTGTAGTTAAACCTCTCGAGTCGGAGGTTCCTGCATATGTGCAAGAAACACCCCAATGCGCCATAGGTTAGGGTTCCGAATAATACAAACCTCGTATTTACTAATAGGAGGGAACCCTATATGCAGCACAGCTAGCGATCTTTTCCTTTTGTTTTATTCGCGATCGCTCGCTTGCTGGTAGTATACTAATGAGTCTTACAGAGGTGGCAATGAACATAGGTGAAGTAAGTTCAAGGAATTAATAAGGTATTAGAGTTATTCAGGGTTATATTGTATTGTAAGGTTAGGGGTCGCTTTACTTTTAGTTTGGGGAATATATCGATATATATCGGGGATTATATATCACGGTAGTTCTTCTGATCACTAAGATCATGATCACCACTCTGGTACCGATATCCGAGACGGCCAATCAACGGGACCAGAGCAAACGAGTGATTCCAAGCGCCAGTTTTCCTTTAGTTCCGTGATTCGCGCGGAATGGAACAAAGAAATAAGCAGCAGCACGGAATAACGGAAGGTGGCCATGATGGGTAGTGAGGATCCATATGCACTGTAGGGCACGCAAAGTATCCCAGCCTTATGCGTTAGGCACCAAATTAATAATGCAGAGTAAAAATATAGTACTCACCTTTTATGTGTTTCCCCTACTAACTAATATTGTACCAGAAGGGATCTACCATGGAATGTTGGCTCCCAGGTTTTGTGTTCCTGCATAATTCTGCATTGGTGTACCTATTTGCACCCCTGGCTAGCTGGTCCGGCGCCCAGGGATCTAGTGTACTCGAATCAGGTCGAGCAAGATCGGGAACCACCACTTGCTCTAGATCAATTTTTTTCACCTATGGTAATCCGGGTAGGTAGGTACTATCTCTAGAGTGTCAATATATGCTTGCTCTACGTAAACGCAATTTACCAAGACCCGATCAGCAAGTAATATTAAAGGATCGTCATCCACAAACACAACAGATCTTAACACCTAAAACCATGTGCAGTGCTGTTATATCTTGCCTTACGATCCTTCTCGTCTGTATATTTTTGGATTGAGGTGCAGGTATGTAGTGTCGGGGGGTGGGGACAGTGGGACTTGCATCTCCACCCGGCAGCCGGTACTAGCAGGATCGGTCCAGTTCAGTAGTAGCGAGGTCGATATACAGCGGTTCTGGAAGATAATACTGTTGCCATACCATATGCTTACTCTAACCCTCTCATCTCACCCACGGGTCCGGCCACGGGGAAGTGGTGGTGCACTACTCAGAAGGAAATATATTTTTAGTCCAGTGATATCTTCCGCCCCGTTCTGGGCGTTTCAGTTAGATATTGGAGAAATCTTCATCTCTGCCGAGTATCCATCAAGTAGAGAAAGAAGAGTGCCGAAAAACTTGCAGATCCGGTGTGAAAAATAATCAGTCATGATGTAGAGGGAGGTGGATGCTACACTAGATCCATTTACCTCTACATACCTAGATTGGATGTTCGGATCCTTTGGAATGACTCTTATGAGGCTTTTCGGTTTCGGCAGTGTTTCTTTCTCAACCGCATATGCGTTCATGCTAGCAGGCGTTATCGCGGAGAGATAGATTCACCGTAGGCACATACAATGTCAGGGGATTCATGATCAGCGTTGTATTGTCTTACTCTCACCCCTACCACTTCAATTGAGCTGTGCAAAGCTAGCTGAAGCCAAATCGATTTCGATACCTCTCATTTCGCTCACAAAGTTAATCCATGTTGTGATGAGAGGTAAAAAAAAAAAAAAAAGGCAGAGAGGTCTACAGTCAACGACGGCAACTAGCTCGCCGGGTCGTGACGTAACAGTTAACCCAGCGTCCATGAACTAACCCTACGTGCCCTGACATATCCCGGAGTTTCCAATTCGGGGAAAGGGATCTGCTAAGATATTTCCGCCCAGATCCTTCCTTATGATGAACAGACGCCACAAAGATAACCGAACCAGGTTGCACGTCTTAGGTCTTGAGCTGATGCGTAAAGTGGACGCGAAGAGACAGATTCTATCCCAAAGGTACGGCACAATGGGCCGGCGAATCGTTTTCTTGAAATTTTCACAGTGGCGGTGTTTTTAGTGGTGGTAGAGTGGCAGGAGGTTGGTAGACCCTGACATGAGACTTTCTTAACTAAGCGATGTTCAGTTATTATGTAGTTTCGAGTAAGAAAAAAAATCAAGGGACATCTGCTCCTGACCCGATGCTTATTTTCATGCTTGAGGTTTTTGCCTGTCGTTCCCCGATCTAATTCCAATTGACCACACTGCAATGGGGGATGTACTTTAAGGTAGGTCGAAGAAAACAGTTCAATTGTAGTTGAGTAATCCTTGTGTCCCTTTGTTTGTGATAGAGTGAATTAACTGAAAATAGAAGAGAAGAATCAGAATCTCACTGGTAGGAGGAGTCAAGCAAGTACCTACATGTAGCCAAACGGCCTGTAGGGTAGTGAGAAAAGAGGCTCTGCCGTTCTTCACCCTAGGGTTCCTGGCCCTAGGGGCGCGGCGAATTAGCCGACTGTAGATCATCGCAGGGGGTCATCGGCAACGAGATCTTGGGGAGGGAAGGCAAGCAACTCCAGTCCCTAATGAGGACTCAAGATCAGTCCAACAGTACCAATCAAATCCTCAGCAACACTCCCCACAATCAACCTCCGCCCAAGACTACTATTATGCGCAGTTTAATACTATGTTCGGGTGTCTTTCCTATAACCTGTCAATTCGTGTAACTAAATTCTAACAAAACTAGACAACTTGATTTGCGATAGAGAAGTTCCGCAACCAGGCTTTGAATTAAACACGGAATAGGATGTGATTGGATAATGAAGGGCTAAGTGGAGCAGAGTTACTGGAAATCAGATCAAAACACCCCCCAGAGTCCGTTAATCGAAACTTAGAGCTCGCTGCTTTGAGCTACGGAAAGAAAAAGGGACAAGTGAGAGTTCGATTAGCGGCCTTGTGGAGACAAAGGTATCCTACTTTGGGCCAATCTTTGGCAATCCGCCGTGTCGGTCGCGAGTCGAAAAATATTTTCTTGCGAAACCTCTCTAATGGAGCACACTCTCTACTCTACCAGCCACACACGCTAGCATCGATGCCTCTATGTGATCCCAGCGCCATACTATGCCCAATTCACTTGATTATTGCCTGGCATCATCCCAGCAGGAGAGATCGAAAGTACCCTTCCTGAGGTGGAGAAAATACGGTTGCCCCTGTCGCTTGCCCACGTACGTCTTCTTAATCCGTACAAGAAAGGCTATTGTCTGACCTCCGCCGTGTAGAAATCAAGGTCTATAACTGGGATTGGTGACGAATGCTTTACCCCCATCCAATATAATAGATATTATCATGCCGTCGATTAATTGAGCCAAAATTGGGGTATGCACACAACACGCAAGGCAAAGGCAGGTAGGGTGTAGAATACTACTCGCAACTATTTCCTAGCGTTTTTGAACACGACTGATATTGCATGCATATAGAAGAGGTTGCCTTATTCATCACGAAGAGTATAGGGTATACTTCTTAGTTGCAGGTACCCTTACATACATCAATCATGCAAGTGCAAGTGCAAGTGCAAGTTACCAGCTCCAAGACCCCTCGAGAGAAGGTTGGCAGGTGTCTCATATATCATGAATTCGAGGGTTTTTCAATTTTTCCCCCGGAGCTGACCCTCTCCGGTTGAACCCTCTCGGGGGAGATGCAGATTCTCTAAAAGCTTCATAGAGCGCTCTAAGGTGGTGGTGAAGCTAAGAGAATATGACGTGCCCGGTGTTATAACGGTGGCTGTCGGGTGCTACCTGACGTGACAGCGGAAGTAATGCCGCTGGTAGTGAGGCGTGTCACACCGTGCCCGTTAAAGAAGCCTCATCCTTGAACGCCCTGAATCCCCGTTAGCACGTGTGGGCCTAAAACCCGAGGTTTGGTTGAAATATTCCCTTTCCTTAATTTGTTTGAAGAAGAATGCAATGTTTTACGAAGACTGTAGAACAATAGTGTGTTTGGAGTAGCATGTTGCTATATACTGTTACTATTTATTCTGTTACTACTTCTAAAATCCTAGTTTCGCATCGATTGCCTTGTCTGAAGAATCTTGAATCGAACTACAGAATATCTAATATTCACTAGCCTAGATCCGAGGTGTTGTAATAGATACCGGCCAAGTCGACAAAGCCGCCGGACCGTTGGTGTGAAGTCATGATGGTCAATTACAACTCCAAAGCTCAGGCCAATTCTCATGATGCATTTCTACTAATGTATGTAGCAGTTATGTCTAAGACATGCAAAAAATAACGCACCGCCAATATGGCTGGACACTCTTGACAGCTAGACAATTGTTTGTACGTATTTCGAGCAGATGCTGGCGGAAGTTTTCCACAGAGCAACGTGCTTAGGAAACCCTCGAGTATCTGCCTTAACCCCCTCAAGAGGAACTTCCGTGCGCCTAAAGTCTCTCGGATGTCGTCGTTCAGCTGGAGATGGACAAAATCCACCTCGGGTCCCCCCTCTATCCATTCCGCAAGCCAAGTAGGTACCTCTTCGATAGCTAAAGATGTGTTGTCGGTAATGGGATCACTAGTGGGCTCCTACTGCCTACCCCGGAGCGGCTGCCGAGAATCCGAGAGTACTCCTAGGTAGTTTCTGTCAATTTATTACGTGAAGGTTTCAGCATTCTAACCCTGAATAATCAAGCTGTTTCCCCCCCTTTCCCTTTCAGGATTGTTACTACAGGACAATGGAGATGATTTCCTATTCGTACAGAGCCTGGATTGTTTGATAGAGGGTAGTCTAACGAAAGTGACCGTCCCCCCCGTCTCGGAGAATCTAACCCTGCAGAATATCCCCAGGACTAGGGGAGTGGAGAGCCGGGGGGTGGATAGTGGGCTTCCCCGATTTTCCTCCAGGTAGTTACAGGAAGCGTTACGAATTGCAATCTAATATATCTCTTTGATGTATAGATGGAGAGCTAAGGACGTGGAACGGGGTCCTGCATCACTTAGGTATACCAGCTCAACACAAAAGATGAATCTTTGATTTTTTTCTTATGTGTAGGCCAAGCTTTGCGCAAACCGTGAGATCAAGGTAACGCGGAAATGATACTCAATATCTACAATCTAGGTACTTGGCTCAAGGTACCCAGCATGGGTTGAGAAGAACTGAAAGCACAAGCGATCGAAAACAGGTCGACCGAGCCCAGTGATCTGAAGGGGAAAAAAATAAAGTATCACACCTGCCATAAACGATCAGTTACAGGTCCGATTCGCCCTCTTCGACGATGCTGCAGCCACGACCCTCCCTCTCTCCTTCTACATTCTAGATTCTAGGCCATACTTGTAGGTTTCTAGTAGGTATGTTAAGTTTGATTCCTGGGTATCCGGCCTACAAGTCTGTGATTGACTGGGTGTAGGCAGGCCTCTCAATCGGTGTTCCTTGTATGGGTACACCTTTTTTTTCTTCTCGGCGTTTCATACGCTAAATATGCATCTTTCTCTTACTTTACTTCAGTTCAGCCATTGAGGGCTTAGTTCCGCTGCCCGTCACGGAGTTGTAGAAACGGAGGTAAGAACCAGGTCCGGGACTAATTTAATCCTCCCCCCAACCCCCAACCCCCAACCCCTGTACCTTAAAAACATCATTTGCAAAGAAAATCTATGCAGTGGTAGTATATATATATAAACCCTCCACCCAGGACCTAAAGTTTCCTCCCAATTCGAATCAGCCATATCGACCTCTAGGCCTCATAATATATAGACCTGCCAACTGCAAGCAATCTTATGTTTGCTCCTGCATTAGAGGTTTTATAAATTACATATCTATCAGCAATGGCTAGCAAAAACATAGAAGAGTTCTCTGAGAAGAGATACTCCTCTTCCACCGCCGAATCCATGGAGGGTTCTTCAGTAGAATCTTCAGCATCAAATACACCGGCGCCTTCAATACACCCCGCGAGAGCTGATGGCCCCGATTTGTTGATTGATATCCCGGTGGCTCTTCTGGACCAGGTTGATGGTGAAGCACCGCTACCTTCACTACAGAGGAGCAAGACAAACCCTTCTGGAGCTGCAGCGCTAAGAATTAAACATCCATTTTTGTCGCCATATAATGGTATTGAGTGCTCATTTCGTTCTAAATCCCATTCATGTTGGAACTGACATGATATTACAATAGGCGAATCTAGCAAAAAAAGATTCACGGAGCATCGGAAAAGGAGAACAAGTCTACCCACGTTTCCAGTCAAATCATTCACCCCCGAGAAGCAATCACAGGCTCCCTCTCCGGGCGAACGAGACACCCTCTACGACCACCTTCGCAACTACTCGCTGGCCAGCTCCGTAAATTCTCCCTTCAACGATCCATTTTCCGACGGCGATGAAATCAGTCCCGTTGAGCCTGCCGTGTACCGAGGCCCACACACACATCCATATGGCATCATGCCTGGGGGTAGGCCTCTCAAACACTCACCTAGCTCGGCATCCCGATTCCGCAGATCCAGTGTCCACGGTATGTGGGAAAAGGCGAAATCAAAGAAGGCCAAACTCGAGCGCAGCAAATGGAGCATGATCGCCTTTGAATACAGCTGCTACGCTTTCCTTGCGCTCTGCATCTACTTCATCCTCATCGGACGGCCGTTGTGGCAGGGTCTCACCTGGTACATGTGGTAAGTCCTATCATTCCCCTGTGGCTGGCACCGCCACAACCACGCCAAAGAAACAATAGGTATTAGCTTACTAACGAACCCCTGCAGGTACGTAGTGTCGCAAAAGTTTGCCCTCACTGCTGGTGTCGCTATCTTTGTGGGAATCGCCGTCTTCTACGCTTTTACCCCGCTGCTAATCTTCTTTGAAGATAAAGTTGACGATGTTGAGAAGCGCGATGTATCTGAGACTGCTCTCATTATCCCATGCTACAAGGCTGCGAGCATAATTGAAGCCACGCTTGTGGCGGCCAAGAAGGTATTTCCCGCAGGACAGATTTTTGTCATTGCGAATGGGAACAGCCCTACACCGTTGGACGAGACGGAGGACATCTGTAAGGTGCATGGTGTTAACCATATCTGGGTTCCAGTGGGTTCAAAAGTGGGTCTAGATTTCTCCCCCATATCCTGTAAATAAACAAATTCCTGAAAGACGAGATCATGGATCCGCTGCAGGTATTTGAGATTCTGTTTACTGACAAATAATACCAAATATACAGATTGTCGCCCAGTTCGCTGGCTGCTATGTGGCGAAATCATTCAAATACGTCCTTCTCATCGATGATGACTGCGCCCTTCCCCCCGACTTCCCCGTGGTCACCTACCGCATGTCCGAGTCAGTCAAATGTATTGGCTACACCATTAAATCCGTCGGTCCCAATTCCTCTCGCGGCACAATCGTTCAACAGGCCCAGGACCTGGAATACAAACTGAGCGGGATCCAGCGCGAGTTTGCCGGCAAGATGGGCAGTGCAACCTTCCCCCATGGTGCTATCAGCATTTGGGATCGTGAGTTCTTGGCAGAGGCGTTCAAGTATCACCCCGGATTCTCAGTGTCTGAGGATTGGTTCCTTGGGCACGTAGCTCGTCTATGGGGGTCACGTATCTTGATGTGCTCGCAAGTGTTTATCGAGACGGAGACGCCCACAAATGTGTTTGTCGCGACAGGGTCTCGTGGGGGCTTCGGCGAGATGACGGTATGGAAACAGAGATTCCACCGCTGGAACTTCTTCTTCGTCAGCGGTATCTGGTACGACATGAAGTACATTGTGTGCAGCTGGAAGCTTGGGTGGTGGGAGTTTGGCGCAAAGGTCTTTGTGTGGCAGGAGGTGTACGAGACGCTGCTGTACCTGCTGACGCCCTTCATCCTACCCATCTCATTCATGGTACGGCCGTGGTTTGCGCTGTGGACATTCATTGGCGTCATTGGGCTGTACTCTGTGCACGCGGCCATCTTCAATGCTATCCACCTCAGGAGGAAGAAGGAGATGGTGCCCTGGCTCGCGGTGCTGTACTGCATTCCCTATAAGCTCATCTTGACGTTCATCAACGTCACATCGTGCTACTGGGCAATATTCAAGTACGCACAGTACTTTGCCAAGCCCCACCCTAAGGTCATTGAGGACGAGAAGTCGGTCGAGGTGGTGATGCGCATTTCGGAGTCTCAGATCTTTGGCGGAAGCGCCCACGGCAGCCAGTACTCGCAGAGCTGGAACGAGAAGTTGGATGTGCACTCTGTCGACAGCGAGCGCGTGTACTCGCCCGCATCTGTTCTGGGGGAACCCGCCCGGCCGTTCCGGAATCCTGGGTACTAAATACGAAAAATACATAATAAAAAAGATTTCTTGTGTATAATTTCCTTTTTGTTTTGGCGTTTCTTAATTTTGCTGCTGCTGCACCTCTAGGCCGCGGCCGTCGGGGGAAAGAAAAAAAGGTATTCCGCACTAATTAATGGCGTTTATTTTGTCTATTTTCCTTATTGTTTACTGTTTATTCCCTTTGTTAAAACATGCCGGGGTTATATATGGTTATGGTGTAGTATATACCTGAGATGCGATAGATGTTCTATATATGAAGTTAGCTTATATGATACTTTAATTAGTAAATAATAAAGTAAGTAAACATACCAGGACTAGCTCTTCATTGCTTTGTAACGTGTAGATATATTTCTTTGGCTTGGATTCATGAGCAGGACAACACGGCCGCATATCAGTTTTACAAAGATCCTAGAGTATAGCTAGCAGCAGAACCAGAGAGAAAGACAGCATGTTTACATGTCGGAGATGACATCCGTTAGCCCTTGAGAATAACCACTTCCCGACACAGCTCTCCCTGGGTGGGCATCTTACCCACGTGATCTGATCACCAACTATCACTCGGCCTAGTTCCTCACTGGCCTGAGATAGCAAGCAAAAGCAAAAAACACGCAACAGCCAATACCAAGACAGACGAAACAGACGATCCAACACACGCCGCTCAAACACAGTTCTTGCATTCTGTCTATTCTTTTTTTTCCCACTCTCCCCATCCGTCTGGGCGGCCTTCATCCCGCCTAGACCCCCCCCCTTCATCACCCTTCATCACCTTCCAAGATCAAGGCTCTGGATAGGCTGGTGTACCGCCCCAACAGCATCAGAGGCATGCTGCGAAGCCTATTCAATGCTAGCATCGTCGTCGACTAGGGCGAGTGGGCGGAGGTTGTGGTGAGGAGGAATGTGCTGGTGAAGGAGATGGCGTAGGTGGCGGCGATGCTGCGAGGGCTGCAGGAGAGGATGGATTATTTGCTTAGATTACCGGCAGAGTAGAGTAGGTATATACCCACATATTATTACATGTATGTGCACTCTGTGGAGCGGAGTATGGGGGTGGTAGTAGTGAGTGTGACGATTAGATAGATGGCTGTGGCTGGGAGTGGGGCGTTAGATTTCTTAATATGTTCACTATAGTAACGCGCGGAAGGAGTTCCAAAAAACAGCTTTCTTCCAAATTTGAATTCATTCCACCCATACCGCAATACTTGTATTTTTTATCACCTGTCGCGCCCCTCGAATTAACTAAAGAAATCTGTCACTACAGATGCATAATGCATCCTCCACTCAGGCTAATGATATATAAAAGGAAACCATAAAGATCGAGAGGGAGGGAGAGGGAGAGCGCACAAAGTTGAACAAAGATAAAACAACAAAAGGGGAAATAAAAAGGAACAAGGGAGAAGAGAAAAGAGGAAAACCCTGTACACGAAGAAAAAAAAGGAAAAAGGGGAAAAAAGGAAACGAGGATTTAAAGTTTCAATTCCCACCCCAGTTATCACCGCCGCCGCCTCTTCTTCGCCTCTTGACCTCCTCACCCTTCCTTCCATCTCCGCGCACTCCGCTGTCTTCCCTACGATGCTTTCGGTCACGGCTCTCACGGTCCCTGTCCCGTTCTCTGATGTCCCGTTCCCTATCCCTCTCCCTCTCGCGATCGTTATCACCGCCTCTTCCACGGTCTATCCTGTCCACACGATCCACACCACGATCCCTATCCTTTCTATCAGTCGATGATCCCCCACGGTCAGACCCACGCCGTGAATCCACACGTTCCACACGTTCCACACGCTCCACACGTTCCACAACCCGATCTCGATCCCGATCTCTCTCCATCCCACGCTCCCTTTCCATTCCTCCCCGGTCTCGCTCCCGCTCGCCCCTTTCGCGCTCTCCCCGCTCCATGTGGCGCTCTCCGCCGTCGCCGCCGCGATCCCGTCTCTCCATTCCCCGTTCGCGCTCACGGTCACGGTCACGCCCGCTGCCGCCATCACGATCACGGCCATGCCGCCCGCTACGGCTCCCGTGGTCACTCGTCGGCCGTTCCTCGGCGCTCCCGCTATGCGAGACGGAGTCGACCGCCGCAGAGGTGCTTGCGCGCCTACTGCCACCTTCGGGGGGCATACCGCCGCGACGGCCAGAGCTAGGCATTGGGGGTTCGGGGATATTAGATTGGGGTTGGGATTGGGAGGTGCGGTTGGGGTCGCGGTTGGAGTCACGGGCGGAGGTAGAGCTACCACCACCGCCACCGGCGTTACCATTCGGGCGGCGGGCGCGGCCACGGATGACTTGACCTGCTGGGGCGGGGTCCATGGCTTGGCCAAGGACGTTCTGCATGGCTTGCATGCGGCGGCGCTGGTGATGCGTTTCGGTATCGTTTCTTTCGGGGCGGGAGGTGGAGGGGCCTGTGGGTGGTGAGCCGGGTTTTGTAGGCGGGCCGCCAGTAATGGGAGATGTTGAATTGGAGTCACCACCGGCATCACCTCGGGGGCCGGAGGGTGCGGTGACTTGAATGCTCTGCATGCGGCTTGGGTGTACCATGGGTTGTTGCTGCGACTGCTGTCTTCCCTGGCCTTGTTGTCTCTGGTCCCTATCCCCTCTTGACCGCCCGTCATCATTTCGAGAGTCAGGTCGTGTGCCCACGGGTGTGGCGTTCGCATTCACCATCTGTGGTTCGCCAAGTCCACCCATAGCCCTCAACCTATCAGGATGAATACCAGTGATGTCCCCTCCTGGTGTAGAAGGGGCGGAACGACTCTGCTGAGATCCTTCAAACTTATCATTGCCTGGCAGGTTTAGAGAAATAGGCTTATCGATCGGGGAGGGCAGCGGCTGACCACCACCGAGTGATGTAGTTAGTATTCTGCCGGGTCCTCCGGAGCCTGGAATTGATTGTGACTGTGCACAGGGAGCAGTCCAAACTGGCCCACGTCTTGGCCCATGCGGCGGGTTAGGTTCCCTCGGCCCCTTTGGAATCATCAGATCTTGTTGCTGCGGCGGTGGCGGATTCAGTCTACCGTGGTTTGGGTCTTGGTGGTGCTGCTGAATTGGTGTATGCCGTTGATCGCGGTGATCCTGGCCGCTTGGCCCAGAAGGTGCACGGATTGGAGGGTTGAATAAATCACGTTCTTTGGGAATCGGTGGTCCACCTTCGCCCTGTTGCCGGTTCCTCCAATCCCTCTCAACATCGGCTCTTGGCCCAGCAGGTGGTGGTCGTGGTGGTTCCTCCTGTCTTGGGGTTGTCTGTTCAGGCCTTCTTTCAGAGTTGGCCCGGCGCTGCTGCTCCGGAGTATCCAAAATCATGGGATCCGAATGTCTGGGCTGGTCATGTCTTCTTCCACGCTCTTCCACTCTCTCACCCCTTCTTGAACGATCCTGGTCAGGTGTCGGAACTCTTGTATCCATCCTTGTGGGTGGTGTTTGTTGCGGGGGTTGATTTTGCCGGATTGGTGTCTCATTGCTACGCAGAAGATCAGGCTCCTTCCTCCCACCTCGATCATCTCGACTCGGGAGTGCTGGCCTTTGGAATGATTCGTCTCTCCCTCCCCTCGGGGGCCGCTCAACATCCCTTCTGTGCATATCCATCCCACGGACGTCTCTTCCATCCCTCCTAGGGCTCACCGGTCTCCTCTCCGGCCCTGGCCTTTCTGGCAACCTCTCACCAGGGCCCAGTCTTCCTCTAATCTCAACTTGAGGGGGGGGTCTGGAATCCCTCACCAGGTCTCTTAGATCTGATCTCCGCTCTAAGTCAGCTACTCGCCTTACATCTTGTGGATGCTGAGGTAGTGGTCTGTCAGGGAGTTGGTGCTGGTGCTGAGGTCTTTGCGCTATGTTCCTGTTGTTTGGCACCACATTCTGAGTTCTCATTGCTAGATCTTGTGTAGCACCCCGAATCGGCATAGCATCATCTCTCCTTGGTGTTCCAACTCTTGAAGGCTCGTTAGACATCTGCTGCGGCGGTTGCTGCGGCGGCCTCGGTGGTTCTCTCGAGTGGCCGCGTCTAATTGGCGGCGGAATGGGTCCTGGCCTAGCAGGTAGGTTCGGAGCCCGTCGAGTATCTTTTGACGCATCCGGTGCACTCTGTGGTGAAAGTACCGTCCTTCTCCCTTCACCTTTCCCGCCTTTGGTACTATCGTCAATCTCGCCATCCTCTTTCTCTGCCTCTGGCTTTGATGGTAAAGTCGATGAGGCACTAGCATCCGAATCAGTCTTTGTGTCCTTGGCGGTGGTGGTGGCGGGCTGTGAGGATTCATACTTAGTACCCGTAGTCGTTGAGACTGGTTGTGCCGGAGTCGTAGCTGGCGATGGACTAGGTTTTGTTGACACTGCGGGGGTGAGGACCTCGCTCTTCGCACCCTATACATTGCACCAGTTAGTACAGGCCCCATATTGACAAACGGTAAACTAATAAAAAAAACAGCCACCGTTTCTCGATAACAAATCGCAAAGCGGATAGGTAGGTACGAAGACCAAATCAGACAAGAAGTCGTCGCTCAGCCGAATTTGCCACCGAGCTAGAAGCCATCGTATCTTAAATACCAACCCCCATAGACACAAGATACACGTACCTTTTGAAATCCTGCAACAAGGACCCACTCACTTTCCCTCCTCTTGAGCAGTCCGAGAAGCGTTGTCGCTGCAATCTTCAAATCTTCCCTCTTCTCAATCCTCCCGATCTCCTCAACCTTCTCTACAACCGTCCTTCCAATCCAGTCAACGGCAGGGAAAAACATGTGCACGTGCTTCAACACAACTACAGTGTTCCGGATATGCATGTACTCCTTACTGCTAAGACAGTTCTTTACCGCATTATGAAGGGTCTTGTGCCACTTGTACAATATCTTCCTAAAGTCTTCCCAATCGAATGGATGGCCCTTCACGTTAAATCCGCAAAGATTCTTTCCGAGTGCGTTTGTTTCGTAGAGAGCACGATCAGCATGCCAGGCGTGAAGGTCAGTCATGATTTCTTTGAGAAAGCGGCCATAATTTTCGGCTTCACGTTGAGTACAGATGAAGATCGTAGCGCCAAGACACTTTCCGAAAATGGCGTCGTAGATACCGATCGTATGGAACTTTGGTGTACCCATCTTATGGAGGTCTTTGATGAATCTTGAGCAGAAAGAGGCGTCGTTGGGCGAGAGCATTATCCGAGGGAGGAGACAGTACTGGATGAAGTGGTTTGTAACTTCACGTTGATCGTAGTGGTCGCTAGCAAACCAATGATCTTTCTCCGACACCAACCTTCGCCTTGCAAGGTTATGGTCGCGAATGTGAAGCTTAAGCTCAGCAGACAACCGACCACTTGCAGCCATCAACTCTTCACGTCGTTCCCTAGTCTTCTGTCTTCCTGAAATAGATAGGTCAGAACGATCACTATCAAGCGCCCTCACAGCAGCATTAATCCTGTTAGTCTCCGTCTGATACGCCTCCATCGGGACGTGGATATCGTAGATCGAAAGCTGCCAAAATGTGACATAGAAGCTCAAGCTGAATTTCGACCAAACATCCTCCGGCAAGATTGGCTTGACCTCCGTCATGATCTTCTCTAACACCGGGTTCCAAGGCGTCTTCTTCTCCACTACGGGTGTCGCCTCCTCAGCATCTTTCATGTCCACGTCATCGACCTCTGGTGCTTCAACTTTTCTCATCTTACTCTTCACTGCGTTTCTCACAATCCACCACGCTACCGCAGGCTCCAACCCAAGATCTAAACATAACTTGCCGACACTGGGAATGATTTCCTCGTATTTTTCCGCCGGTAGTCCTGTGTTGAGTAAATCTAGATATTGGCTGAGTACCACGTGGATCTCGTCAAACAGGTTCCCAAGAACCTTTAGTGGCGCGCCGTCCTCATCCAGTCTAAACACACATGTCTGCCTCTCCTGTGCAATAAGGATTAAAAGTTGTGTGGCAAGCCCGGATTTGGTAAGAGTGTAAGTGAGCGTCTTCATGGTATCGGGGGTATCCTCAGCCTTAGAGTCACGGAACGCCTTGAGAATCTGCTTCCTCAGATTTTCACCACCAGCCAACCCTTGGAGTTGAGCATCATTGAGATTGATCTCGGGGTTAATTCCGGCCATTGACTGAATCAGTTGCTGAAGAACGATGAGATCGACGGAGATGTTGCGCTTGAGTTGACGGGCAACGTATTCGAGGATTGGAGTAGGGTCCATCTGTTTATTATATCGTGTATAGATTTTGCCACAGAAGTGTGCAAGGGCTTTATCAAATGTCAGTTGTGTTCAAGGAATTTAGGGAATCCGATCATAATTCCCTTCGGTCGGTGCCCAGGTATGGCAGGAGACATGACGAAGACGGAACTTGGAGATGGATGAAAGTATGAGTATACTGTTGAAATCCAGGAGAGCGACTTACATTGTAACCATCTACTCGTTAACATTCCATCCGCCTGCACTCGTTTCTTTCCCTCAGTACTCATACTGCGAAACTATTAGCCTTGATACCAGCAGTGAAAATTTAGCCGAAGAACAAACCTATTTAGAACACAAAATCCAACTGCATCAAATCCAAGCGGTGTGAAATATCTAGCCGCATCAACCACACACTCGATCAAATTATCATATCCTTCCACCTGACCAAGAACTACCTGCATGACGACTACAGGCATACTTGTCGCTATCTTCGCCAGTTGTCTTGCCATCAGCTTGACATTTGTCTTTGATATTCTCTTTAACAGATCCCTTGTTTCCCTCTCCGTCTCCGCAACCTTCAACTTCAGCTCCGGAATCCGTTTGGAGGAGACGGTACTCCATTCACCATACAAGCTATATCGCGTTGTGGTTGGAAAGCATTCGAGAAGTCGCCAGACCTCGTTAACAAGGCCAGCATTACCGTCCGTAAGTGAAACAGCAGGCACTAAAATGGCGCGGGAAAGATCGATCCACCTATTCTTATCCTCTTCGGTGCAATCAGGAGCTTTGAGCACCATGCGTCCAATGCGGCAGATCCTGGTGAGAACACCCGAGTCTCTCCCAACACGAGGGCCGAGGATTCGTCCAAGTGTTTCCATAAGACGGACAACATCTTTAGGATTTCGACAAACAGGGACACCATCCTTCCACTCGTCCCAAAAGAAGCGATATTCGATATCCCCGGTTTTTAGCTTAAGGTTACTAATTGTAAACGATACCATAGCCTTTCGTCGAGGCTGATCAACAAGCTCAAGGCCACCAGGAGCAGTGATTCCGATTTTCCGCATACCCATTTCGGTTCGATTAGGTCGTAGAGGTAAATAGACTGCCTCGATCGACTGGATGAGAATGCGGCCAATGTGATCGGCAATATCGTCAGCAGGCCCAGGAAGGAACGGGTATTTCCCTAGGATGAACATCGCAGCGGGTATAGCGCCAACAGCGAGTAAGTATTTGAGGAGAATGACTTTTTGGTTGTCTTGTATCTTGGGCTTCGGTTCCTCAATCTTCTGCTCCTCCGGCTTCTTCTCTTCGGCGGCGGGTGTTGAATTTGAAGATGCTTTAGTCCGCGGTGGGGGCGGTACGGTATCATCGGCAAGGGCGCCAGCCATCATGAGGGCATTACGTTTCCCCCCGCGCTGCTTCTCTTCCATCTTCTTCTTCCAGGCAGTGTGTAGTGATTCCATACCTTCCTCGTCTCTAGGGCTAAGGTGAGGGTATAGGTCTGCCAGATCCACAAAACCGATCTTGATCAACAGGGCGCTGAGAACCAATAGATTCTCTGGGGTGGATTCCTTAACATCTTCTTGCTGGTAATATCGGAATTTGAATCCTAGAAGTTGGGCAGCAACCTTATTCCCTCCTTTTTCATATCCTTCCGGCGACTCAAAAAACGCAGAAATCCCTTCTTGATGTAGTTTGTCAAAGAAAGCTCCATCAGCAACTGCTTTCAGTCTCTCCTTTTCGGCCTTTTGTTCCTCTCTTCCTTGTTGAGTAGTTGACTCATCATCATTCAGAGTAGGGAGGTGCTTAGGCCACCACGCGCTTCCTCTCAGTAACTTGACGAAAAATCTGGCGTTAGAAACAACTGTACAGGCAGCAGTATCTAATAACACGTCCAAAACCCTTCCAGGATCTAGTTCAAACGCGCCAACCAAGCCTTTTACCCGTTCCCCAGTCCTTGCGACAACTTCATATGGCTGAGAGGAGTAGGATGCTGTGAAAAATTCTGTGATTAGTTTTGCAAACCCTTCTGATTCCTCCCGAAGAAGATTGTGTCTTCGTTGCTTGTAAACTAGACTGGTTGTCACTTTAATCGCTCGCCTTGAGAACATCTGTGTCACAAGGCCGATAGCGATCAGGGTACCCGACTCAAGTGTCGACGATATTACATCTTGTGGTATAGGATGAGGGATAAGGGATTTGAGAAGAAGAGCCAGATTCTGAGGTGTTGTCTTTTCGCCAGAATCGCCTACCTCGAACTGATGTAGTGACGAGAGGAACAAACTTCGCAGATCGAGTCCGGCCGCGTTGTCCCTAAAATCTAAACTTGTTAAGACATCGGTTAAAAACCTCGCAGCATTATCCACCGAGAGACGGCCATCGATAGTAGCCTTCACAAGTTCCTGGAAGATGATGCAGGCTGAGTCGGTGTCTTTGTCCCTCGTAGCCTTCTCCAATAACTCCTTGACACGCGAGAACCCCGTTGACTGCCATTCTTTGATAACGGCATCGGTCAGGTATTCCCAATAGTAATAATCGCGCGGTGTAGAAGGGGGGGTAGGTTGAGTAATGAGATTCATTAGGTCGTCGGGGGCGTTAAGTTCATCCATAGTACGTCGCTGGGGTGTTCGTTGGATTTGAGGTTGTTGCGCTTGTTGCTGAGATGAGGAGCTCTGTTGGCGACCGCGTCTAGAGCGACCGTTTCCTCCTCCACCTCCGCCATGACCACCTTGTCCACCACCTCCTCCACCTCCACCGCCACCACCGCCGCCGGAATTATTCCGGGGTGAGTACTGATCGCCCGAGCGGCCAGGATTGTAGGGCGACATGCGGGAGGTTTGATTATTATCGGAGTGTTTTCGCTTGCGATTGCGGTCACCTGAATGACGATCGCTGGGCATGACGAGAGAATAAGAGAGAGCTAGAAGAGCGGGGAGGGATGAAAGAAAGAGAGAGGTCCGGGGGGGGGGGGAGGGAGAAGGTGGGAGGGGAGTAGAACTCCCGATTAATCGAAGTTGATTGTGAGGCAATCAAAGTTGTAAAGAGAGCTGTAGATAGAGAGTGCAGTGAAATGGAGTACAAGAGGGGAGATGAGCACAAGAAATCTCTGGACGCGTTCTCGTTTGGTGGAGCAACAGAGAGACCAGAAAAATCAACAAGTAGATGAGAATGTAGCTAGTAAGCAGGAGATTCTCGGAATGGGGTGGATGACTTCGTTGAAGAAGCTATAGTCCTTTGGATACCGTCTGCGGTATCTCCTTCAAGTTCTTCTTGCTGGTGAGAGATGTTTTTTCCTGGGAAAGTTCAAAAACCAGTCGATGCAGGGAGGAAAGTCTTGGCGAGTAAGATACATGTATGATGTGTGGCTTATGTCAGCCACACTCACAAAGATGCACAATCACGTGCGGGAGGGTTTATCCGAAGAGTAAATGTAGATACGATACTGCATGTAGAAAGACGACTCAAGTTTGCTTGCGCACACAACCGTACTCGATGTATGTTAATACACGCCGTCTTCCTGTACTCAACCACAAAGACAAACCCTTATCAACAAAGTTAAGAACACGTGTTACCGGGATCCTCCGGAGAAAATATGACGCCCTCAACTTTCAAAGACTGTTGCCAAGAATCGGTTGCACTAAGCAAAATGGTTTTACTTGGGCACGCTAGCTCTCTTAAGCATTACTAACTTCCGAGATTGTTTGCTATCTAGATCAGTTAAGGCCAGAACTTGCGGATTCCATGGAATATGCGAGTGACGTTTTTTTGGTACAATCTGATGGTTCATCGCCGATCTTTATAAACAGTGGGACGAGCACTGCATGATAATACGAACTATTGGCAATCTCAATGTCTACAAACTCATACAGTCGAATCTCTCTATGAGGTACGTCGGGGCCAGAGATTGGTATATCCTAGATTTGATTTCTCTATTATAGGGGGGCCCGGGCCAGCATTGACAGATTAAGGGATCCTAACAGCAAAGCCTAGAAGGATCTTGAACACATACATACCTTTACAGGACGATTCTTCATTAGGGTACAGTTATAGGGAGGTTTGATCGTACATGTACCCTAAAGGCAGGTATGACCACGTGCCACTACTTGTGTTCCATTCATATACTTTTGCACACAATAAGTGCGTTTGCATGTACGTGTAGTTTGTTACCTGGCTGAGCCTGGGACCCCGCCGCGAGCCCAACCTTGATAATTGGTCTTTGTTCGATCGTTATATTGATTGTGACAGCGGAGTTAGTTCTCGGCATGCTCGGGCGTTTATTAAATGGCCGGATATCGTTGCAATCAAATCCCTACTAAGAACCCCGACCATTTGGTGAATTAACGCCCGAGTACCTAAATACAATATAGGAGGGAATTTAGTAGCACTTTTATAGTACATGTAGCAGTTGCCTCGGCAAAAGAGATAGTAATGGTGTAATGGTCATGGTCCAGACCCCGCCAAAATTATTACAGCCAGGATAATTCCAACAGTTTTAGTCGTTGCAAGAATCGAGTGATAATCGGTGATTATGCGAAACAAGCCTTTTCGTCCCCCTTTCCTGCAGTAATGGTGGCTGATAGGGTTTTATATACCATTTCCAAGAACCAGTCATTGCCAATTGTCGTTATAATACCGACGATAAAAACCTCATTAACCAACAATACATGCATGTGTCAGTGCCTCTACAACTAGTATTCAAGATTAATTGGCACATCACCAAAACAGCCTAATTCACAAGCACCTACTAACTCCAGGCTATGTGATGTTAATTTAGACCTATATAGAGATGTAATTAACTCCGTTGACCGGCCTAGGATCTAATAACTTTGAACGTTGTTGTCGAGTCTGTACGTGGCCGCATCGTCAAATTAACACGCCCATCCCTGTGCCACAGTTTTCGAGTAACAATATTGTCATCTTGATATTTCTGTTTATATATAAGTATTTGTGAGCCTCTATCTACCATATCCATATCACTACATGTACTACACTAACAACCTTTACAACATGCCTTACCAGTACTCAAGAATGCACCCCGCGCACAGCACATCCCTTACTTCACGCTTCCCCCACCCAACACCTCGCAGTCCTCTTGGACTTCTCTCTCCCTCACACGCCCTTAGACACACTCTTTTCCACCTCACTATGGTGCTCACCCTCGCTATTACACTCTTTCTTCTCCTCTCGCTTTCACCAGATTCGCAAGCTTTAGACGCACCTTACACTGATCCCAAGTCCAAAACATGCAGCACGCCTCTTTTGCGTAAAGAATGGTACCATAAACTCCCGGATCCCTCAATACCCTCATCGTAGAATATTACTAATACCAAAACCCACAGGCGCGCACTCAATGCTTCCGAACAGACCGCCTACATCACCGCAATCCGCTGCCTTACCAACCAACCTACAGGCCTTAAAAAGCTCCTCCCAGGCTCGCAGTCGCATTTTGACGATTTCCAGGGCGTGCATATCCTCCAGATGGAGAACGTGCACCTAAATGGTCGGTTTCTGCCTTGGCATCGGTACTTCACGGCAGTGTGGGAAGGTGCATTGCGAGGGTCGTGTGGGTATAATGGGTCACAACCGTAGGTCTTTTCTTTCTGGATAAAGTGTGCGTTTTCGTGCTAATAGAGTAAATAGGTATTGGGACTGGACTCTTGATTCAAAAGCAGGTAGCATCTGGGCCGAGTCACCAGTTTTCTCTCCCATCACCGGATTCGGTGGAAACGGTACGACCCTTCTCAGATCTATCTTATGTAGTTTAATATATGCGAGACTCCTAACAGGATTGATCTAGGGCCTTACGTGTCGTGCGATGATCAGCCCTACGAGTCAAACTGTGTCATGAACGGTACCGGCGGCGGTTGCATCACTAATGGCCCCTTCGCAAACTTGACCCTTCATATGGGCCCCGGCAAAAGGGTTGTGCGCAACGACCATTGTATTACCAGGGATTTCCACCCCTACGTACAGGACTGGTTTAGCGAGCAGGAGGTAAATAGTACGTTAAACGAAAAGAGCTTTGAGAGCCTGTGGAGACGGATCGAGGGAATGTTTGAAGTTAGGTCTCTTGGATTGCACGGGGCAGGGCATCTAGGGGTTGGTGGTGAGTAATTTCTGAACAGTTATATATATCTCAGTGGTAATTGTGGCTTGCTAAGGTGCCTGTAAAAATATAGGAACATTAGCAGATGTTTATTCTTCACCCGGAGGTAAGTGGAAGAGAGCTAACCTCTTCTGTTAGCTACTGACTAAGTGAAATTTCCGGCAGATCCATTGTTTTACCTTCATCATGCAAATTTGGACCGTCTGTGGTGGCAATGGCAACAGAAAGACCCAGAAAAGCGTTATCTGGATATCTCGTCACCTGATATGCAAGGCAGTGAGGCGAAGAGGGTGACGCTGAACTATGAGCTGAACATGGAAAAACTGGCGAACAAAGTGGTTGTCAGAGATATCATGAAAATCAATGGCGGTATACTTTGTTATAATTATGTGTGAATAGTAAGTTTTTGGAGATGTAATTACTTGTGTCGTTTATCACTTATTTCAATATCGAGGCGTATTCGACAGATTAAATTCAATGAATCTGCATATAAACCAAGGGCGTAATGTGTTATCTTAGTTGGGCGTGCGTATTTTATATCAATCAATCAACATTTATTCATTCAAGTACACACCATATGTCCTGACTTTCTCCTTGGAGTTATTTCCTTTGACCTCTTTGGTTAGTAGAGTAATCAATCCCTGTTGGAGAAACGGCCCGGTCCCAGATCCATCCTTGGATACTGGTAGCCAAATTGATATCTAGGACAACCACGTCCTTCAGCGGCGATAATAGCTCAGTTGGGAGAGTGTCAGACTGAAGTCTTCAATATCAATCGGGGCGTCATCTGAAGGTCACCCGTTTAATCCGGGTTTGTCGCATTTTTTTCCGCCTCTCCCTTAGCAGATAATCGGTTGTAGAGTTATTGGTTTATATATATCTCTTATGTGAAATATCTAAGGTCAACTTTCTTGACCTCTACAAGGTATAATAATAGGGACTACATGTAATTGCATAAGGGAAGGTTTCTCCTGTCGCATTCAACCTTTGACCTGGCCCTAGACCCACAGTTCCTACCAAGCTCGTTCCAGTTTAAGATTAGTGACAACGACGACGGATAATATAAGAGTGTAACCAAGTGGAAATGATAATTTTGCATAATTACATAAACACGAAAGCGGTAACAGAAGTACCTCCCCAATTCGCTAAGAGGACTCAGAAATACTCCCATGCTGCATACTGCTCCGGATCCCATTTAGTTGTCCTCAACCACACCTCATAAAAGACATTACATCGTCTACCTCACTTACTACATCAACTACCTCACTTATCACCCACTGCAAAATCCCCCCTTCAAAAATATTATCTACATATTGTTTTATCATCCTCTATCCTACTCATCACGATCACAATGTTGGATGACGATTTGAACTGCAAAGCTCTAGCAGAGAAGCTTGAAGCATCCACCCTCATGGATAATTCCAAGGCCTCTGTCTCTGGATCTTCATCCACCCTCATGGATGATTCCAAAGCCTCTGCCTCTGGGTCTTCATCCACCCCTATGGGTGATTCCAAGGCCTCTGCCTCTGGATCTTCATCCACCCCCATGGGTGATTCCAAGGCCTCTGCCTCTGGATCTTCATCCATCTACAAGAAAAAACCCTCTTCAGGCCATGGTGGGAAATCCTCATCGAGCCGCAAGAAGGGGCTTCCGTCAAGCTCCAGCTCGGGACCTTCAAGCTCCAGCTCGGGGTCTTCAAGCTCCAGCTCGGGGTCTTCAAGCTCCAGCTCGGGATCTTCAAGCTCCAGCTCGGGATCTTCAAGCTCCAGCTCGGGATCTTCAAGCTCCAGCTCGGGACCTTCAAGCTCCCGCAAACCTTCTTCAAGCAAAAAGAGAGCCGCCGCCGTCGCCACTGGCACTTCTCTGTCCACCATCGCTGAGGAACCTCAACCCACTTTGGGTACATACCGTCAAGGTGCTCGCCCACAAGCCACCAGGCAAACCTCCTCCTCCGCACGTTGTCTTGTCCACAGAAGACCATGCCACTGCTATCTCATGGCCGAGGGCCAGCCTCTCGCTTTTATGATGAAGTGTGCTAGAGAGATGGACCAGCTTGGCCCGATTGGGTTCGCAAAAAAGGGTCTCCAGGAGAATCCGATTTTGGCCTGGTTTTTTTCTGGTTATCAGTTGATGGAGGAACAGGAGGAGGAAATGAGGGATATCATGTGGAACCAATTTGACTTCGCTTTACAGAGGGAGGCTGAAAAATTGGGGTTGCCAAAAAGGAGGTAATTGCGGGATCAAGGGTCCCTTCGGGCGGCCACGAAATGCAAGTAAGTTAATTTCTCTCTCAACACTAGCACTGTCATCATCTTTTTAAGCCTCCTCGCCCTTTGATTCCTGGATGGAACTATTGATGCTAATTCGCTTATAATAAACAGTTACTTTTCCTGCTGTCAACCAACTCAAAAGCTAGTCCATTTTTCTCTTACAATTCTATGTTAAAAAGTTAATTCAACGATTTCGGGGGTTCTTTCCATGGTTTAAAAGCTCTTTCAACCTTCTCTCTTCAACCGAACGAGCGATTTTTCGTAAATGTTATAGGCCTTCTAAACGTTCAATTTGTGGTGAAGCCCCCCCAGCTCCGTTGGAAGATTAGATACTTTAGACGCACGCAGACTAGCCTAAGCTTCTCGACAACTTCGGACCTAAGTCGTATCTGAACCTTAGATAAAAGATCATGCAACCCGCACCCCCCCCCCCCCCTGTCTTTTGACGATAAATCTAGCCGAAAACCATAATCTGTAGGTCTGAGGCGCATATAATAGACCACTATTGTAGAGATCGCGATTGATAGCATTGATCCAATACTATATTGTTTGTTGGCTTGCAGTACACCATCGTACATGTGCATACTCGGCGATCTATAAAAGTAAGCACAAGGGGGAGGGCACTATAGATAAAAACAAAAAAGAGCAAAGCCATTAAAGCAATTAGTTTAAGCAAACGTACATGTATTAGCATACTATGCACATGTACAATTACATGTAGTTATAAATATGTCATATACATATGTCTTTTACATGTATATCGTTTGTGATAAAAGTAGTAAGGAGGATCGTAGACCCTGATATAAATGTATTAGATCGAATCAGTATCACAACCTAACCTGTTATATCACGATACCACAAACACGTTCTAGTGGTTGCAACACTTGTGACGTAGCTTCAGACCATTCATTACCCTCGGATCTCTACAGTTTGATCTATAGTCAGTATACAGGTACGTGTGTTTACAGCTGATATACTTACCCTCTACATATTAGCGTATATCTCCACCACCACCACCACCACCACCACCCCCACCATCAATCAATCGCCTTTCATAAAAATCATCAGAAAGCAATAACACGACTTCATCTACCAAACACAGACTACCAAAATGCCCTCATCCGTTCCCACAGAAACCCCCGCCCCTCAGTGTCCTGGAGCTGGCGGCTGTGCGAGTTTGCCAACCGTGAAATCCCTTGCTTCACCCTCTACTGTTAGCAGAACCACCATGCCCCTACTTGGAGCGGTTAATCGATATCCGGACAGTCATAAAAACACTACCACGTTGAAAGCTCCAGTCTATGATGTGCTTTCGCTCACCAAGCATGCGTTTCAGACCACATCCTGGGGAAAGCCCGTTGTTCGGCGTGAAGCAGTTACGTACGTGGATGTACCTGGGATATCCGAAGATTACCTCCCCGCTATCTTCAGCTCTGCCCCTGGCGTCGAAAACTCAATCATGTTCATCAAGCATCTCCAAACCAAGTTTGTCAGTGTTATCCAGGAATGCAGCGACCGCCTCTTCTTAAACCCCGATATGTGCCTCCCGGAGCGCGCCTTCTTTTCTGAATTCCAGCAGTCGGTAGATGAAATGGGCGCCGAGGTACAGAAGATTATGGCTGGAGTTGTAAAGGCGGAATTGTTGGAGACCGATGAGCAAATGCTTCATTCGGAAATCAAGTTGTACAACTATATCAATCATTACCATAAGATCTTGGAAAGTCTGGTAGAATATGCCGGGAAAGGGGAGGGAGGAGTAAGACGGGGTACGAATATGAGGCTGGTCATGAACGAGAGAAAAAAAATCCTGATGAGGGAGTACCACCGTAGTCTGGAAGATGATATCGCGCTCGAGAGCGAAGATGATGATTACGAAGGCAACCAACCCGAGAAAATCGAACAGGATGAGAAGGATAAGAAGGATGAGAAGGATGAGAAGGATGAGAAGGATGAGAAGGATGAGAAGGATGAGAAGGATGAGAAGGGTGAGAAGGATGAGAAGGGTGAGAAGG
Source organism: Morchella sp. 2018-W26 (assembly GCA_024713715.1). Taxonomy (NCBI): domain Eukaryota; kingdom Fungi; phylum Ascomycota; class Pezizomycetes; order Pezizales; family Morchellaceae; genus Morchella; species Morchella sp. 2018-W26. The sequence goes on from JAMGYX010000016.1 coordinate 253,487, forward strand.
ATAAGAAGGATGAAGAGAGGAAGGAAGACTGAGAGTGGGGGGGGGGTAAGGGGGTGAGGAGAGTCAGGCGGTTGGGGTGGCTGGACAGGCAAGGTGGGAGCGGCCGATGGAGGGCGTGCTTGTAGACGAGAATTAAATTGGGGGGATGAATTGTGCTTTAACAGATCCTTTGATACAATGATTGAGGTTGATTGATATCTCATACATGTACGCAGCCCAATGATTGAGGTTTCTAATATGTGTTATATTTTTTTTGCGGCGAATCTTTGCAAAACTACGACCGACTAAGTTTCGATCGGTCAGAGAGCATGCATAAGAATATTAGCACCGTATATAAAGCCACTCTTCAAAAGTGTTCGTGGTTGATATATAAGATGGCCAGTGCTCAATGTGGCCTACAGAGTTGAATGATCCAAGAACTCAATTGTATCTATATAATTACAGAAACTTGATAACAGAGAATAAAAAAAACAATGAACATCTAATATTGATTTTAGCCTCCATTAAGTAGTACTGGTGGCTTGAGATTTTAAACATTTAAATGCACAGTTTGATAACTGACTTGAGCCGGACATGTCATTAAATCCGAATCACGAACACTTTTGATGAGTGGCTGTATATATTTTATAACTCTAACTAAGGCGACCTATGGAAGTATAAGAGCATAAAACTATCACCCGGTAGCCACTACCATATAAAAAGAACACTGTCTGCATAGACTCACTATTCCTAGACCTAATACCCCTCCTCCATCGCTGCGATATATGGCACTGGTTGCGGAGGAACGAGGAAAAAAAGATTAGTCAAGTAACCTAGATGATTCGAATCGATGCAAACTCATGAATCGATAGGAGTATAAATAAAGGTCCGGTAGGAAAATATCTATAAAATACCAGTGCACTGTACTTTTAGTTTTCGAAACTTTTAGAGTTCCCTACACACATGCAGGTATGACGGGTAGAAGCCTTTGATGCCCTACAAATTTCGCTCATGCAGAGACAATCTTTACTTGGTCACAAGAAACAAAGAAAAAAGCAATCGGGATACCAACAAGATATCACTCCACGGGGCGCTTCAGACCTTTCATCTCATTATTGCCTTCAAACCCACTCCCAGAAAGGTCATATCCTTCGGGCTGCATACATGTATGAAGTATCAACCAATCAATCACTCCCAGAAAGGTCTCTAGTCCCAATAAAAGTAAAATAGAACAGTTAAAACCTTAACCTTTGTGACAAACTGCTAAGATCTGGACCCTATCTCTGAAGAATACATACCGTGTTAAAGTATAAGTAAGGTGAGGGTAGTGGAGAAAAGTTGTTGCACCAGGTGAGCTGAACATAGATTTTCAATCGCGAATAGAGAACTGCACTGATAGAATCAATGGTCTAATAAAAACATACATAGCAAGATGCGTTGGAACAACTCACAGAGGGGAGAATATTTCCCTTAATCTTGCCGTTCTTTCTTTATTGTTGAAGTGCCACAAACCACTAGAATCCTTCAAGTCAAGGAGGTTATTACCTTCGGCAGTAATAACTAATATATATCCGCCACCAATCCTAAGAAATTGGGTTTTTCCTTCTGCTCATACTAAAATACCGATTGCCTTCTTAAAACAATCTTTGAGTGTTGTCAAATCGGTTGGTAAATCTTCGCCGAGGGAACTTAGAATACTTATTATCGATTGGTCTACTATATCGTCAGTTCGATCAAGTCGGTTGAAAAGCAGCTGCTAGCGTTGAGTATAACTACCACTCATCCATTCGATGTATTCTACCCTTCCAGGAAACATGTCGACCTTCTTTCCGCTGTTGCAATCGTACAAAGTGTAAAGAACACCATTGATAGGTGAGAGGAATTTATTTTGCAGTTTGCTAGCGCGGTTATTCCTACACTCGTTGTTGGCATATCGCACATATAAGGTTTTTTGGGGGCCGGTATATATATACGCATCCACCAGTCGCTTACGGTTATCTGCCCACCCCGTATGCTCTCTTTTGTGAAGATGCTCTAGTTGCGTTTCAATTTCCGCATGCTCGTCTGCAAGATTGAACAGGTTACCGCTGATGGTGTCGAGGTCATAAATAATATCTGAAAGCTCATTTGTAAGGGCTGTAGCGTGCTGGATAAGGGTGACCTTGGGCGATGAAGGTTTGAGACGTGGTGTGGCTTTGTGGAGGGGATAGCGGCAGATTTTGGAATTGGATTGGGGGGTAGAGGTTGGAGCAAAGTTGGTGGTGGCCATTTTGATTCTGATGGTTATTGTGATGGTACGTGAACGAAATAGATAAATAATGACGACTTAAACTACACGTAGGCATTTTCGCCCTCTGATATATGTACGAGTACGCTATATACGTAGTCATCAAAGATCACTCGTTGGCGTAGCTAAGAATGAGTGATATACTGTGATCAAGCCTGGGTATACTGCACGTTGAACTGGATATAAAGGAGCTCGGTCCAGAGACCTGAGCGCCTAAGTAGGTAGTTTAAGTTTTATATTAATTAAAGACCAAATAAATGAGTCTTTGAATTTGCTCGATTACTTAATCCTAGAGGTCGGTAGCCGGTAACAATATCCTAGGCTCCTGACAAAGCTTTGACTTCCAAATTTGTTCAATAGTATATTAAATTCTATATATGCCAATAAAAAAATAAAATAAAAAACTTATTTCTTGCATATTGTATCCTGTATAACTCCCGGATAAGACGTACCGCGCCAATCAAATCTCGCGATCCGCTCCCCCAACTCTGTTTCCCTTCCCGCATTAAGCAGATATCCTACAGGTTGATTTGTTTCAGTACCAACTCTTAAGATCTTAGGATTTATTCATCTTACCCTCTTCGGCAACATAATAATAATCGTCGCTTCTCTGCGCCCATGGCAAGTTTTCCGAAAGAATATCCCCCAGAGCACAGCAACAATACCCATGTGACCCACCACATTTCTCGCGGAAAGTTGCATGTTTGCCCCAACTGATGAATACTTTTGGCATTTTCAAATTGACGCCGTCTTCCGGAGTTTGATTGCGATCATCCGTACTGGCAGTGGCACCCGTTAGCCTCTATGTTAGAGGAGAGAGAGGGGAGAGAGAGGGGGAAAGAAGTCGATAATACTTAGTTGTCCAGACTTCATCCCATCTATATTTGTTGTAACTCCCATGATAACTATATGCTATCTCTACTGGCGCCCATTGGTTGTCTTCTTTCTTCCAGGTTACGTATATTCTCTCCCAGTCATATTTATGACCTGTTCCGCCACGACCCCAACCATCCTTTGGGAAAAACAGGTTATAAACCACCTAAGCTATGTTAAAACTGGCTCTCCATACACCGCAGCTAAACTTACTCTGACTTCGCTCTCATTGCATTTGCTAATACTATAATAAGTAGGGAATGCTTTACTCCACTTGCCCTCTCCAGGGCTATCGCACCCTCCATTGGTATCCGGCCAACGGCCCGGCTCTATCCCTGGAGCCTGATCACCGCCTGGTGTAGTGGCGCTTTGGGGATAACAGGTATCATGTCCAAGATACCGGGAAAAGTGCCAGAGACTATACGGGTCGTTAGACATTATAGTAGCGACAGAGAAAAGTTACTCACGGCCGAGCCTGCCAGGCGACTTTGTAGCCGCCATTCGTGAGCAAATCGGACTGGAATATAAAGTCTGGAATCTTTAAACCGTCTGCAGACGGGATCGCAGTGTTTATAAAATCAGGGTTGGTGATGCCAATATTAGGGGCATAAAGGGAATCGTTGGAGGCAGGCGGTGCCATTTGGGAGGCCACCGCTCGGGGAAGGACCTGTAGTGCTGCCAGTAGGACGCATATAGGGCTGAGAATAAACATTATTTCCTCAGGATAACTAAAGAGTGACACCTACTGAGAGTTTTCCCGCAACTTTGGGTAGTGCTGGTTCCTCAGATTTATTCACAAGAAGTTCGGCGGGCCCCGAAATTGGTTGCCAACGTCCTAACTCCACAACTGACCAAGGGCATATCACCAGTGCCTTTCTCACCAAAACATCGCTGCGCGCGACCAATCAACACCATCAAGCCCTTCGTACAGTGGCTCACTTGAGACTTATTACCACGAACCAAGATACAGAATCCGATCACACGCAAGCGCTTCAGTCATTACACACGTAAGATATGAATGGTCTGAGGACTGTGGTTGCTAACCAGCTACCAGAAACTTAATCTTCTATCAACGCGTGACATCCATGGATAGATAGCATTTGTCTTGCGGATGATTTAAGATGGCATGTAGACTTGGGTTAAAAGGTTATCTTGTTCGATCTGCACATGCTTCGGCACTCACGACGTTGTGAGAATAACCTCCGAGACCTTGCCTGCTAATGTGGGGTTTTTTTTTTTTTTAAATCATAATTTCATTGGTTTCTAGGTACAAGAATGTTGCGTGCAGGGAGTCCCTATGGCATAAATAAAACCTATCCCCTCAAATCCACAAAAGAAAACCGCCAAAATACATAAACACATTATAGGACAGCAAGGAGATTCCTACACTTCCTCCTCAGACACACTTACATCTGACAAAGAAGATAGAGAAGAGAGAGAGGACGACGACGACATCGAGTACAGAGGAGATTTAGGTATCTGCATCAGCAAACTACTACTTGTGTATGCAGTCTCCCAACAGTCTCCCGGGTCTCCCGAGAGTCTCCTGAGGCTCCTGGATATTTTTTGAGTCTCCTGAGGCTCAGGAGACATCAGGAGACAAATGAAGTCTTGCTGATGTGGTTTTTAACTGGAAAACCTGTGCGGGTGGCTGTAATATACTGATTTAACTCATAAACCGACTGAGAAGAAAGAAATAATTGATCAAGTGTAGAAATATTTGAAAGATAGAGAGCTCTGGCTTCGTTTCGAGCTGAGCATTGTAAAATAGCGTGGTTCAAGTCTTCGTCTTCTTCCTCGCATCTTGGACAGATGGTAGGGTCGTTCGGACGCATCCAAGAAGGATGAGCAGCAAGATAGCTTTTGTGGGCTCGCATTTGACAGATTCTACCTGAGGTGAACCTGCTAACGGCAAGATGAAAGTGAGGTTTGGGTGTGATCGGCCAATAGTAGTACGAAGGAGTAGGGAGACGTTTCCACATTTCCAATAAGTGCTTTTTGATAAGAAGAGGTAACCTTGGGTTTGGCCCTTGGTTTTGGGCGAAATCCGGGGAATTTGTTAAGAGTTGGAAGCAGAGCTCGTCGATGGGCAGCCTGGCGACGCCTTTGCGGTTGGAGTTCCAATTTATAGGGGGGTTTTGTATGCCTCTTAGTAGAAGCCGATTGCAGTTGTTTCTGAAATTACTTGAGGAGGGAAAGGAGGAAGGAAGCCGAGCCGAAACTGGGTTTCGCTCAGGATCTGCATTTAAAATACGAGCGGCGTAGCGAAGGCGAAGCGATGTAAGATATAGGTCTATTGGGGGGCAGGAGGATTCTGCTTGAAGAATCGATATAGGAGTAGATCGGAAGCAGTTGGTTCTGCACCAGGGTGAGTCTTGAGGTGGTTTCAGTAACTGTCGTTTTAGCGGATGAGGCTCCGTATGTTAGAATTGGGAGAATTGCCATCATGGCGAGACGGCGGCAGTTAAGGGCGGTTAGTCGCTTTCGGCGGAAAAGACGAATAGCGCAAATGTAATATTAGCGTTCTTTCTTTTTGGAAGTGTGGGTGTGGAGTGCAAGTAGAGGTGCATTGAAAGCCGTAATCCCAATTTGGAGGAGGGTTGTATTAACTTCATTTTGGAGATATGAGGTGTTGTCAGTTGTGACTTGTCGCAAGAAGTCTGTAGGTCTGTGAATCGATTTTAGGGCGAAGTGGATGTTCATAGGGCGGCCTGTGTCCGCTGCTTGGGTAAAGCATCTTTCTAGCAGAGTCGCATTGTGTGAATGGGAGGATGACGCTACTGTGAAGGCAAAGTCGTCCACGTATGACAGGGTAATTCCTGGAGAAGGGTCTTTGTGTAATACAGACACATAAATACAGAAGAGAAGAGGACTGATAGGAGAACCCTGTGGGACTCCTACGTCGACCGCGAGTGGTATTCTGGGGGAACCAGGGAAAAGAAGAATACATTTTCGATTAGAAAGAAAGGAGAGAACCCAGCTTGTTATATAGGCGGGTGTGTTGTTCCTGCTAATGTGGGGTATGTAGTTTATTGTTATATTAATATACAGGGATTCCTACTATTGGAGGGAAAAATAGTAGCAATGGGGACCGGCAATTGGTGCGGTGACTCTATATAGGCAATAATCAAGTTGATCCCTCTATTCATCTCTACCAGTGATTACTTATCTATAAGTGCGGACGAATGAACGACCCAGCAACTTTACTCTAGCTATAGGGGCCAGTTGATCATGATCATGATCGCGAGACCAGCCGGATGAATAACAATTACTAACCAAATGAACACACCACCAAACACGCTAGGCCCAAATTATGATCAGTGTTACATAAATCATTGCGACATAATTCAGGCGAACGAATCCGTCGTTTATTTGAGGAAGCGGGCATGCGGTCCTTAATGTGTTGACTATCCGGAGGTTTTATAACTCATGCCTCTTCGCACGTTCTGTCAGGCGGAGGTAACCTCCGACAAGAGTTTTAGCTGGAAGCACGACTCACATTGACTGTTTACTATCGAATCCGTTGTGCAGCACCCAAGGCCCGTGTCATTGTTCCCGCAAACCACTTGCGCAAAAACATTGACATCGCACTGAGAGCAAGGATTGTGAGAAATGGTACCTCGTGGTGTTAGACGGTGTGCTCATGTCTGACATCAACGTCGAAGTCATTGGGGTTCGAATTATTCTAGAATAGCCCGAGCGAGACGAGCATTTAGGGGTTGATTGTTCTCATAGTCTATCACTCGAATATATCACTTGTAGAGTACCCATCCATCTCACACTTGCAGTTGAAATCAGGGGAATTAGGGGATTAAAGGGCTTGCCATTCTCGGCCCCGGTCCGAATCTCCGTAGATGGTCAATTCGCTGCAGATAAAACATAAACTTCCGATCGCATAAAACCATCTCAATGACGGATATTAGTCTCCAACGATACAATAACAAAGTGTTTGCGTGTATGGGGTGCAATTCTATCGAAAAATAAAGTTTGAGACAATAGCTCGTTGCCAAAAATATATTCGGGACAGGTTTGGTTAGGCATAACATCACAAGTTGCAGCGCCAACAGCACCAAGAGCCCCTTTCTTAGATAACCCTAGCTAGCCATTCTACATGTAGCTCTATCTCCTGCACTTTTTGTTGCATTGAATAGATGTATGGTACAAACAAAGATTTCTCACGGGAGCGAGGGAGTACCATTGATTTACAGTCCAAGGTAAGGGGGTGGTGTTATTATTTTCTTTCTTTTTTGTGGCTTCATTGCCAGTGGTTTTGCTGTCCTTGCGATAATTAAACCCTAACCCAGAGACCGTTGTGAACCAAAGCCAAAGTATGATTGTGATGTTCCTGTTTCCTAACGGCTATCGACGACTTTCCCGAGCCCCCCCCCCCCCCCCCCAAAGGTTTATCACTCAGTTTTACGTTTTGAAGATTTTGAAGGGAAGCCCTTTTTGCTATCACGAATGACGTTCTTGGCAGGGTCTTGCTTGGGCCCTCAAAGATACTTATTTTGACCGCCGTATCCGCATCATCACATCACGGTTCGGGATAACCCGGTACACGACCCTCCCCCTCTGGCCTGTATCACAATTATTATGACGGTCCCGTTTTTATTCTACATACTATCAAGTCCGACTACGGCGTGGAAAAATAAATATAAATAAATTGTCTCCATGAAGTCATCATCGACTTCGGTTCGGAAAGAAACCACCAGGAAAGCTAAGTCGTTCGGTTAGATTTGGTGCCGAGTGGAACGCGCTCGACGCGCGGTTTAAGTTAACCTATTTAACACCCTCCTCATCCCGAGATGGTGATAGGATGGATATTGACGCGTTGAGGAGATTTAATAAATCGGTCGATATTAGAAAGGGTCCTTGATTGAGGGTGGTTCGACCAATATTGGCACGCGCGATCGGATGGAGGACAGAGCAAATTTGGACGAACATCCTCCATCTGGACCTACACACACTTGCAATTGCCTACTGCTGCTGCTGCTTAGGGTTCCCACAACGGCTCCTTCGACCGGAATTACTGGGAGGTTGATAATGCAGGCATACTGTCCAGTAAGAACGAGAGGCTTCCTAGGATCGAACGGATATATAGGTACACGAGTTTGGACGAAATCGGTTCCTGGAGGATCGTCATCACAGGAAGCAAGATCTCAAAAATCCCCGGGCATCGCCTAGGAAACAACTCCTTGTATGTATGTACCTAGGCTAGGTTTGTATGTAGGGCATGTAGTACCTACATACCCGGTAGGAATTTGTTCTCCCCCGATTGCGGTGGCGGTGAATCTCCACTTCCACTTGCCATTTCCATGTTAAACACATCGGAAGAACGGGGGGAGTTGGAGGCTAGAGAATGAGGAGGGAGGGGGGGGGAAATTGGTAGGTAAACGGTACCTCATCGATGAAACGAGTTCCTTGCAGGGTTCACAGCCAACATAAAGCTCGCTTGTGGTCCTGCACTAACCGTGTTCACCCCACGATGGACCGGGATGGGACGCCATGCAGTATCAGGGAAACCTAACCTACCCTACCTGACCTTGGGCAGTGGGCACCTCTTTGCGGTGAATAATGGTCAGATTCGTTTGTTCAAATGGTGATCTCTTGTGAGGAAGGGAAGGGGGGGGGGGGGGGACGGAAGGGTGTGATGGATCAGATCACCAACAGGCTCCTCCATCCCCTATTCGTGCAAACACCTGCTGAGTGCGCACGAGAGGTGTGTGGGTATCTGTTTGGATGGGTTATAGAAACCCTTGATTCCGCCCCAACTTGAGGGGGGTTTCCTTTCTTATTTTCCTGGCCTTTTTGCAAAGATCGTTCGTTTTTTGGTGGTGTGTTGTTTTTTTGGGTGTTTTTTTTCTTGTTAGTTATCGACTCGGAAGTGCTCCACTATTATTATTATTACTACATACTTACTACTACTACGCTGAGCGTACCAACCCTCTAATACATATACTACTACTACCCTTAACCCCCAAGGAATATCGATACTCACGATTCGATTCGATCCCCATTGAAACTCGAGACTTTTTTCTTTCTCACACTACATCTAACAAGTAATCAATTGTTACGACAATCACCGCAATCATGAGGCAAAGAGCTTTTTCCAGACCGGTACCGATTGTGAGTAAAAAAAAAACCCCCCCTCCTGAAACAGAAACCCGTCTCAGCTTTGCTAACCTGAATAGAAAACGAACCTTCCCGTGAAAGAAGCAGCTCTCCGCGAAGATGATGATGATACTGTCCTCCCACTCCCGCTGACACCACTCACACCTCGAACTGAATTCGACCTCCGTATGGCCTGTAAGGCCCTCGTCAACTCTCCCACCCCGGTATCAACCAAATCCTCAGTCCCCCCAACAACATCGTACAAGCAAGCACCCCGCAATGCACCCGTGTCTGCATCATTTACAACAAAAACATTCACCTCCCCCACCTGCTCCGACGAGGAGGCAAAGAAGGCAACCCTCCTCGCACTCACATCAAAACCACACCCAGCACCACCCCCATTGGAGCCCCTCTCGCCCATCCAGTATGAATTCGCTACCACTGCCACCGCAAGAAAGTTCAGCGTCATCAACCTCCGCGCCTCCGACGCAACGCTGAAGACGACCAGGATCAGCTCCTCCTCCGGCGCAATGGCAAGCCCCGTCCTGTGCCGTAAACCAACAGTCATTGACGTCTCCAACCGCCCCAAGACGGCCGATATGCGGTCCAGCAGAATGACAAAGAACCTGGAAACATTCGATGAGGATAGAGAGACACTTGCCTTGTTCCCAAGACCGGGTACTTCGCATCAGCAAAGCCAGAGACCAAGTACGTCCCACTACAGGCCGAGCACATCTCACCACAGGCCAAGCACCTCCGGCGGGTCAAAGGCATCGACCGTTGAGCTCAACGACCGCCCATTGCCGCCGTTGCCGGCCCACTTCATCAAGCCGGTACAGAGGAGCAAGAGCGATAGCGAGGTGGTACTGAAGAAGGCGTCGCTAGGAAGCTTTGGAAGGAAGATTGCGACGTTCTTTGGCCGGGGCAAGAAGCAAGAGGTTGCAGCTGCAGCGTAGGTTTGGTAATGGGCCCGGAGATTGTGGCGTGGCGGCTTACTGTGCCTTGTGGGTTTGATTGATTGTTAGATAGTGTCTAGTACATTTAGTGTAATATTTTCTTTTCTTTTCTTTCCTTTTTTCTCCCCCCCCCCCTTCCCATTTCCATTTTGGTTTTCCTCTTTCTTTTTCCTCTTACTTTTTTGGGCGTTCATCTTTTTTTATCCCTCTATTTTTTTTTTATCTATTTTTTTTTTGGTGTTTGGATTGCGACTAGATGCTGTGTCTCCTGTATTCCTGTTTTGGGAGGGTCTATTTTCTTATCTCTCATTAAATATCATTTTTCCTACTCTTTCCCTTTTTGTCCCTCGAATACTGTCTCTCTCGGGTTTCTTAGGATTCAAGCATCTATTCTCATGTTCACTATCTCTATCCCTCAACCGTTCGATCTGAAACCAAACAGCCAAAAATAACAATTAAAGAAACACATTCAGTCCTCCCCACCCCCCCTAGCTTCCAAGCAGGGGTTGAGGGAGGGGCTACCAAAACAAAAACATCTACATATGATTTCCCCAAATATTTGCTCTGTTCACTCTTCACTGGCCCAATCCAATTGGAGGGCCCCCGGTCCCGGTCCCAATCCGCGCAGGCAGAACCGCGCTATCCCCACGGGGGCAGGTCGCACAACATAGCGACCCCCCCCCGTTTCGGTCTCGTAATGCTCCTTTTGCGCGGCTTTGCGTAAGTCTAGACCTACATATGGCCCTGCAGAATATCAGTGTGGGAGGTGTGGATGGATATGTAGAGTAGCACCCGTAGGGCTGGAAATCCACTTGCGGGGGCGTGAGTGCCATAATGTGCGTGCATGTGTTGAACGCCGCTGCTGAAAAAGATGCATTGGGAATTTGGGATTGGGACTGGGACTGATGTGACGGTGCTGAACATGAGTGCTCATCTCGCTCGTCTCCCCTCGTGCTCCCCCCTGTTCGGCTGGTTATGTAAGGTACAGGTCGCACTACATACATGCTACTCTACTCAGTGGTACTTGGGGTATGTCCGACTACATGTAACTATGTAATTAGCTAAACGAAAGTAGAGGTCGAGCGGTAGATGTCGTAAAAGGACGAGTTGACCAATTAGTAGAGTTGAGTATCTACCCTCACGTACTACACCGCTCCAGTTAGGGGCTGGACGTACACATACATCATAGATACATGTGTGTATGCAGCTCCCAACCACCCCCCTCCTCTCCCCAACCCCCGGCCAACTGTTTTCACAACACTTCCTCACCGCAACGAGGGATTATCTCAATAGCGTACACTATATGTAGAAGCGGGTTCCAGTCGCGTCGGGACGTTTGTGCGGGGCGAGAGGCGCAGTGGTACATTTCCTTTCGCGTCGTGCTGGTCGGGCGTACAGCAGCCGAGTGATGGTGCATGAACTCACCTTCATAACACGGGGGGACCTATCATTCGAATTTCGGCGTGCGCGTGTCTGTAACATGTCCCATCACCTGCTTTTGGCAGTTGTTCAGAGTTTTCTCTCCCCGCATAGGCAGCCCTAACTTGCTACATGAGGGCAAGAGGCTGACACCGTGCTGGTTGGGGAAGGAGCCGTGCTCCATCTTTTGCCACTATTATCATGGCAGTAAGGAGTGCTGATGGTTGGCTGTTGCCATGCTGGAAGCAGCCCTAACCCTGACGGATGGCAGGCTTTATTATCGAATGCCTTGCCGTCGGCGGCCTGGAGTGTGGCCGGAGATAATCAGCCGAGGCACTCTGTGGGGGTATAGCGAGTTGTAATTTTATTTAAATAAGAGAATCATAAGCAGTAAGGAAGGGCTGGAGATACACGTAGAATCATTGCTTTTGCGTTTGGGTAGGACGGCGTGAATGGAATTAAGCTGGGTTTCCGGTACTGGCGGTAAAGTAGAGTTTGGTGCTCTTGTTAGCTGAAGATGCCCCACCCTCCTCTTCCGATGGCGAATGATAGGTGTTGTTTTGGGTGCGTATATGAGAAGGCTCTGGAGACCGGCCAAACAAGACAAGCCACGCGCTGTTGGTGCAAGCAAATTTGTTTAATAGGGACTAATTTGCGTAAAAGTCTTTTTCCGCTTGTATGATTGGCTGATGAGAGGATCGGCGCCAATCAGGTTGCCGGAGAAAGGCTCAAGGGTCTTTTGTTTGCGCAAAGTCTCTAATTACCTGCTTTTTGTTTCAGACAAGTGAGATGAGTCCCAGGAGTTGTGAATTTGGCGTAATCTTCGACGGAGAGGGCTGATGTTTGCGAGTGATATTATATGAAGCCAGCGCCAAAATGGATCATTGATTGATTGATATCTCATACCTACACGCAACCCGTAGGCTATGGTGGGAAAGCCGGCTCCAGATGGGGTAGGCAAGTCCTTATGTCCCACCAGGGTTTTATCAAACAAGAGTCTCTATCATAAGACGATTACTATTATGCCGTCGATGTCAGTGTTGTCGGCGGTGGGGGGTAGGTGGCTGAGAGGTGGGGCGGGTAAGAGTATAAAGAACTCGAACTAGCGGGGTTCCAAGACCGAAGATAGGTATTTACTATTGTTTCAGATATCTTGTTTCTCAGTCAAATTTTGAGGTCAAAAAACACCTCACGTGAGGCAGTCGTACCAACATACAACATGCTTACAAAAGCTATAAAACAATAACGCTCATGACGTATTTATGTTGGAATTGAAAACGTTGCACGAGCTGAAGATCGATCGTAGCTGGGGAGCTGATCTGGTAAGTCCAGAAGGCAAGATTGGAAGATGGCGGGTAGGACCAGATCACTATGCGATAACAATGTCCTGCGCGGGCCCAGATATTGGTGATGAGTGTAGGATGCTGGTCGAGATAACTCCCGGAAGCGCCGGGAACGAAGAAGTCTCGTTTTCCTTTAAAAGGTCCCAAAGCCAGCATTACACTAGACTACATAGATCAGAAATTAACAGGATATCAGTCATTGTTCTTTAAGTTGAGGCCATCTATATATTCTTTGTAGTACTTACGGTTATTTAAGTCATATTGTCGCTAGTGGGGTTTGAGAGTTCTCGCTGGCTAGCTTCTCTCATGGGGCTTCATCAAGGGTCGGGGGAATAATTCCCAGATTAGGTAGAAGGGGATTCGTACCGGAGCTACAGTTCGATCCTAGCGAGTTGGGAGAGTCAGAGCTACATGTAGTTGTGCTCTGTGGCCGACCAAGCAGTATACCGGAGTGGTGGGGGCGAGGTGATGAGGGTTGGATCAAATTTAAATGTAGGGCACTGTCTGAGATCTAGCTACATGTATCCATGTGGCACTGGTAGATGAGGACCCGGTGCGGTAGTCTAGGGCTACCGCATACATATAGATACCCAGCTACATGTATGCAACAAACATACATGCGCTTGTTTACCACAAAAAGAACAAGAGCAGAAACAGGGGTGATTTGTAGGGGAGGTCACCGCCACTCTGTTCCGACTGTCCTCGCCCTGGGCGACTGCATTTCTGGTTCTTATAGTGGTAAACGAGTACTTGGTGGGGTTGATTGCAAGGGCGCAGCCTGATGGAATACCTTTCCTTTCATGCAGCGGAGCTGTCATGCTTGTCTTTGATAGATTACATGTATTTTCTTTATTCAGTCCTATATCTTTGTCCTGTTCAGCTCCTATATCCTTTCTATCACGGCATATAGCACCCATGCACATGTAGGACCAGGTAAGAAGTAATCACAACAAATCACTCGGTCATGAGTATCACTCGACTAGACATGTCGTCAAGAAGTATTGATACTTCATACATGTATGTAGCCCGCTGTCGCCAAGAAGTAGCGGGGTGGTTTCTTTATTTTCTTTATACTTCATGCACAGCGGGGTAGTTTGATTGGTTGATTGATACTTCATATAGGAGTGCAGCACTAGCATGGTGGATCCACTTGATATTTCATACAATAAGATTACACATAATGCCAAGAAAGTCGGCAGAGTTTCCTGCAGGGTCTGCAAAGGAGCTTCCGACAAGAAACTGGCGTGCTGTAGAGAACCTAAACTAAGAGCAGAACTTGTATCGAGTACCAGCCACGTATAGTTCAACTTACCCCGCATTTAAGCTTTCTTCACTTCCACCTTCTCCATATTCTTTTTCAACTTTACGTGTATCTCGCTACATTCTTATCTTTATATCTTTTTTACCACCTATTACGATTCATAGATATATATCGTGAACGCCTGTTTCTTCTGCCTCAATTGTGGGTAGGTGTCGATAAGCAATGATGTGGGTAGGAATAGCGGGATGTGAGTACTGTTGGTATTCATTCAGTTATTTTTCGCTAATTGGACAATAGCTGTGGAGACGGCTGATGTTGTCTCTGGTCCCGGGTCCAGCTGCTTGTATGTACCTCTTCCTTTACCATCGTCATTATTATTATTGCCCTGCCCTGCTAATATTCTCCTGCTAAAATAGTAGAGAAAAAAACCCTAATACTTGGGTCCACCACCTATTTCTTGGCGGGTCAGGCTCTGGAGACGATATTTGTATGTATAATGGTCCTTGTTTTTTTTATGGCCGATACTTATACATGCCGAGTAATAGATCCTTTTGTGGTTCCAGTATTGGGGGCGAGGTGGTTTGTGCTGGTACCTTTTTTAGGTTCCTCGTTTTCTGATTAATGGTTTAATATATATATATATATACTGATGGCGACTCAGTAGTTCAACAACCGCTTCAGATAAAGAGCAACGGGCCTAGATAAGTATGTCGGGTTCAATATCATATGACGAGATTGTTCTAAAGTCATTAAACAGAAGGACGTTACACAAATACATGGCGATTAAAAACACTTACGTTATCTATTTTCCACCCCTTGTATATCCTTATTCTGATATATATAAAGTGCCTATCCCATGTGGGTACTTTACCTACGGGTTCCCATGTTAACTCATTGGGAGTGATGGTGGTAGTCTGGCCACTGGCTGGGGAAAGAGGAAAGAAGACTAAAGGGAAAAAGAGAATAACTCGATAGTCGTGATAAAATAGGCTGAGCCATCTGGCGGCTGCGACTGCATCTCTTTGAAACGGCGGGAAGGCCATCATAAACACAATAATCTCTACGATTTAATTGTACGTAGCTGGGGGACTTACCGCCTCTTGCTTTCTCCGTGCCTATCTCCTAGGTTCTGACAACTCATCCTCGGGTTGGACAGAGAACCCAGCGCTTCTCGCACCAACCCAATGGATTACCCGCTCTTATCAGTAGCTGAACAACCGTAAGGCCATATAATATCACTCGGTCTATCCAGGGCTGAGGTGATACCGACACCAATGGGGTAAGACTTTAAATTTGACGCAAAAGAAGAGAATGCGTTAAAGTCCTTGTTACTCACTTTACTAAAATTTATCGTTTTAGGAAAGATTTTTTTCTGTCGCCTCGCTGCTACTATCAACCTATAAAATGGTAGGTGATACCATCGTCCCTAGAATATTTCTAACAATTTACTCATATGTATGACTTTTAGCAATGGACAAGAAGTTGTGTCTGCCTACGACTTGGTGTGTGTTCAAGGCCTGGATTCGTAAAAGTGAGCATACACAACTCTTTCTCGCCTGTTCTAAACAATCAATTCTAAAAAAGGAAAGAAAAACTAACTATATGTATTCTGTACTTGAGCCGGAAGAGAAGAAGGCAACGAGCGAATCAACAATATCGAATCTGGCTACCTGTGTTAAGGCATTAGCTGAGAGAGAACCCTGGCCAACGGGGCACGCCGTCGACATAAAATTCTCTGCGGAAACATGTTATTTCTTTTTATTTTCTTTCTCATCGGCGGCTTTAGTTAGAGTGGTTGAAGCCTACACCGCAGAAAAGAGGGAAGGAGAAACGGCACTTGGAAGTCGATGGAATAGCTCCGTGCTGTCTGTACCACCTTCAGGGAGAAGAAAGGTCATGACTGGGGGTGAAACGGACTAGAGTGACAGGGGAGTATGTGTCCCCTTGGCACCGGGTTTATTATTAGTACATTATTGTGTAAGCCAAGCTTGGCACAAAACCTACATGTAGCTAGAAAAGGGACGAGCCAGTGTCTCGAGAATCCCATAAAATAAAAGAAAAATCAACTTGAAGGCAGGTGGGCTTTTCATGGGGAGGGAGGGGGGGCATGTAGCTACATGTAGACAATCCGTGGGTAGATTCTGTTGGCGAGGTCTCTGCTGGTACGAAGCACCCGCTAATATCGAATCTGTTAGTGGCTTCTTAACTGATGGAGCAAGCGAGTGACAGGTTGTGAGGCGTCTATACGAGTGATCCTTTATGACCAACCAAATCCAAATTAGAAAGCAACCGAATTGTGCTTGTGTACTCCTCCTGTAGGTTCCACTGGTATCCTAACTGGCCCTTGGCGACGATCAACTAGCAGTTGTTTTCCACACCCTCGATTTTTACCATGGTAACAGCGTGGAGTACATACCTCGTAGGAGTCTGAGGGAAAGGGCCTGGGTCTATAGGAATTAAGCAGGTGGTCGTTTCGTATGGACTATTAGCCCCTGGAGTGCTTGGGGACATCGTGTCATAGGGCTGGGGCTTGGGGCGTATCCCCTGGCGCGGTGGTGGCTGCGAGATGTCCTGTCGTGAGGAGTGGGGAGATAGGAGGTAGTGCATAATGGTGGGTATGGGTATGGGCATGGAGGACGGAGGGGCGGAGGAAAGGGGGGGACTGTAGAGTTGGGACAATTTACTTGGATGTTTAGATTTTTAGGGCGCAGTGTGTTGGGGGTGAATGAGGTGAGGGTGGGTGTGGAGAGAATTTTTTTGGCGGTGGAGTGGGGTTGGTGGGATTTTGGAGGGGAGAAGCGGGGTACTGGATGTTGGCTAGGGAAAGAAAAGATTTAATCTTCGCGCCAGGCATTCGGGATAGGCGTAACGGGAAGTAGCTAGAGGTACTAAGTAAAATGTCTGGCTTAGAAAACGTGATGAGTTCCGCTAAAGCAATGTTTTTAAACATAGAGCAGAACAGTAATTGGACTCCTTCTACCAGGGGGCTCTCATGACTCCAGATACGTAGAAAGTTTCAACAGCAAGTTACAGCAAGTATCCACATGGGGCAGAGAGGGGAAAGGGAGATAAATTCTTCCACTCGTTCTACCAGAGCCATGAAAGAGCTTGATCATGCAAAGTCTGGATCCATCCGAAGGGTAACAGGCAGCCCGGAATATCCCAAGGATAAATCTTGGCTAAATACGGGTAGTGCTGAGCCGCTCTTAGAGTTAGCCTCGACGGCATGTAAGCTTGGCACACTTTTCACAACTGACGTTCATCGTTCATCGTTCATCCTGCTAGACTTCAGGTCTGGCTTTCAGCAACCTGACTTACAGAACTGTTTCAACCCTTATTATTTTATAACCAAGATATCTCACAAGAAACGACGATGGAAGCAGGGAAGCAGGTAAGGAGCGAAGTGGAAAGAGATGCCCCGTACAAATACATGGCTCAAACGAACTTCACGAGAGTGAACTTCTTACGGACACACTCTTCTTTTCGGTTTTGTCTTTTCGAATAACATTCAAGTCCAGTTTACAGGAGTTTGGCTGAGGGTGTATTCCACCTCGCAATTCTATGGACTCAGAGATAATATACTGGTACTAAGACCTCTTTCTTTAGAGGGTTTCAACATGATTTTTCTCCACATCAATCTCGAGTATGAGAGGGCTCTCGAAAAGGAGCAAGCAAAGCCTTGAAAACCTGGTATTAACAACATGATCTGCGGCTGCCGAATTAAAATAACTCACCACATACCGAAGGATCTATTCATCTTTGGCCGACCCCCAATGAATTAAAGGTTTGCAGGATCCCCCAACCTATCGGGTTTACGGAGTTCTCGGCTAGAGAGGGAAGCCTATTAGTCGCATTGTACCCCAACCTGACTAGGGCATGAATACTGGCCGCAGGGACCCAAGGCAAATGCTTATGTTTCTTACCCGTCCCAGGAGAGAGAGGCGGGATATATGGTCCTTCTCTGGCCCAGGGCAGTATCGTCAAGCGAGAAGTCACTCAATCGATGGAGGTGCGGAAGTGAAGCCTTGTAGGCGATGGACAGAGCAACGCCGGTGGTGCAACGCTCTCTGTGGTGAGTCTATATGCCTATTTTCTAGCATTAGAGTTGTTCTAACAGAGATAAGCTGAGATGAAATTACCTCACAAAGAATACCCTCCAAAGAACGGATATAGTGATGTATATTTGCTGACCAAAATGCTTCAATCTTCATAGAACCTGTGCTCATTACAGCCAAAAGCCGACTCTAAGGTCTGCGAGAGCAAGCCAGGGGATAAGCCATTTTGCATGAGGGTAGACCCCATCAAATGTATCTGAATCCCTCTGCATGAACTCCTGGACAAACGCCTAGGGTTGCAATCAGGAAATCTTGTCTACTTTTAGGCATAACCTGGATAGAAAAGAAGGGAAATTAGCAACAGATTGTAATTGAGAGAAGAATTGGGGAGAAATACGCTGATAGCCTTCCGGCCCTGGTCCTTCCAAAAGGGTGGATTGATACCTGGGGGCAAGGGGTGAATTGGAGGCGAGCTAGGAGGTGAAGAAGGGATGAAGAAATTTGAAATTTCTCGGGTTCTTCATCCTCTGCCGCGATGTAGTTATGGCATGGAGAGGGAAGTGGAGATTCTCAAGAAGAGGCTGAGAATGGGAAATATACTGCAAGATGGGCAAGTAATATTCTTGAAGGAGTTTAGCGGAGCAATATTGCTCTTAGGATCTTGGAGAAGTAGAGGGAAAGAGGGTGTAAAGTTTGCCTCCAAGCAGAGTTGGGGGGCAAGAGAGAAGAGAAGGAGACAATCCGTTTGAGAGCAGGCGTTTGCTCATAATACTGTGCGGGATGGGTTGCATGGGAGGAGATAAGAATTCGGATAAGAAATGCTATTGAACGCAGCGATGGAGGCATCGTGTGTGGTTAGAGAGATAGCAGGAGAGAGGACGCTTGTTTTCTCAGAAAAGATATAAGTTGCTAACTGAGGTACTTGTGTCGGTGAACAGGGATATTTGGAGCTTTAATAGACGAAGAAGGGTACGGGGGATTGGTATGTCAGCAGCTGAGCTACAGATACCTTACATCATTTGGGGAAAGATGGCATTTAGACCAAAGTGCCACTGAGTGACTTTGCAGATTGCCACTTCTTCGGCACGGAGAACCATAAAGTGGGAGAACACCTTGGCAAAGATTTCATTTAGGAGCATACGGACTCGAAATGGGCGAGAAGGAAGATTTTACATCCATTGGCTCAAGTATAGATCCATGGGGTTCAGAAGACTACTGAGGAAGATAAATGCAGCCGGTGTATAACGAAGTTACTGGATGCCAAGGGTTCGTAAGAGCTTAAATATATGTATCCATGAAAGGAGCTGCCGAGGCGGTAAGGGTATCAAAGCCAGTACAGTATAGTACACACTTGTCTGCGCCCGTCCTGGAACCAATTACTCAGGGTTGTCGCTGGGGGTGGTACAGATTTATCACGACAGGCTTTGAAAGTCTCATCTTATATTGATGAGACGCGGCTTTGTGTCTTGGCCCATAACTACATGTACATGTAGAATCAGAGCGAAAAAGGAGTTTAAGTTTATAGTGTTAAAGACCTAGACATCGCCGGGTCACTGAGCTAGGTCCACACGGCAGCCTGCTGGAAACCTCAAACTGCGATACATGAAAGATAAAATTACAGAGAGATCTAATCAGTCGAGTAGACGGGGAGTCTCAGTAATAAAGAACTGGGCCTAATACTTGGCGTATAGACCGAGAATACGTAAGCCTCCGCTGCGATCATTAGGCCTAACAAAGCTGGCGTGAAGCTACATAGTGATTCGAAATTTACTGGATACTTACATACCCATGAAGGGTAATAGGATATCTTGCCTCAACTTCTGGAAATTAACGATAAATGATGGGGAAATCAGTTACAGATGTACCAATCAAACCGGCTTTGAAAATCTATTAATATAGCACGGGTTTTAATACGAAAGATGGTGAAAGTGAGAAACTAGCTTTCCGTTTATGGATCGATACCTACCATGGTGGCAACCGGAGGCAAGTATAAATCAGCAATAAAAAGCTACATCATGTAGTAGCCCGCCTCTATAGGTAAAATGCTAGAAACGTTCATAAGACATCTACATATGCACTCAAAACGACATGCTGTAGTTATTTCTAGTTGTATGATCTCGGTCCTGTCCTGGCACTGCTAAGAAGATGGAAGATGAAAAAATGTAGTTCTCTCCGTCGATAATTACTTGGAATCTCATTAGCTTAGATGAAGCTTCTTTCTCAGAGTCATATTCTTCAAGCTAGGTGAAATAATTTCATAGTTCATCCAGTTTGTCCTGTATTGTCTATACTTCAACGCAGGTACGCAATGAGTATAAACAGCAGTTTCTATATGTATGTAGCCCACGTGTACGTTTTATTTATTGAACCAATGAGATGGTTTAGCTACATGTATAAATGTGGTGTGGGGGAGACTAGTATTCGAATATACATGTAACCCCCCCCTCTAAAGACCAAAAAAACTTTATGATCAGAAGAAATCCTATTTAGCCTATACCATTAGATTGCTAAGCTTCGGCTTCAACTTGGATCGTCTGACGGAAAGGGTCTAATACTAAATGTAGATTTATAGAGCTAGTGCTAGAACTGAAAAAAATGTATGAAATGGGGAAACTCTGAGGTACTGGAAAGTTTTAGGACCGAGCACAAGCTTTGCTGGTGGAGGGGTTGTATAGGGATAGCTGGTCGACATGGCTGTGAAACGAGCCATAAACGAACATAAAGTCCTGCATGTGAAGGAAACATTGATCTGCATCCTGCATCAAGCTTGCCATTTGTCCCCCTGTCATCTAAGACTTGGTGCATTTAAAGCTTTAGGGCTTGGGACAATAAAGAACGTTGACAAGACTACATGTAGAGAGGTGGCCTCTTGGTATTGCTTCACCTTCAAGTGGTCAAAAATTTTACACGGCAGCCCTTCGTCTACAGTTCACTCCCTGCTCTAAGGGTTGGGATACCAGACTCTCGCTTTCGATTCCACATCCCCACAAGCCATCATGTCTAAGATAGTAGATGCAAATTTGTTGGAGTATCTTACAGATAAGCAGTCCGATGATCATATAGGAACTCTAGAGATAGGTCCCATGATCACCGAAGAGTTCTCAGAGTACACCATACAGCTGCAATGGATTCCTACATGCTACATATCCTTCCGTATTGAAGACGAGCACGTTGTACTACGCATTGATACCGTTCCATTTAGACCATACTTCCGTGAATGGTGGTGGAAGATCGGGTCTGACATAACCTGCCAGTTATTCCCTGGCACTGGGGTGATCGAGAGGACGAACATTGAGTCGAACATTCTAAGACGAGGTGTGGACTTTGTTGCGAGGCTGTGCCCTCTCGGATTCCCGGACACTGATCATAAGGCGGCACATTACCTGGATTCTGTTGCGCACAGGATAGGGGTTCAAATCAAAATGGCTCTCATGAGAGTTGATAGCTGTACGAGGATATTCTTTAAGCACTGGGAGACGGGGTACGGTCTGGGGTATGTTACTCACAGAAGGAAGCAGTCAATTCCTATAAACCCTGTTGGGCCGGGGAGGAGGTATCACTTGAATAGTACTAGAGGAATTTCGGATTGGATGATGTTCAATGATCCAGAGCTCAATAAGCCAGGTGATTCGTCACGAACCTATGGCTTTAGGGATTCCAAGATGCTATCAACCTATTCTATGCTAAGACGACATGAAAGGTTACATAAGAAGAGGATAGAGGAAGGGCTGATATACGTGGAGCTGGCTTCTGATGCGGCTCTAGGTAGGATGCACGGTAAAGGTATCTTTAAGAATGAAATCACAAGATAAGGAAAGTGGCTACGAGGTAAGAGTGGTAGCAAGAAATGGGGATGTGGGGGAGGGGTCTGTAAAGGTTTACTAAGAAGTGCGGATTAACCCCGTGGTACTTATGTGGGACTAGGGAGTGGTTGTAATGAAATCACTGCTTGCTGAGCACTGCTTCCTGTGTACTCCATGAGGTAACAACCTCTGATATACCTACTAGAGAAGCAGCGTAATGGGACGGAAATAAAATTTGTGGCGTGCCGCGTTGTACTGCAAATACGGTAATAATATGCCGTGGGATTATGAAAAGCGAATATATTTGTGAAGATACAACTACCAGGACCGTACAGTTCGAACGTAGGCAAAATTGAAGAAAATATTTTATTTAACAAAATCTTAGATACATGTACATACATGTACTTTATGTATACATGTATGTTTACAAAAACATATAATCCCCCCCCCCCCGGAAGAAGGGAAAAAAAAAGCGAGAAGGGGAGAGGGTAACAGAACACAGAAACGCCTTTACAATCCTATTTCAAGGTAATGAATGAAATTTTAAGTTCTAGCTATATATGGTAGCGGTTATAGTATTAGATCCGAAAGGGGTGTTACCTGCTGGTTGTTGGGTAACGTATCCAACAGGGATATCGGATATCATGGTGAAGCCGGATGTCTCAAGTTGCGCAAACATGTCTCAATTTCCTTCCTTGACCTAACTATCCTAATATGATATCTTCGAGGTATGCCTTTAAAATACAAACATGTTCTGTGAAGCGGTCTAACATGATTCTAGTCCCTTCAAATCTCAGTTCTCCTCCCATGGTTCAGGTACCGGGTCTAGGAAATCATCAGCTACAATATACTTAACAAGAAGAGTTCAGTAGCAGAGAACCTACCTATAAGGTACAAATTTTTTCTCCTTGGCCGGAGAGTCATGCTGGAAAGATTCTCAGCAAGCGGAGTGATGTCTGCTATGGTATTGATTGGGTTTGGAGTAGGAAAACTGATTATTTCCTCATAATCTGATGAACCATCATCGGAGAAGTTAGCAGATTCTGGCTTTTTTTTTTTTTTTTTTAAATCATAATTTCATTGGTTTCTAGGTACAAGAATGTTGCGTGCAGGGAGTCCCTATGGCATAAATAAAACCTATCCCCTCAAATCCACAAAAGAAAACCGCCAAAATACATAAACACATTATAGAACAGCAAGGAAATTCCTACACTTCCTCCTCAGACACACTTACATCTGACAAAGAAGATAGAGAAGAGAGAGAGGACGACGACGACATCGAGTACAGAGGAGATTTAGGTATCTGATTTTTAACTGGAAAACCTGTGCGGGTGGCTGTAATATACTGACTTAACTCATAAACCGACTGAGAAGAAAGAAATAATTGATCAAGTGAAGAAATATTTGAGAGATAGAGGGCTCTAGCTTCGTTTCGGGCTGAGCATTGTAGGATTGCGTGGTTCAAGTCTTCGTCCTCTTCCTCACATCTTGGACAGATGGTTGGGTCGTTCGGACGCATCCAAGAGGGATGGGCGGCAAGATAGCTTTTGTGAGCTCGCATTTGACAGATTCTACCTGAGGTGAACCTGCTGACCGCGAGGTGGTAGTGAGGTATGGTTGTGGTCGGCCAATGATAGTAGGATGGGGTAGGGAGACGTTTCCATATTTCGGATATGTGCTTTTTAATCAGAAGAGGTAACCTTGGGTTTGGCCCTTGATTTTGGGCGAAATCTGGGGAATTTATTAGAAGTTGGTGGCAGAGCTCGTCGATGGGCAGTCTGGCGACGCCTTTGCGGTTGGAGTTCCAATTTATGGGGGGGTTATGAATGCCTCTTAATAGAAGCCGGTTGCAGTTATTTCTAAAATTGCTTGAGGAGGGAAAAGAGGTCGGGAGCCGAGCCGAAACTGGGTTTCGCTCAGGGTCTGCGTTTAGAATACGGGCGGCGTAGCGAAGGCGAAGCGAGGTTAGGTGAAGATCTATTGGGGCGCAGGAGGATTCCGCTTGAAGGATCGATATAGGAGTAGATCGAAAGCAGTTGGTTCTGCTTAGAACCGAATCTTGAGGTGGTTTCAGTGGTTTGATCGTTTTGGTAGAGGCGTGGCATGAGGCTCCGTATGTTAAATTGGAAGTATGGCCATCATGGTGGCGGCAGTTCAGGCGGTTAGTCGCTTTGCCTGCGGAGGAAGCGTGGCAGCGCGAATGTAATATTGGCCGCGTTAACTCTTTGTTGAAAGGGGGGGTGTGGGTCCAGGGTAGGGGTGCATTGGAAGCCGAGCCAGCTGATCTCGGGGGAGGGATGTATAAGTTCGTTTTGCAGAATGTGAGGTATTGTCGCGTGTGACTTATCACAAAGGGTCTTGTGGAGTCACAAGATCGGTTTTGGGAGGCGAAGTAAATATTAAATGGGGCGGCCTGTATCCATGACAGGTGAAGCATCTTTCAAGCAGGGTCGCATTGTGTGAATGGGAGGATGACGCTACTGTAAAGGCAAAGTCGTCCACGTATGACAGGGTAATTCCTGGAGAAGGGTCTTTGTGCAGAACAGAGACATAGATGCAGAAAAGAAGGGGACTAATAGGCGATCCCTGTGGGACACCTACGTCGACCGCAAGTGGGATTCTGGGAGATCCAGGGAAGAGAAGAATACATTTTCGGTTGGAAAGAAAGGAGAGGACCCAGCTTGTTATATAGGCGGGTGTATTGTTGGAGGTAAGTAGAGTCGCGAGTATGTGAGGATTGACATGGTCGAAGCCGCCTTTCACGTCCAGAAAGAGAGTAGAAACTTTGAGTTTTGCCCTTTGAAAGGTGCGAATCTCGTGTTGAAGTGTATTAAAGGCGTCCGCGGTAGAAAGTCCCCGGATGGAGCCGCATTGATGTGGGTGAATAAGTTTAGTGCGTCTGGCTGTCTTGGCGGTAGCATAATTCTTCGAAATTTTGGATATTGTTTCTAGAAGAACTATGACACGATACGCGGAGGGAGCGGAATAATCAGGTTTTTTAGGTTTGGGGAGGACGACTCCGAAGGCCGTCTTGAGGTTAGAGGGGTGAATGCCTGCTTTTAGCAGCGGGTTAAACAACTGAGGTAGTAGGGTTGGGTTCGCTTTATGAACTTTCTTCCATACTATTGGAGGGAAAGAGTCAGGGCCTGGGGCAGAATTATTCGATGTTGCGGCAAGTGCCGTGGCAATTTCGGAAGGTGTAATATCCTCAACCTCATATTGGCGGGCAGTCGTAGGTGTGGGGGGGTTGTTTGAGGGGGGAAAAAAGTGTTCAATAAGAGCCTTATTAACTTCCGAGGGAGTCGAGGCGTTGGGAAAGGCAGGGAGCTTCTGGGAGTTATCCTTTTTAGCGGCCCTTGTAATTGCCCATACTTGGGTGGAGTTGGCTTGGGCAACCACGTCATTCCAGTGTGCATCTTTTGCTTTCTGGATTGCGTTGAAGTATTGATTTTTAGCTGCTTTAAGGGAGAAAAGAGGGGCAAAGCCGCGCTTATAATCTCTTGCGACTGAGTGAAAGATGCGCCTGAGTTGTTTGAGATGAGGGTTCAGAACGACCAGCTGCTGGGACGTTTTCTGGGCGTGAGATCCAGGATGGGACCTGTGATAGTATTTAGGGCGGTCTCAAACCAGGATTCAGTCTGGTTTGTCATTGGTGGAAGTTGGGTGTCTTTCAGGGTCTCTTGAATGAGATCCCACGGTGCTTGTTTCCAATTGCGAGTATAAGTTGACTTGGGGGGAGGAGAATTAAGAAGCGATAGTTGAATCTTAATCGGCGTATGGTCAGAGCCCGTATGGGGAAGATTATTTGTCCAAGAGGGGGAGAGGAGTTCGGCGGCGCTATTAGCAAAGGCCAGGTCGATAACTCCATGTCTTTGTAGCGGGTTGGGAGAGAAGCGAGTAGCAACTCCGGGATGATTAAGAAGAGAAAATGCATTTCTATGAGCAAGGTTAAAATAGGGGGACGAAAGGGACTCTTCTCGGTGACTTCGTGTCCTCCGGGGGTCGCTAATGCGGGAGTGAATGTTCAAATCACCGCAGGTGATAACTGGGTCATTTGCAATGGGAAAAAGAAGATCGGGAGAAATAGATCTCTCTGTCGACGAGAGGTGACGATTATATGCGTTAATAATTGTCAGAGAGTTTGGGAAACTGTTTGACATTGATAGCCACGAGAGTGTCATTGCCATTAGGTCGCCTCGGTTGAGTGGATGGATGTGAAAGGACGTTTCCGTAGCAAAGTCCGTGTGAATATAGATGGCCGTCCGAATTTTTTCTTCGGGCGGGCATATTGGGAGTATAAGCTGGTAGCCGGGTGCTGTAAGAGGTTTGCCGTTGAACAGATAGGGTTCTTGAATAAGGCAGAGTTGCGGTGGTGAATTTTTAGAGAACGATGAAAAGAGCGAAATAAAAACCTTATGACTGTTGGCACAGTTATGTTGGATAATTGTAATATGAGAGGAAGACCCCGCGGAAATAGACGAGGTAAAAGAGCGTGTGGGAGAAAAATTTCTTGGTGGAGACGAAGAAAACATATTTAATTAGATTCGACGATGACCCCCTCCATGGCGCCCTCAAGGGGGATGCTAGGAGAATTATGCGGGGCGTGAGAGGATTTAGCGAGTTCGGCCATCTGGGAGGAGATGGGGGCGGGGACAAATTTAGAAGGGCGTTTGGGGCAATCGGTGGAGAAGGCGGTGTGGGCGCCGTCGCGGTCTGTAACAGGCGAGAATCTGAGGGCATCTTGTGAACAACAGACTTAAGGTGGCCTCCTTTGGGGCAGGAATGGTTAGAGCAGCGGTGATCGCGCTTGGAGTGGGGTCCGGCGCAAAGAGGACAAGATGGGGTTTTTTGCTTGCATCCTTGGGCGGCATGTCCAAAGCGAGAGCAGTTTTGGCAGACAGTTGTAGGGGTTGCGTGCCATCTGAAGCCTTGTGAGGTTTATGAAAGCATGGAGTTACCGAATTTCGGGGCATCGTCCGCACTCACTGTTACGATGATTGAGGTGGTATTTTTTCCTACCCTAGCTTCAGGCTTGGTTAGGAAGCGTGCTTTGATGACTCTAGCGTTGCAGGCGAGGCTGACGTGTTCGCGCATAACTGGGGTGAGCATGTCTTCACTCTCGAAAGGAAAGAGTGGGATGGAGTGAATGACGAATTCGGCGTCTGTCGGGGCTAGTTTGAATTCGGCATAGGGGTTATTGTCGGTTTTGCATGCTAGATTGAGAACTTCAATAAAGCGTGGAAAAAACGGTTGAAGTCGTGTATTAGGGGTTTCAGGGGAGGCGATGCAGGTAACGGTGCCGTTGGCATTAATGGCGACCTTGATTTTTGTATTGGGGTAGGTAAGTCCTCCTTCACTGAGAACTCTGCCAAAAGTAACGGGGAGCATGGCTTCCAGCGTTAAATCTCTTAGGCGGGTGTGGCTCTGGTGGCGTAGAAACTCTGTGTGTGTCAGGAGGGCGAATGTATTGTGTCGTCGAAGTGTTCTTATTCTTCTTGTGGGAGGGGGGTGGGGAGGGGTGGCTTTGGCTGCGATTCGCGCCTTTAGCTCTTGCTGCGCGTTCGGCGTAAGTTTCTGGGCGTCTGTTTCCATTGACGTCGATAACTTCGGCACCGGAAAACTGGTTTTCGCCACTCTGTTCTTGAAAGGGGGGCTGAGAGGGTGGTGGGCGTTGGGGGGTTGAGACGGGTGCTTTGGCTCTCCCTGCAGGAGGGGTTGGCACAAGGTGTTTGTTAATGACGAGGCTTTCGATGCGGTTCAAGCAGCGAGAGGATTCTTCGGCATGTCTGAGGGAGGATGAGTTGGTAGCATCTGCCAGGTCGACGGATTCTTCGAGGCGGAGAATTCTGTTTTGTAGGGAAGCGTTTTGCTTGACAATGCCGCAAAGGAACGTGAGGAGAATCCTGGTTTCGTCGGTAGTGTTCTCGTGCGTAAGGGCCGTTTGGATGGCAGAGGCAAAAGGAGAGGTGTCATCAGCGAAGCTGCCAAAGAGTTCTTTTGTCCAGCTTATTGATGGAAGCCCTTTGATAAGGTTTTCAAAAAAAGGGGGTGGAGATGGCATCTTGAAGCCAAAGAGTTAAAGACTTTGTTACCTGTGTAACCTGGTTGCTTAGCAGATTTTGGTGTTGAAATTTCAAAAGCGAGGAAGAAGCGGGGAAGGAGACTGAGCAGATTCTGGCTTTTTGCTTCGCTTAACTATATTATGAGGAATAGAGATACCGGTTGAAATCTCAGGTATATTTTCGCTTTTATGAGGCCGTTTGGGTTGTTTTTTGGACTTTGACCTATTCGAGTTTTTTAGGAACTTGTCACGTTCCTTCTTCTCAACGATCTTTTTTAGTCTCATCACCTCAGCCCCCGTTATAACCTGCGCTTTAGAAAGCACTCTTCTATCTGCCTTTACTGCTTTCTTGCCTTGATATTTTAACCTAAGTTGACGTATCTGAATCTTTAGGATCTCAGCCTCACTTAGCGAGGCTTCAGCAAGGTGTGAGAGTCGTAGTACAATAGAATTAAAATTGTCTGGTTGCTTTAATGCAAACTGTGTCTGTTGTCGAAGTTCTCGCCGGTTTTTTGGTGTCTGAAGGTGCTTGTTTTGCAGAACTTTGGGTCCATATAGTACCGGAGATTGCTTTTTTGGTGGGTTGAGTTTAGTGAGAACCTTGTTTGGATTAAGGGGATGTATTCCGGTAGCATGAAAGGCGGCTTTAATGGATTCTTTAGTATAGGATCTTGACTTGGCCTCGTTGAAGAATGTCCAAAAAAGACTCTTTGTGATCCCAGTTCGTGTCTCTCGAAAGTGGTTGTCTGCTGCTTTCCCGTAGTAGTGTTGAAGAGGACTGAAGAGGCCAACATCGAGAGGTTGAAGGAGGTGGGTAGAATGAGCTGGAAGACACATTAAGTATATTTTGTGTTTGAGTGCATAGTTGCAAAAGTCATAGGTTAAGTGGGAACCATGGCCGTCCATGATAAGTAGCCGGGGTCTCCCATTACTGAGTCTTGCAGAATGAATGTTAAAGTGTTGAAGCCACTTTAATCCTATGCCATCGTCAGTCCAACCATTTTCACTATATGCAAAAACAGCTTCGGGATCATCAGTAGCTGTATGCCAGCCCATATAATGCCCTTTCCCTTTATAAATTATCCAGGATGGAATTGTTTTACCCGCAGTACAAACTGCTTCCACAACCGTAATCAACTCCCGTGACCCATCTTGCGCTACATTTGGATTTCTCCTCCCTCTTCTACAAATTACTTTCGCCTTCGATGAATAGCCTAAAATGAATCCTTTTTCATCGAAATTGTAGATATCGTTGTCAGGCTCTAAACCTAAGGAGATGAGTTCACGGAGGAGGCGTGTAAGCTTGCTGAAGTAATCGCGTAAAGTGATTGAATTATTTGCATTTTGTCTCTGGCGATCGATCTGATTACTGTATTTTGAAGCTAAATCTGGATGTCGATTGAGAAAACGAGATATCCAATTCCGTCCAATATAAGCTGCATCAGAATCTGGTCCACAGTTGTCCTCCTCTGCCACATTCTGTGCTAATGCAGTCGCCATTCCTCTTAAAAGATCTACTCTTGGTGGAAACCCAGTATCGTCCATATCCTGGCACCATTTCTTCAAAGCATTTTCTATCGCAGGTGGTAGTTTCTGCTGATTTTGGTGTGCTTCATACCGATTCTTTCGACCTCTAAACCTATCATGGAGGGTAGACGAAGGTATACCAAATTCTAGTGATAGGACAGACCAAGGAGTATTAAGTTCAGCCCTTTTAGCTAGTGCTCGATGGATTCTATCTTCTCGTTCTGCTTGAGATAAAGCTCCAGCCCGTGCCTTCACTTTCCCCATTTCGGCTCGATGAGTGCTTCAAAACTAAGCCTTCTATGAAGTATCAACTGCGGGGTTATGATTGCTTGATG
The DNA here is from genome assembly GCA_024713715.1 of Morchella sp. 2018-W26. NCBI lineage: Eukaryota > Fungi > Ascomycota > Pezizomycetes > Pezizales > Morchellaceae > Morchella > Morchella sp. 2018-W26. Next base: position 283,497 of record JAMGYX010000016.1, read on the forward strand.
TGTGATTAGTCATCCGACATCATAGTGATATCCGATATCCCCATTGGATACGTTATTGTGAATTCGAATATTTATAAGGGTTCGTCGTGCTATTATGACATTTTACTATATTTTGAGGGAACTTGATTTTTTCTCCTCCTTATGGAGGATGATTACCTTTAGGGCTACCACCGCTATCCTGTAACTGAGAATAATCAATTGAACTTGACTTATTCTCGATAACTCCCCCAAGGCATCGCTCGTCTCTGAAGATTATATGGATACCGGAGAGTTCTAGGTTCCATTATAAGCCCAGCTCCATCGATTCAAACCTGGTAGGCAATCTTGATTTTGCTCAACCTGTTACAGCCCTCTAACTGATTGTAAGCCTCCCTATAGTTGAGAAAGCGGGTCCGTTGAATATTTCCTGCCGGGAGCTCTCTTGGTTGCGGCTCAGTTAGGGAAATCTCGGTACATATGCGTATTGTGGAACATCTAAATTAATGGCACGAAGCGTTAATTGCCGGTTGAGGTGGAGAAATAGAGGACATGGCAAGTACCATATCTTTTATTTGGGAGAATATTATATTGATAGGAGAAAGAGTACTCACACCTTGAGATGGTTAATCATACTAGATGACTTCAACAGAGGTTGATGAGAATGAGAAGATCAATTAACAGGAACGTTGTAGTTGATAGATGATGGCAGATATATGATAGGATTTAAACTCCAGTAGCCGGCCCAAACTTAGCCACGGGCCCTCTTAGACGTTGCCGGAAACTGATTCGCTCACTAAAACCCACCCAACAACGCGCTCCACCAGGCGTGAGCACCCTTATTATTGTTATACTCGAGGCACCTATCTTTTACTATAATCAACCTGGTCTTATCTCTTATTATATCAGATTATAAAGAAAATTTGGAGAAGCGAGTGAGTGGTAGATTGTGACGCATCCCCAGTGGTATGAGCAACCAATATTGAATCTTGCCCTTACAACAGCTGATGGGGGTTATCTTTACAACAGCTGATGGGGGTTATCTTTAAAAAATGCTTTCTTTCTTTACATAAGGTCATTACACCACGCTCTATCTGTACTTAAGTTTTCAGGAAACTCGGTCATCTAGCTCAACTTCAAATTGCTGCTCAATATAGGGAGCCCAAGGTTGAAGCAGGAATGGAGAAGAATTCCACGCACGGGATGTACCTGATTAGATACTGTCGAAATATGTCAGTATGTAAATCTGTAGATGGTATTTTTAAGATGTCCCCGAAGAAGTGGCCATGTAGCTTTCTACGGTTCAGAAAGAGGGGAGAGAAAAGGAGGGGGGGGGGGGCAAAATATCACTAAGAGCGAATGAATTTGAAGATTTGAATTGTCATTATCAAATACACAGGACCGCAAAATAATTTGCGGCCAGCGAGAAGAGGCCGTTTCTCACCGACTCGGCAAATATCCAACCCCTCTATCGACCCACTCACGTATCGTGGACTAATCCGATCTCATTCGAGATTAGGATTCCCTCGCTATTCGGAAGAGTAACCGTCGTGAGGGTTCAACTCAGCGGCTCTTTCCAGGAAGGCCTTCGACAGACAACAAGATAGGGTAACCGGAAATTGATAAGGATGTTGGAGTATGGTTGTAATCCAAGAGGAGTAGATGCCTCACATCTAGCTAACTTTTGAGGAGGAGGTTGTGGATACCTTTCCCTTATATCCTGGGATACCTGTTATTGTACATCCGCTCAACTTCCTTCCTGAAAATCCTCCTCACTAGATAATCGGCATCGATGTATGACTTTGGTATTGCTATTTTTGCAACAATGCCTCAGTCTCTTACACCTGGTCTTAAGTTAGATCTCAAATATAACAAACGGCCAAGGGACATACATATTAATTTCCCTCACCACAGCGGGGTAAGTCTAGACCAAGCATCTGCCCGCAGTACCTGCAATTCATCACTGGTATATCCCCGGGTCGGTACCTCCTCATGGACCCGTTGGGGAGACGAGTCGTCAAAGTAATTTCGACCACATCCTCCATCCTGAACTGAATTGGGTTATGCCAAATAGAGCAGTGTTCGTGAGGTAGCTGGCATTCAATGCCCTGTAAACAGTGATGGTGAGTCTCACTACATAAAGGGCTCCAGATGCAGTGTTCGTGGGACTCTCCACAGGGAGAGGTGCGGGCACAATGGGTGTGAGCCTGGACACATAAATAGCTGCAAGGGGCCCTGTGGAAGCAGGCATATTTGAAATGGTCACTAAGAATCGCGCGCATACTCCCAGCTAATGACATCATTCCCGGTGGAGAGCTCGTGCGCTGTCTCATTAGGAATGCATCTGTTGGTGAAACTGGCCTAGATATGTTGCTGGTGGGGGATTCTCCTGACTGCAGCGGTTGCTCTGTCACCGCCGGGGCGGTCATTGAAAGTGTTCTGAGCTTTTCTCTCGGGACTTTGTGTGGATTGTTTATGGTATTGCGCCGAGTGGGCTGAGCGTATCGTGGTCCTCCTGTTCGAGAATTATCAGGTACTATATGAGTAGCTCGGGAGAATTCTGTAAAACCGTTAATAATGCCTCGACTAGTAAGTCGGAAGGAACATATACCTGGTCCGCCCCCACGGTATTCAAGACCCTTTTCAAGGCCACTGGTTGTGGCGGCTGGAGACTTCATCTTGCGAATGTCAACTTTTAAAATGTTAAAAATTCAACCGCTGGAGTGTTTCAAACGTTCCTCCTATCTCTAGAAGATTCGTCGTATTCTGGGAGGTATGGGATGCCCAAAGAACTATTTTCCAGCTCTTTATTTGCGAAGAATGTGGAGGGGATGACCGGGGCGATGAAGCACGTGGTTTGGATGTACGCCCTGTAGATGGTAGATGGAGGAGAAATAGTTACGTACGGGCGTTGGAATGGAAAGAATGCCAAATCAAAGGCACAACATGTGAGAGCATGTCACGATCAGGATCATATAAGATCACAACTGTGAAAATACCTGCTGCAGGAACCCACCATCATACTATGTATGCATCAGAAAGACGAATAATCCATCTAACTGTACTAGACCGTACATTCCAATGAAGTCTAGGGACTCAATTGAGATCGGGTAACTTGCTTCGGTTGGCGAATTAGTGCACGGGCCGTACTATTACGTCATCCAAAAAGATACATATATGTATGGCTCAGCTGGTTTTTTATTGAATCCCACATGAGTCGGCTCTTGACATACAAAGAGCAAGCTAATTATAAGTTGACACGAATTGAAGCACTTTAACTAAGAACATTAACCAGAGACGAACTGCTATATCAGCAACTAGAAGAAAGAACTCTGCATCTATAAGGATACACGGGGAAGAGTATTTTTAAGCAACCAAACACTAAAGAAATACTAGGACGTAGGTTAGTATCGAAGCAAAAATTTATGTAGGTGGAGCACTGACGAAAGAAATAAATTGAAATGACTAGCTACGATGAGACATCACTCAATGAACTGATGATGATACTATTAGCACAGTTAGCTTTACCAAAATTACGAAAGCGAAGGAGGAAAATTACCAAAAAAGATAGTTGAGGCCGGAGGCACGTTAGTAGTTATACCTGAGCGCTCAGCTCGCAAAGAATGTTACGCCGTACCCATATGAAAAAAGCCGATAGGGTATATCGAAGTAGAATCATCACAGAGAGAGCCGTGTGAGTGATTGTCCGCGTACGTATACTATCCGGGGGGAAAAAAGAAACAAGAAAAGAAATTGTTAAAAACGATAGGGTAATAAAAGAGCGACAATACTTCATCAATGATAGATGAATGACTATAGAGAGTCTATACAACGTTAGTCTTATCATCACATTAGCCTACAGCTGAGCGCTTACTGGTGTTCCCACATTTTAAAAATCACCGTTGGGGGTTTCTTGCCCGTCATCAGTCATTTTAACGTCTAAGCTTTGGGAATGCTGCTCGGGAGAGTCTACGGATGGAATTCTGAGATCATCATCCTCTTCTTGAAGAGTGGTACTAAACTGTTCAAGTGGAGAAGAAGCGGCCGAAAACTCGGTGATGTTTTGGCTAAGGGATCTGTTACCAAAAGGCCGTTGTTAGCAATCCACATATGAGTGAAGAGACTATATTTATTACCGGCGTTTAATATGACGCATGCGGACCGCAGGGGTTGGTGAGAGAACCTCGCGTGGAGACTTTCGGCTCAACAAGGCCGCTTCCCTACGGCTTTTACTTAAGTTTGGCGGTTGGTCGCGCGTGGTCCCGCTTTTGGGGGTATTAGGGAAATTCGATTTCTCCTTTGGGGTTTCAACGGATTGGGTGCCAAGAGGAGAGCTGATGCTGGCGCCATTCTTTGTAACGTGGGACTGGCCCTGCTCGTTGGATTGTTCGGTCATTTGATATAGATTAAATTGAAAGACTCTCGGTAACAGAAGTGGGGAAAGGGGGCGATGTTTGGCGGGCTAAGAGGTGGGAGACGAAGTAGAAGGGTGAGAGGGAAGGTTTATAAGGGAAGGGGACGAACTAGAAGGGGGTACTACAGACCCTTAACCTCAGAGAATGTAAGTGGAAATCAAAAGATCCCCGCGACTACTTAAAAAAGACGACACCACCAGGGCATGAAGACGGGAATTATAGATATATCCGAAGTCTCTCGTATCTCATTTCACAAGAGGTACTAAATCCGCCGAGAATTATAGTATAGATCATTAACAACATTTTTATCTCAGGGCCTTTATGGAGGAATGTTAAAGCCTGGTAGTTCCTTCAGGGCCTACTTTAGCTTTTTACAACTTAAAACTTTGAACAGAGAATGATATATATCAAAAAAAATAGCCTGCTCTGGGATGGATACGTATTCTCTATGTCCCCAGGCCCTCCCCTACTAAAAACTCTAGAGGAAATAATGATATATTGATATCATTATTTACAACTGCACAGGGGAGGGGCAAGCTTGAGGGGTGTTAGAAGTAGGTGGGTAGTACTAACGGATCTATACAGCGATTATATTCCGTACTCCCGCAGTAAAGTCTTGAAAGTCAATCGTATCGACTAGAATATCCGAGAATATAAATCATAAACGATATATGGTCATAAAGGAGTAATGAGCTAGTTATTATGAATCTCTAATAATCACGATGGTATACCTACATGTATGACTGCAATGTAGTATGCTACGTACAAGACAGAAATCTTCAAAGCACTGGCTGGTTTAATTCGGGACTTTTTTCTACTATACATCTATTCACTAGTCGAGAGAGGGCCCCCACCCGGGGCGTATACGCACTCCAACCCAAAGAAAATGGGATAACTCAATGTTAGCCCAATGAGTTCCTGAGGCGATTGGGCGAGGCCAAAGGGAGATGATATATATGTAGATTGAGCAAAGTCTCCACTAATACCATAAATTTATGAGCCCCGCGTGCGATAAAGATAGAAAGGGCTCCACAAGGGATACAGTTAAGTGGTCACAAAGCGCATAGACTGAGAGAGCTCAGGCTCTCCGTTCGTCAAAGCATAGGAAAGACTCCCCCCCTTCACCTCGTGGATTGGATCATGAACATTCGTCCCCAGGAGGTGTTTAGGGTCATCAAAGGGGGCTAGGACCTAAGTCTGCCCCATTCTCAGTGCAGCCTTAGGGTTTTCCCCCGCCAAATTCATTTAGCAAGCCATTTGTTACTGATAAGATCTACGGCTGTCTTACGGTAGGATGGATGTATTTTCGAATTTCCTATTTAGGTCAACCAGGTCGTTGAGTTAAAGTTAATGCATGTCTCATTGAAATATGTATGCACGTTGTCGGGCCATTCCTCATGCGGGCAACCATTTCCATACCAGGAATAGTCTTGCTCGCAGCTACCCCTACAGTACAAGAAAAGGGTGTGGACTCGCTAAGGCATCCCCGTCAATACGCGCTACTACTGCACTGAGTATAGTACATTCATTCTTTCTGTAATTACTCGCTCTCCTCCATAAGAACCTGAAAACGCACTGTGATTGCCGGCGTCGTGACGGGGGTACATGACAGGGTTAGGACAGGGTCTAGGCAAAATTTTCAATATCAGAACGCAATGTCAGTGGATCGGAGTCACGATCAAAGGAGACCAGGTGCCGAGGAACTTCATGAAGATTATTGAATATAAAAGTCTATAGGAATTCATTTGCATTTGCATTTGCATCCATTCATCCTCTTCACCGGGCCGGTACCCATTCATTTTCTCTACTGGTACCTGTTCGTTCCCTCTAATTGTGACGGGGTGCCAAGACTACGCGGGATCAGATGAAGATGACGACGAAAAGTATTGCGAGGGACACAGCCAAGATAAGCAAAATAGAGGGCAACGACCAAGGTGAAAACCTAGGGCCGAGTAGGGAAAGCGAGGACCGTAGATAACGGCAGAGGCAAGGCTATGAGACCCACCAGGAGGGGCAGGGGAAGCGAAGATCGTAGATATCAGCCAAAGTCAAAACGAAGGAGGCCACAGGGCCCGACAAGAGGAGATCAATAGAGGTCGCGGTAGTAGGCAACCTTCGAGCCAGGACGAAAAGCGAGGACTATGGATAGGAAATGAATATATTCCTATGTACGAGAAGACAGGAAGACGAGACGAAGAGAAAAGAAAGAAAAGAACTAAAGGAAACCGCTCAACCCGCTATTTAACATCTCCCTCCACCAATCCGCCAAGACACTCTTATATCAGCCATAGAATCACATAGAAACTCGGTCTCACCACACCTCGTATTCCTTCACACCCACTCCTGTAGTCCCCATTACCAATCCATCCTGCAACCGAACCTCAAAGAAAGAAATGACATCAGTATCAGACCATTCCACCCCCGCTTCGCTTATCCTAACCCCCTCCCTCGTATTAATACCTCAATTCCCGAACGATCGGGCTGAGTGCCAAGACGCCGGGACAGATCAGGTCCCCTCCTAGGGCCTAGCTCCTGATAGGCTGAGGTTTCGAGGGGTATCGCCGGTGAAACGACGCTCGGAGTTCCGGACTATGTTCCAGGTCATCTGAAGGTTGCCAGGAAGGTTCCTCATACCCCACATATTTAGTTAAGTACTCCACTCGTCGTCCTTTCCTTCGAGAATCTAATATTTCCTCCACTTCCCATTCGGTTTCTCCTTCAATCTCTACAGGCGGGGGTGGTGTAATAACCTGTCCGGGTACGGGATCCTGAACGAGAGGTGATAGTAGCGAAACATGAAAAACAGGATGTACTTTCATAGAGGACGGTAGATCCAGCTCATAGGCATAGGGACTAACAATCCGTTTAATAGAATAAGGCCCAATTTGCTTCCAGTCTAGCTTTTTAGACGGACGCTTGGTAGCGATATTTCGAGTCGACAGCCAAACCTGGTCTCCAACTATATAACGAGGGGCCGGAGTACGATATCTATTAGCCATTTCCTCCTGAATCCTTTGGGCCCTAAACATCTCGTTTTTCAAAAATTCAAACACTTGTGACATTTCCCTGGCTAACCCATTTGCCTGATCTTCGTTTGTGGTTTTCCCATGTACTAAAGGTCCAAATGTCATGCGAGAGTGGCGACCATAATTAGCTTGGAAAGGTGACATGTTCGTGGTTTCCGAGATGTGGTTATTAGTTGCAAACTCGGCAAGAGGTAAAAGGTCCGTCCAGTTGTCCTGTTGATATGACACATAGCTGCGCAGGTATTGTTCCATAATTGCATTGGTCCTCTCCGTTTGGCCGTCAGTCTGAGGGTGAAAGGCGGTAGAATATCGAGGCGCTATCTCCAGACGATTGCAAAGTGCTTTCCAAAATTCAGCAGTAAATTGAGTTCCTCGATCGGAGACAATAGTCTCTGGTAATCCATGTAACTTCCACACCTGTTTGAGGTATAGACGAGATAGGTCCCTGGCGTTCACCGTTTCGGTTGTAGCCACAAAGTGTTTCATTTTTGTCAACCGATCCACCACTACCAGTATAGCATTAAAGCCATTACTTTCCGGAAGTCCAGTAACAAAATCCATGGTAATATCTGTCCAAGGTCCTTTAGGTATCGAAAGGGGCCGGAGGACCCCTTGGAGAGGATTCAAATTGGGTTTACTTCTTCGGCAGGTGTAACAATTTTGAACATACTTGTCCACGTATTTCGCGTTGTTGGTAGTAACTAAGTAATTCTAAGGTTTTTGATCTTCCAGGATGACCCGCCGACGGTTTATCGTGATATTCCCGAAGCAGATAGAGTTTAAGTTCGTTGGACTCAGGAACATATATAGCGTTTCGATAAAACAGTAATCCCTCCGCGCCCTCTGTGCATTCAGCTAGTGATATTTCCTTAGACTGTCGAACCCCCTCACGGAGTAGCTTCAGGATCTTATTGGGAAAACTATCTTCTTGGTAAGCTTTGTTTAGAAGTTCAGAAACGGGAGACGATCCTTCAGCGGGTTCATTTGCCAAAGAGCCCGCCAACAAACCTATCTTAGGATCTAGATTCTCCTTCTTAAGTACCACCCGACTCTGTTGTTCCAACCTCTCGTCTCCTTCCTTGGGTAAATCTTGAGCTCTCCGAGTCAACAAATCCACCTTTCGCCCTTGCTTTCCCGGTCGATATAAAATAACAAAATTAAATCGGGAAAGAAATTCAGCCCAGCGGGTTTGTCGTCGATTAAGAAGTTTAGTGGACATAAAGTATTCAAGATTCCGATGATCGGTCAATACCTTGACCTGATACTGGGCTGTCTCCAAGTGGGGTCTCCATTCCTCAAAGCATCGGATCACCGCAAGTAGCTCCTTGTCGTATATTTCGTAGTTGCACTCTGGTGGAGTATGGCATTTGGAGAAAAAGGCAACTGGGTGTAAAATCTGTTCCTTATCTCGTTGGGAAAGTATACCAGCGGATACATAATCAGACGCATCGGTTTCTACGATAAACTCCTTTTCAGGATCCGGATGTTGTAGAATAGGTGCGGTGGTCTCGTGGAGGGTGTGTAGTGTAGGCTTCGTTCCGCAAGGTGCAGATGGGTAATAGCGATAACTCCGATAATATAAAGGAGTTATGAATTGAATAGTAGAGGCAGCGATAGTTTTTTGAAGAGAAAACTATAATAAATTGATAAATACAGAAGACGTTGCGTAGAGAAAAAAGAAAGGAAAAGAACGACACAAGTAGCCTGCTGTTCTCCTTATATACCCGACAACCCTCACTAAACACGACTCATACTTCCGAAGAACCCCACTATGACTCATTCCCCGCCAGAACAGAACCTCATAGAATCTCTTCTGACAAATCCTTCCTTCCGAACGCATTAATAATCCCAATCCGGCCCAGTCTTAATCCTTCCAAATTAACAGTCCATTGTATCCACGAAAGTAGCCCCCTTTAAACGCGAGCTCTGCCTTTAACCTCCTCTGGTCCTTTACATCGCAGTAGCAGATGAAAGATAACAACAGCGTGAAGTTTTTAAGATACTTCATGGCTCCCAAGAGGCCAAGATAACCGTCCACTTAACATAATATCAAGTCCTCGCTTCCTATGAGATCGAATCCAATATTTCTTCGACCTGATACTCCTCCTCTTGTTCAACGATAACTGGGCGGTAATATTTGTCCTCAGACAGGCTCACACAGATCAAGAAGAAACATGGAAGACAGCGATGATCTTCATCGAAATGAGAGGTTCAGGCGATAAAGATAGTGAGAAACCACTTCCTGGATAGGAAAGGTCCCAATTTCTTCCAGTCGAAATTCCTCGAAGAAGACGAATATTCTTTGCCGACACCTAATACCATATCTCCGACTTCGCACTCGGAAATGCAGACGCAAGATTTACCGATCTTTCTTGTTTGTCCCGAATGACCGTAGTTGAGTCCAGAGAATCATGTAACTCCTTCATCTTTCCTGCGAATCCAGATGCATCGAAATAGGTGTGACTTTTCGCTTCTGAAGGCCTATTGTAAATCGGCGATGATACCGTAATTTGTAAAGAAAGGTTGCTGGTAGAGGCAGAAACCTGGTTATTTGCCGCTAACTCGCCATAGGTAACCATTTCGCCCAATCGCCTTGTTGATAAGAGACGATGCCGGAGGTATTGTTCCACGACCGCGTTTTTCCGCTTACCATCGGGCCTGCGTGAAATGCAATGGCATTCGCGCCGATTTTCAACTGTTTGCAGAGGATTTCCAGAACTTGGCTGTAAATTGGGCCCCTATCAGAGGTAATGCGGCGCAGACCACGTAGTTTCCAAATACGTTGCGGTAGAGGTTTGCCGCGTTTTCCGTGATTAACCGTCAGACATACAAGAAGAGCGACGATCTTGGTTAGTCGATCCACCACTACTAGTACGGCATCATACCCTTCGCTTTCCGGTAGACCTGTAACAAAGTCCATAGAGATCTCTCCATTATTGTTCGTGATGGGTAATGGTCGCAAGATTCTCTAGCTTGTGGGTTGTTGGTTTCAGATAGATATAGTTCGAATATATTGTCCGATATACTCTCGATATTTGGCCAAGAGTAGTCCCTGCCGACTAATTCGGTTTTTTCACCGGGGTGACCTGCTGAAGGGCATCGCGATATAGTTTGAGAATCTCTAGTCAGAGGAAAGATATTCTGTGACGAAAGACATTCTCGACACCGTAGTCAGTCTGCCGACTTTACAAGATTCTGCTGCGAAATTTCAGATTGCTTTCAGATTCGTTTGTCGAGATTTAATATTTTTCGTGGAAACGGCCACCAAATATCCTCATCGAACAACTTTTGCAAAGTCGACGTTTTTTCAATGGCTCATTTGCCAAAGTTAACCCGCCAACAAACTTAGCTTTCGATCCAAATTTTCCTCTTCAACACCGGCCTGACTCTGGTGGAGTAATCTTTCATCCCTTCCTCAGCGAGATCTCCTGATCTCCTAGTTAACGATCCGGGTTTACCGCTATTTCCTGCGCCAGATTTAATAACAAAGTTGAAGTCGGTAGATGATTCCGCCCAACGTACTTGTCTCCTATTGAGTTGTTTGGTTGACATAAAATATTCAAGATTCTTATGATCCGATATAACCTCGATGGGGTGCTTTGCTCCCTCTAACTCAGGTCGCCATTCTTCGAAACATCGGATAATTGCTAGTAATTCGTCAGATATCTCATTACCGTGCGCTGCTTTTAGGTTAAGGCCACAGGGTGGAGCCTCGATTATCATGTTGAGATAAGACACCAGCGCGACGAATCGGAGGCATCCGCTTCCACTGTAATTGGTTTTTCACAAAACGATCAAACGGCAGAAGAAGCGCTTTTAATAACCCAAGGCTGCTTCGACCACCCAAGACTATCCTTTTTGGTCAGTTTTGTAAGAGGAACAGCGAGCTTGAGTAACCCGAAAATAAAGTCATTTATAAGCTCATAATCCTGCGAATGCTGGATATCTTTAACTGTTCGTGGTCCATTCCTCGCATCAGAGTATTGGGGATCCATCCACATCAGCAAACTACTACTTGTGTATGCAGTCTCCCAACAGTCTCCCGGGTCTCCTGAGGGTCTCCTGAGGCCCTTGGATATTTTTTGAGTCTCCTGAGACTCAGGAGACCTCAGGAGACAAATGAAGTCTTGCTGATGCAGATGCCGTTGGGTTCGATAATCAGTCCGAGGTAAGTAGTACTCTGGGTATGGAATTCGCATTTCTCTGGTTTCAATAGAACACCATGCTTCTGTAGTAGCTCGAGTATTTTTTCCACATGTTCCTCATGTTCTTCGAGGGTATCGCTGTATATCAAGATATCGTTCAGATATGCCGTACAAAATTGATCAAGATGTTCTCGCAGACACTCGTTAATAAAGTGTTGGAACGTAGCAGGAGCATTAGTAAGTCCAAAGGGCATAACTGTATATTCAAAGTGCCCATACCGGCCCTAGCGCCTTTCCACTCTTCCTTCGCCATCCGAATCTGATTATAACCTTGGCGTAGATCTAACTTGGTACCATTTAGCTTTTGATAGACGGTCCAGTGTTTCTGGATAAGCCAGAAAGGATATCGGTTTTAATAAGCCCCCCCGAATCCACGACGCGCTGAACCATCGCCTTCTTAACAAATAATACCGAGCCCAAATGGAGAAGAACTGGCGCGATAAACTTTTTAGACAAATTTTTCTGATATAATCACAGAATAAGAAGCTTTCGCCCCAGACATTCCGTAGAGGTCCTAACGTGGTTCCCTTCCTTCTTTAGTGGAATTTATGGTCATAGGCGTCGGCGAGGAAGGTCCTGAAGAAAGGCCTTCATCGAACATTTCCAGTCGATGATGACTGTTTGGGGATTTTGTGCTTCCATTCGCGCCCAGGACTTCATAAGAGCTTTGTTCGATATCGCTGGAGTGACGCACTATAAATTTGTAGGCCTTTTTTCTGGCAAGAAGACGACTAAATGGCACGGGCCCTATCATATACGCGTGAGGCTTTATTCCGGGACCTGGCGGTATCGCTGGTATTGCAGCCTTTTACAGAAATCTGATTCAACGCGACAGTATTGTCTTTAAACCTCAGGGTGGCGCTGTGATGTTGCAGCCAGGTATGCCAAGCGACCAGATGATATTGTCCTGGGCTTTAGTAACAAAGAGAGAATTTGTTCGTAATGTAATCCAATCTGAAGAGAACCCCAAGATATAGAGGTAATTTGTCCCGGCGATATAGGTCGTCCGTCAATTACCTCAAGAATTCTAGGTGTTTTAAGTGGAAAAATAGGAAGTTGATGATGGCGCAAGGTTTCATTAATAAATGCAAATCCCGGCGCCCCAGTATCGATCATAGCATAAGTAGGAATGGAGTCTTTATTGTTTACAATATTACAAGCAACAACTAAATGATCTCCATTTAACTCCTCCTCTGCTACAACTGAAACTGAAAAACCTGAAATAGAAAATGCAGATAAAGAAAATTCCTTTGAGGGTCCCTGGCGAGGGCCATAATACTGACCAGGGACTAGTGAAAACCCGACTCATTTAAAGCAGAAGAAAGAACCACATCCGTAGAGGTATTTAGAGCAGAAGAAGAAGAAGAAACAAGAGGTGCAGAGGCAGCGATCAAAGCAGCCTCTCATAGAGGAGGACCTCGCGATTTCGAGGCATTGAGCAAAAACATGGTCGGGGGCAGCGCAATAGGCACAGCGGCGATTCTTCATTCTCCATTCTTTCGTCGCTGAAGTCTGGCGCACCATTGGTAAAAAGTATATCTTCCTTCGTGCGAAAGGGGCCTGTAGGGCGGAAAGGTCCATGGGTGCAAGGCCTCGGGGGGTATAGGACGGGGGGGGGGCGGCGGGTTGAGTCGCAAATTGTCCCATAGGGTTTCTGCTTGCGCGCGATCCTTCCTGGCCCTGATCCTGTTGTCCATGGTCATCAACCTTCTTACATAGGCATCGAATCCTTCTGTTGCGCGCCCCAGATATCATCAAGGCCCCTAAGATCGCCAGACAACCCTGTCTCCGCGTTTTTTGGCTTCTCGTTGTAGTCCAAACGCCCCATCACCCGTAGAAACTCGCAGATGCTAAGTCCTTTTCGCCGGCGCTCTGAGCCCTTCTGCAGGCCGTCTGGGCTCCGGAGGCTTCAAGAATTCAACAAAGGTAGTAACTGAAGCGAAAGGCCGCTTGCAGCCATAGGGATAACCTGGTCCAGTGCTTCCTTCCAACCCGCTAACTCGCATAAAAACCTTGGCTTCTCGTTCAGGAACTCGCTGCTAACCCCGAGTTTGGTGCAAGGAGGTTGAGGAAACCAGGTAGTTCTTTCCTATTCCGTTAAACTCGTGTCTGGAAACTTTTTCGAGCCGAATGCGGAGGTTATTGCCTGCTGCGGTGGTGGCGGTGGTGGTGCGGCGGTGGCATTACACGCGAGTTGAATTCCAGGTGCGAACCTGTGCTTCCAAGGTGTCGGGTATTACTTGCTTCCAACTGTTCTTTGCTGCAGTAAGTTTCATTCCTTATTGTAGCATGAGTGTCGACTCAAGATCTCGCTCAGTTTTTCCACCGTCCCCTTCCTAACAAGTCAGAAGAAACGAATATAGCGATAGTGTAGTCCTCAACAGCCTTGAACTCGCAAAGGTTTGGGGAATCTGGTAATCCTCGGGGTAACCCCATCAACGCACCCTAGCAAGGTGGTGGTTGTTATTATTATACAAGACGGATGACGACGACGAACGTAATCTCTATACAGAGTGAGGCTTGCTCAAGGTGCAGATGGGTAATGATAACTCCGATAATATAAAGAAGTTATGAATTGAATAGTAGAGGCATGATAGTTTCTTGAAGAAAAACTATAATAAATTGATAAATACGTAAGACGCTAGTAGAGAAGAAAGAAAAAAGAACGACACAAGTAGCCGTTCTCCCTTATATACCCGACAACCCTCACTAAACATGACTCATACTTCCGCCAGAACCCCACTATGACTCATTCCCCGCCAGAATGTAACCTCATAGAATCTCTTCTGACAAATCCTTCCTTCCGAACGCACAATAATCCCAATCCGTCCAGTCCCAATCCTTCCAGCCCGAACAGTCCATTGTATCCATGAAAGGTGGTGAAGGCTATTTTCAAGTCTTGGAAGGCTCGCTCTGTTTTCGAGTTCCACTCAAATCTAACATGCTTTTACGAGGAGTCAGCTGCATTTGCATCAAAGATATATAAATCGACGATAAAAATTAGCAAATCCTAGGAATTCCTGAACCTCCTTCACAGTCTTAGGTGATTCCCAATCAACGATGGTAGATACTTTGGCCCATCTTCACGTGCAGTAGTTAATCATTCCCAAGACTTGGTTTCCTGACACTAAACTCAAGACTTCTCTGGCTTCAAGACTTCATTGGCTTCCAAAGCCTCTGAAACCTGTTGAACATCCCGCTGATGTTGTTCCAAATTTTCTGAAAGAAACCAGATATCATCAAGATAGGCGGCGCAAGAACGATCCAAAAAACGGGGAGGATATCATTAATCCATCGTTGAAAAGAAGAGTGCGTTGGTAAGTCCGAAGGGCATCACTAGATATTCCCAATGTCCGTAGCGGGTTCGAAAAGCTGTTTTCCATTCGTCCCCCTCTTTAATCCGAATTTGATTATAGCCCCATCGTAAATCAAGTTCAGTAAAATAATTCGCATTGGCCAAATTAGCCATGGTCTCCGGGGTCAAGGGTAGAGGATATCTATCTTTAACGGTAATAGTATTAAGCTTTCGATAGTCCACGCACAACCGTAAGGATCCATCCGCTTTCTTCACAAACAAGACGGCCAAGACCTGCAGGAAATTACCGGATCAATAAAACCTTTTTTCAGATTATCGACGAGGTAGTCTCTCAGAGCCTTCAGTTCATCTCGTGACATTCCATACATGGGGCCAAAGGGGGGTTGAGTCCCTTCCTGCAATTTAATTTCATGATCATAGACCCGATGAGGTGGTAGTCTGGAGGCATTATTCTCATCAAACAACTGCCGAAACTGTTGGTATTCAATAGGAATTAACCCCTGTGGATTTGCAGGTGTCTCGAGAATACGGTTTATTGTATGGAGAGTAATTGAATAAAGTTGAACGGTGGTATCCTGGGTTAACCTTTTAAAAGAACGGGGGGTCACTGCCGATATATTAACGTTGGGCTTCTCAGGTGGTTGAATCGATATTCTCCGGGCAACAACAGGTTTATGATCAGCAACACAGTGCTCCAAGCAGAAAGGCGTCCGCAAAGAAATTTCATTCCTCCCACTATCAATCAACACTCCATGCTTCCTCATCCATGGAATTCCCATCACACCTGGATAATGCGAAATTTTGTCACAAAGAGAAGACACTCCTCCATATGCCCATTAATTTCCAATTCCAGAACCACCTTCTTTATTACTTTCCCTGACTCAATAGGCCTTCCATCAATCACATCAATCTCCCTTGCCACTCGTAGGTTCTTAGTCTTTCATCAGCAAGACTTCATTTGTCTCCTGATGTCTCCTGAGCCTCAGGAGACTCAAAAAATATCCAGGAGTCTCAGGAGAGTCTCAGGAGACCTGGGAGACTGTTGGGAGACTGCATACACAAGTAGTAGTTTGCTGATGTTAGTTCATGGCGGCGCACAAAGTCTTCATCTATAAATGCATATCCCGACGCTCCAGTATCAATCAAAGCATATGTGGGTACAATAGATTTTTTATTTTGAGAAATAAAACAAACAACAATCAATTGATCCCCATCCATCTCCTGCTCTGATACTGAAAACGCTAAATGTATTAATTTTAGAAAAAACCTTGGAAGGCCCCCCGCTTACGCCGCCAGGGACAAATCTTTTAACTCCTCCTCCTCCGATACTAAATCCTCCTCCTTCTTGGCCTCCAACAACGCCTCCCTCATCTTAGCGCCTTCCCGAGGCGGCTGAGGGCATTCCCTAACCAAATGACCAACTCCTCCACAATAATAACAACGATTCTCCATCCTACGAGCTTCCCTTTCCTTCATATCCGGGCGGCGACGATTATTCGACAAATCCATAGGAACGGCCCCCCCAGGAGTATAGGAAGGGTGTCCCAGTGGTACAGTATTCTTTGGGGTTGCTGGCGGCGGAGGTCGTACGACTGGGGTTGTTGCTGGTGCAAGGGGAGGACGAGGGTTAAAGACACGAGGGGGTGGACCACTTGGAGTCGAAAACCTAAACCTCCCCATCCTTGCCTGTAAAGCCCGTTGCTTGTTGTCCAACCGCTGTAGAAGTAGGCCGCAATCCTTCACTGTGGTCGGGGTCTCGTTTTGAATCATAAGGGTCATTAGCTCATGGTTAAGACCCTCTAGGAGGCATTCAATTTTAGCAGCTTCATTAAATTCAGAGTCTGCAGCGTAGCGCTGGAACTCCGCAAAGTATTCCGAGAAAGGTCGTTGTCGTTGTCTAATCTCCCTGAGATTTCGAGCAGCTGTAGCCGCCCTATCCGGGTCACCGAAAGCGTTGTCCAAAATTTCAAAAAATTCCGTCATCGAGTCAAGTTCAATTCCTTCATTCGAGATATAGGCGAGAAACTGGTCCGCCGCGGGTCCCTCCAAGCGAGAGATAGAATATGCAATTTGTTGAGCCGAGGTGGGAAACCGATCGCGATTGGCGGCCAGTTTAATCTGTAGTTGTCGGAACATCCTCAACCCCTTTTTATCCCCCCTATACTTTTCTGGGTCCGGGAGTTTCTCCGACTTAGTCTTATTTAGATCATCATGAAGCTCCCCGAGACCTTCTTTGATCCCTTCCTGAAGCTTCTTGATCTTGGATTTAAGAACATGGGTTTCTTTCTGAAACTCAGAGCGGGCTTGCTCCGTCTCTGAGTGGTGGGTCTGTAAGTCTATCGAGTATTGAATAACTCCTTCATGGGCCCGTACAAATAGATTATAGATCTGTTTAGCTTCCAGGGTAGCCTCAGGGTCAACTTCGGGGTGGGCCACGAAGAAGTTGACGAGGTCTTGTTGAAGAGCTGCGTAATCGGCAGAAGCGCGGTCACAGAACTACAATAGGATGAATTGCTGTCTCGCCGCTGAGGTGGTCTCTGCCTTAGCGACGCGCCAAGAAGACTACGCGGATCGATGAAGATGACGCATTTAAAAAGTATTATGGCGACACAGCCAAGATAAGCGAATAGAGCAAGAACGACCAAGGTGAAAACCCAGGCCGAAGAGGGAAAGCGACCGTAGATAACGGCAGAGAAGCGCTATGAGACCCACCAGGAGGGGCAGGAAGCAAGATCGTAGATATCAGCCAAAGTCAAAACGGGCGAGGCCACAGGGCCCGACAAGAGGAGATCAATAGAGGTCGCAGAGTAAAGAACCTTCAGGTGACGAAAGCGAGACTACGGATAGGAAATGAATATATTCCTACGAGAAGACAGGAAGATTTGCATTTAAGAGAGAAAAGAAAGAAAAGAACTAAAGAAAACGGCTCCACTCGCTATTTAACACCTCCCTCCGTTAATCTGCCAAGACTTCCTTACATCAGCCATAGAACCTCATAGAAACCTAGTATCACCACCCCTCGTATTCCTTCACACCCACTCCTGTAGTCCCCATTACCAATCCATCCTGCAACCGAACCTCAAAGAAAGAAATGACATCAGTATCAGACCATTCCACCCCCGCTTCGCTTATCCTAACCCCCTCCCTCGTATTAATACCTCAATTCCCGAACGATCGGGCCGAGTGCCAAGACGCCGGGACACTAATCATGGCAGTCAAAACCTATGAAATTTCCTATAAACAACAAGCATATATTCATGCTCTATGGTTCAATACATGATGGGCACATCAGCAAACTACTACTTGTGTATGTAGTCTCCCAACAGTCTCCCAGGTCTCCTGAGAGTCTCCTGAGGCTCTTGGATATTTTTTGAGTCTCCTGAGGCTCAGGAGACATCAGGAGACAAATGAAGTCTTGCTGATGCAATTGTAAAAATTGCGACGAACCAAGGCTTCAGTGTTGTGACTGTTTGGAATATCTGTCAAGGTCCTGCTACCCCCCCTCTCCAAAAAAAAGAACGGCGACTAAGATTGGATACTCCTACCCATTGACTTTTAGTCGAAAAAGCAACTCAAAATGTCAAGCAATATCAAAAGCCTCTATTCTAGATTGCACAAAAATGTGGTATTGTTGCCAACAATACAATTCTATGGAAAGCGTTTTTTGAAGAAGGGTATGGACGGCATGTAGCTAGGAAAAGGATTTTCTTTACCGCCACAAACAAAGAGAAGCAATTAGAGTTTGCACTAGCACATCAACATTTGACGGTGCTTAACTGGAAAGGGATTGTCTGTGCCAATAAAGGCTATATATCACGGAGGCTTGGCGAGACGAAGACGAAACGTGCCAAGGTACACAACCGAGGCAGGACGAGGTGGAACGAAGTAAACGAAGTCGAGGAGCGTAGTATCACGATGCGAAATAAAGCGAGGTACGAAGAGCGAGCTCGAGGCTCCGAAGAACTATGAATGTCCTAAAGTATCGTATTGACTAAAAGGACAAGAAGGTTGCGTGAAGAGAAAAGGAAAAGAAGAGAAATCCTACAAGCGAGGGAACAAGCTCCCTATATATAGACCAGAAATCCCTTCGCTGACTCATCCGTAGAATCCCATAGAAAACTAAGCACACCCTCCGATTATAAATACATACATAACCCTGACTCATACAATCCCTGCAACCGAAACCCATAGAATCCAACGGAACCTCCTGACTAATCCTTCTTCCCGCAACCTGACTCGATACGTTCCACACCGTGATACTATATTTGTCTTGGTAGTGCAGTAGAAAAAACATATGTGACAACGAAGATAGGCAGAGAGGGGGTACATCATCAAGACTGTATTGTTCCTAAGTTAAAACAGGTCAATGCTTTTATGATATGGGGAACAATCGTTGATAACAGAAAATCAGGACTGGTTATCTGGTATTGTGCCAATTGGGGAACCATTACTTCAGCAACCTATATTTCCTGTATCTTTCAGCCAGCCCTCTATTCATTCTGGTACCACAATAGTGTTGATCTTGTTTCAAGATTATGAGTTATAGAGGATAATGCACCTGCATATAGAGCTTGTGAAACTCAAACAGAGAGATAATGGTATGCAATACCTTCACTGAATTGGCCCACTGCATCACCAGAGCTCAATTCAATTGAAAATGTTTGAGGCCTCTTGAAGGATAGGATTGAGAACAGGCCGAGACCACAAGGTGCAGAGGACATTAAACAGTTGGTTTTGGAAGAATGGAATAGGATCACTGCAGATGAGATTCAGAGATATATAGATACTATGCCAGATAGAACCGCAGAAGTGATTGCTAAAGAAGGCGGCCATACACAATATTAGACCCAATTGTCATACTGTTACTTTGTATATAGAACTTGAACACTTGCTATTCTACAAACCCACAAACTCCTCCCAAACCCGTAAACTTTCCCAAACCCTTGAACTTTCCCAAACCCTTGAACTTTCCCAAACCTGTTAACTCTGAGAATTCTATTTTGATATTGAAGTCCCTGTCCAAACCCAGTTTCAGCCTCCGTCACGTACTCTCGTCATGATCCAAAAAGTTACAGTGCATTTTCAGGTTCTTATAGTGGAGAGCGAATAGAATACTGAGCTCAGAAGAAGATTGGGATAAATAGTGGAAATAAAAGAAACTAACTTGGTCAGGCAAGCTAAACTCTCTAAATTGAGATACTAGTCTTGTGCGCATCCCCTATTTTGGTGTGGTTAGTATATTTGTATTTTTATTAGTCCACACCAGTAGGGTCTGGAGCATTATCTTCATCAACAAGATTTCACTTGTCTCCTGGGATTTTCTGAGTCTCAGGAGACTCAAGAGACTGTCAGGAGACTCAGGAGTCTCTATTCACAAATGATAAAACTTGCTGATGTTTCTGGCCTTTTTTGGAAAAAGTCTAGACATTCTCCCTTTTCTCCGAAATATGATGCTAGAGTGCAAAATAAGTTTGAATTATATGACTAGAGTTAAAACGCCATACCAGAGTACATTAGCAAACTACCACTTGTGTATGCAGTCTTCTAATAGTTTCCCTGATCTCCTGAAAGTTTCTGTCCTGGCATGGCAGTGACTATATCATATGAGAAGAAGGAAGCTGTATAGGTATTGTGGAGTGATGGCATAATAGTTGGGTAATAGTTGGAGAAGACTGTGCCGTAGTTGCATAGTGGTTGCGTAACGATTAAAGAAGATTGTGTTGTGGTTGGGTAGTAGTTGCGTAATAGGTTTCTATGAGTTTTCGTTACATAAAGTATGAGTCATATTAGACTGTTGGAGAAGGTCTATAAATATAGGGTAGAATAGTTCTCTTTGTTCTTTTCTTTCTTTGCTCTCTGTCTCGTCTTCCTGTCTTCTCGTATATAGGAATATAGTATCTATTTTCTATCCAAAGTCCTTGCTCTTCTCGTCCCGCTTGAAGGTTGCCTACTACTGCTACCTCTATATTTCTTTCCTTTGTCTAGCTTAGCGGCCCTCATAGTCTCGCTTTATCACGGAGGCTTGGCGAGGCAAGGACGAGAAGTGCCAAGGTACACAACCGAGGCAGGGCGAAACGAGAATATACTAAGTGACATCAGCCAGACTTCATTTGTCTCCTGATGTTTCCTGAGCCTCAGGAGACTCTCAGGAGACTCAGGAGACTGTTGGGAGACTGCATATACAAGTAGTAGTTTGCTGATAAAGGTAGAGTCTGGGCAAAGAAACTAACCAGGACGGAGACGAGAAACGAAGGATGGGTACGAAGAACCCTTTCAACAAAGCGAAGACTATGGAGGTTCCAAAGTACTATATTGACTAAAGGACAAGAAGGTTGCATGAAGAGAAAAGAAAAAAAAGAGAAATCCCACAGGCGAGGGAGAGAGCTCCCTGTATATAGACCGAAAATCCCTTTGCTGACTCATCCGTAGAAACCTATAGAAAACCCAAGCGCCTCTCTCTATTAGAAATACATGCATACCACTAACTTGCTGAACCCCTGCAACTGAAACCCGTAGAACCCAATAGAAAACACCTGACAAATCTTTCTTCCCGCAACCTAGCTTCCATCAGCAAACCACTACTTGTGTATGCAGTCTCCCAACAGTCTCCTGGGTCTCCTGAGAGTCTCCTGAGGCTCCTGGATATTTTTTGAGTCTCCTGAGGGTCAGGAGACATCAGGAGACAAATAAAGTCTTGCTGATGTCGTATGTTCCACGCCGTGATACGCTTCTACATTTATCTATGGTCCTCGCTTTCCCTGTCGTGCCCCTGATCTTTGCTTTGACTACGGGCTTGTGCCTCTGTTATTCCTGACTGTATCCTTTGATCTTGTCTGCGTCATCATTTTTATCTGTCTTCCTTGTGGTCTTAGTTTTTCTGTCATAGTTTCCTGAAACTGCTGGATATTTTTTAAGTCTCCTGAGGCTCAGGAGATATCAGGAGACAAATGAAATCTTGCTGATTTACCAGTGCAAAATGAGCTTGAAATATGATGTAAAGGTCCAGATTGTGATACAAAAGTCCGAATTGTGATATCGGGGTCAGAATAAACCTTAATTCTCCTAATAGACACTAAAAAAACTTTATTTTTTGTATGTAAAAAAGCTCTGGCAGCCCTTTGGCCTCCAAAACAGTGCTAGTATTCCCAAAAAAAGGACTGGTACAAACCTTTTGAGTAAGTACACCAGACCCTTTCCGTATTGGACAATAAATAATAATAAATATTGATGGGGTCTGGGGACGAAACTATGGAGATACTTTAACGCCCGATCAGATATTCCTATAAGCCTTAGTCAAAGGTTAGTCTAATAAAGACCTTATATATTCCCCAAATCACTCTTGAAAATTCTTGAATAAGGTCTTTATTAGGCTAACTTTTCACTAAGCCCTTTTTAAAGCTGAAATCAGGCCTATAGGAATATCCGATCAGGCGTTAAAGTACATGTATATATCTGAATTAAATGCCCTATTACATGCTCCCTTCGTCATATTAGGCCGGGCTGAGTATCATAATAGATTAAGTGTGTACATGAAGCTATAGTAGTAACTCTTTCAAACCATAGATTGAGGTACTTAATGTGGTATCCTAAGTTCCCTGATCTAATAGCTGTCTTTGCTTAACCTGGAAAAATTAGTTCTTTGCTTTGCAAAGCCCAGCGGGCCTAGTACTATAAATATTTTGGCTAAATCTTTTTAGAGACAGATGAGCTTTTTACCTAGCTAGTTGAGTTGGTTATGCGGATTTTACAGGAAATCAAACCTATTTTTTATATACTATAATATAGCTGGGCTAAAGTATTTCAGGAATAAACATGTAAACCCAGCGGACAGTTATAAGTTAAGTACTTGATGTGGTGGACTAAAGCTTTTCGAGGCAAGGTAAAAATAAGGTTGGAAGCAAATGGAAGAAGAAGAGGGGTAAGGGAAGGATAATGTAATAGGTGAGGCGTCCCCACGGGCATAAGTATAGTTCTTATTCAAAAGTCCCGGGACAACGCAACCGCGAGTTGCTACGGGGGCTTGTCCCGGGATTTTTGACATGGAGGTATACATGAACCATGATACAACTGATACAGCTTGAAGCCTATAGACAACTCATCCCATGTACCATAAAAAAGCCATTAAAGCCTACATATATATGGATATACATGTAGTTATAAGAGAATGACATGACATGATTCTACTTTTTATCGTAACATGGCAGGACAATCGAACTTTTACATATTGATGTACCCAGCCCCAAACAACATACAAAACCCCCAAAATCAACCTCACGATATCATATCTGCAAGCAAGTTGTTACTATCGGTGGCCGGCGGCGTTGTCAGAAGGCTCTGCAATCATTAGCATTAGTCGCACTTCTGGTGCTGGAGGGCCTACCGACCAAGAGGAACCGTCTCTTTCTCGAAGAAGATTGATGTGGTTAGATTCAGCCCCCTTGTAGACCTCGCTGTTTTCATCTTCACGGAACATGATTCCCTCGCCGTTGAGAAGCCTGTAGATGCTCCGAAGAGCCCTGACCTGCCTACCGTGGGGTCCAGTAACAGTAACTTTGATCCACGCAATTCTCTCGAACCAAGGATCATCGGGGCCATAAGCAGGGTTTTTCTTGAGGCCAGCTTCGAGGTAGCTAATGGCTTCCATCATTTCCTTGATCTCAGCAGGGCTTGGTATGCCACGTTTGAGGACATTTTTAATGGTTGTCATCAGAGTGAAGTCGCACTTGGCACGCTTGATGAAAAACCTGTGAATCTTGTGGTCATTAGCGGCCTGGCGATGGTATTCTCGCTCAATGGCCACTATGTTCTCTTCACCGCGGACTTTAGCGTCAGAGTGATTGCTTAGGCCCAGTGGCCCACCAAGACCCTTCCCTTCTCTGAACTCGTCGACAATTTTCCTCGCGCGTATCGCAGGGGTCTCATCTGTAATCAAGTTAGAAATGGTGAGCGAACAGGAAGCACTTATAATATTGAGCTGCTTACCCTGAGGAGCGCTAGAGTGGTAGACTGTCAGGACCGGGTCAGCCCCGTCAGCTCTCGCGGGCATAGCATGGGTGGTCATGGTATTTTGTGGATGAACCTCTACATTGCGGGGGAGGAATTTGGCAATCGGATCCTCCGATATCCTCCCATGGACGCGATAAGTATCGGGAGCAAGTTCATTGCAATAAAGGCTACGCTCTTTGTTTGCCTGCTTTACAATTTTAGGGTCCTGAGGCCATTCGGAGGAGCCGGAGTCGTGGAAGCTACGGTTGCTGGAGGTATTGCCGGCCGGAGGGTATTGAGAGTATTCAGTAGAGGGTTTTGTTTGGGGTTCTCTTTGAAGACGCTCTAGCCTTTCAAGCTCTTGTACTCGTAGCTTATCCGAGCGAGGCATCCTAGGCGCGTTCTCAAGAACAGGATCGTCGTAGCGCTGCCCACGCTTGGGTTCACGTTCGAGATTGTTGTTCTGAATCTTGTAGCGCTCAAAGTTTCGCATTTGTTTGACGGTGGGAGGCGTAGAGATGGCCGGGAGTGGGTAGCTTAAGATCCTGCGGTGGAAGTTCCCCCGTATTCCTTCTTGGTAGGGGAGAGACTGCGGTGGAACAAAGCCGCCCTTCAAAGTCAGCGTTTGGTGACCTTCACCCCCGAGATTTCCAGAGTCCTCAGGGCGTAATTGCCTGTCTGACGAACTATTAGAATGGCCAGGATCGCCGGTGCGTAGTCGACTTTGGGAGGTCATATCGCGAGTGGATGCACTTGGGGGAGCTGGAGAACAGGTTCCAGCTGCGGGGGCATTAGGGGACTTGTTCTTTCCAGACAAGCCTTGAGAGCTTTGGTATAGTTGCTTCTTTAGCTTTCTTTTCTGTCTTTTTGAAGTATCTGGAGTTGCTGCAGCAGCTGTTCTCGTTGGGTGATGATTCCCATCTACCTGCGTCAGCTCGAATTGACGAAATGCTGAAATGGTTGGATCGCCTTTGGCACCATCACCGGAGGGAGTCATTGCGGTGTGGTGTTATGATGTCTGGGTAAAGTCTGGTAAAGTCTGGTAAAGTGAGAGCGGATCAGAGCGAAAGAAGTGGTGGAGCCCGAGGGGGCCGCTTTGCATTGACATGATATGTAGCCGATAAGCTGAACATACATCTTTACAATTTAAGCCGCGCCGAAAAAAACGAATTAATGAAGTTGGACAACCAACTATCTCCAGCAACGGATTATAATGCAGAGTCAACATGTTATGAAAGTTTCTCGAGGCCCCGAGAATACTGGAGCTAAAGGAAAGAGAGGGAGGATAGAGTAGTGTACTATCCAATATGTTATGAGGCAAAGTGTGTCTTTTAACATCGATCCTTCTTCTCATTTGATGAATGATATATACATACATGTAGGCAGGAGTAGCGTACATGTACTCTCATGTAATACATCCTCTGTCGTAAGGAAATGAATGGCTCTCAGGAGTTCGCAGCTAGACCCATGGAAATGGGCTCTGATATATGCGCATTTATATACTCCACAATAAGTATGAACGGGTTCGTTTCTTCAGATTGAATTAAGCTCCTAAGGTACCCCCAGGATTACCGCCATGATTCATAACTACATGTACATGTAGAGCTTGACGGTGAATTATGGAAGATACATGTATGTATTACAAGTGTCGAGTCGAGGGCAGAGTTGTCCAATAGCGCATAACCTACATGTTTCAAGTAATTCCACGTTCTGTAAATGTTATAGTTCTTACTTTTGGGAGCGCTTGCAGGTTGTCACGATACCTGATGTCCCCTTACCAACAATTGATAAAGAAGATTAGAGCGCCGTCATTACCACGAATCAAACATAATGGCCCATAAAATCGCGTCTCTATAAAGGCTGTTTACGACACCCTAATAGAGAGGACCAGCTACAAGCTAGGGTATGCATCGAAGGGATAGGAGAACAAGGAATACACAGAGAAGATATAGTACGGAGAGTGAATGGTCAGATAGGGATTTGCTAGACAAGACTCTTTAGTCTTTTCTCAATTTATCGTTCAAATTTATATCCTATCCGTTTAGCTATCGTCTGCTGTCACGGCTCAAACTAAATTCTCACTTCAAGATATACTACGAGGAATCACTGGTAATTCCGGACCCTAATTTTTTTTTTGATAAGGCTAATTTCATATCACATGCTGTCCTGGGATATGCTGTGACAATTAACACCTGTGTTTGTTTGTTTGACTTGAAAGAATTAATGTAATCACACAGTTGATCCACATAAAACAACATGTAGGGGGCTAATACAAAACAAAAAGATAGACCCCTCAAACCAACCCAATGATATGGCTAAATATCCACCTCACTGATAATTACATTCTCATCTATTAAGAGAGCCAGGGTATGAACAATTGTACTAGTGGAAGATGGGCCGGAACTTATAATGACTATATCTTCCAATTCTGACTGGGAGGTGAAATTTAAGATCGGATAATCTGATGATCGCTGACATCAATCTTAATATCAAAGCCTACCCTAATCCGTTAGTATAAGTATCATATAAGTAGTGTAGTAGCATCGCTCATTGGTTAGGAGGAATACCTAAGTTTCGGTGATGCGCAGAATGTCCGATGTCATTGGCCTCAGGTTTAGACTCGGCATTAGCTTCAGTGGGATGTTGCTCAAGAACTTTGGATCCATCGCTCTCCAAATCGTAGCCTCTATAGGAGTCAAGATCGACAAAGTTCACTCTATCGTTTTCGTCTACCCCTTCTTCTAGGAACCGTTGAACATTTAATAGGTGCTCTAACTGAACTGTATGAAGCATTACTATCGAAGCCCTCGCCCACAGAAGCCAGCCTTCGATATGCTTCCACCGCTGGCAGCCCTCGTGTGTTAGGCGCTGTTGATATTCAAGAAGACCAATCACCTGCATCAAGTGTGTTTCCACACCAGGTCGTGGTGTAACTATAATTTCAGGCGGCCCTTCCAGGCGGCTTGAGTAATCGACACGAGCTCTGTAGTTCCTGCGGGCATTCTCGATTCTGCTGCGGTGTGACTCAGCCTGTTCGGCGCGCATCTGGGCGTCGTAGGCGAATATGGCGGACATGTTCCACAAGAATGCTTGGCTGGGTTGTTGAAGCTGTATCCTCTTATCAGAGCCGCGGTTAGGGTTGAGGGGGTCAGATTCGTTGGAGGATGAGAAGGGGCTTTCGGGTGGGATGCTCTTATACACCTCCTCGTGGGTTCGCATATAGACATGGCCGTTCTCGTTGAAAGTGAGGAGGCCGGGATCGTAGTAGCCGGGGGGAATCTCAGTGAAAGAGGGAGCCATGATTGGGATCTATCTGAGTGCGGGGATTTGCTGGGATTTGAGTGTGGGGATGTGAACTGGGGAAAGATCTATTTAACAAGTTGCATGGAGACCGTGCTGTTGTCAAATAGTGTTGTGGTAGTGGTGGAGACTTAGGAAAAATATTCCCTTGTACGTGCCAATGGTCGGGACCAACAGTAAAATATTTTCGAGTGAGAGAACTTGTACAGCCACTCAGCAAAAGTGTTCGTGATTTAGTTTTACTGTCAGTGCGCAGTGTGGCGCGCCCGCGGCTGAGGTACTGATGTTGAGTACACTACAGTATTCCCGTCAATACATGTACGCTATCAGTGCGGTAGAAATACGGTCGATCCTATTGGTAGTGATTTCACCCCGTTTTTTCATACTGGATTAAAGTTGAAACTCAGAACAACAGAAAAAAAATGATACAGTTTGGGGGTTATAAAAGAAGATAGGCCATTGATTAGAGGCCCTCCCTTGTTTTTTGGAATCACAAACACTTTTTCGGAGTGGCTATACCTACATGTACTTGATTCAATTCCCCACCATAACTATTCCAGAACTCTTCTCCTTCCTTGGATTTCTCGAAGATTATATCAGTATGCGCGATGTGGAGATATTTGCAGTACCCCCACACGCCTGATTTCATCATCCTCTTTATGTCTTAATCGATCTGCTTGTTCTCATCAAGAAATGAAAGGGCCCTGTAATAGAGGTTGTATCTTGATTCTAATTGTAATTACATGTACTTGGGTACTTCTTATCGATATCTTAGCTACATGTACATGTAATGCTCCAAGCTAGCAAAGGTTTCTCATGTACATGTACATGTAGTTGGCCGTTGCACTAGTCTAGGATAGACCACAGTACATGTAATTACATGTAGTTCTCGTCTAAACGCGTGTTCCGCAAAGCCCCCATAACTGTTACCCGTTTAATCTGCAGTGAAGTACACACTAGACTTGACATCATACCCCCAACTTCTTAACTTCTTAACGGACAGAAATACAGTTACGCTTCCTTTCAGATCACATATAACCTAACAAGATACATGTACTGTACATAAGCTTCCATAGTTAATAAAACAGGGTTTGAAAATGATGCTTACAATCATGTGGAAGACAGGATTCCCCCAAAGCAGCGCCCTCTAGCCACGCTTGAATAACTTCCCCGCTAGGATGGTTGTATATCGAAGGACGATAAATTTGAACTGGCATATGCCATGCGGGGCCGGCGTGCTCGAAATTTTCCCAATCAGGATGGTCTTTATCAAAGCTTATCACACTTCCTTCTGCACGCGCTACACGAATTTATCAGCTGAGGTTTTACGCCAATATAGAGATACTACTGTCACTCACCTATGTACGGTGGAAGCTCAATCGTGGTAGTACTAGCTTGAGATGGGTTATTTTCAAATCGTTTTCCTCTATCTTCTACAGTTGTTCTCACAGCGAGGTTAGTCAAGTTAGACTTAAAGAAATAGTGATAGGAACTGGGTGTAATGCTAATACCGATTGATTTCGCAGAGGGTACACCGTTCACCAGCCTTCTATATGAGGAGCCCAAATGATCCGACCTATTGCAGCGCCCAGGAAGGCTTACACCTCCAGAGGAAGAATCGACAAACTCCGAGTAAATACTTGGCGGCGCGCGAGGGTTTGCCATGGGGGGTTTTGACCCTGCTGTTCGGGCCCCAAAGGGGCTGAGCGAGTAGCATCACATAGGAGAGTAACCCCCAAGGCTGGTGGATCTGGTTCAGCGGAACAGGGGCTCGATGGGGGGCGGTGGTGGGCGTTGCTTTTACCGTGGTCCTTTCCATCACGCGGAGTACTGGGGATATTGCGGCCTTTAAAGACTATTTCTTCCTCGGAAAGCTGTATTAAGCACAGAATTAGTGGGAGCGCAGGGCGAAAGAGATCTATCACAACTGCTGTAGGAGCGGGTTAAAACTTACGACAGAATCTGGTTTTATGACCCTATCCATCGTATTTGTGGGATGGGATCGTTATTGATTTGCTGGTATTGTGATGGTACTGGTTCTGGGTTGTAGTCGATATGGTGGTGGCTGTGTGAAAGAAACTCGAACTTTCAAAAAAATGAGTTGGGGATGAGTTGGGTAGTGTCGTCGTGTGGGGCAGCGAGAAAGCTCAGCACTGCTTTTCTGATTCAGGCTTATTGGGGGACCACCAAGAGGCCTACTATGGCACTACTAACCCGAGCCCAGGTTGACACACGCTACAAACAAAGTACGCATAGCGCATACCTTCAATATTTAATAATCACCACCGTAGCACCTAAGTTAGCATTGGATGTGGGGGCGGGTGTTCAGAGTAAACTACGAAGGGGAGCAAACAGTGAGCCTTCAAAGGCGCACTCTCAACTAGAATTGCTGTGATTTTTTCAAGATCAGATCTAATAGGTGGGTGCAGGAAGGTGGTGAGTTCGAGCACTGGGGCCCAAGTGGATGAAATGTGTGAACAAGTGTTTGTAGGAGCGAGTAGTAAAAGGCAAACAAGTTGGGCGGTTCTCACTCTAAGATAGTAGCATTCTTAAGACAAGATAGCGATTTGATCGGAACCGTAAAGTCTAGAATATTCACTAATAGCCTAAATTTCACAGGAAGCCGTATTTCAACTTGTTCAAATGAGAAGACCTTAGCTATATACCTAACTCATTTGCAGCTGCGGTCTAAAAAAACTAGCTTGAATCCATTCTGAGTACTTTCGTATCTATATAAAATCCAGAACAGTCATTATTTCCAACTCCTATCATATCACTCGGTCTTCGAGTGATCGGCGATGAGGCGGAATCTCCCGAGCTGGTCCGTGCACAAATAATTTGTCCAAATTCGGCTAGCCGACACAACACTACATTGACACTGGTAGCAACAGGACTTTTACTAATAACTCATACATACATCCAACCCCACTTTGTGAGCGCCATCGCGCTTCGATTATTTTTTTTTTTTGGTACCCCGAGCTCGTAGTGCCTATTGTCGCTGAGGATGTCTTGACGCTTAATCTGGGGGCTTTGGCTTTGGAGCATTTCGATATTTCCATAGAGATAGGGCGCGGCCCGGGCTCTGGTTTGTTTTTAACTTCGGCTTTTTTCCCTGACTTGTATTTATTAACTTTTTATATGGCCGTGGGAAAGCCAGAGTAAATCAGTTCCAAGACATGGCCATATAAGCTCTACTGCGGCAAAGGAGTTACCGCACGTGAGAGGTAACTAGAGGAATTTGGGGTGAAAGGAGGGAGGAAGTACGAGGCTCCAGTCAAAAAAAACCGGTAGAGCACTTAGCAACGAGCACCTCCACATACAGTTCATCAACGATGAGCTCAACCCCATCGCGACACGGGCCTCATGGCAACTGGACAACACCTACCAGAGTGAGAGTGTATACTTTACTTGAATCTGGTAAATCGCAATCAGAGATATGTATCTAGTTAATATCTTTATGCGTCGTTGAAATATTGGAGTCGGCGCAGATGGGTCCCCGTTGCTATGCACGCTACCGTTTTTTTTTGATCGGAGCCTCGTACAGTCGCCAAGAAGTAAACAGCGCTAGCTCTGCCCTAAAGTCCCACAATTTATCTTACTAGCCATCGACACCCCGCTTTCTTTTTTTTCAACCGCCACTCTTCGCCAACTTAAGCTCCATTTGTCTCTTGATACCCACTTCGAGTGAAGGAGTTAGGAATCAATGGTTTTGGTATTTCCCGATCTTGGGGTGGCCTTTGTCATATAAAAGGTCTAATTACTATTTTCTATTACATCCTTTATGGCCACTGAATTTCCTATTTGAAGTCCGGATCTTGGAGTGTGTGCTAACTAGCTAGTGAGACGCAGGATAGAAATCCTAGTTTTCCGGTTTGTTTGGTTCTCCAGAATATCGGGGGCGACGAGCGATAGGCTAGTTGTACCCCGTATACACGCTTATATATTGCTAAGAATATCTACGGAACTACTAGGTTGGTAATTGGTGGTTTTGCTCCAGCATAGAAAGTATTCGAGGAGCGATCTCCACGTTAAGGAGCTAAAGACGTGCGGTAGCACAAGTGTTCAACTAACATAATAAGGGTGGTCATCAGTGTAGGGCGAGCTTTTGTCATACCTCATGATGCCGACTTATACGACCCCAGATGTGTCCATGGATGGTACCTATGTCTCTAGCAACAAGATCTTTCGAGGCCGCTTACCCGACTTAATCCAACATCACCTTATTTGAGAATGAAGGAAACCTGTTAATGCGGTCTGATGTTACTTTAACGCTAGATTACCCATACCAACGGAATATTCAAGAGCCGAGATTTGAGAATATACATATGGGGGTAGTGACAAGCGCTGTGGATTCTAGGTAAGTTAATCTACTTGCAACGTTGCCTTTTCAAGAATCACAGATACCTTTTTGACGACGCTAACTAAAGCTATATGTGGCAAGTCATATCCAGAGCCTACCCTTGAAGACACCTGGGGCCAAAATGGTTCTTTATATTGAGGGAGTTCTCGAAATCCTGCTAGTTTCTGACACAACCTTGAGCCTATCAAAGAAACCGAACATCCAACCCATTATACAACAAAATTTTGCTTTGACTTGCACCTTAATAGCTCCTCACTATGAGATTCTGCAGCATTCTCTCTTTTTTTCTGTGTCTTGGGGCTACCTACGCCTCCCCTGTACTTACCGGAAATGTTGGTTTCAATATAGGCCATAAACGTGTAAGTTATTATCTTATTTCCTAAAAGAAGCTTTCTGATAAGTCTGGTAGGCCGATGGCGCATGCAAGACTACCGAAGACTGGGTTGAAGACTTTAGAACCATACGATCCTGGTCACATGATATTATTCAAGTGAATACCGCCAGACTGTTTTCTACCTCCGACTGTTTCAATCTTAAGAATGCGGTCCCAGCTGCTCAGGCTACCCACATCAAAATTTGGGTGACGATATGGGCTACGCCCAAGGAAAAGTACCTCCGGGAGCGCGATGAACTTGAGTATGCAATCAGAACATGGGGGACAGACTGGATCGCGGGGATAAATGTTGGGTCAGAGCATCTCTATCAGGGTTCTTTGAAGCCTACAACCCTGGCCCGCTACATCAACCAAATCAAGATGTTGGTGAAAGTAACACTTGGTGCTCCGTATGTTGCCATCGGGTGTGCCGACACCTGGACACAACTGGTCGCTCCTAGCGCGAAGATTGTTCTAGCCGTGTCAGATGTACGTTTCTGAACTAGAATCAATAATTAAATTCATGTCGACTAACAAATGCTAAGGTTGTTCTAACAAATGGGTTTCCCTACTGGCAAGGAGTACCGATCGAAGCTGCCGGTAGTATATTCACTGGAAACCTTGAGACCGTCAAAGACCTCATTCCCGATAAACCTATCATCGTTGGTGAGACCGGCTGGCCTTCAGCTGGCCCACCGTTCGGGGGTGCTCACACCTCAATCGTGAACCTACAGAAGTATTGGTATGACACAGTTTGTCCACTTGTGACCCGGGGTATACCGTTCTTTTGGTTCAGTGCCTGTAGGTTATGCTAGACAAAAAGTACGCACATGTGATATGATTTACTAATTGTGTAATAGTTGACGAGCCCTCTAAGGAAGGCGAAAATGGAGATGTTGAGAAGCATTTTGGTGTAGCCACGGTGGACAGAGAGCTGAAGATCCGTCTTGATTGCTACATGTAATTGTTCTCCTAGTTTTATGCTCTCTTGTCTATTTACTCGTTCTTGCCATTACCTTGATCGGTGAAAGCTAGATCAATCGGTATTGCTTTGTATCTTTTAGCAACACAATGGGTGTTCCTCGAATAGTTACTTTGCCGAAAGTTCGACGACGTAAAATTATAGCGGAGTTGGAGACTTGAATTTACCGTACAGCTGGGGGCGACCTTTCAAAGCCGGAGGTCACCCTATCAGCATTGTCTTGCACCAATTAATCCTAAAGACCGATAGTGGAAGGTTTTTCCGAGCCTCAGGGTTTCGGTTTTCCGCTATTTTCTCTTTGTATATAACTGACAATACGCCTATCTTTTTGATCAACATTGTCTCTTCGTTGATCAGGATGATATCTAGATAGTCTTTGAGCTCATCGGTCCCCAGTGTGGTCGATATTCTGAAATCTCCTAGTAATAAGAGGAATATGTTTGCCTCTGTGACACTCGAGCGCTCTTGATCAAGCACCAAGCCCTTCTGGATTTATAAAATTGATTTTCGTTGTATCTGTTGGGCAGGTTGGGTTTAAAGCTGTTTCTGATTATGGCTTTACTAAATGTTGTTTATAGATTCCACCCTATTCCCCGCCCTATTTAGTGGCTGCAACCAACAGGGAATAGCGAACCTTTCCAATATAGTTAGAGCCTTAATCCCCTCCTCTTTGGGGGGAGTCCGCCCCTCTATTGCTCGTTGCAATGAATCCAAACACTGCACCTTTCACAACTGGACTAGCAATCAACTAGGACAGAGGAGTATTTCTTCCCCTGCGGGGGCCGGTCCAGTCTCCGATTGATTCAATTAGTTGAATAGCTGCTATAGATCTATCTCCTATATATGGGGGGTCCTCCATTGAGTACACTTGGTGTAAGTTGTTGTTGGAGATGAGTCCGTTTGCGAATAAACAGCCGGGAAAAATAACACCTGAAGCGAGCCTCTTGCTAAACGAGCTTTCCTGGTATGACATAGTTGATGGCGGCACCGGCAGTCCATCGACTCGAACCAGTTAATCGTTTTCCGTCTTATCAGTATCCAAAGCTCATGCAAAAGAATGCATTTGAAGTTCGATAGGGTAGAAATCCCTAATAGATCAGCAAATGGTAAAATCTCTGCTGCAAACAGAGTATGCCCAGATGGTTACTCTCTCAATGATTCTAGGAAGTCCGGATTTCCCTTCATGCAGGAAACCTCGAACGCTAGGATGCCAAGCCCACGCACTCTTCTTTGTCTTTCCGCCACCCTAGAGTACATGCTACATGAACATACACACCGCTTCTTATGTTCACTCTATTAGCTCAAACAACAGGGTCCCGCAGTTATGGATGCCAGTAGAAGCTCTGACCCCAGGCAATATAGCATGAGCAAGGAGCAAACTTACCTTGCCCGCATCCGCTACGGTACTCAGCTCGCCGAGCCACTATGCCCTCCAAAGCTACTTGATATGTCAATCGATGGCCTCCCAATGTTTTGCAGCACTTCGTTCACGCCTCTGAGACTCCTTACCGAAGGTATGAGCGTGGATGTGGACGCTGAGTGCGGAATGCCATTAGACGCAACCCTCGGGCCAGGCATGTACAATGGAACAGACAAGGGTAAGTGCCCAAGAACTCTCATAACTTTCCATAGACAGCCCTGACAAAATCCCCACCACAGTTATTCCGGCCCTCGGCCACCTCAATGTACACCCCACTGACCGACTACTCCTTCGCACCACCGATCTCCTCCGCAGGGATAACTCTCTATCAGCTCTCGGAAGAAAGGCCTCCTCTTTTCTCCGCCGCACCGAGTACATCTCCACAGATGGGCCCCAATATGGACATGTGTCAGCATCCGCACGCACACAGCGCCTCGCCATGGCGAAGCTTGCTACCATCCGTGCACACGACGAGGTGTACCAGGAGCCCACCCGCATCCTACAGGCGGTCCTTCGCGGGTTCGATACAGCCAACCCAAGCACACCACGCCAGACGCCGAACCTCGAAGGAGAAGAAGACGAGTTCGCAGCTCAGGCGGAGCAGAGATGGAAGCCGCTCGAGTCCATGAAGCATCCCGACCGCCCTGGTCTCACGGCAGTGGACGAGTTCCCGCTGCTGCCGGATTTGGAGGCGTGCAGTGACTCCGGTGGATTCATGGTCTTTAGCTTTCAGACAGCCCCCATTCCACCGCCTCTGCGTAGAGATCCTAGACTCGATGTCGGTATTCTTATTCCGCACGACCTGCCAACGGAGGGCGGTACAGAGCAGACATTTGACTACTATCTTCCATCCACTCAGCGCGCTGCAAGAGATGCTAAACGTAGTTTTGCAGACTACGGGAGTGACTCTGACTACATGCCATGCCCTCTTAACGGCAACCGCACCTTTCCCTACAAGTATCTGCGCACGTATGAAACTCGAGTGCAGAAGCAGGCGACTGATACATTTGCTGTCGTTTTACATGGAGGTGATGCTAAGAGGGCCAAAGCGGCGTATTATTCTCCTATCGATGCCAAGTTTATTCTACAACCGGCCCGTGGCGGAAAGATGTTGGAGAGGTCAGAGCCGGTTGAGAGACTTAATGTCTCTGTGAGGGGGTTGTACGATGAAGAGCTTGCTAGGAGGCAGGAGGTGAAGCGGGTCAGAATGGGCTTGTAAGAGGTTTTTAAACTAGTGACCTCAGCTGTACGTGTAGTAGTGGGTCTATGAAAGTGAAAACATCTCCCGTCCTCAGAAGGAAGTTGCGGACCTCTATTCTCGTAAATCCCTCAATGTAGGCGTAGCATAGCGGGGATCTTTGTGATTTTGGCCACAAGTGTGTGCTGCTCTTGGCCTGTGTCGTGGTTGTGGAGCTTGAGAGATCTCAAAAAAAACTATAAAGTATTTTCTTCATTATTTTGCCTCTGCTAGCACTACGAAGTGTCCACAACAGCTTGTTTAAAGACCGAACCGCCTGAACTTGCCGTGTTACGGCTTCTATCTCATAATACATTGAATCTGGTAAGCCTTCCCCGGGCGATACATCATACTGCTCATGGGAATCTTTTCAATTCATACAAGTCTCATCCATAACGGTATCTTTTCTAAACCACTCACTTTGTTTGAAAGTGCTTAGGAATACGGTGGAGACTACATAAACATCGTTATCCTGGACTATCCCGCATGGCCCAGGACTACCTTGCCATACCAGCAAGTAGTGTTCCTTCAGAACGATTATTTTCAAAAGCAGGCGATATAATCACAAAGAAAAGAAACCGGCTCTTGGAAACCTCTAGTACAGCGATGTTATTACTTCAAAGTTGGCTTGGACAGGAGGAAGTAGAACATTGGGAGTTGGAACAGGTGGAGGCCATTGAGGAAGGAGTGGATAGTGTTGATGTACTAGAGTCGGGCTGTTTATCAGACTCTGATTGAGTACGAGTAGCTAAAGTCTCTGTATAGTTCCAAGAACAGGTATCAATAAATTACTGTAACTGGGCTTGAGCCAAGCTCGAGCTCTCGAGCTTTTTTTATACAAGCCGAGCCCATTCACTAATATGACAAGCCAGCTCAAGCCCGATGGCACATCATGCTTGAGCCGGCTCGTGGACCACACTAGGAATACCCCTCTCATTTCGTGGAAGTTGACAACATCGAGGCAGTCAAGAAATTAGGCTATGCATATCCGCTTGGTCTTGACTAGCAATGGCATAGAACGAAAATCAGTTGGTTATTTACGAACACCCCTAAGATGAAACTTAGTATCATCTTGGGTTGGGCTCATGTGAGTTTAGTATTGTCCCCTGTGTTATGGCTGTCATTGTGCTAATTACATGTAGTATCACTCAAGATGACCTACCTCTTATAAGCACCCAACGAGTACGTATAGGTTTCTTTTTCTTTTCTTTTCTTAATAAACGTTGACATCACAATCATGCAACCGGAAAATATCAGGGTAGGGATGTTGACTTAGTGTGGCTATTGTCTCATCAAAATATACGTGTAATATGCGCAATGTAATTAAGACACGAATACAATAAATGGCAACGAACAAATGAAATTAGTTGATATGCATAATAATCGGCGCTATAATACATGTATATGACATTAGTAATCAGGGAAAAGGGTATAAATTATTTCCGCTTATTTAGTACGCGAGAATACAATAAAACTACGATAACAATACAGTAACACCAACATAGCATTACTGTAACTATACGGTATTGGTTTCAATCAGTATTGCCATGTCTATAGGTATTGTAGAGAATATGATTATCATAGAAACTCCATAAACCTATAGTAGAAATACACTATCACAGGATATGCATTGTTCAAAGCCCAGTGATGATATATCAGGAGTACTAGTGTACTCGCGACAAAATATATTCCACACAAACCAGTGATAAATCGGCATGCAACAAACATTGGTATCATATAGGATTCAGTAGTACTACACGAGTGCTACGGTAAGGATCCCACCCCCTTTTTTCGTACTGTACTTCTACACCCCCATGCTGTACCTTCGAACCTATCTCATACCAACAGCAGGCCAAACACCAACAACCTAAATCGACAAACCACAGCCAGGCAGCCCAGGGTGGGGCCTGACCTGTTCTATGGCCAGACGTGGGTTTGGATCCGCGATATGGGTATTTATAGAGCACGACGGTGAGGATCTGGATACGAAGTTCCGGGCACTAGAAAACATGGCCATACATTGCAGCTGAGAGATGGAAGACGGACGAGATAATCTAGTTATCTGACACCCCCTCACGCCGATACGCCATCTAAATCTCAAATCTAAATCTAACCCCTGCAATACACTATATCAACCCCGTCCTCACCACAAGCCATGCAAACTAACAACCTAATAACACGCCTCCCAACCCCCAATCCACCCCCCACCCACCGGCCTCCTCCCCGGCGGCGGCGCATCCGCCGCGACCTCGTCGTCGATCTGGGCCTTATGCAGCCGCCTGACGAGGGCGAGGGCGTGCGCCTCCTGTGCGGCGCTGAAGCCGTTGCTGGCGGCGCAGCGACGCATCTTCACGACTGCGCCGTTGGGCAGCGTGCGTGTTTTTGGTGCTGGCGGGGGGGTGGTGGCGCGGCGGGGAGGGGGCACCGGGGAGGGGATGATGATGTCGCGGTGGGGGGGGCGGGAGTGTGGCATTTGGTTGGTGTGGTTTGGGGCGGTTTGGTTTGGGGTGGTTGTGGTGGTGGGAGTGGTGGTGGTGGTGGTGATTGTGGTGAGGGGGGGAGCTTTTATACGATGGTGCCGTAGGGTAGTATCAAAGCCACCCCCGGCAGACTTGAATCCCTATATACTTCGAGGGCCCCGTGTCCATGAATGGGGCGCTGTACAGGTTGAAACACAGACGTAAATACCTCTGCTACACTTGAATACCCTGCCCTTCCGCCACGATATCAAAAGGTAGTAAGTACATGCATAGCCCTCTTCCTCCCATCATCACCGGCACTGTATGGATGGATGGATATACTTGATACTCTGAGCCCTGCATGTCAATGTACCACCGACGGGGGGTTCTGCAGCGACTAACATAGCATATTGTACAGCACTAGTAGTGCAGTGTTTTGGTTTTCCCCAATCACGCATTGTACCCGTAACTGGGACTAAGAAGTAGTTGAAGCGCCCTATCGGAAGAATCGTTGCCCGTGGCTACGCTACTCACTGAGTTTCCTCAGCCCTGCTCCTCCTGCTTGTTGTACGGCGTCCTGTTAACTTGCCTGGTTTGGATACGGAGGGTTGGGGGTTCGTGGGTACGACGCGTCATGGGGCATCACTCGGTGTTGGAACCTACACCGCAAGGCCGACCCGGGTTAGGACTAGTCAAGGCCGTGACGCTGGCGCTGGGGCTATGGGCTCTTGGCTCTTTGGGGGATACGCAGGGTGTGGTTGTGATTCAAGGGTCATGAATTATCACTCGACTGGTTCTAATGCTTATTCTAGAGGGCGGCGAGCGAGGAATTGACGCTCATATTACTAGGGCAGAGTGTAATACTACTGCCCGGCCTCTAGGTGCTGCTACTATGTATGATCAGCAAGCACCCAGCACTAAAAAAAAAGCACCCCTAACTACCCCTTCTTCCTCATAACCCTCCGCCTCTTCTCCACCGCGGCAAGCTGCGCCCTCGACCTATGCGGCTTACTCACCACGAACTCCGCCTCCTCCTCCTCCTCCACGTCCTCCACCACCGGCCTCTTCCTGCAATACTTGATCCTGGGCCCTACGCCACCGCCGTTAAGCTTCCTCCCCCTAGCGGCCGGAACCTCCATTCGCTGCAGACGCGTCGGATACTGGTCGTCTGCCTCTACCGCCGCCGCCACGGCCGCAGCACCCATCGCCGCTGCAACCGCGGCGCGGAAGCTCGTCCGCGGCGTTGGATCCACCGGTCTACGCCACACACACACACCGTTAGCTTACTCCGAGGAAAGGGGGAGCGGGGAGGGGTACGGGAGGCGTCCAGCACACTCGACGCATCCCAATGCGACGCGGCATCCGCTGCGGCCGCAGTCGCCAATGACGCCTGTGGACAGGTTGCGCTCGAGGATGTCGGCGTCGAGGGTTAGGACCTCGCTGTCGTCTTGCGGGGGCGGGGAGGGGGAGGTGGGGCGGTGGTGGTAGAGCCAGGGGTTGGCGGGGGGGTCGAAGCGCGCGGAGAGGGCGATGGTGTGTGCTGTTGAGGTGAGCGTGTGGGTGTGGAGGGGGCGGAGGTGGGAGAGCTGGTGTGGGGAGAGGCGGGGGTTGTAGATTGAGGGGGTGAGGATGTCGTAGTGCTCCTCTTGGGGTGGGGGTGAGGACATTGTGGCGGTGGTGGTGGGATTGAGAGAGAGAGGGAGAAGATTGTGGAGGGGATGGGATGGGATGGGATGGTGGATGAGGTGGGATGAGAGAGATTATACTGACGATAATGTGTGATGGTGTTGATGGTGTAGAATGCGTAAAGAAGAACCTCAACTCAGTAGACACGATAGATGAGATCTCATGAAACGTAGCCCTATTCCCCCCCATGACCAATCCCACCGAAGGCCAGCGTAGAGAGCCAGAACCCACTACAGGGGTGTTTGTGTGTGTGTCTGTTTCTGTGTCTGTGTCTATTTGTATGTCCGTTTCTGTATGCGTCCTTGTCTCCCGCCCACAGATCGATATCTCTCGTGTTGTGTCTCCACCTGCAGCTATTGAATGCCGCTTCACGTCACGTCGTATCACTCGGTGACTGGTCACGTGCACTGTCAATGATCGGAATGAACATACTACGGTGTTCTTGGGAAGCGTGGAGAATACAAGTATTCCTGGTCTTGTGGCCTTTGATATGTGGTCCCACTGCACGAGTTGGTAAAGCTTTTCAAGTCTGCATCATTACCAGATACCGTCAACCTCAAAACCTCAAATCTACATCCATACTACCTACCCAACCCGTCCCCACCATGCAAATCAACCTCAGCATCCGCTACGGTCAGTCCCCCTCCCCTCGCAGATAGCACACCCACTAACTCCCCCCAGTGCAATTCAACCTCACCCTCCCCATCAGCACAGACGACACGGCCCAAGTGTCGACCCTGCTGCCCACAATCCAATCCCACATCCCGACAGTCCCCACCAAATGGGACCTCTGCTTCGGCTCTACCCGGCTCCTCCCCGAGCGCACCCTCGCCTCCTACAGCGTCCACGACGGCGCAACCCTGTGGGTGCAGCAGCGCGCACACTCGCTCGACCACGACGTGCGCCCGCTCGCCCTGCTCTGCAAGGAGGCTGGCAGCGCGCGCACGACATCAATGAACTTCCTCTCCAGCTACACCGTCGCGCAGTGTAAGCACGAGCTTGTGGCCGCGCTAGAGAGCGGAGGAGGAGGGACGGGGCGCGGCGTCTGCCTGTTCCAGAAGGCTGAGGAGGGGAGGTTGCGGGATTCGGCGAAGGAGGAGATGAAGGGGGCGAGGGAGATGGCGGATCGAGGGACCCTGGGCGGGTATGGCGTGGTGGACCGCGAGGTGCTGCTGTATTGCTGGGATGGCAGGGGGAGGAGGGTTAAGAAGAGGGTTAAGAGGGTTGTGGAGGGGGGCAGGGAGGTGGTGCATAAGGTGGCCGGGAAGGCGAAGGATAGGATGGGCTTGCGGGGTAGGGGGATGGGGAAGAGTGGGAGTGAGGGTAGTGCCTTGCTTGGGTATGAGGTGGATGATAGTGGGGACAGCGACGGAGGGGGGCAGGATAGTAGCAGCAGTGAGGATGCGGAGACGGATGGCAATCCTTCAAACCATGAGGCGGCGACATCACATGCGGCGGAGGCGGGTATAAACCCTGAGACTGAGGTGTCTGTACAGCCAGTAGAGCCTGAGGACTCGGGCCCGGCCTAACTGGGCTATGAAACATGTCTGTAGGAGTAGATTGTTGTGTATTTATTTATTTAGAGTTATTGACATCGGAGAGACCCAGCTCCGTATTACTACTGCAAGGTCTCAGGCCTGGGATCACATGTATCTTAGTGGTTGAGGCAGCTGAGATGAGTTTGGTGTTGAGTTTATCAAGTGCAGGTGATAACATGATTTCCTTTAGTTTAAACAAACAAGTAAGTGTAAGCTATCCGCTACGGTGCGGCGCGGAGATCGGTGCGGAGATCGGGCTTATATAACGTATGTGTCTCTATCTGATACGCCGCAGGTCCAAGCCCTACACGACACTACACGGCACTACGACACTACCTAATACACTACTACACTACACTAATAGACTACACTACACTACACTACACTACACTACACTACACTACACTCTGCAAAAGACACCATCGTCAACCCCGCCCCCAACCGGAGATGTCTTCGTCTATACTGTCACGGTTGCTTTCCGTTAAGGACAATAAGTCACAATCATAAAGACACGGTCACAAGGAGGATAAACGACACCTTGGGTAATCCCCAGGTCACCACTATAAATCAGCCGGGACATACCCATCTCCTCGGTGCTAGTAAACCTCACTCAATTGCCTATCTCTGATTGTGAACGAGTCGCCATCAGTACTGAGAACAGAGAACCGTCAACCGGCGGTGCAAATATTGGCCCCACTTGTCCCCAATAGGGTGGCCAACTTGACTACCTACGCTGGCAAGTTGTGAAAACCGGGCTCGGCTCACTGTTCCTAGCCCCCCACAACCAGAAAGGAAAGGCCACGATGGGCACATGTACTTACACATGTCGTTAGGCCACCTCCAGCGCAGCGGAAATATGAGCGAGGAGCTATCGCCCCCCCCCCCCCCGCCCCCCACCCTCTCTTCTGATCATGCCACATATCTGTGAAGAAAATATGTATATAAGCCAGCCTCTTTCCCCTCCCTTCCTCCCTCCCTCCCACTCCGCTCCCTATACACACAACAGACACAACATACCGTGCAAGTAGAACATAGCACACACAGCAAAGATGACCCGGCTATCTACCAGTCCGCCACCACCACCAAGAGCCATCTCCGGTGGGACTACGACATTGGGGCATGGGGAGGAGGAGACGGTTACCATCGCACCGTACGGCGGGGCCGTCATGCTGGACTGGGTCCGCCTTGTAAAGGGACGGATGGATAGGAACCTTGAGGCGTGGGACGACGACAACGCCGTGGGAACGGAAGTGGACGTGGGAGATGGGGAGGTTGGGGGTATGCAGTTGATGCTGGTTGAGAGTGTTGGAGAGATGGTTGTGGAGGGTGTTGGAGAGGAGGTTGTGGAGAGTGTTGGGGTGGAGAGTGTTGGGGAGGAGAGTGCTAGTG
The DNA here is from genome assembly GCA_024713715.1 of Morchella sp. 2018-W26. NCBI lineage: Eukaryota > Fungi > Ascomycota > Pezizomycetes > Pezizales > Morchellaceae > Morchella > Morchella sp. 2018-W26. Next base: position 326,164 of record JAMGYX010000016.1, read on the forward strand.
TTCCCGGCACCGAGGAGTCAGACGACAGTGAGGGCGTGATGACGCTTGGGGAGGAAAAGGAGGACCTCACGGACCCTGCTTTCCCCTCACAGCTACGTATAGAGGAGTGGAGGAAGACCGTCCCCGCCGTCCCTCCCAAACCAAATTTCCCCGCCCCCGCCCCCGCCCCCGCCAAATGCGGATTGTTGCAGCTCGATACAATGATCCAGCGCATAAGGGAGGTCCACGACGAGATTCTGGCATTGAGGGCCCTTGCAGAGGGAGCTGCTGCTCCTTTTGATAGAGAGGACATCGCTGCCTCCACCGCTGCCATAATATCTGACAGCGGTAGCGAGACTGATATGGCCACGGGTTCCAGCTTGAGTGGGTTGTCCACTAGGCCTTATGGACTAGGATCCATGGAGCCCAACGAGGCCACAATCACAGATCTGGACCAATCCCAACAACAAATTGGGTATTCATCGTCTGGCGAGGCTGGCGCTCCGGGGGATATTGGTATGGAGGCCCAGGAAGAGAATGAGCAGGTGGGAGAGGGGGAGGAATGGGATGAGGAGGAGGAGGGGTGGGGGGAGGTGGTGAAGGCGGAATATGAGAGGGAGGATGTGGAGAAATGGTTGAAAGAGGAGGAGGAGGAGAAATGGTGGGAAGAGGAGGGGGAGGAGAAATGGTGGGAAGAGGAGGGGGGGGAGGGGGAGGGATGGGATGAATCTCCCGGAAGCGAATGTGAGATTGAGTGGGCGGCTGGGAGTGAAGAGATGGAAGAATTGTCAGAGGACGCCGATCTGGAGACCACGAATACGGAAGCTACGCAGCCAACTGCTTCCGCTGCTGCCTCCGTATGCTGCGCAGAAGGCGGGCTGCACCCGGACAAACTCTTCCACGTCGGTAACTGCCAGTACACGACGCATCGCGATCTGGATACCATCCTGCGTGAGGTGAGGGAATTGAGGGGGCGCGTGGATGGGCTGGCGGCGCGGCAGAAGCGGGCGGAGGGGGAGCTCAGGGTTGTGAACCCGGGGATAGGTAGGGTTTTGGTTTTGACCCTCGCGGTCTTTGCGGGGCCGTTTGGGGTATATCTGCTTTGCCAGCTGCTTCTCTCATGTTGAGGTGGGCCCCTGTACTAGTAATATACCGGTTATATAGTTTTCCTCTGGCTTTTGGTTTTTTTATGGGGTTTTTTGTGGGACTCATTCGTGGGCGTTGCGGTCCTGTTTTAGGTACATCTGTTTTGATATTGGGGTGGAGTATTCGGATGGGCCTTGTGCTGGTGATGTACCATTTATATGGTTTCCCTCCGGCTTTTGAGTTTATGGAGTTTTTTGTGGGATTCTCTAGCGTTTGGGTTTGTGTATGGGGTTCATTCGTGGTTATAGTTGGAGGTCATCTTGTCGTTTTCCGGAGTTTGTTACTCACGGGCATGATTTCCTTTTTTATTATTGATAGATTGGTACATACATGTATACACTAGAAAAGAAAGAAAGTAAAAGAAACAAAAGCCTATTACGAAGCACAAAAACGAACCGCACCAGTCACCACATCTCAATCAATATCCTCGCTATCACCATCATATACCGTATCTACATCCTTCTCCCACCTCACCACCCCTCCACGCGTATCCGCGCCCCGTCTACAGACGCAGGGCCGAATGGGGCCGTCAAGGGAGGAGTAGAAGTGGCGCCATCCGGCAGGCAGGGCGGGGGGGTCTGGCTGCCCTGTGGGGGGGGCGCTGTCGTTGGCGGGGGTGGTACCGGGGGCGGGAGTGGTGGTCAGGGCCACGGTGCGCGCTGGGTTGGTGCGGTCTGACATGGCTGTGTAGGGGGTGGTAGTTTCGGTGTGGTCTGCTTTGTGCACCTCGCTGTAGACGCTGTTTTATATCCTCGCCCATCCCACCCCAACCGCCATTCTAGGCCTGGTGAGCCCGGGGTGGGGGTGGCGGGTTGGCCATTGAAGTGTGTTGGCTCGGTGATAAGTACATGTAGCCTGCTGGTGCGTTGGATAGAAGGGCTGCGGTGCTGTGGGCGGGGGGTGGTGGTGTCATGGTCCGGGCGAGTGATGGGGTGTGACGGTCGCTCGGGGGGGTGGGGGGGGGTAGGATGGAGTCTGGGTTGGTGGTTGTGTTTGGCCTTTTTGATTTGCTTACGTACAGTGCCTTTTCTTGATAAGTACATACTTGATGTTTACTGGGCTACGAATTGGTGATTGGCACTTGGGGTGTAATGATGTTTGACGGGGGTGGTGGGCGGGCGGTATACACGACGGTTGACGTTATGGCTTCCTCATGGTTTATCACTCGGGTTTGTTTAATTTGTTTTGCGCCCGCTCAATCATTGACACTACCCAAAATAATACTCAACGCAGCAGAGCTCATAAAAGGTCATTATTCATAAACTAGCAAAGATTGCACCCCCCCCCCTCCCCCCCGCCCCTAAATGACTACACATACACCACCACAGTCTGCATCTACATCGCTCGACCACCGCCGCCCGGCCCGACACGACTCTACCCAAAGCACGCCCACAAGGCCCGTCCCAGCCCCTACCTCCTCCTACTCTTCCCACTGCCGTAGCCCCTTCCCCTCTCGCCGCCCGACTCCCCCACCCCACTGGCGCTCAGACGGTCCAGCCCGTGGACGCGCTTCGCCAGCAGCTCCCAGTTGCTCACGCTGCCCTCGTAGCGGCCCACGCGGTACACGTCGTCTGGGTGCGCGGCGAGCACCCTGTTCGCGAAGCCGCCGTGGGTGCGGCGCGAGCTGCCGCCCGAGGTGCTGCCGCCGCTGCTGGCGTAGTCGGGCGCGAGGAGGAGCGGCGGGTGCAGGGTCCGGATGGCGGGGGCGGGGAGGGACGCGGGCGTCGCGGCGCCGGGCGTGGAGTTGAGGGCTACGGTTAGGTTCGTGGGTGTTAGTTGGACTTGGAGGGAGGAGCTGGGGTGGCTCTGGTGGAGGGAGAGGGAGGCGCTGGGGTGTGTGGTGTGGAGGGTGAAGGTGGAGGTGGGCTGGGTGTGGATGTTGAGGAAGAGGGGGTTGGACATTTTGGTGGTGGGGGTTGGTTTGGAGGCTTGGGGTCGCGGCGGTGGCTCTTTGGGCGGAGTGAAGGTTGGTGTAGAGTTATGGATTGTTTGGCGTGAATGGTGTTGTAGTGGTGATGGTGCTGATCTCGTTTTTTTGGTGGTGGCTTTGGAGGTATTTAATACAGCCCCAAGCCCACGCTTTGGGCCTCCAGCCATGCCTGCGCCGCATCTCTACCCTCCCCAACCCAAATCCCAATCCAAACCAACCCCCCATGACAGACAGGCGTCCCCTCCGACCTCTTGTCCTGCAGGTATTGTTCTCTTTTTTTTTTTTTGTCACTTGACAAACGGGCTGCAGATCAAGTAACATGGTCATGCGCCCGCCATTATACCACCACCGCCCCAAGCGTTCTTGAGCTCATGGGCATGCAGCTCAACAGTTCGTGCTAGCCGCACTGGCACCAAGAGACATACGCACAGGAGGAGCAAGGCACTCTCCCGTCGAGGTAATAATAGTTGCAATGCGCCCCCCTCACGATATGCGTCGCAGATACAGCGGTTCTTTGTCTGTCTCATGCTCAGGGTTAGGTGTCTGTACTACATCCCCCCTCCCCCCCCCCAAAACATTCGAACCTGGATCTACTCTAGGGGGGCTTTTTACCCTCCCCTCCTCGAGCGCTGCGAGGCGAGGTTGGGTGTTGGATGTTGGCTCCGAAACACAGATTATCACTCGCTCCCAGGCGGGTGTTTGTGGGATGAAAGAAGGTGCGGTGTGAGGGGGGCAGCTTATCGCGACGTACGTGGCATTCCGATAAAACCGTAGCATAAAGGAGGCCAAAGAGACTGTGACTGGTCGCTAGCTAGCTAGCTAGGCCCGGGAGTCTTTGGAACGACGTATATTGTTCTCCACTTGGGAGCCTGGGCCACACGCGTTTCGGTGCCTTTGTCGTCCTTCCTGAGAGTAGTGGAGTACGTTGGCCCCACCGAACTGCCGCTGCTCTTGCGCCAGCCGGTTTGTTGATGGTTCGTCCTGTGGGGCGGGAGCAACTAAGTACAAAGTCCCTTCTTGTCCCTGGACGTGGGTGGGTGGATGACTAGCTGCCCTAGCTAGCTACGTACTGCGGCCGGTCAGCCAGCTTGACCCACCACCTTATGTTCACGGAGCGCCCACGAAATCCATACCTGCCACATAGTAATGGGGGGGAACTCAGCATCGGGGGATAGATAGCTATAGCCTCACCATACAGATCCTTTTACGGCGTTGAGGTGCTGGTATAGTGGGTGTTGAGCAACAGCGTGTAGGGACTGGTGATCGCGACAAAGGAGGGGTGGGTAGCAGGGCCGCCTGTGTCCATGCACAGGCTGTGCTCTGTGCATATAGGCCAAAAGCACCGGAGTTTGAAGACGCTTCAGACCATACGAGCTTAACCCCGCAACTAATCCAGCCCGCTGCAGCGGCCAGCCATTAGAGCAGTTATAGTCGCGATATTCTACTAATCACTATGTATGTACTTCATCGATCCGGACTGAAATACCTTCGCCCATCACTAGCCCGGCGGTGGTGGTGCTTTGGGTCACGTCCCCTGTATTTACAGAGTCTGGTAGGGCTGTCACAAAAGCGAGTCTTGCGTGACCTGATAGTCCCATCGTATTGGGCCTCAAAGGGAATATAAAAAAAAATGTTTGTCCTCCAGGGGTGGGGATCGAATCCACCCCCATGCGCGGCTGGGGAACCTCTCCATCACGACCACCCCATTTCCTCCACCACCACAACCACTAACCCAGCCTCTCAACGCACGGTTGTGGTGGCCTTCTTTGCCCTCTTAGACCACCCACAACCCTAACCCACAACCCTAGCCCACAGCCCCCCAACGTATAGTGGTAGTAGCCTTCTAGCTTTGCTCTTTTACCTACGGGAAAGAAAAAAATGATGGATCCAAGAACCCCTAGGCGATTAATCTTAGATTCATCCAGGCACAGGTACTACAGGTACCCTTATACGGTTTCTTGATCCATGCTTACAGCAAAAAATTGCTTCAAGGGCCAACAGGACTGCATACATACATGTAGTATTGGGTCACGCAATAAATCTACAAGAGCGCATCAGACCTCCCCCACCATATCTGCCTAGGGTCTCAGTGGGAGTGCTCTCCTCTAGGTAACACCATCCTTTATTACCACCGTGTACTATATATCTTTGTTCTACCCATCCATCAGCCCAGTATATACAACTCCCCGCCCCGCTCCCCCGCCCCACCCGCCAGCCACTCAACCATTAGAAGCAAAGAGGTGACCCATTTTATTATTACATGTACCTCAGCCCCTCTCTACAACCTCCCTCCTAGTCGTAATTCTTATCTCTTTCGCGGCCAGTCGCAAAGATGTTCGAGTTATCCTCAACAACTTTCGGAGCCACTGTTTCCCGGCTCTCAAGTTCGGCTTCCTGCGGCTGCAGCTCATCGTCGAACGGCTTAACGAGCGTGTAGGCGCCTTTAGAGACATCCCGGCTTTTGAAGTATGCGAACATGTCCTCTTCGGGCCGGATTAGCATAAAAAACCGGGAACGGGGTGTGTGGAGATTAATCTACTCTAAACTGCCTTCACACTGTCTCAGCGCAGCGGGGCTTGTCGACGCACATCAGTCTTCTGCGGTCTACGAGATCGCCGGATCACAACGCGTGACGTCATGTATCATCACTCGGGCGACCGAACCCACGCCAAGGCCACGGAGCTCCCAAAGCAGCAGAAGGGGATCTAGGATACATGGATATCTCCGACTAGCCGTTGTAGAGCCGGTCTCGTTCGTGTCCCGTGTTGCTCCCTCAACCACATACCCGAAGCACGGCATTGCGATGCCCCCATGTCTGCGTGTCTGAGACAGGGTTGCACGGGGCGCTTTGGCTCATCTCCGGGCAGGAATTGGCGGGATGGGCCTGGACCGTGGGTGCTGTTAGACATGAGGTTGCGTTTGAAAGAGATCTTGGATCATCCCAAGTCCGGGGTGCGAGGGTTGTGGAATGATTGCTGTTGCCCGCTGGGGTGGCTCCGCATTCGATGTAATAATTCCGGGCCGTACTTACGTAGTACACGAAAGACTATGTATGAGCTGGGGTAGAGGTTTGGCACGAAGAGGCCCCCCGGAGCCCTACCTGTTTCCTCTCCTGGGCTCGGAACAGTCGTGGGGTACATGTGTGGTGCAGATGGTTTTGGAGATGTCGGTACCACGGAATTGTTTGACGCCAGACACGTCAATTTGACGACCCTGAGTAGATCCAACGGAGGGCTGCATACATGTAAGTAGACATTTGGATTAGAGTACCGAAAAAAGGGTCAATACGCTAGCAATGAGGTAAAAATACGGTATTGGTATAGTGCTCTTCCTCTAATGCTGTTTAGTCCGGTGTTCCTCACTGAATTCCGTAGTCCTATGAATGCTTGACCTCACCCCGTTTTTTCATACTATAGCTGTGTATGTCGTAGGAAGAAGACACGTAGCATTCAATACTTAAAGTAGAATAGATTCTGGAAAAAAAAATTGGGGCTCACGGAAAAATGTATATATATAAAAAAGCCATCAAAAACCTATTATTAGACTGCCCTAATTACCTCCATGTACAACCCAAATCTCCTCGCAATCCGTACCTAGCGCTAGCTGATCCCGACCCTGGTTGACAGCGTTCTCAACAAGAGGTCGTCATTGTAGTAGAAAGCAGCCTTGGTTCCCCGAGGACTGCAGTGACTCAGCTGGGGCCCAAGGAAACAACTAGTTTCGCTCTTGGCAATATACAATTGCTAGCATACGCTCCTTTATCCCACATCTACGGCTACTAAAGATCGACAGACGTCTTTCTGGCCGCATGTTTCTGCCATCGACCGTTAATGGCGAGAACTCAGGGGGCGTTGTGGTGATATTAGTAGGGGCTCTGAGAAATTCCAACCAGGCGCTGTGGCGTTTGCTTGGATGTGGTATTCTAGATACGTAGCTTTATACCATTGTTGGGGAGATGGATGGGAGGGAGGGGGAGGGGGTGAAGGGGGAGTGAAGGGGGGAGGGGGAGAAGGGGAGGAGAAGGAGAAGAAGGAGAAGACGAAGGAGAAGAAGGAGAAGACGAAGGAGAAGAAGGAAACTATCAACCAAAGCAAATCAAACCAAAAACAAAATCTACACACTTACTAACACCATTCTACAACTACAAAATAAATATAAACCCGATTTCTTCGCAACGCGTGATATCAACCGTCCAGAGGTATTAACAAAGGCCACAACCGCACAGAGACGGGAAACCACGGCTTCACGGGAAGTCGTTATGGTTTAAAGAAAAGGGGAGGGGTCGAGATTTCGCCGCCTTCAACGTCCCAAGCAGGACATAGGTTCTGGAAACTGTACGAGACTACATGTACCCCCCACATGCCCGCTGGTACTCTAACAGCCTACGATAGCTTGCATTTGTAGCTGCAAGTGTAACTGCAAGTGCAAGTGTAGAGTAGCTGCAAGTGCAAGTGTAGCTGCAAGTGTAGCTGCAAGAGGAGATGCTTACATGATCATGAGTCGCAGCACATATCAACTTCTCTAACAGCAAATGAGGACAGATATGAACTTTGCATCTAGGACACCCAGGCTCACCGTACATGATCTCTTCATTCCCTTCATCCTCTTCTCAAGATCTACCCGCACCCATCTACAGTACCTAGTCCTCAATATTCTGAACCAATCCATTCCCCTCGGTTGACATTGAACCCTAACCCTGGGGTTTCCAGACACCTCCCGATCAGAGCCTTGTCCCGGAAACATGGAAGATCACTCGGCGTCTCACCATGCTTATATGCCCGATTGAAAACCCTTCCCCTGCCAGGGCAATCCTTTGGTATAGCACTTGACCTGCCTAGGCGGTTTCACCAGTTACCGGTTTTATCTTTGGATCCTAGGTGGGTTAAGATGATGCGATCAAGTTCTTCCGAAACTCCCCATGTTGGCTCGATCACTCAGTCCGATAGCTAGACCATTTTTTTTTCCCTCTGCATGCTCACCCCCCCCCCCCCCCCCCCATTCCACCCTCAGCTCGCTAACATGTTTGATAGACCTGCGCCTAGCAACCACAGCTAATCAATATGTAGGCTAATGCAATGCGGGTTCCAAAACGATATCCTATTTTTGATAGCGGAACCCTGACTTGGAAACGAACATTTAAAAGCCAAGTCCCTTAGGCTTGAAACAATAGCTACTTAGCTTGACACGGGGGGATTTTAATGCACTAAATAGCGAGCAATGAGGTAGGTTGCACACGATTGCCCTCTCGGATAAAATCCACCGATACCCGCCTTCTAGAGTAATCGAGAGCCCCGTGAAAATTGTCTTTGATGTTGAAGTTTAGTTTGTCTCTAATTCTGGTAACTCGATCGAAGTTAGTTGCTGTTACACAGTGACGAAATCGAAACCTCCAAAGACTGGCGCATACATACATACGTGTATCCTGGATTGGGCGTTGAGGCTCCACTTATTACTCGTCGACGCACCTCAGGGGGACAAGTTACAACTAGCTACCTTTACAATAATAGCGCTATCTATCAAAGTAGATCAATGCCAATGAAACCAAAGAGCGTTTTTGTACAACCTGGAATACGGCAGATTATCAGGTTACCTACATCATACACATACATATTCATACGTTGTTGACCCTGACCCTGACACAGCAGTTGCAGACGCCATAATGCAGGCCAAAAATCTCAAACAGGTACGATACCCCTTGCATCACGTGGGACAAATTTCATTCAAGAACACACGCGACGTGTATGTAACTTGGATACCTCAGTCTCTCCATCTCGTCCTAAACAATTCTCAACAAGTAATATCACATACGCGTAGTAAGACTGACATCTTATGATACAGGCACTGAAACCTACGATATATGACAAATATCAAGAACGAGCGAGATAGCTGGGACTACACACTAAAGAAAGAAAACTCAATTGATAAGGTTCACAACTGGCTCAAATGAAAGTGAATAAGGAGTCATTCCAGTTATTATGTTTATGTTATCATCAATTAGCATTATATTACCTTAAGCTCATTACATTCACACACTCATACATACTGTTGATATATCTTCAACTTCATTGACAAAGGAAACAATTCAGTATAGCTGTCACCGCAACGAACAACTTCCGTGCGCCATTAAACCTCCTCCTCCTACTCCTCCAGATTTCGATCTCCAGATTATAAGATACTTACCAACAATTACAAACGCCAACCAACAAAAGAAAACCAAATCATAAACCAACCCAAAAACTCCAAACCAAAAAAAAAAAATGAACCTTCATTAATTACGTGCCATAACTGGCGGAGGGTACGCTACACAGCAGACGCGTTAGTCGCACCCTTATCAAAGCCAAGATCTTCTCACTCACCGATCGCACTCCCCACATCCTCTCTTAACCCAAAATCGAACGGTGCATCCACCAACTGTACCTCCCTCTGCTGCACCTCTGGTAACTCCTCCTGCGCAGCATCCGGCGGCGGCGGCGGTGGTGTCCTCCTCATCTTCGCCAAGATTCTCTTAATAAATGGCACCACCCGCGGCTTTGGATAGACCCTCATGACCGCGGCGAGCGCCGCCAGGAGGAACGATAGCACTAGGCTTCCGCATAGGAACGAGATGATAATTGTTTCTGCATTTGGAGGTTGTCTTGAGGGCTGCGTCGGCGGCATCGGTGGTGCATTTTAGTCCAGCGCAACTTCTTCTTATGCAAAGGAGTTGAGCAAGTAGATATAATAGAGGAGTAAGTTCCGGTCCGTGGCTAACCTAGGCTAACCTGACCACCGACGCCGTTCGTTCGATGTTGAATGGCGGACGAAGAACGGTAAACTTGAACTTGTCCGCAAAGGAGAGTTGTTGTCGTGGGGTTTTTAATCTGTGTGCGGAATGAGGTACCGTGAGGATGAAAAGCTAAGGGGGAAAAAGCAAATTCCAAGACATATCTCTTCTCCAAGGGGCAAGGATTTGAGACATATACCACGCGCGCGCTGAAGGGGGACCGAGACCTTGAACCAGGTTTCCGGACTTAAGGTTCCCGCGCTAAAGGGGATCAGTGTGTAGATCTAGATGTTGGTACCTTTTTTCAGTTTATGCTCCGGCGGGGGGGTGTGTGCGAGTTGTGAAAGTTGTAGGGCCGAGTGATGGTGGGTGAAAATGCAACCAGATATAATAAGGTTGATACCACGGTAGTAGTCGTTTCAAAGTCTTGAATCCTGACGTACATGGAAGATCGATGGACTCTGCATGAAATCTATAGCCACAGGTTCCATTGCGTACCGCTAAAACTAGTTGATTACTACCTAGGACTACATTTATACAACAGAAGATAATTTTTAGCCCAACCTTTTACCAATCCCATATAAAACGTACAAGTACATGACTCAATGGCGCCGCCGCATATCCATACATAATAAAAGAGAAACCATAAACACAGACATAGGGAAAATCACGAACGATAGGTATACATCAAAAGCCCGCCCTAGGAGGGAACAAGACAACTAACTCAGATCTACCTGGCTGCAGAAATAGTTGTTGTATGACTCCCCTTATGCCCTCCCCCCATCTTACTTGGCCCCTCTCCCCTGCCAAGCTCCACGTCTACCCCCCCCTTTTCAATCGAGAATGAGAACCTCTGCTCAATCTCCAACACGCCCTCTTCTGCGCCTTTATTAATCCTCTCCTCACTTCCCGTAAAGCTTGTGGTATCCCTGGTATCCCTGGTACCACCGGGCCCCCTCCTTGACAAAGCACTGAGCGGTTCACCACCCGAGTGGGCATATTTCTGGCTAGTACTGCGGTCTGCGAATCTGCCGACATTGAAGAGGCGTCGGAAGAGCGGCCAGAGCATCGGCAGGTTGGATACATAAATAGCGGTCGACGACTCGCGGATATACCACAGCATATAGACTGTCGTGAAGGGGTTTGAGAAGTTGTAGTATTTATTTAGACATGCAGCAAGGATCTATGCCGATCTGCAGTCAGGATCTCGTGTGGGGTGGAAGGTAGTGGTGGGGGCCGCGCGGGGAGGGGGATAGCTTACGACAAAGACACCACAGGAGAAGATGCCGACGAGGATTATCTTCCTGTTCGTTGAATTGGTTGGTTAGTTCGACCCGAGAAAAAAAAAGGGGGGTATTTGGAGGGACCGGCGCACTTTTTAGCTTCGACCTTGGCCTTCATAAGAAGGGGAATGCCGACGGCGAGCATCATAAGGTCGGAGGAGATGTTGAAGGTTGCTTGCGTGATTGAATAATGTTGGTATGTTGCGCATTGCTCTATGTTTAGAGTCCGGGTCCGTGGTTAGCAATGTTTTTAATTTCCTGTCGAGCCAATGATGGCTGGGAGAGATTTCTCGAGATAACCGAACGAATGAGAAGGTATATAACAACGGGAAGCAACAGCCAATAAAGACATACCCATCGGCACCGGCAACATCCAGTACCCCTTAAAGGGCCTACAACTTAAAAACCACGCGAGCTCACACGCAACGAATCCCACCACAATATATACTGCGATGGCTTTGATGACAATCTGCATATTGAGTCTGCTCGTGAGGCGGTGATACATGAGTATCATGCACCCCTTGATCCCCCAAGTGACAATCAGCATTGCCTGCTCGAGCAGGATGACAATTTTGCTTCCATAGATTCGCAGTTCGATGTCGTCCGGCGTCAGGGTCTCTAGCTCGCCGGGGAGAAGTAAGTTGGTGGCTGTGCGGCCGGAGATGTTGATTCCAATCATCAAGATTGTGTATATGAACTGCACAGATGTTTGTTAGTGACTTGCAGCCCAGCACGTATTCGTATTTTTTTCTTTTTAAAAATAGAAATATAAAAAGTGCAAATAAACACAAAACAAACGAGAGGGGGAAAAACGCACGCCATTGAAGACCATTAACCAATCCTCAGTCTGCAATTGCCTGAACGCACCCAGGACGAGTCGGCGAGAACATCTACATTTTTTTTTACCCCAGCTTATCAGCACATGCACAAGTGTAACTGTAGGGCAAGAAAGTGCAGTATTAATTGGAGAGACAAACATTCGCCCAGAAATGAGCAGCACACCAATAGAGTAAAAGATCCACGATTCGACCGTGAGCTGGTGAGGTGTGGGGGATGAGAGAGCCATAGCAAGTGGTGCTGTATATAGTTGACCTGCTCTATAAGTGGCACCATTTCAGTCAGTCCCCACATATCACGACGGTACGTACTAATGAGAATATATATATATATATGCTATGCAGATATAGGTAGCGAATATCTCTGCAGATCATGTAAGTATACGGACTCACCTTCAACTTCCCATTCACAAGCACCGACCAACCATTAATCCACTCTTTACCCAGCATCTGGGCGGCGGGCAGTAGGTATACTTTATCCCACATCTCCCATGATCAGGCTGCCCCCCCCACTGATGGCCATCCAGGACTAGGGAGGGAATCTCTGGCTTGCCTCGCCTCGCACTTCACCCTGCCATGCAAAAAAAAGCGCAGGCCAAGATGCTATCCCTGGGAGATGGATCTGATGAGGTAGCGAGACGGCCAGGCCACTATCTCGCTGGCTAACTGCTTTTCTCCAGGAGTATGTACATATACGTATGTAGGTACCTACATGTAGGTACAGAGAGAGGGGGGGTACATTATGTACGTACCTACATACATGGTGTAGATCAACTTTCTGCCGGTATTTTTTTTTCAAAGTCAGGTTTCCGGGTTTTCCGGGGCTATTCTTGAATTCTCTCGTGGCCCGCAGGTACATACGCCTCGTGGGTGGTGGAATTGGAATTGGGTGGTGGAATACACATGGGGTCGAATCATATCATGATAACGTTTCTAGTTCTCTCCAGGGAACCCTAGTTCCCCTCTGCCTATTTCTGTCTCCTATAGAGTATATGGTAATTTGCCTCTACTCTATACTTTTTTTCTCGTCATCTCTCGTAATCATCCTCTCCGCCCAAGACGTACCCGGTAGTCGCGGTCCGGAGAATATTTTTTTTTCCTTCCACCCACTTCTGCATGCTAAGTACGTACACTTTTTTTTTTTTTTTTTATTTCGTCCTGCATCCGTCGTGAACCTCACCTGAAATACCGGGGCACGTTGCTTTTTCTCTCTCCTCACGGTTCACCCTCTTCCCCTGCTTTTCTTTTCTTCCTTCCTTCCTTTTTCTTTTCTCCCTCCGCTTTTGCATCGTTGCTAGTACTAGCCGGGGGGTTGTAATTACCCAAACCCAGGATGGCATGGCAACCAACCGGGTCCAGATTTTTGTAGAGTAGGTAAATCATCGCCGTAATTAAGCTCGCGTGGGATGGAGGGGATTGGGATGGGGATGGGATCACCAGATGGGATTCTTTTTTTCTTTTGTTATTATTATGCGTGTAGTCTAGAGTTTCTACTCTCGGCGCCGCGCCGGTATCAAGAGTACGTACAGCAGCTATGTAGCTACTGTCACAGGCAGGCAGGCAGGTACACGGCGTGGGACCGAGGCGGGTTGTTGTTGCCGGAAAAACGCCCTCCCGAACAACCACCACCCACCGATATAGTAGCTAGCAATATGTATCGATGTGGCTGCATATTTATTGATTGCACCCCCCCCCCCTCCCCCTCGATTCCGCATCGTATTATAATATATCATTCCTAGGGGTGGATGGTTTTGCCATAAACTGATGACTGGGAGATTGGGGACATCGGCCGCGGGGGGATCCGGGATCGAAGAGAAGAGGAGAGGAGAGAGGTGTTCTGGTGGCTTTCGCGTCGCCAAATCAAAATTGCAATGTTACATGTATATGCTAATGTGGAGTATGTAGAGCATCTTGTACTGGGTCGCTCGTTAAAAGTTTACCTGTCACGGAAGCATGTTGACACCTGCAAACCACCTTATGTGATACCAGTTGCAATTACCAGGCGCTGCAGCTCCCCATTCCAGGTCAGTGGATCCCGAAGATGAGGTGATGGCGGTGTGGGGGATCTAGTTAATTCTTTTTTCCCACCTCAGCTACCAGACGGGTAGGAGTTCGCCTACTGGTGGTATAAAGTGATAACTGCTATGCGGGAGTAGAGAAGATTATTAGCGCGGCAGGGGTGTGTGGGGGGATTTTTATTTATTACGGACGGCGCGATCATTGGCTCGTTCGCTATTGATCACTAAAGTAGAAGTGAAATAGTTACTACATACTCAGGCAATTTCTATAGCTACGAAAATACTACTATTTAATGCCCCTCTCCTTTCTACGATGTATACCTACTCGACTCGACCAGATCCTAGATCCCAAACGTGAATTAAACCCGATCAACTAGAGTACGTTACATGTAGTTAACCCAGGCCAGCCCATATCCCAGCTCTCTGCCCACCTAACCTTCCCACCACGAACAATCGTACATCCATCCTGCAGCGGGAGGGGCCACTCTGCTTATAGCACTTACCTAACACGAACTTGACAGTGGACACCCTCCTGATACCTCCTCACCCGCTATTAGCAAAAGGAACGCAGTTTTCACAACCCCCCCCCTCTGGTGGCGCTCTCTCATTCCCCCTCCCTCTCTCAATGGGCATCCCCGGGAAGGTGTCCAAGAAGAAGAAAAGAAAGAAGAAAAGAAAAAAAAAAAGAGGTACATGTAGTTAGCACCCATCTATAAACATCTAGAAAAGTAGTTAGCAGCCAGCCCCATTAATCTCATTATATGTCCTATGGTAACTATATTCTCACCGCCGCTGCAGCGGTAGATAAACTACATGTGTGGAGGGCATATGCCATTGCCCTTCTTCATCCCACATAAAACCCTCTGCCTGCCCTGTTTGCAGTCATCTGAACTTGCTTCTGGCACTCTCCCCACTCTTGTAGGACCTGTCCTGTCCTGTCTGTATACACTACCCTCCCCACTCCCCCCCTCCCTCCCCCTAGACCCTGAATCCACCAGAATATGCCGGTGGAGGAGAAAACAGCCCTCGAAGCGGCAACGATGAGCGTCAGTGCCGAGGACCGCGATGCCCTGAAGCTCGAGACGGCGCTGGGCCATAAGCAGCAGATGAACAGAAGTTTTGGCCTGCTATCGCTGACGAGTCTGGGGATCGTCGTTGCAAAGTGAGTCTCTCTCTCTCTCTCCTGGGCCAGTTAGCATTTCCATTCCCCATGGGGGATATTCTTCCGTGGGGTCGAAAAAAACCAACCACTGATTGACATGCAACTGAAACAGCGCCTGGTCCCTCACCGGCGGCACCATAGTTCTCGCCATCTTCAACGGCGGGCCCATGGCCGTCCTCTACGGCCTCCTCCTCGTCACCTTCTTCTACACGCTCATCTCGCTCTCCCTCTGTGAGCTCATCTCGTCCATCCCCTCCTCCGGCGGCGTCTACCACATTGCCACCACCACCGGCGGCCCGGTCCACGGCCGCGCCCTCGGCTTCTACACCGGCCTCCTGAACCTCTCCGGCTGGCTCCTCAGCGCGTCCTCCATCTCCAGCACGCTGGGCAACGAGCTCGTCGCCCTCTGGAACCTCACGCACCCCGAGACCTCGTGGCAGGCATGGCACGTCTTTGTCGCCTTCCAGCTCGTCAACTGGCTCTGCTGCGCGATCGTCGTGCTCTGCCACAAGCGCCTCCCAGCAATCAACTCAGCGGCCCTCTGGCTCTCCATGGGCGGGCTGGTAGTGACTGTCATCGTGCTCGCCGTCATGCCGCGGGGCCGCCGCGCCAGCAACGCCGACGTATGGAGCACCTACGCGGACCGCACGGGCTGGGACAACGACGGCCTCTGCTTCATCCTCGGCCTGATCAACGCGGCCTTCGCCGTGGGCACGCCCGACAGCCTGTCGCACCTGTCCGAGGAGATCCCCAGCCCCGAGCGCAACGTGCCCAAGGGGATCCTGCTGCAGCTCGCCACCAGCTTCGCAACGGCATTCATCTACCTCATTGCGCTGTTCTACAGCATCAGCGACCTGCCGGCCGTGCTGGACAGCACCAGCCGCTTCCCCACCGCCGAGATCTACCGCCAGGCCACAGGGAGCACGGCGGGCGCCGTCGGCCTGACGGTCGTGCTCTTTGTCGCCACGTTCCCCACGCTCATCGGCACGCTGATCACGGGCGGGCGCACCTTGTGGTCCCTGGCGCGGGACGGCGCCGTCCCCTTCGGCGGCTACTTCGCCGTGGTGGATAAGCGCCTGGGCGGGCCCGTGAGGGCGACGGTGGCCGTGAGCGCCTGCGCGACCCTCCTGAGCGTGGTCTATGTGCTGAGCACCACGGCGTTCAGTGCGCTCATCACGTCGTACGTGGTGCTGAGCTCGCTGAGCTATGCCGGTGCCATTGGCGGCCATGTGGCCACGGGGAGGAAGAGGGTGGTGCCTGGGCCCTTCTGGCTGGGCAGATGGGGGTGGGTGGTTAATATTGGGAGTCTGGCGTGGATTGCCGTCATGGTGGTCTTCTTCTGCTTCCCCTTTGTGAAGCCGGTCACAAAGACGAATATGAACTGGACGAGCGTGATTGTGGTGGGACTAGTGACACTGATCACTGCTTGGTGGTTGGGCGGTGCGAGGGGCGTGTATAAAGGGCCCAGATATTATAAGGAGGCGGCGGAAAAGCTGGCCGATGAGAGGGAGGGGAGTAGGTAATGATCGTTTGGCGGGTTTTTGTCTTTTTTTATATCTTTTTTGTTTATTAATAGATTGAAAAGTGTGATACCTGCGCTATATATCTATTTTCTTTATATCAAATGTATTTATAATCTATACTAGACTCATAGTCACTCACTCCAAAAGCATTTAACGCCAGTAGTAAAATAAATAAAAAAAGAATAAAAAATAACCCGTCTATTTCCGTATCCACAATGACTCTCTGTTGGTCCACTAATCTTCCCTCGCGCCTCTCTCCATGGCCTCCAGGACCTCTTGACACACCGCCGTTGCGCCAAAGATGCCTCCCTCAGTCCTCACCATCTCCACCGCCGCCTCATGTAGCGTCCCGACACTCGCCCCACACGCATCTGCAACCAGCAGGCAATCATAACCCCTATCATTCGCCTCCCTCATCGTCGAATGCACACACACATCCGTCGTGACGCCCACAATGACCAGATTCTTGACGCCGCGCACCCTCAGCAGCAGCTCAAAGTCTGTGTGCGCAAATGCGCTCTTGCCCGGCTTATCCACGATGGGCTCCCCGGAGCGCGGCTTTAGCTCTTCGATGATGTCGTGGCCCTCCTCACCGCGAATCAGCAGGCGCCCCATTGGCCCAACATCGCCAATTCCAATCTGCGCGGCGTTGTTGCGGCTGCGGAAGAGTTCACGGGCGGGGAGGTCGGAGAGATCAGGGCGGTGGCCCTCGCGCGTATGGAAGACCGGAAAGGCCAGTTTGCGTGCGAGGGAGAGCAGGGCGGCGATCTGGGGGATGACAATGTTGGTTGGGGCGAGGGAGTAGCCTTGCGACTCGAGGTATCCGCCAGGGGCACAGACTGGGGAGGTGGGGGTGTTAGTAGGGCCTTGGCGAGAGAGGCGGGGCGGGGGAGAGGGGAGAACGGACAGTCTTTTTGCATGTCGATTATTACTAGGGCCGTAGTGAGAGGGGAGAGGGAGCTGTCGTGAGGCCAGGCGTAGGGCTGTGAGGTTGGTATTTGCGACATCTTATTTTGTGAGTCTGAATTCTTTGTGAATCCTGTGTTTACTTGCGGCAGTGGCGTGTACCTATGTTTTTGAAGTTCTTGTTCTACTGCCAAACCATTGTCCTCCAGAAAGGAAAAAAAAAATGCATTTCCTGCAATCCGCATTATCCAGGGCGACGAGTTTCATCTTGCATATGCACAGAATCCTGTCTATAACCTACTCCTGCTTTAGTTTAACGGCCCCTTTGTTCCGAGAATGTTCCACCGGCTGAATTGTGGGAGTGTCCCAGCTAGAATGGAATAGGCAATAAAAACCCCTTCCGACAGAGCTTGTAGGAGTTGAATTCCCTCAGCACTAGAACGGGAAAAGAAGTCAGGTAAGTGCTTCTTGCCCGGGACAGGCTGCCTGTCGTCACCTCCTGTCCTGATAGCGCGCACAGATGTTTATCTGCTGAGGTTTCTCTTTGTTGCTTAGCTCTGAGGCAAGTATCAGAACTCAGATATGGTCGTTACTGGGGTTAAGGAATTAGTGTCGATTATTAGTTGTGGTGACGCCTTAAAAAAAAAAACTACATACTCTATTAGTTGTTGATTAGTAGAGACCTGCTAGCGACCACTTATTTAGAGCCCTTTTGAGTGGTGAACATCAAGGGGTTATTCGCTAATCTAGGCTGCTCAATATAAGGTATATTAATTTTATACCGCCAGGAAACTGCATATCTCAAGACTAACAATTCAGTCCAGCTTTCAATTCAGCGACTTGCAGTCTATGGATCATATACTTTAGAACACGTACCTTCCATTCAAAAGTTTGCACGCAGGTACCAAACTCCGGAAGGGTAGAAAACAGAGCAGGAAAGGCTTAGTTTTTTCCATCGCTCCGGTTATATAATTATTGGGTTCTGATTCGACCAAAGAAATGCGCGACTGTCTATTTCCACAATGGTTGCAGGGGGGAAATGTTGTTCAAGAAGAGAACCTCGGCGCGTGAGTAGAAAATTCCATGATGATTATGTAAGTACTCTAACCACACTTACCCCCACTTTTGGGGGTCAACGTCCAAGAAAGTATATAATTGACCTGAGGTATTTTCTAATGGGGAGAAGAAAACGACTATCTGAAATGTTCTAGACGCGGGCACTGGTCCGTCTCTAGAGTAGCTATAGAGTAGATGTTATATTACACATGCAGTAGTTCTAATAATCATATTTTATGCCTCTGCCGTGTCCTTGGGTTCGAACCAAGAACCGAGCTGGCGGTAGATGCGCGCATGTGTCCCGATATTTGTTTTTCGGTATCGACATAATGTTGCAATGAAATATGATACTTGATGTATGCATTTCGGTAGTAGCACAAGAGCGTCCCATACTAGACGACGACGACTGTCAGGAAATCCTGAGTGTTGAACTTCCTTCAGACATGTTCGATGTGTTTGGGTATCATTCCTGTAAAATTTTATCAGTTGCGCAATAGTGGATGTTGCGCATGTAGTCACGAGCTAAAATTGGTTATGTGCGGAAGGACATGCATAGAACCTGCACTCGAATCTAGATCAGGTAACCTCACGACCACTTCTTGAAGCTCATTGGTCCCCCCAGCTGTGAACCCTCGGTTTTTGTTTCAATCTAAGGGTACTGGCTTCCCTCCTCACTAAAAGACCGGCCGGGGAAGCCCGGGAGAAAAACGAATATGCTCGCCGATGATTGCATGGATAATGTCTCAGTCGTGAGCTTTCAGCTGGAAAGTTTTGATGCCTGCAGGCTATATGATAGTTGGTTTGGACTCTGCTGGATCGAAGCAATGAGCAGAAGAGAACTTAAACAGAGTATACTAATCAATCAGGCATATTCAATTCCGTCCTTCCTTGAAGAGCGAAACTAGGCGATGAAGCTAGATGGGCTGCGATGCCGAGAGTAACTTTGCTGTTTCGTATATTAATAAGCCCCATAGATATCTGGAATAATAAAGAGATGTCGCCACTACAGGCAATTAGATACACCAGCGTAAACCTTTTAACCCCCACAAATATGCGGAATTATGTGGAAATGAATAACAGCTCAGGGGTGGTGTAAATATCGTAAGTGGCGTCAACACGCGTGACGCAGGTAAATTAGCTCGTCGAATGCGAGTCCAGGAACCAAATTCCTCAAACACGTGCATGGCGGTGGATAAACCAACCCAGCAATCTATTACAAGTGCATGGTATATGTATGATAATCCGAGTGATACGCCATGCTTCAATTGACGGAAGGGTACCGTGTATTTCGCCATAACTCAATAGGATTCTAACGCAAACGGCAGGTACCCCTATCAAAAGAGGCATACTCAGGTAATCAGGAGGAAATCCTTTCGTCGATGTTGCAGTGCGCATTACATGTGCGTACATATCATAAAGCTGCGCCAGTATGATTCGATGATTCGTAACAGACTGTCGGAATATTAGTCAGCGCTTCACCTAGCAGCGGCCGTCATCTCTTACTCCTCAAGCCTTACATATAGTTTCTATCTCAGGGACCGCATGCTGATATGAAAGACTGGGAGTCCATACTGTAACACCAGTCTACACACCGATCAGATGAATATCTGGACCACCTCTCCAATAAATAGTGGACTAGTTAGATAATACAGAGCAGTTTTCGTGGGGAGGGGGGCAAGTACATGTACTGAGCGGAATTGCGTGTGGAGGTCTGAAAACTACATGCAGCTGGGAGTCACGGGACGCACCTGAGGCTCTGTGATCACCCTGCAAACTACATGTACCATATCCAGACCTAAATAGAAGAAAGAAAGGGAAACCGGAAAAGATGTAGAAATCGGTCCCTTGATTTTATTGTGGCATTTTTCCTTTCCGTTTTTGTCTGATTGTATTTCAATTATTTGGTGTATATATATACATGTATGTAAGCACTTTTTGGTCAAGCAGAATTCAAGTACATGTATGTAGAGATGTAGAGATTACATGTAGGGAGCGCATCGGTTTGTTATAGCATACATGACTTCCACCAGAGGTGTAGATACATGTATACATGTACGTATACCCAGATTACATCATACTTTATTATCCTGCTGCAAGCTGGCTGATTAATTCCATAACTTACCTGAACATCTGTTCCTACATGTATGACTATCCGCCCCTCTCTCCTGCAATTAACAATATCCCATCTGCTTTCTTTCGATCGGTTCCGATCCTGGATTCTAGCTATATAAGCTACTGGACTTAACCCCAGCATAGTTTTCACAATCTTCATTTTGGAACCCAAACATGAGACATCACTCATCATGGGGTTAGGGTCAACATAAACACCCTGGAATTTTTTTTAAAAAAACATGATTTTCTACTTTTAGTATTTAAGACGGCTTTGAAGTCTTAGCATAGTAAAAGAAATCTCCCACTATCTACCGCTGGTGACTAGCAAGCGTCATAGGTGCTCAAACGACGATTCTGTTGATTCATTATTATTACGAATATCAAAGATTTAGAGGGTATCAAGATGCCACTACTGGTGAAGACTTACAGCAACTGGTTGGCCCCCCTTCACTACCGGAGTTCTGTTGACAGTCCCTCTCTTAGCATAGCTAATCAGCTTTTTCTTCTGCTTCCCCGGATCGACACCCTTCTCCTCCTTTTCCTTGCCCTTAGTACCTCCGGCAGAAGACTCGACACGTTCAAGGACCTTCTTCCTCCCTGCCTCGTCTGCATAGGCTTGGTCGATGCGGCTAAGCTCGGCCTCGTGCGCGATGGCAACTTCGCGGGAGGCGATGAGATGACGAATTAGCTCTAGCTCATGGTCGACCTTCTGCTGGAGCGCCAGGATTTTATCGTTGATGTCTCTGATACTGCGATCATGCTCCTCCTTACGGGTCTCTGACGCAGCAGGAGTAACTGAGACCGATGGAGAGGGAGGTCTACTGTCCTGCATTGCGGGGGAGGGGTTCTCGAGCGGGGGAGAGAGGCAGTTGCTGATATCAGAAGCACCCACGGGGGGAGGTTGCGGGGGAAGGGGGGGTTTTCCAAATTGAACGTTGGTGGGTGGAAAGTTCCCAGATAGCCTTTTACTGGATCTGATGGGATTCATCTTTCGTTTGTTATTGTGATGGCGGGAGGTGGGAAGAGGTCTGGGTTGAGCAAAAGTCAAGGTGCATGGTTTAGGTGGTAAAGCCCCCTTTGATCGGGATGTTTATTTGCTAACACAAAGAAATAGAGATCCCTATACCAGCTCGAGTTTTTATAATAAAACTCCCTAGTCTGGCATAAAATAAAATCGGACAACTCAGTGAGGTTTTCGTACATATTACTACTAAAACTGAAGATTCATCAAGGTTAGTGACTGTGGGCAACGACTAAGAAAAGAGGATCACATCTCATGTAGTAATGTTGACAAACAACTACGAAAATACGAGTTTCTTATGCCAATGTTTACACTAGAATCCCCGAGGGCTCTAAGTCCTTATGGAACGGCCACTTTATCCCCCACCTAATGTTCCTCTCCTTGGGGCTCTCTATAAACCCTTTGTTTCCTCCTGGACTCAAGAATCTCCCGCATACGCTCTAATCTTTCCGCCAAGGTCTCGTCCTCCAAACGCTCCCGGCCTCTCATCCCCTGGCCCACCCTGTGGCTGAGGCTCTCGCGCCGCCATCTGTTCAAGCAGTCATGATATCCATATACACCCTCCTCAAATGGGGTAATGATTGCTCTGTATTCGGGGGCGGGTCTGCGGACTATAGGTAGCTGGGGGGTATCGGAATAGCAAAAGGGGCAAAGTCGACGGTTTGAGCGGGCTGTAGGCGTCATGGTGGTAAATTCGAGGTAAGTTTGATCGGTATGGCATTGGCCTATGCAGTTAGGCCCCGTTGCAACGATCATTAGCACCGTATGGTGGCAGCCGGAGTATCTGACGACGAGCGGATCCTCTAGGCACATTGTGGATTTGGTGATAATAGATGTTCTTTGTAAGTTTGCAGTGATTATAGAAGATTACTAGGTTTGGGTGTCTGGATGTGTGGAAGTTGCTAGAGGTATGCTTTGGCAATCGTCCAAATAGATGTTTCACTAGTTCTATGGTTATAATATCCGTGCATGCAACCATACATCTGCTTAAAATTTACTAACGATGGAAAGAAAAATGAGATTTGAAATTTGTATTTTCTAAACCGATATTACCCAAACCGTTGAAACAAGACGTGAAGAAAAGGGAGTAAGATAATGGAATAAAAATAATACGAAGAAAAGTCCCTAATACAATCTTCTCCAGAAAATTAGGCAACCAGATTCATTAAAACTTTGCTAATCAGATTATACTGAATTACGACGACCAGTGGCCACGGTAGGCACGGAGGAAATGCTAACTCCACTACGGACACTAAACCGGTCTCCCACCTCTAAACCATCGGAATCAGCAGTACAGCTAGGACTACTCTGTTCCAGGACTGCAGGCAAACTCTCAAACTCTGCTACAGACTTGAAGTCCCCCTCAGACTCTTCTTCGTCCTCATCCTCATCATCCTCGTCATCCTCATCGTAGTCCGGTTCTCCCGCAAAGTATCTCTCTACCCATCTTATTCTCCCACCGCGCTCTCTCTCGACGTCATGTTCCCCGTCATGTATACCTCTGAGGCCCCTAAGGACCTGGTCGAAGTTGCGGGTATCCTCATCATCGTCATGATTGTCCTCTTCAAACACCCTCCTCTTCCGTTTAGCCGCCAACCACCCACTGTTTAGGATAGCCTGTTCTGCAATACCCACAGGCTCGAGCTGAGTCCGTCCCTTACGAGCCTGCTGTGCTCTATGCTCTCTCCGCTTCTTGCGGAAGCGGTCGAGAGTATCTTCGTCGCCTTCATACTCCCCTGTTACGACAGGACTGATGAAGCTTAGGGGGTTCGGGGCGGGCTCGCGGAGTATCGGTGGATGGATCGTGCGCGTGGGGTATCGGGCAGTGTAGCATGAGGGACAGAGAGTACGATTCGAGCGCGAGTGCTGGACCTCGTCAGGGCTTTGTGATGTGGGTGGTTCGCAGTTGTCAATACAGGAATAAGGAGGAGTTTGTACGACGAAGACGATGCGGTGATTACAGTGCGAGTATCGAACGCTGAGGAAGTAGCACATTGGTCGGGTATAGATACAGGTCGTAGAAGATATGCGATAGTTGATCTAGGACTTAATGCTGGAGAGGGTACGGGCGATAGTTAACTGTTTGTTCGCTGTAGGTGTCGGTGAGTCAGTGAGGTAAGCTTGTTGCTTGTCTGGTTACTATGACTGAGGTAGGTATTACTGCGGCTGTGTTTAAGATGTTATGACTTAAATGTGCATAGAACATCAATATGTATCATTTTATTTTATCAGACTACAGCCCACTTGAAACCAGTCTATTCTACCCCTGGCGTGTCTGGAACGAGTTGAAATCGTCAATGGGGGTTTGGGGGGGGGAAGAGAGCTTGTGTCTACATGTAGCTACATACAACTTTTTTAGCTACATGTACTCTCAAGCGCGGTTAACGCGTTCTGTATTGGGTAGCTCCTAGCAACCGTTAAAGCGTGTACCTAAGCTTCCATGAGCTACATAGAGAAGCTACCCCTGGTCCTACAAATCCATAGGAAAAGACCCCATTCGCCAGTTCTGACGCGCTTCTCGATCTATTTTTGTTGATGGGGGGAGGATCACGTGTTTCTGGGCTCAAACAGCCTCCTACATAATTTTGGATGTACCCCGTGAACTCAGTGTAACCGGGTAAAATCCACAATTGGGGGAACAACCCCCGCCAAAACTCCATCTGGATTGACCATCTGGTCTGTGGGAA
Source organism: Morchella sp. 2018-W26 (assembly GCA_024713715.1). Taxonomy (NCBI): domain Eukaryota; kingdom Fungi; phylum Ascomycota; class Pezizomycetes; order Pezizales; family Morchellaceae; genus Morchella; species Morchella sp. 2018-W26. Next base: position 350,586 of record JAMGYX010000016.1, read on the forward strand.
AATCGAGTTTTGAAAATATGGGAATTTTTTTTTTTACCGACATCATTGAAATTTTTCACTACTGAGTCCCTGGCTAGCTAAGCCTTTTTTTTTTTTTTTTTTTTCCCTATCAAGGTTATGTGACGTGCGACAAAAGTATGTTGCCGCCTCCACGGCACAGTTTTTCGAATCAATTGACAATTTGATACGTGATCCGCGTTTTTGGGCTTTAGTCTACAGGGTTGCAGATTTCGGCCGGCCGCAGGGCGGTGGCGCAGCATCCGGCAATTAATCTTAAGTGCACCCACCGAATGATCGACAACCCGTCCCCCGTCCCCCGGCGTCCCCTGAGCTGCTGCTGCTGCTGCTGCCAACGAGATACGCCGAACTGAAACCGGAAATGCAAGGGTTCAAGTGCATTCTTTGGTCATGATCTCTCACTCGACGGATTGTGAAGGAATAGATACAGTACTGTGTAGAGCTGCCAACTAGATCCAAAGACTAACGGGATTCGCCCCCCACACCCCACCTCTCTAGTGTTAACCAGTTATATCTCCACTCCAAGTAATTATGGCCCGTGATGCAATGTTAGAGAAACATATCTGTCTACAACAAAAACTGGGAACAAAACCACATAAACTTGCTCTGCTAAAGCGACAAAATTGCCTGAGTAACGCTTAATGCAAGTATGCTAAGCTACCTGAAGAAACTAGCAAATCATATATACCCAGCCGCAAAATTGGGCTAGCTAATATATAAGTGGTCACTCACCCAATATGAACGTAGCACACCACCCACGAGACCATAACCGCCAGAGATTACACCCTAATTCGCAACTGCGCTGCTCTTGAACAGGTTTAGCTGTCTCCCGCACGTTTCCCCTTCATCTTTAGCTAGTGAGCGCGAAAAATACAGGTAATTCATGATTTATGTCGTAAGTTATGAATTTGAACAACAGCGTCCCATATCAAAGAGGTAGCAGAATGTTTGTTTAATCATCGTTGAAAGACCCTCCGTGTGATCTATAACTACATGTACTACATGTATGGAAGGGTGTTGGCTCTAGTGGGTTCGTTGTTATTTGTTGCGGAGAACGCATCAGATAGTAACGGATATCTGTATCTGTTCCACAGCGCGGTATTAGTACTTACTTCTGATTTATTTTTGCAGCACTAGGTTACAGCCAAGAAGGCCAGACGCAGATGCATCTAGATACATGTATAAAAGGGGTTATCGTAGAGATGGGCGAGATAAAATCTCGGGGGCAAAAGTGATAGTGGCCAAAAATGAAACACATGCAGCTAGACAAGAAACCCGCGAGTCTTCACTGCTACATCAATTTCTTTCCGCCAACCCGTCTCAATGCGGAGAGGTACATACTTATGTTCATTTCAAGTTACACATATGCTAGGCTATATGTATTTCTTTACAGTATGTTACAATGTTTTCCATGAGAAACCAGATACCATGACATAACGCCCTCCTAAAGCTCTCCAAGGATTTGCATTTAATTTGCGGCGTTACTCTCTGCACAGGTTTCAAACGTACTGAGGGCTTATCAAAACCCATAACTCTGATGTCAGCAGAGAACTACCAATCAATGGTAGGCTCGTTTGGAGGTAGTGGAGGGAGAGACTTCTTTTGCGCTGGGAAACGTTGCGACCAGCATCCATCGTGAGTTCTATACCACTCCATGTCGGCGCGTCCTCTGATTGGCTCTATATGAGGTTCGCGGCGGGGCTTCTCAAGTTCATCCTCCACACAATTGATGATGATCTCTTTCGCGCCAGAGTCATCTTTCACCTGTGTCTGTTCAGCACAGGTTACCATAGGTTCAGTTTCTTGACTTTCGTAAGGCATATCCGGAGGATCTGGGAAATCTGGATTCAGAGAGCAGAGGAAGGTTCCGATCCGCTCACGAAGGGTAAATCCATTCTTCTCAAAAACACTGCCTATTAGGCGAGGGAGAGGAGCAGGCTGTTCCAATGCCTTCATTTTTTCTTCCCTTTTCTTAAGACGAGTTGCAGCCTTATCTTTACGGTACTAGGAATGGAATGAAAGGCTTAGTATGCCATTATGTTGAAGGATCATTGGATAATACTCACGTCGGCTTGAATCTGAGCAAATGTAGTGTATTTACTCACTGAACACGCCTTCGGCGGCGGAAAACGACGTACAGACTGCTTGTAATATTAAAATCCGCCCAACTATATGATTAAAGATATCGCATCATACCTTTCTAGTAGGGTCATCCGTATCCTTATCACAATCGGTAGTGTAATCAGATGCAATCGCGTTAATCTGATGGATACATTAATTATGATCTGAGTGTAGACGTTGTGAAGAGTCATACTTCAATGAATGGGACATGATCTTGATTTCTTGTTGGGACACCCCAATGTTTGATGGTTCCATCAAAGCCTCTTCCTTTCTCCATCGGCTGGCCGCAGAAATCCAATTCTGGCATCTTTTTGCCAGTAGTATTAGGCGGCTGCGGTACTACTTCTCGCCATGGAAGGACATCGGGAAACATAGGAGGTAGCGTAGATTGTGGAACTGCTTTTCGTGGAGAATGCTTCGGTCGGCGTTTCTTATTGGGCTTCTCATTGTAGTATTGATATTCAGGTCCACTGAAGCGCTTGGCTGCAGCGCGTGCTCTAATTGCCTCATAATCGCGGTCGGCACCTTGAGGCCTATATGCAATTGCTGCTTGATACTCTGACATTGTCATGTGTCCACTACGAGCAGACGCAGGACCCGTTTTGGGCTTCGGCTAAGTAAAGCATAAGTATTAGTATTTGCGTGAGCGGCAAGATTGACATAAATTACTCACCTTCCAATTAATCCACCCGTTTGTAGAATTAGGCCGAGTAGAAGGGTCTGGCTCACACTCTGCCCAGTTAGGCGGAATCCCGGATCTATCAGGTTCAACTATTTCATGCTGATTAACCCTACCCGTAGGGACCTTTTTTGCCTCAGGAGTTGAAACCTGACATTTTGTTCCCACTCCAGCAGATCTGGGAGGCGATGTACGAGCTACCATCATTTCCGCTTTTTTAGCCTCTGATTCGGCCTGCCTAGCCTCTTTTACCGCACGTGTGGATGTGGGCTGCGGATACTTTGACGACATCCCAGAGAACATTGTCTCGACTTGAGAACTATACTTTTCGCAAAACGTACGTTGTTTCTCGGCTGCTAAGAGTTCTGAGACTGGTTTTGTGACCATGGGAAGGCTTTGGACAGGGTCTTCAACCTTCTCTCCGGTCACCCTAACTCCCGCCATCTTATCTTTCGAAATATCTCTGACAATTGGGACTCCACTCTCTAAATGGTTGGTTTTCTTGTTGACTGGAGAAGCCTTACTTTGGATCTCGCTCCTTGGACTCTCGACAGGTGGACGCATGTGTATCGGGATGAAAGATATGGCTGGGATACCATTCACCTTGAACTATAGCCAACAAAGGATCACAATTAGAGCCGTTGGTACAATATCGAATTCTTTCCTGAGCTGATCACTTACGATTTGTTGACCCAAGGGCTTTCCGTCGGGAAATGAAAATGAAAACGCCATTCCACCAGAGGCGGTTGTCCAACCCGACTCAGAAGCTCCCCCATCGCTCCCATACGCACAATTCTTCTCGTTGAGCACATCATCTTGGCAATCACCGATTGATCCGGCCTGAGAAGTATCAAAGACTTTGTCCAGAGTGCTTTGAGCAGCTGACTGTGGGGAGGTCTCGGCCTTACCACTTGGTGCTGTTGGGGTCTTTGCAGCAGTTGTTGAAATAGAAGACTCAGTGAGGACAGGTGCAGAAGTAGTTGAGGTAGCATGCGTCGCAGAGCTAATCGAGCGAGCATTTATGGAAGTGCTAGAAGTGGGAGGGGCATGGGGAACATCATGATTACTCTTCCCGCTGCCATTCAACTGACTCGTGGTACAATTTTCTGGGTCCTCAGGGTTCATCACACCGTGGGAAAGAGGGGATGGTAGTTGAGTCCTCTTGTGAGGGGGTGGTGGGCGTGTTACAACTGTGCTCGAAGGAAGGGATGATTGGGCTCGAAGCCACCATATCGGAGGGTCGTCATTATTTCCAACGGCGGTGATTGCGTCGACGATTTCTTCATCCAGCGAACTTATTTCGCTGGCGGGGTAGCTATCTTTGTTGGGGAGGAACTGTGGTTTTTGCACCATTGGCACAAAGACCCGACTCGCCGGATTGAGTCTCCGATAGCTGCAAGTAGAGGAATGCGACATAATGTCGGCGGGCATGTTGTGGGAGGGGGAACAATGGATGGATAGATGTAGAGCACAATCAACTTGGAGTAAGACAAAGATGAATTAGCCAAATGGCAAAGGGGTGGGGAAAAAAAAGAGTCGCAGGATAGGGCGGGTGTTTGCGAGGTGGGGTATGTTAGTGGGTGGAGGTGTTAGGGAATGGACTGTGGTGGGATGGGCAGGTGTTTACGGGATGGTGCGGGTTAAGCGTTGGTGTTTTAGAGAGATTTGTGGGACAAAGCTCATCTCCCCAACCAAATCCACCCGCTATATGTACATGTAGCTACATGTATCTAACATAGCAATACATTTAAATTTCTAATTCAGCTTAATTCTTTGATATATTAACTCTCTATTGTTAGTATATGTAAAGTATTACATATTGCAAGCTGCTCACTTTGAAGATGCGCATAAGTCAACCTCAGTTCACGCACGCATGTACGTACGTACACCCGTGTGAAAAAGTGAGGAAACAACGCCTGGGCATGACAAAAGAGTGAAAAGAAAAACAGCGAGAAGAGCTTTAAATACAGGGTGAAAGAGGGAGTAGGTACAATTGCCTCTGAAGTCTATTTGCCACTTTGTATGGCCCTCTATATTCTTTACTACTGCCGCCATCCTCTTTGGCATACCACCAATTTACCTTGTCCCAATCTAATCCCCCACTCCCCCCAAGCTTTCCGAGAAAGCTCTTCTTCAATAATCTTTATCTTCTCATTCGGATGAGCCTCTCTTCGCTTGCCGGACTTGTCAAAAGGCATGGTTGAGTACCAGCATGCCTTTTATTACTTAACCTAAGTATGGGCGCTCGTTGTCTCCTCACCTTTTTCATTCGGGTGTACATCATACGAAGCACAGTTCCTGAGACATTAAATTCCAATATGTACGTACTGTGGCAAGTCTATACACATACAGCCTGAGTGCTATACCTTCTGAGGAATCTAGACCCCCTAGGCAGGAAATCAAGATACGATTTCAGGGACCGCAATATTAGTGGAATACGCTAAACCTGGGGTTTTGTCGACATACTGCGCCAATGGGGCATGGTAAGAATATAAAGGACGATGTGCCAATTTATTCCTATATCTGTCACTGTAACTTTAAGGTTTGCGCCGAGTACTTACAGGATGCGAGTATGATGTAAACAAAAAAAAAAAAAGCCGAGTACTTGTGTTTTAAAGTTTAGGCTCCGAGTGCATCACCGTGAATCACTCGGAATATGTGAGGTTTGATTAATCATTGATTGTACTTGGACGTTTAGTAAAAGCCCATCTACATGTACTACATGTTATATCTACATATATATAGTGCATTTGACTGATATATGTACAGCCTATGAAGATACACCTAGATCCATTGGGACTTAGCAGATTGCTCGACGCAGTGACAACGTCGACAGCTAGGGGTCTCGAGTATGCTACGGGCCAAGTCCCCCGAGAGAATCTTAGGGCCTACATGTCAATAAATTTTTTCTAGCTCGAATAATTGTGATGTCAAGCCCCGTACCACCTCGATCAAGATAAATGGGGTATATATTTTCACCGGGATTTCCATCAGAGTATTAGTGTCTATCCAATTACACATTCGATATCATCTACTGTCATATTCTCATCCTAAATAAGGAACACGTGTATACCAATATAACAATTCTCCCGCTAGCAAAACTCAAAACACGCTAATACCCCTCACGCCTACCCTCACCAGCTCTGTCTCGCTATATATACCTTCCATCCGGATCCGACCCACCAACCGGCGTCCGCATAACGCTCGACTTGGCAGAAACCGCCTCTTTGGACCGCTTTGGACTCGGATTTGCCTGGGAGTAGCTGGTATTTCTTTTATCTCTCGTTTTTCTGAGATACGCCCTGAGTGCGGGTAGACAAACAGTTAACTGGCTCATAGTAATCTCGATACATGCCCACAGCTCATACGTGTGTACGATGGCTGCGTTTGCGTCTTTACGTATCTTGGGATAAATGACCACAAACCGCGCAATCGCGGCAATGATGGAGAGCGATCCAACGAAGAAGACAACTACAAGACCAGCCAGTTGACGTCTACCGAGTTTAAGAGTGTGGAGGACGGAAAGCGGGAGGATAAGAATGAAGATGTCGGTGGAGATATTAAGAAAACTCCAGAGAGGGAGAGTGGTAGTATTACCAGTGGCGTTACAAGTGCCGTCCCTAATGAATGGTTAATTTAGATGAGGCCAGATTGGAGAATACAATGGGGAGAGTAGGACCTACCAGTTTGTGTAAACTGGACGGCACCAGAAGCTATGAAGGAATATCACAAAGACATATGATCCTGCAGTGAATGCTGTGACGAAAAAAAGGTATCGCCTCAGGTAGGTCGATAAGTTTGGGAACAAATGGTAGTAATAAACCACGAACGCTCCTTTCGATAGCCACATTGCTGAAAAGACTAAATATCCGCAGATAAAAGAAAGCTAAAATCACCATTATTAGAATCCCGGCTAATTCATGTAGCCAATAGATAATCGGAATTAAGGATTAGGTACTAATGAGGCTACTCTACTCTCCTCTGGGGTAATCTCTCTCGTTCTCCCCATGAGTTCTAGATTATACTTCCACGCATCTGTCGAGATCGCAGCAATTCCAATTATAAATGATGCGACAAGAAGTGAATCAGAAATAATAATGGAAGGAGTTTTGAGACTTTGGCGACGGTTCATCCACAGGCGGAGCACCATGAAGATGAACACCAGTAAGTTAAGGGACCATGTGAGGGCTAAAAGGCCTTCAACAGAAATGGGCACATCAACTTTTTCAGAATCCGACATAATTATTCTGGAGTGTGTTGGCGTTTGCTTACGGGAAAGGTCGAAGGGAGAGCGCTCGAGCGAGGTTCAGCGGAAATATATAGTTTTTTCTCTCTCTCCAACCTATGCCGCTTAATTTTCTTTACCTTTCATGCAACCTTCCGAATATTTCAGCTTCTAGATCATGCAAGTGTTTATTCGAGGCAGCCAAAGACCTGTATAGATTGTTCTATTCTTTTAGGAGGGCAATTGCATAACTTGGCGGTCAGATCAGACGATCGATATACCAGAATGTGACAACACCTTACCGCAAAAGTCAGTTGGATAAGACCGGTCTGTTCTTACGGTTTCACGGCATAAGCCACAGGAACATGGGGTGGCTTACGCTGCGAACCTGCAAAAAAGACCAGTCTTATCCAACGGACCTCTGCGGTACTCTGCTTTACCTATACCCCACTGGAAGTAGGAAGTCAAGGTATCTTGTTTATATCTGACTTCAAGATAAAAAATGCTATGCTCTTTGCGCAAAAGCTGACCAGTAAAGTTTTTGGCAAATTAAACGCTTAGATTGGGCATGCAAGAATTGGTGGGTATGTGCCTTTCGGGGATGATATGTGGGGTTGATATGATTAAGACCGTCAGCCATGAACAGTATTTAATTCTGCACAAACAAACTGTGCCCTGGTGGTTTAAATATCCATTGTACTAGCCGGGAGTTGGCAGTGTCAAGTTTGTATGTGCATGTGGTCTAGGTTCTACTACTATATACATCTTATTTATTTATCTATGTAGTTTAGAACGTATGCGCCTGTTCAGTTGTAATTGAACGAGGACTGTGCTAACGGCCTCATGCCTACATGAAGGAGGATATCAATAATACTAACGCCAAGAATAATTGCAGAAATTTCGGTTTCAATACTACATGTATTAATTATAAGATACATGAGCACAATCCATACGTATACAATCATACGTTTATGTATAGAATTGCCTCGATACTGATAATACATGTATAATTACATGTGCGTGTACATGTATGTTTGACTCTCAGGTACGGGTTCACTTTCCAGTCGATAGTAATCATAATTATAAGTAAATACTACTTTACTGCATGTATGTATCAGTATATCTTGTTATGTATATCGATACGCTGTATGCACCTAACCTCCTATATTGTTGTTTCCCGGGTTATGGTGGTTTCTTTATCATACATGTAGTGAGGCAGGCTGTCGGTCCATTAATTGAACTTTCAGTAAACGCCGACTCCTCCTTCCCCATAAGAAGCAAAAGTTAGTGGCTTTTGCTAACATATATTGTTCTCGAGATCTCTCTCTAATGTCATAATTAATACTCCATACAGATTCCGACGACCCTCTATTATAGGAGGGTCAGCATTGACAGCTTAAGGGATATTAGTACATGAATATACTCTGCCGGAGTACATTTACTTACATGTATGGCTGCAATGCATTCAATTTTTGTGTCACTATTGTCGGGTTTGTTGATGCAGTCTGATATAAAAGAGAAACCCGTTGACCTAGGTTTGTGCTTACATGTATGCGCTAATGTTTGAGTGACCTGACATAATTATACAGAGTCTGATATGTAGAATTACTAGTCCTATTATATTAGCCCTAAGAGGGGGAAAAAATGTTTGTCCACCAGGGGTGGGGATCGAACCCACCCCCATGCGCGGCTGGGGACCTCTCCTCCACGACCACCCCATTTCCATCCCCCACAACTAGTAACCTAGCCTCTCAACGCACGGTGGTGTGGCCTTCTCTGCTCCTATAAACCCCATCCACAAACCTAACCCACAACCTCTCAACACCTAACCCACAACCTCTCAACAACACCTAACCCACAGCCTCTCAATGCATGATATGATGGTTCCTTTGCTCTGGTGGAAAAAAAATGATAGATCCAACCCGGCCCCGAGAACCCCAAGGCGGCCAACCCCCTATGTACAACCTATGTACCCCACACAGCCCCTTGGCCCACAGCAAAAAACCCCTCTAAGGGCCAACAGGACCGCCGGGCCATCCAAGACCCATCTCCGCAATAGCCCTACTAGACTTCATAGTATGACACCATACAGGCACGTAGACGGCCCTACGTGGGAACCAAGTCCCCCGGCAATCAACCACCTAGACTCAATATAGCATTCACCCCCGTACGAATATCTTCCCAAGCCCTTTGGCTTGTATTGGTTCAAGATGATACTTAATCTGGAGCTCATAGTCTCCCAAATTACGGGTTTAGGTACGTGCATGTAATGTTGGTTCCGGTAGATTTCCGTGTAGTTTTAAGGCATCTATTTGTATGATTGGGTTTTTTTTTGATGATTTTTATTACTCTAGTACTAAACAACGCTGGTGTAATAAGCTCTTAGGCCAGATCAGGACGTGTAGGAGCAGATGATACCAGAGGCAATGAATGTTCATGCTATAGTCCTCCTAAGTACTCGAATCTAGATAGTATATACATAGAGACTATACTAAGTAGTCCTTTCAATTGTGTCGATAGTACATGTATTTATCAGCTAATAAACAACAATAGGCTCTGTCTATTACGATAGGTGAATATCCTTTAAAATATGCATCACTTTGGACGAGTCCTGCAAAGAAAGTTGGAAGTAACACCCAGGCCCTAAATAAGACAGCTGTAGAACCACCTAGCACTGTGAACACCCCCCCCCCCACCATATCCTGAGATGCCTTTCCATATTAGCAAATTAATTACCGGCTTGAGAGATCCCCCGTCCACTTACTGGTTATGGAACCCGCTAATAGGCTCCGAAGTTGAGTTTGCCTATAGGTATCATAGCAATCATAGTTGACCATTTAGATATATGAGAGTTAATTATCTATTGTTACTTTGGGGGAAATAATAGTAGCTTTTTGAACCTCCCTCCGTCAGAGTAGCAGTCAATTAATGATTTAACAACATAAACGACCCCAGCTAGGCAGTCATCTACTATTTCCCCGCTATGATATGTCTTAATCTTCATGGGGAATTGGTGCTTGTCCAAATCTTGGGTGGTATAGAAGACAAAGAACCAGGTAAAAGCTGATTTGGAACCAGCACCCGCTGTCATACTCGTTGATGCATATTCATATGGCTTTCCCCCTCATATAATGTAGCTACATATAGGGTCAAATATGCATTTCGTCCTAAGCACGCCACCACGTATATATTTGATACCTTTTCGCCACGTCTTGAGGTAACAGGCTAGTCAAGCCAGACGATGCAAGCCCCCGGAAATTCGATTTAATCCCCTCCAGATTACTTTGCCGTAAAGTCTCGGCGGCCCGGAAATTGAGTGGTTATAAAACCCCCCAGGCGAGTGCATGCAACAAAGTGGAACTAAAAAGCAGTGAATTAGACAGGTAGTTTTGCCAGGGATGGCTACTTTGGTGGCTCGGGTGTTGGTGAGCCCAGTAAAATAATCGAATCATCATACAGAGTATGTGATTTTGTGTAATTTCCCGAATAAGGCCTAACTGTGGATTTTATACTAGGATCCGTCACTTCCCTCCAATGCTACGGGAGGCCAAATTCAACTATGTAAGTTGGAATATATCCAGAGGAAGTATCTCAAGACAGGCAAAAAGTTGGCTTCATTAGAGAGGCTAAGAATCCGTTGCACCAAGAGACACTTATTACATACATGCAGTGCTTATACATATACGTGGCACTGTAAGAGTTGGGACCCAGTCTACCAGCTAGAGTATTCGCACCAGCTCATAATCAATAGATCTTCCTGTTAGTAGAATTCCCGGATGGCCCGACTCAATTTCGAGAATAGGCCCTTTGCGCAAAAGACTCCAGAGTCTTTTTCTCCCTGCGTGATCGGTTGATGGGAGGATAGACACCAATCAAGTTACCGGGAAAAGACTCTGGGGTCTTTTGCGTAAAGGGCCTAATATATAAAGTTAGTATAGTGCTTCGACTTGGGAGATGCGTTTCGTGTTGTGTACGGTTTTCTTTTTGCTTGTACTCGTCTACCAGCAACTACTGAGGGCAAGGGTAATATTTAAGGACTGGTGATGATCTTTCCTACTTGTATTTTCTGGTTTGTATGCTGGTAAACGGGTAAAGCAAGCTCGACCATGAGCTGAACCAAACTGTAAGGGACTTGTATCTGGTAGTCCCATCACGTCATTCATGGGCATAAACAGGTTTTGTATCACTCTGCGTCCTGTGCGCCGGGCACGTGCTTAGACGGGTGCCTGCATACACTCATCGTCAACATCACTTCGTTCCTTAGTTCAAAACTACCGTCAGCTCTAAGAAGAACAGCGCGGGTTCAAAGGGTCAAATCTAAGCCATCTGATTGGTTGCTTGACGTCTTGCCACCACCTACTGCTCTGTTCTTTTGTATTAAACGTCCCGGGCTCTTATTAATTCGAGACTGAACGGTACCTCTTCATCCTGGATATTCTAGGTTCTAGGTCTTGTATAACGAGATGAGCTATCTACTTGCATATATCCATTGTTTGGGCACGAGACAGTAACCTCATCACTCTTGCAGAGCTTCGTGACTCTACTTGGTAAGAATACTTACATACCCTTTAGACTAATATAAGTGATAACGAATTATAAAGTCTAGGAATTCGGTCCTATGTGCTGAAACCTACTCCACTCACCAATCAACAGTGTATTGATGGGGAAGCTCTTATACAGTAAGATAAAAAAGATAAAAAAATACATGTGACCTTGACCCTCACTTTTAGAAATATTATAGAACACCATAAAAAGAAAAAAAACAAAGGAAAAAGAACCCCCGCGGTCTCCACTAGCACCCGCCTAACATTGCCCCTGCCCATCCAAGAGCCACAATCCCTTCCTTCTTTCCTGCTCTTAAACTTTCTGGTCTCTTTGACCAATCGTCAATTTCCTTCGCCCCCAGTCCCCAAAAATCCTGTAACCCCTTACCCCACCTCTCTGTTGCTTCCCGAACCAGTTTTTCATCAATTGCAGCAAAGCAGAATCGCATCCTCTCGGCGGACTTCCCTTCACGGATCTCTTCGTTTGGCGCAAACGTCCAGCCTGGACATGGTAATGACTTCTGAGTTTCTGCAACATATGTCCACAGATCTGTCATCATGTCTAACTTACTGTGGCCGAAGGTGGAGGTGTACTCGTTATAGGCTGGATGTGACTCGATAAAGACTCGCAACCAGATGAACATCCCTCCGTCAGGAGAGTCGAAGTCATATACACGGGTTTTCTTAACGACGATCGAGTCCCCTTCAATGAAGTGGAGAACTATTTCGGAGTGCTTCTCTAACAGTTCACGCATCATCACCATGCGCTCCTCGTAAAGGCGTCGGAGATTCTCGAGCCACTTGATCCACCCATCCATACCCCAAGTGCTTAGCAGCTGATACACCATTGCTTGGGAAAATCCAGACGGTGCTTGGGTTGAGGCTTCGGCGATGCGCGCGATGCGTTCGACAAACGCCGGCTGCGCGGTTATCCAACCGAGCCTGCAACCTGGGGCAACAGTTTTAGAGAAAGTATCGAGACGGATGACACGACCACTCCTATCAATGGTGATGTAGCTGGGTGTCATAGCCTCCATAAAGGAGTATTTGCCATCTGGGCCCTTGAAGGGCGCAGAAGCTGGAGGGTGCGAGGAGTCGGTATATTGGAGATACCAGTATGGATCGTCTTCGATAATGATGATATCGTATTTCTCGCAGAGCCTATAGATGTCCTTGCGTCTTTGCAGGGAAAGGGTACCACCAGTAGGATTCTGACCGACTGTAACGGTGTACATCATGTGCGGTCGCTTGCCCTGCTCCCATTCGTTCCAGTTCTCTAGCACGTCACGAAGACCGCCTTTTCCACGAGCAAGCATGCCTTGTGAGTCGAGTGCTACAGGAACAATGCCAACCCCGAGCGGCTGGGCAGCTTGCAGGCCGCCGGGATAGGTGTACTCCTCGACAAGGATGTTGTCTCCTCTCTCCGCTATTAATGAGAGGGCCTTGCTCAGGCCATCCGTATTTCCGCATGTCAGAAGGATTTCAGGGCTTGAATACGGAATTTTGCCCCCATGAAGATGGTTAAGCGCAAAGTCTTTGATGAAATCAGTGAGCGGCGCAAGGCCCTCCGCAAGGCTGTATTGCAAGGCAGTGGCAATATCGAGGCCGGTATGCCCAAGGGAGAACTTGGGTATAGAGAAATGCTCTGTTATTGGAGCATCTGATAGGTTTGGGGGTGTCGGGTTTGAGGAGAAGAAGGAGAAAATGGAGCTGGCGGGCTTTGGTGGCAGCGAATGGTACTTGGTTGCTGACTCGGCAATGAAGCGAGATGGAGGAGCAACCTGGGCTTCAAGTGTATCGAAAGGGAAATATTCAGGGTATGGAAGACCTAGGAAATAAAGATTAGCGGGCGCAAAAGTACTCAGTCGGGGCATGGGGATATACCTCCAGCTAGGTTAAGTACGCCAGGAGCGATGAAATACTTATATAATTCCTTCATGGAATTTGAAGTTCGTGACCGACTTGTAACGTTAAAGTGGTGCGATAGGTCCATAGGAGCGCCAATTTCAGGAACAGAGGAGGTCGACATGGTGGTGGCTGAAGCCATTGCGAAGAGGCGTGAGTGGGCCATTATAATATTTATTGCTTCGGGATCCTTCTGGGTGGGCCGGTGTGAGTTATTATAACAAACAGCAGCCGCCGTGGGAGAGTGGGAGAGCGTATGAAGAGAGGGAGAGACAGGTCAGAGCAGGTAAGGTACCCTTGGTACACCTACTGTACCTCACCTACTCCAGTTACATAAGTCTGGTGATGATTTCCATGGAAGGCAGCCAAGAGATAAGACAACGGGGAACATCGCATAGAACGACCCACTTAACGGTTTATACAAGATTTGTCATCTGTCCGGGGTCGGGTGAAAACGAGTGCCCGGCCGAACCCTGGGAGGCAACCGTAGCGTGCAGACAGTAGCCTCAAATTCTCGATGCTCGATTGGATGGTTAGCCGGTTTCCGATCTATAGAACAGATGGAACGTAGGCCGCACATAGATGGGATGTGTCCATTTCTACTCTCGAGTATCTCCCGGGGATCTACGAATAATTGTCAAGTATCATGATGTATTTCTGCAGCTGTGCCCCGGATAAACATGCGGCCGGCGTGGTTAATTGCAGATTATCACTACTGTTGATCTAAGTTGAAGTGAATCGCGTTAGTTTAATATGGCAAAATAGTACTTTAAGTACTTTAAGGAAATGCTTGCGAGGAGTTGGAGTATCTAACAAGGTCACCTTTCACAATCGGGCATCATAAGTGCGGTAGCCTCGGTGAATAACATTAACGTGAGGGGTCGGGCGGGTAAGTAATGATCCATGAGGCATGATTATTAGTGCAACTCATACCGGTCTTACGTTCGGGACACCTGCAGGCCGATCAAACAAAACATCAGATGGATGACACGTTATGTACCATACACACATCAACATGTCACTTTGAGACAGCCCACCGGAGAACTACAGCCACACAGCCACCCTGCCTAGTAAACCGCTCAGTTTGTAGGTGCTCAAGTACTTGCAGTGGGAATGGTCAATGTTGCATTGATGGCACAAATTGTTAGGATTAGGGATTGCGATCACGTGGTCTGAATGAATCTTATTTGGCGAGAAACATCATTTAAGCTTTTATAGCCAAGCCAAAGTAAGAAATTCAACAGCTCAATACCATCGGCAGAAAATCACTCAAAAGTGATCGTGTACATTTCTCCTCGAACGTCAGTCACAAATCCGGATCCTAATTCTTCTAACCTAGAAGCACGAACAGGGGCGTACCTGAAGCACCATTTCTTTTCTGGATCACCTGGAAACCGCCTACAAAAACTATCCCGGCAAGACAAAGGGGTTGCGGGAGCCCCATCGACTTCGCCCAGAGAAGCTGCCCCAAGGTAAGTGGCCGTAGCTTTATTTTTCATTCTCCAAGACGTCTCTCCACCATGAAGTTCCAGGATCCATTCCACCAAGGGAGATGGGCTACCCACTCCCGACACCGCGGAACCATTAGATTCAGCCCAAACCTCAAAACTATCAGCTCGAGACTCTAATCTCCCCCCAGTGAGTCTGTTTTCTATAATCCATGACATATTCTTACTTTCGTTTTCAGGTCCATCGCTTGAATGAGTAGAGGGCCGCCGCAAAAGTCTCCACTGGGTTGCCCACCTCTCACGATACATTGGAAGCGGCAGTCCAGTATCTGCTTTGGGGGTTTTTACAAGCACGGGTGGTGATCTAAGATATGTTTGTCTTAGAACCGCGTCATGAAGCATACTCCCAATCTCGAACCACCCGGCTGGGAACTTTGTGTCTGGTTCAATAAAATCCCACACCCCAACATAACTAAACCCCGAACCAGAAGTAGTTCCCCACCGAAAGCCGGAACTTGTGGGGAGACTGAGATCAATAATATTAGCTGCAAACTCTTTGGTACAATTATATTTGTAAGACCCTATGTAATCGCCATTTAACTCACGCCTTATACACAAAAAGTTCTATTCGGGCTTCATATGGTGCATTGATACACGGAAGTTGAAACAGATTCCCACATAGCCTTTACCTTAGGAATTAGCGCATGACTGAAACAGATCTATAACAGGGTATTTACACATCGATTTCTAACCCCTCTTCCGCTTTAAACCCCCACAATTCATTAAATCCGCTAGAACTCCGGCACACGCCCACTTCGCCACCGCCCTTCTTTGTCGATAAATAGCCCCCGCTCGCCATGTTTGTGATCAAATATCGGGGATAGCTATCAAAATTTTTACATTCGGGGCAGCGCTCCACCCACCAAATCTGTTGCTCACGATAACAGTGTTCGTCGCGAGGCGCAAATCTGACATTGCCCTGTGAGCCATCCTCAGAGTCAAAATGGACCGCCTTATCCTGCAATAAGTCGAGAATAACATAGGCACCCGTAGGGATAATCTTAGGCATTGTGTATGGAGTAATATCTGTAGTCCTCGCTGTTGTTGAGGGGCAGATCCTAGATATCGATAATTCAGGCAGCCTATTACTACGCTCTGCCAAGCCATTGCTATATCTTTTCTAAATCGCTTATGGCTGCCAACAAAAAAACCTAACTTGAGATGACATACAAATATTCTCTCTCACAACCAACGGATTTAGGTCACGAGCTGGGGAGCCACTGGGCGTCCTTTCATATATCCATCCGTAGACAATTGCGAACGTCTTCCAATTAATTTCAAATACATATAGGAAGGACCTGCAGCCATTTCTGTGACGATATGATGGACATGCAACCGGGTCAATGGCGAATGACCAACATAAGTTCCAAAATGGCCAATCCAGACCCTAGAAACTACGGCCAATCCATCAACCAGAAATCTGTTTTACGGCAGATCAGCCGCGCGGGATCGCATTAATGTGCCTAATAGATTCCGCGCACCGGTAGAGTGCCAATGGGCACCACAACGGCCCCCCATATGTATCACCTGGGTCCGGCGGGACCAGGTTTTAAACCACGGGGACCCAGTACTAGGCAGGTATGTAAGGAGCATCTCCTTATTTGCTGCTGCTCTTGCAGGAACGACTCTACATTTGACGATGGATACACCTGGTGGGTTAGGGTTACAAATCCGTCAATAGTAATAATGTCGATCAGAGGTACAAAGTCACAAAATTAATAAACCCACGATCTCATCCAGAAAGTGAGGAAAGGAGAAATTCGATATAAAATCATATATCCTAAACCACAATAATCCTAAACCACAATACTACTATTACGCGCAACTACCGCTCCAAAAGCTCCCACACAAACCGCCCTACGCCCTCTCCTCAATCTCCAAGATCATGTTCTTGTGCACCAAAAGCCCCATATTCAGAAACTCGATCTTCTCTGGCTCCACCAGCGTTATCTTATACGTGCGGAAAAACTCAAACGCCACCTTCCAAAGCTCCAAGTTTGCAATATGCTTCCCCAAACATACCCTCGATCCGCTACCAAAATACAGGGCGTAGCGCTCCATCTCGCGCACCTTTGCCTCGCCCTTCAGCCACCGCTGCGGATTAAACACGTCCGCGTCCTCGCCGTAGACCTTCGGGTCACGCTGACAGACATGAACATTGACCGATAGCTTCATACCCTCGGGGATGTGGCGGCCATCGGCGAGCGTGAGGCCGCCCTTCGGCGGCGCGCGCGGAAGGTAGCTAGGCGTGGCGGGGGAGAATCGCATCGACTCTTTGAAGCAAGCGGTGAGGTATGGGAGGGCAACAGCGTCGTCGTAGGGGATCACAGAGAAAGGGGGATGGGTGGCAGTGTAGTTGTCGATTTCAGCCATGAGGGTTTCATAGCAGCCCGGGGTGCCAAGGACGTTGATAATAAGGCCGCGCAGGGTAGCGGCGGTGGTGTCGGAGCCGGCGAACATGACGACAAGAAGTTCGGCTTTGATTTGGCCGAGGGTGAGCGGCGTGGCAGCGTTTTGGGTATCGAGGAGACTTTGGAATGAAGGTTAGTGTGATCAGCTTTTTTCTTTCTCTCCTAATTCTTTTTTGATATGGCGGGTGTTAGATCTTACTGCTGTATCATGTCAACTCTTTTCTCGGTGTTCCCACCCCTTGATTGATCATTGATCCTAGCTGCAAGAAGTTTATCTCGCTCCTCGAGCAACCGACCGATTCCCGTCTCCTTGCTTATGGCGGGCATCAACTTTACCACGGCCGGATGGTGAACAGCGTTTTTAAGCCAGTCAGACCTACCCAGGGGATTCAGGACTAGTAAAGCTTCGTGTGCTGAGGAAATGAGTGAATGTACGTCCGAGCCGGAGGCCATAAACCCGAACGGTTCCCCGAACCCTACTTCGCTGATCACTGTACCACCAATATGAGTATATATAACCAACTAGATATACCTACACTCAGTGTCTTGTGGGTCCTGGGTCTCATCTACTAACCATCATATGCGAAATATCTACCTCACTGCATTAGCCCCACCATTCCTCTCTTCGTATCAAATCAGAGACAAGACCTACTGCGACCACTTTGAGAAATCTAGCCTCTTCCCAGCCCCCACATACTTCTCCTTCAACGATCCTTTTAGCTCCTCGATCCTCTCATTCACCATGCCCTCCATCTGCCTCGCCGCACTCTGACTATACATCCCCGCGATCTTCTTGCGAGTCTCAGAATGCTCCTTATGGCCGATTACTGCGGTGACAGCTGCTGCCTCCCCGGGAATATTGAGGCGGTTGAACTCGGTCTTGTCCGCAAAGCGGTTGTATATTATGGGGACCATGGATGCATCTGCGAACAGGAGCACGTCCGACTGGTACCTCACGATTGGTCCATACTTCTTGTGTAGGCGCGCAACGATGTGGTGCTCTTGCATCGATCTCACACTCCATATAGCGTAGAGAGGGCCAATGCTGGCGAGGAAGGGCCCGGGGAAGCTGGAGAGGGGATGGAAGTAGCGGTTCCGTATGCTAACGGCAGTAAAGAAGAGGATAGGTGATAGGAGGAGGAGGAGGCCCCAGTGGGGCATTAATACGTTTGATATTGCCTCCATCGTTAACGGGAGGTATTCACTGGCGGTATATAGGTGTGAAATCTGTTGTGGGATCGTATGGGGGAATATTCACTGGCGGTATATGCGTGAAATTTGATGTGGGATCGTATGGGGTTATATACTGACTCGAGCTCTGCACTCACGATAATAGCTCGTATAGCCTTGATCTTGTATGTGAGACATCGGGATTCTCATGACGCAGAGCCCCAGCCTTCTGGTGAGGAATGTTCCCTTCTGGTGCGGAATGTTCGTATTACTTAGGCCGACAATGTACTCAAGCCATGTCCAATCGAAATCGGCCCTGTTCCTCGTATCGTATTGGCGATCACATCAATAACACCCAAAGTACGGGGCTTTCAGGCCCAATTACTTCTAGGTAATGGAACCGACGCGCGTATCCGATCACGGACTCCGAGCTCTCTATGGACCAATAGTAAAATGGGGCTTGAGCCTCTGATTCATATCTCCTTGCAACCACTGGATCATAGAGATAGTTATAGGTTAAGTACTATGTAGTATAAAGTACTGCGATTCACAGTCATTTGGCGAATACACCCATTTGGCGAACAGGGATTAAGGCCAATAAGAATCAGGATATCTGAAGCCTTACTGGTTGGTGTATTCGCCAAATGCCTGTGAATTACTGTATCTACATTAACAAAAAAATGATGTCAATGCGCTACATGTATATAGTAATCAACAACAATACAGTATCAGACATAGTATTCTTCGCTCTTAGTCACCAAGTCCCGTAGAGATTTCACCCCCCATTTTTTCATTGCGCCTATTAATTCTATTAATTGGAGTGTTCGTATATATGCAACACACTCTAGTCAGCGAAAAAGTACTGATGAGTCACCATTTAGATGTAGCTAGCAGGTAGCCACTTACTTATGCAGGCACTTTATACCTATGTGAGTAAATTATATATCTTTTTATGCCTCAATCCTTGTGGTGATTCACTCTATCAGCTGGGTATTTCGATCAAGCTGTAAGGGGTACGGTCTATCCCGGATCCCCCTTACAGCTAATATTGTTACGGGATTGCTGGGTTAGGGTTGGATTGATAAGGGGAAGGATGTTATTACGTGACGGCTTGGCAGGAATGATACTAGTTGGATAATGGGATTGTCCTAGTGCGTCGGTGCTGAGTAAGGTTACGTAAGGAGTCCGACCAGGGTGGTTGTCCCTACGGCTCCAATCACGATAACAGATACCAGACCGCAGACCGGCGAGTTTCTTCTCTCATCATGAACGGAATCCGGTCTACAATATTACAAGTTTAAACGCTACAGAACTATTGCTTAGCCAAAGCCATATCTCAAGTGAATGTTCCTCTTCGAGATATCCCTTTACACTATATTGTTCCTTATCCTTCACTACTCGAACCTCGACAAGACTATTTATTGGTGTCTACGCCAATACGTCGAACTTCGAGACAGCTTCTGGACATATTGTCCAATACTCCTCCTCTTATAAAAATCTCTACATCCCCCACCTCCCTCTATAATGACGACCACAAGACCGCCGACGGCGATGACATGGAGATGTCGAAGCCTCGATAATCCGAGATCGTCAGACCATGCCGTAGCCCACCCTACCACTACTACCATAGCCAGAGACACGCCAGTCTCGAAATTCCTCAAACCTACTCCATGGCGACCACCAAGCCTCTTGCTTCCCCATAACCCTGCATGATCATCAGAGCTTTCGTCATGAAATTTCACCGAAACTCCTGCTGTGAGAAATCCATGAGTCAAGACTCTGACGATTAACTCACGATCTGAGCCTACACAGCGAATGATATTCTGATCCAATACTTCATTTATACACTTTAGCATTCCTCCGGCTGCAAGACAACTCCCTCATTAAATAGAGTATGCAGATTAGACATCATGTTTCAAGAAGAGGAGTGCGAATTCCCGCGAACAACAAGAGGGCCACATACCCAACAAGGACAAAGACTCGCGAAAGCACTGCAGGAGAAATTCCCAAAGAGGCGACCAAGACCGAGGACATCTCCGCCATCGGCATTCTCGATTTAACGATTCCAACAATACGCCTGCATCTCAGCCCGGGGATAACAACGGTTCTCTCATACAAGAAAACCAAGTTGACGACATAGCCAAGTAACAAGACCTGGTGAACCTGGCTTAGTTACATCCAGAGCCAGGAAAGTGACGCCACCGATTATCCCCATGATCCGTAAAACGATCGAAGAAGGAAATAAATACTGCGCCCTGGCCCCAGTTTCAAGAATTGAGCAAGTGATACGCTCGTAAAAAGAACATTACAGCCAAAGCTGAAGCAGTTTTAATCCGGAGTGAGGATGAAAGGCGCCATTAAAGCGACAGCAGAGCTTCTCACCACTATCGCCACCCCTAAGATCACAGAGAGGGAGAAAACCCCTACTCCGCCAATTTCCCCGTAAGATCCCCGAAATAATCGGTGCGAGGAAAGAGACGACAACCCATCGGTAAGCGCTAGGAGTGCGAATGGCGAACAGTGTAGATGGTCTTGAGACGACAACAGATTCGCCTCTCCGGCGATGAGAAAAGAGGAAGGAGAGAAGACGCCGACATCGAGTAAGATTAGCCTCCCCAGATGTCAGGGCGGTCCTGAAAGGAGATGCCCCAAAAGAGGCCAAGATCCCCTTCTCCGAAAACCAACGAAGACGTCCGCCACCCGGGATCGATCGACGAGACTCGATCGACTCTCCAACCTCAGAATAACCTGACGACCAAGACTAGAATACAGCAAGATCCCTAACTTGGCGATAGCTTAAGTTCCTGGCGAACTTTTGCCGAAAGCTTAACAGAACACTCCGAAATGCAGATTTTATCCTGGGCTTCAAGAGAACTCCGGATCCAATACTAAGAATCAAGACCACCAAGAAAGAAAGCAGAAGATTTCGATAAGTTCATTAAATCCCCATTTATCGATGATTACATCAACGATGCAAAATCTGAATGGACGAATGACGAGGCCGATCACATGAAATCCACGATTCTCGACAGAATAAACCTCGCTGAATAACGATTGTCGGTCATGATCGAGAACTGTGAGGACTTCGCCGGCTTATCCCTTAAGCAAGGGGACGAAGGACGCAGAGGTGAAGCCACGACGCCATGAAATATTATGCGCTACCATCATACCCTCGCTGCCTCAACAAAGAACGCTTTCATGAAATAAGACTCATTCCCGTAAAAATAAAAGAAGTTCGCCGCCTCCTAGAATCCAACGCCTCCCATAAAAAGGACACAAACCTCACCCCCACTCGAAGAAGTACCGCAGCTTAGACGCTACCAGAAGAAAAAGAGAGTGCGGAAAAGAAGGAAAATGTTATTATACAGAGAGAGGCCATTTCGCCATGAGGATCGCTTACGTTAAGGCCCCGGAAAACTAAATGGAGGGGAAGAAGCCAATCCCGCTCTAGGAAAACCGGGAATGACAGGGGGGATGAAGAAAATGCAGGGAAAAAACGGGATGATGAAACTGCCAGGAAAAAACAAAAAACGCAGGCAGAAGAATTTCGGTCCAGGATTACAGTCCTGCAGGATGATTGAGGGATTTAGTGAGGGAATTGAGGAGATTCTATTTGTATGATAAATAATGATCTATGAGTTCACACTGCATAACGGCCTCCCTACGGAGATAAGGACAGCGTGAAAAAACCTTCCTTGTAAGAAGTGGGGGAACGAATGTGACAGAGAGAGACCCGCGAATTATAACGGGCAACGGCTGAGAAAATCGCCATAAATAGGGACCGTTCGAATCTATAAGCGACTAGGAGAGGGGACAAAGATAACAGCAAGGAATTGAATCACATGGCCGGTATATGACGTAAGTGCATTCTATGAATCGCCAAGCAGGTACAGAACCTATAAATAACGTATCCCTGAAACTTTGCCCCACTGCCTGAAATCTCTACAGAATAAGTATACAACATTGCCCCGAATATTGATAAGGGAAAATATCATACAAACTACGAACAACTCAGAAGCCGACTAAAGATTAAGATGTCGCTCCCCGTCCAAGAAACCCGCCTTGAGGTGGAGGTCTCCTGGCCGAACCCTGAAACAAACCAACATTCTGTTTACAACGTCCTCGCCCTGGTAGACAGTGGCACCGAAACCTGGATCATGTCTTGGGAATGCGTAAAGAAAGCCGCAATCCCCGTCCAGGACCGCCCAACAATCCTCTGCATCCGGCAAGCCGATGGCTCACGAATGCCTCACTCCGGAACTCACATCACCACCCCTCACTTCCGCGTTGAAGTCATCTGACAGGTTAGTCGCTGCGAGATAGGGACTTTCGGGAAGACCTAGTCATCCTCACCGTGGCTCAAGAAGACTAACCACTTAATACACCGTCAAATGCTGTAACTTTGACAGCGTCTTAAGGATTGCCTTTACGACGGAAACGGATCTGTATGAAGAAGAAGAGAAGGTCGTCAGACTCTCCGTCTGACCAGAGGATCGATAAGTCGCACTTTCTCAAGAAGATCGAAGCGGAGAAACCGCTAGTCTTATCCCGAAGAATTCCTGCGACTACGCCGACGTATTCTCCAAAGAAGGAGCAGGACGCCTACCGGAACACGGCGAATGGGATCACACCATCCCTCTTAAAGACGGGTGTCAACCACCCTGGGGACCAATTTACTCCCTATCGCCGCCGGAACAGAAGGCCCTTCGAGAATACCTCGATGAGATGTTAGCCGCTGGAAAGATACGCCCATCCTCAAGCCCCGCCGCAGCCCCCATACTCTTTGTCCGTAAAAAGACAGGGGAGCTTAGGTTGTGTGTTGTTATGGATCCAATCGGACCTGACAGATCACGGGTCTCCCGACACACGATGGAGGCCAGCGACGACAGGACGATGGCAGCTTGTTAGGCGATCTCAGAGATCGGGGTTTAAGTATCTTGATCGGTGCGGTGGTGCGGGTTTTCGCTGTCGGAGTTAATCTTTTATTTCTTTATTCCTCCGACAACCGCTTCGTTCGAGGATTCGACAGATGATGTATGTTCTTCCTTTTCTTTGAGTGCGTCTGGTATGGGCTGCCGGTACACCATGCTACCTTCCAGATAGACGTTGCTGATAGTTCATTGGGTCTTTCTCTTCGGTTTAACCATCTGCGTCCCGAAGACCTTTGTATAGTTATTTCTTATGTTCTTTCTTTCTTTTCTTTACGATGTAATATCCTCGGGTCGGCCATTGGAGCTTCCGAGGATCGTTGATTATGTAATTTCAGTAGAGAGGACTATAAAGGGCCGCGGACACACTATGCTGTCTTCCTTTCCTCTCTACGCAACGTCTTCTTCTCTTCTTTTCCTATATACTTTGAATATACTCTTTACACAAACTAGAGTTCCTCAATAGTGTTCCCCTCGCCTAAGCCCTGTCCCTTCTGTCTTTGGGGGCAGGGCTAGGCCTCATTCATTATGAATCGCTGAACCAACGCTGTCTTGCTTCGCGCCTTCGGGCCCACTGCTTACCCTTTCTGCCTTCGGGCACGCTGCTCCTTCTCCCTCTCCCTCGATCGTGGTCAACTCCCCTACGTCTCCATCAGCAAACTACAACTTGTGTATGCAGTCTCCCAACTCTCTCCCGGGTCTCCTGAGAGTCTCCTGAGACTCCTGGATATTTTTTGAGTCTCCTGAGGCTCACATCAGCAAACTACTACTTGTGTATGCAGTCTCCCAACAGTCTCCTGGGTCTCCTGAGAGTCTCCTGAGACTCCTGGATATTTTTTGAGTCTCCTGAGGCTCAGGAGACCTCAGGAGACAAATGAAGTCTTGCTGATGCAGGAGACCTCAGGAGACAAATGAAGTCTTGCTGATATCATTGTAAGTCCAAACGAAGGCCTAGGGTTCGCCCCCTGGGTAACGTGCTAGCTAGCAAGAGGTGATTACACCCAACACATAGGTTGAGCATTCCCTATTGTGTATACGTAGTTAGTAGCAAGAGATATCAGAGACTGGAGCCCACGATCCTCTTCCCTTCCTTCCACGACATTCGTATTTACTTAATCGCCTCCTAACCTAATTCCTGTCTTCTCTGGATTAATAGACTCAGACGACAGGAAGGAGTGATCCTTCCTCCTCGACCTCATGAGATGTGGACTACCGGGACTAACGACACGACAGTCAAGAATCAGATCTCTCCCACTCATGAACGACCTAGCCGATGCAAAGCCCGCCACCAAAATTGACCTGAAAAATAGTTATAACCTGGTTAGAATTGCGGAGGGGGAAGAATGGAAGACGGCGTTTCGGACCAAGTATGGTCATTTCGAGTACCGGGTAATGCCGTTTGGGTTGACCAATGCCCCGTTTAGCTATAGAACACGATTTTCAAAGATCAGGGCCTCGTGGTGTACCTGGACGATATCCCGATCTACTTCGAAGGCGAAGGAGGGCGATGATGCTCGTGAGAGAAGTGTTGGAAAAGGCTGAAAGAACCACCTATTCGTAACCTGAAAGACGCCGGTACCAGAAGGAGGTAGAATTCCTTGGTACCAGCTTTCAGGGACGGGAACTTCCATTTCCTCCGACTGAAAGGCCATCGTGGACTGGTTGGAACCCACTAAAGTCGAGCTGCAGCTTAGGGTTTTTTTTGCGCCGGCTCATCGGGCTAAATTTCTTTCAGAAGTGTGTAATGACCGACCTGTTGAAGAAGGGTGCCGAATGGAGATGGGGTGCAGAAAGATCGGAGGCCTTCAAGAGATTGAAGCACCTGTTCACTCACGCCCTATCCTTCGCCACTACGATTTAACATCGACATGGTCGCTTAAACAGACGCCGACGCAGAGGCTGCGGTCTTGTCACAGACGTTCAAGATGGTATGCTACATCCGTGGCGATTCACTCGCAGTTCAACGGCGCGAAGTCAACTATGAGATCTACGATAAGGAGATGCTCGCGATAGTTTCCGCGCTCTTAACTTGGAGATTGGCTGGAAGGTATGCGACAACCTATCCAGATATATTCTGATCACCAAAACCTCCAAGATTTTTACAACTAAGAAACCTGTCGAGAAGACAGGCGTTGAATGAAAAGATAAGACCTTTTCATTTCAAGATTCATTTCCCGAGGCGCGACAAGAACGGAAAGCCGATGATTAAGCGAAAGACGCTGATGGAAGGGGGTAGTTCGAGAAGCAGCCTGTAAAATTGCTACTCAAAAATTTATGAAAACACCCTCCTACCGCTACGATTTGCGAGAAGGACTCAACCTAATAGAACCCTAAGAAATCCTGCAACGCCTCATCGGCCAATTGGATCAATGCAGATCGAAGTGGGAAAATTTGGTTTCGAGGCTGGCGAAGAGGTCGATGGACACGGAGGTTGGTTCCGGATGAACCCCTCGATAACGGAGATCCAGAGACTAGGCCGACTATCGGGAAGATGGTCGGCCAGAATGGGACCGTCGGACGACAGCTACCCACGGTCGATGGGTTGTCTTGATGCGATTAGCGGTCATCGAAGATCATCATGACAGACCCGTAGCAGGACCTGCAGGAGGATAAAACCTTGGAATTGATTGACAGAACTACGCTGGCCAGGAATGACCACCGACATCGCCAAATATGCCGTACGCGATGCGTGTGTGAGAGCCAAACAACGCCGTATATATGTCTTCCACAACCCCTGAGCCAGCGACGTGATATTCCATGGACTTTTGCGGAGTTCGAGAGTCGCGATTCTAACGCTGTAGTGGTGGACCGCTTCACAAAATTCGGCCACTTCATTCCAACGACGTAATCAATCGAGAAACCGCACAAGCTTTCGTCGGCGACATCTGGCGCTTCGCGGACTCGCGATCGATAGTATCGGACCATGAACCCAATTCGGCCAGCCTTCTGGACGGCAACATGAACGACTTGGTATTCGGAGTGAGACTCTCAACCTCGTTCCACCCCAGACGGATGGTCGACGGAAAGGACTAACCAGCTATGGAGTCCCTACCGGCGTTCTGGCCGCACGGGTAGAAGTGGAGATCTCCTTCCTATCTCGAATACGCCTACAACAACGCGTTCCTCCACCGGACAATACCTTTCTATCAGAACTATGGGTTTCACCGACAGATTTACGGATGTTGAGATGGAAAAAGCTGGATCTTTCGAGGAATAATCACCTGACAGCATCCTAGCCGCCATGAACTGGCTCGAAACCCTACGACAGACGTACGATAAAATGGCGTCACAAGAACTTAATTCGCCCAACAGTTCAACCCGACGAAGGTTCTCCTGGATCTGGAATCTGCGGGTACAGCAAGTGGTCGGACAAGTTTACGCTGGTCTTGCAAAATCGGCAATCGGGCCTACCGACTAGACCTACCCGCGGACTGGAAAATCCACAACGTGTTCCACGAGATGCTGCTCCGGCCTTATCGAGAAGACCCGGACGTTCAACGGAAACAGAATACCCGGAAGCGACTGGTCACTCCCGAAGCCCAGGAAGCAATAGCACCGGAAATCACCACTCGCCCCCATACGCCAAGTCTGATCTGAGAAATGATCGACGAAATACCAATAAATAAACAACGAAGGCGGAATTGAGTACGTTCGATACCTTTCCTCCGAGACAGGTTTTTTCCCACAGGGTTTTACCACTCGGAGGTTTTAACGGTCGGGACGCCTGCTATGGGAGGTAGTGTTCGGGATTGCTTAGGGTTGGATTGATAAGGAAGGATGTTATTACGCGACGGCAGGAATGATACTAGTTGGATAATGGGATTGTCCTAGGCCGGTCTGAGTAGATTACGTAGGAGTCCGACTGCGTTGTCCCTTGGCGGCTCCAATCACGATAATAGATAGCCAGACCGCCGTGAGACTGAGGAGTCTTCTTCTCTCATCAGTGAACGGAATCCGGTCTACAATATTACAAGTTTAAACGCTACAGAACTATTGCTTAGCCAAAGCCATATCTCAAGTGAATGTTCCTCTTCGAGATATCCCTTTACAAATATCGACCCCACCATTTCCATGATCCCACCAACAATCATTATCATGATGGTTGAATTGTGGTATAATTGTTTTGGGTGTAGAAACAGCTGTGATTTTAGGGTCTCAAGTCTGGCCGTGGGTTGAATGGTTGCCAGCGCAATTGGTTGGGACAATAACTTAATTCTTGTTTGGTTCTGTTGTTGCTAATAATTACCATAACAAGCAATATAATTCCTTAATTATAACTAAGTGGTGCACGGTAGGTCGCGAATTTGACCACTTTCAAAAGATACCGGAAGCTCTCCTTGTCATGAATATATCCCTTCAGCTATGAAACGAATAAACTTCAGCGTTTTTTTTTTTTTTTTTTTTTTTCAAAAAAAAAAAGGATCAACCAATTACATAGTCTATAGAAACAGGCTATTCGAAGATTATTCGAAGACTAATCGGGGACTAGCTGGAGACTATTCGAATACTCTTCACCGCTCACTCTTGCACCTCGTATATATGCGGACTGCATTCTTGCAAACGTCAGAAAAACATGATATGCCTCGCCCGCCCATGACATCGGCCACGATTGTTCCAGCAGCGGGAAGAGTAATCTGGTTTCTGAGTCAATACTCCGTTCCCCTACTCAGCGAGATCCCTATTGACCGAGAATTGTGGCCCTCCACCACATAAGATCTGGCCGCCGAGCCTGCAGCCAAGAAATATTTAGACGTAAATCTCGCTGAGCAGGGAAACGGAGTATGAGTACTACATTAATAATTTATCCATCTAGCCCAGCATGTGACAATTAAAAGTCTTGTCCGAGATAAAGTACCCCGGCCTAGAAAAGCGAGGTAGGTACATTAGCCTTTCAAACCAAACGAGCCCTATCGGTTACAGCTTAAGGCTGATCCCGCAGCCCGAAAATCCGGGAAGTTTAGTACTACCCTACGTGGAGTAGGGGCACTCGGTATTCTAGGTACCCGAAATTTGCGAATCGCGCCTACGGGTTGTGGATCGATGTTTTTCCTTACTCCTCCCCAAAATTAATTACTCTCTTGCCGCTTCTATGCTTTAATCTTAGGGGTTTGAGTATTATCCACATACTAGGGAATAGATCTCCAAGTGAGCGGCGCGGCGCCAAAGTCAAGTACAATGTCAGAATGCCCACTCGGCTATCTGGCTAGACCGTGGGGTTAAAGAGGAGGGAGGGGGGAATGGACGGCATATGCAGGGTTTTGTGGATCGGGTAGGAGGTGGTGAGAGTTTTGTGGGGGTTCGATTACTCATGTTATATCATGATGCACGCTGCGAATCACAGCCGCTCACTCGATCGCTTTCCCTACAACAATGTTCGGAATTTATTTTTTGTTTAATTCATTGATTGTATGCAGACAATGTTCGGAATATTGACTGTGGTGGTAGAATAAATTCTTGTCATGTCTTATTTTATAATACAAGAAGAAATTTAGTAGCCCTTTTATAACAATAATCACCACATAGTACATGCAAGAGTGGTCTATATAGACCTGCCACAATTATTACAGTCAGGATATATTTCCCAGGCTCGCAATAAACTAGTAATCCCAGAAAGTAGTCTTTAGTTTCTGACCCCTTCTTTAGCTTCACTCGTCTCTTACTAGTCCACTCCATTCATACTAAACCCCCCTTAATCCTTCATTTTGATTCCTTGCTTTCCTGTCTTCCCAATACGTACAGGCCAAAACGTTCGTGTGACGCAGAGGTTGAACCGTCTATGCGTGCAGCGTGGAGGTTGACTTGTGGTTGAAAATACAGGGGTAGGATTTTCACAAACCGGAAGGATCTAGTATACTTACCCAAAAAGCTTGTACCAGTCCTTTTTTTTTTTGCCTAGTTTTTATGCCAAAAGTCCGGTTTCTATGCCAAAGAGCCCCCCAAACTCCCAAAAGCTCCGGATTCCCCACCAAAAAAAGTCCGGTGGGATTATTTGGGGGTTATCTGGAAACCCGGACTTTCTCCGAAAAGGTATTGCTCCAGACCCTACTGTAGAACGCAATATTCCATCCCAAAGCTTATCTGCCACGGTATGGGCTGGGAACGAGACTAGGGCGAAGTGTCTCACTCTGTATATATCATATTAAAATGTCATTTTGGACCACGCAGTATTATACGTATACACATTGTACACCGCGTCTAATGAGAACCGTGTCATCTTAGGCCCATTTGGCAACGAAGTGGATTTTCCATTCAAAACTACTAAATCGATTGAAATAAAAAAGTAGCCCCGATGCTGCTTTTTGTTTCTGTTGCAGCGATATCACTTCCAACCCAGCCATATTCAGTCAACTTGACTTAAATTACCAGACAGCAGGTAATCAACTTTGCTGTAAGGTGACTTATTATATATCCTCTCCACATAAGTGCCAAACTAGACGACTTTTTCCATGATAATAACCTTGAATATAACGACAAAGGTCTTTTATAGCATAGATATGGATCTTGGTATACGTATGTTACGACTCGATTACCACAACTGTATGTACTTTTCAGTTGACTCGTATACCATTGAGTAATTATGGACTCTATTAGTACATGTGTACTAAATGATGGCCAGTAGTTTTCTCCACCTCTTGCTGTCAGGATAGGAGATATAAAATTTCTAAATATAGGCCTTGTATAGTTGAAATAACTGTCCCCTATCAAAGGTTTATTGATGCTAGACTTATCACGGTAACTGCGGCACAAGAAACAGGGAATGTTGGAGTTGCAGGAAACACTACACACTATAGGTGTTTGAGTAGTAGAACGTATCAAAAGTGTCGTTGGTGGTACCCAAGTCCATTTCTTCAGAAAATGTGGTATAAAAGACCTTGGTCGATAATAATAAGGAGTCTCACTATATCTTTAGTAGACAAAGCTTGCATAACACCAAGCCAGTGATACGATAGCGACGCTCTATCCGCCTCCCCTTCCCATTTTCAACCCGCAGCCTACTAGACACGTGGGAAACGGTAATAACGAAATTTCTTGGAAGATTAACAATGTTTGTTTCGCCGCATGGACCTCTACTTCTCAACATTTTCCCTTCTATACTTGTAAATCAATTGTGGGTCCGGGGTTTCTGTTTGATGAGTGTACCTTTTGGAACAAATTCGTGTTGTGAGATTTGTTCATAAATGTATTTACCCGTGGAACACATGCCGTATATCTTGAGCTTTGGTGCCACATTAATAGGTCTCGGGACACAAACTCATATCATTGAAAACTCGATATTGTAAGGAGAGCACCATAATGAAAGATTTTCTTGCCAACTGGTTATCTCAATCGGGTATTCATGTGGCCCCTATACTACCGGGAAAAAAAGGCATTAAGGACAATAGAGGGGTGAGGCTCTTTTTCTAGAAATCTTTACATTTCCATAGTGGCCACCTCCCCGCCAGTGTTATTCCCCCACAGCCCAACGTTCAATCTCTCCTGCACCACAACCTTCCATCCCTCCCCACCCGGGATCTCATCACCAGCTCTATTAAGCACCCACAGCACCGTCTCTAGAATTTCCAGCTTCCTTGTAGCCACAACAAAAGCAGTGCTCATTGGATCCCTCGCTCCAGAAAATCTCTGCGGCGGCGTAATCAAGAATACCATCACGCCCGGTGCATCCACGATCTCCTTAGCGCCCCAGTACGAGCCTGTGGAATTCTGTACCACTAGTAACTTCTCGATAAAGTTCATGCATGCCAACACCACATCTCTAAGAGCCAGCGCAGACACATAGCTACCGATCTTCTGCCACATGTCTAGATGAGCAGCATGGTAGCTGTCATAAACTTCACCACTACTATCCTGCTTTGTCATTACAGACGTCAAGGTGTCGATATACGCCGTTTGGGGTGGCGAAAGGGGAATCATTGACACAATTTGTTTTGCAGCGTCCGTTACTAGCACAGAAGGCGGCATTGCCGCCAGGATCTCCAAAGACGGTGTATGCGGATGCTGAGGGGTGTCTTTCAGAGTTTGCCCAATGCGTTCCAGTGTGACATCGACGAGCGTCTTCGCCGGCGGTGGTGGACCAGTACCCAGCGACATGCGTCGCCGCTTTGGGTTCCTCCCGTCAGGGATCCTGGGCGCTGGGGAGTCAAGAAGCTGCGTTGGATGTAGGCGGGCATATGTCGCGAGGTATTCAGCTGCTTTTGACCCGAGCAGTTGCTGGTCGATTGTGTCGTCCGAGTATGCTGCGGGAGCGATATAGCGGCCTGCGGTGGAGCTATGTAGGCCAGACGTCTCAAGGTAGTCAAGTGCCTTCGTTGACTGTAATAGTGACGAGTAAAAATCGAGGAGTACCATGTGCATCATAACATCGCCATCTGCGTCTACGGCCCACCGCGCGGCAAAGTCTAGCAGTCCCCCGCTAGCTTCCTCTGATTGTACGTACTTAGCATCAATCGCCGGGAGTGCTGAGGTTGATACAGCGTTGAAATCGAGCGTTGTCATTCTCGCAACTACTTGTAGGAGCCGCCCTTGCGCTTCTGTCTTTGTTTTTTTTCCCCCTGGAAGCTGCTCTCCCTTCCACGAGCACAGACGGAAGAACGTTTCGTACACACCTTCATCCTCCTGGACCCTTCGCCATAGCAGCCCAACGCCTAAGTCTGCTGCTAACAGCTTAATAAGAACATCTGCTGCCCGAGACGCAACACCTGTGTCAGAATCACAAAGCAATACCTCGAGGAGCTTCTGTACGACATCTGGCCAGCTTGCAATGATCCCAACTTCAGATGGGGCTGCCGCCGCTTTCTCTAGAATCGAGAGACCGAGTATTCGCACCGCGGGAGAGGCTGCTGAGAGTAGTTGAAGAGTCTGCGGTTGTGAGGCGAAGGCCAGAAGCTCTGTGAAGGTTATCGTGGTGAGCAGATTCTGGAGGAGCGTGGTTATGGGCGTGGGATCCTCATTGACAACTACGAGAACTTTTGCGAGGAGTGGGACAAGAGTTCCAGTGAGATGGGGCGTAGGTTGCTCTATCGGACTTGTTAGCACTGTTGCAGAAAAGTAAGGTGGAAGAGCTTATGGCTGACCAGGGAGTTGAGCAGTGAATGTCTCAAGGAGGCGAACGCTAAGTGTGCTTGTTGAAGGATTACTGAGAAGCTCAGCGAGATGTTCGCAGAGTTCGTTAAAAGTAGGTGGAGTGGCCATTCCGCTTGTTATTTGTTATTCTGGGTTGTGTGCCTTCACGAATGGATCTAAAACTGGTTATGAGCTCAGACCGGAAGGTGGGGCGTTTAGATTAGTCAGCCCCCACATAAAGTTGCAAACAATATCGAAACTAACGTAACATCCTTTTTCGCTCCATATTATAACCTATCACTCATATTAAGTACTTGGTGGTTCATGTTTAATCACTCGGTCGGCCCGCATCTCAAGGATTGAGCCCGACCGCGAAGCAACAGGGTAGCTTTTTTAAAAAATAATACGCAGCAGCAAGTCCAACTAAATCTACGCCTAGGGATTCAGGTTATAATTA
The DNA here is from genome assembly GCA_024713715.1 of Morchella sp. 2018-W26. Taxonomy (NCBI): domain Eukaryota; kingdom Fungi; phylum Ascomycota; class Pezizomycetes; order Pezizales; family Morchellaceae; genus Morchella; species Morchella sp. 2018-W26. The sequence continues at coordinate 383,612 of JAMGYX010000016.1, forward strand.
TACTACATACATACGGCATATGTCTCCATGCAGTACAAAGTATGTATATACTATCCTGGGTATTCGAGTCCACCCTATTGAGCTTTTTATTCTAATAGAAATACAACTAAATCGTGCTGGTTCGCAGATACAGTCCCTAATCTTATAATTAGGGCTCCCAAAGCTACCCCAAAACTCACGTTCCTATTAATGGTTAGCTAAATAAGTATTTAATCTTTTGGATATCCTTCCCCACTGGTGTTCGGGTGCTATACAGGACCAAGAAGTATTTACCAATACTAAACTTTCGTTAAAAATAAGCTTTATAAGTTAGTCTACTAAATATCAACCCCCAAGGGCTCTTACGTGCAATACCTCTTATAGCCAGGAGATACACGGAACAGTCACGTCACTCTCGGGGGTCTGGCGCCGTCTTGAGCCGCACCTCCAATATCAGTCCTATAAATGCATGATTTTAAGCATGTTGTCGGATTAATCCTAATCTAGACCTAGGCTGGTCTCCGTACTCTTCGGACGTCAGCTCCATTGGTGGATGGTTGCTACATAACACAGTTACATACTTATGTAGTGTCTGGCGGTGAAAGCGGATTGGTTTGCGCTGCCCCGGGTTCAATTTCCTCTTCGGATATTAAAAATCAAAGACCCATGCAGACCACAAGATCATCTGTCGAACTTCCATGTACTTTTTGACGTCTCGGAAATAACCAAAGACAATTACAACCCAGATTTTACCACAATAAGTGGCAGCAACTCGGTCAATCACAGTACCACAGAGACTTATAATTTACCAATCAAGGTTTATAACGAAGTTAACGGGGAGGGCCACGTGGACCGGGCCTGGTTGTCGTCTGGTTACCGTTACCTTACCCCCTCAAACTGCTAATATCTGAAAGACGGTCAAATACATACATTAGATAAGTACTTGAAGAAAGAATAAAGATAGATGTAGTTATAGTTCCGCGCTAGGGATGATGGGAGTCAAATGACTACGTGAAAAAAATTTGACGTCCGAACAAAGTGTGGCTTGGGCGATCTTATGAGCCGGGGCAGGTATTAGGACAACGCCCCGATAGGTTGGGTAGGCCCATATATCTTATTTCAACCTTCTATCGCTATTTCTGACTTAAATTAGGCTCCCTCGTATATTAGAAAACTCTACTGCAGGTAAGTACAATTTCTTGTATACGTGAATAAAACATCAATGTCAAGGGGACTCAGATGACACCATGGCCATCGACCGGCGAATGATTGGATTTAAACTTCTACCGTACTTTCATCTCGTGTTTCCTATCATGGTTACCTTGCGATAATCGCTGGTATGTTTACATGTATGTTTGAAGCCAAGTCCGGTGTGGTTATCAACACCAGCTTCTTATCGACAGCACAAATCCAATTGTGCAGCTTAGAATTTCAGGTTCTTGAGGCATGAGCTGGTGATGTGCTTTCCCCAGTTTAATAGGCGGTTCGTCTTCCCTATCTTGATGCGGAAAAGCTCACGGGTCAGGGAGCTACTTTCCAAATGGGGAAATAAAATCCTCGGGTCTTTCGAGGCATTTCCCCGCTTATCAAGGTAGATCCGAGTCCCGATGTCGATGATCTGAGTTGAGACAGTCAGGGCGAATAGCAAGAGGGCTTTTGAATAAGGAAATGAAACCCATCTGCTAGAAATCTGGAAAGTGACAAGTATATCGGTAATTCTCTCTCGTGCGTTCGTCTAGGATTTCCTTTGTTTTTCCTATGTGTTTTGCGGACCACCGGCGTCGTTGAAGTCCCTTATAGACGGCAGCAGCAGAAATATACATGGAATGTGGTGTAAACTACATGTACCATCACCCATCTAGGAAATTCTCTGCTCCCCGGCAAGCTAATGTAGATGTAGATCTCTCTCTGTTCTATATGCAAGCACCATACCATATGTATGTACGGCTGTACTTCTACATGTATGACTATCTCATCATAGCACGTGCAACTGTGTCACCCTCGATTGCATTCTTCAGCTCGAAATTTCACTGGCTACAATATAATTACAGGACATATGCTCTACATGTGTTCTAGCGTGAAAATTTCAAATAACTGGATAATTTCACTACATTAGGATAGAGCTATTGACAGTAGAGCATGACACGCATATAGTATTAAGACGGGTACACGGGATCCTTTTAGATTTAAAGAATGCAGGTCCCGCAGATTACAGCCTTGCTCTTAGAGAATCCTTTCCCTCCACTCTACATATACACATATATCGACATGTTCCGCGGAGATCAGAGATGAGATTTAAAAACGAGGTAACCCAAATTGTCTCTATGAATTGTTAAATATAATTGCGTATTAATTTTTCCTTTGATTATGAGTACACAGAAATAGTCTTTATAATTTAGACCTTCCACCTCAACCCTGGATATTTGGCCGCCGATCCCGTTGACCGTCAACATTGTTTTTACTCCCTTAACTCAAGAAAAAGTCCACCTATTGGATTCTATACAATGCTTGATGCATCGCCTCTCTATCTCTATCTTACGGCCTTAATGGTCCTCTCTTTTGTAGTTTGGTCTGTACTTTCATCCGAATACCAGAAGAATGGAAATCGGCAAGCCGCTATTGAGGAGGGTACTTTCTTGGGACCCCCAAGCACCAGTTCCACACATCTCGGTGCGGGGAAGTACACCAAAGAACATGCTGTCATAACCAGCGCATCCCTTCAGCAGAATCCATACCTCCAGCAGAATAATTTAGATCAGCGGAAACCATCGATGACAAAGTTGATAACAGATATTTTGCCTTCACGACGTGGGTCTATCGCACCGCCTTCGACAAATACCCCACTCTCTAGTACATCTCCAGGGGAGTTACCAATAACTAATCGAACACAAGAGGAAATCAAATCTTTTGGAGATTTCCCGGATTACGCTGCGTTGAGCGGAGTAAGACTACCACATGTGTATACTGAGTTCAATATTGAGAAGGCTTTACCCCGACCCTACAGACCTTTTCGATGGGCATATCATCAAACTATGGGTATGTAATGGCTACTGTTCATCTATAATTAACAATTAAACTTCCTTCCTTTGATACAGTACTAATACACTAGATTAGCATTTTGGAAAATGGAACCTGACTGGTGGCTCGAGCTTGAGAATACCTATACTGAGCGCATTCGACAAAGAAAAGAGCTGTTTGCACTTCACGGAAAGACTATTCTAGATAGCCTTCCTGGATCAGAGGCAGCCTGTAAGGAAGTGATGGAAATGGGCCTTCAATTTCTGGTCGCCCGTTATCCTCAGCACTTCTCCCTCGTCAGGACAACTTCAGGGAAGGGCCCAGACCTCTTCATCAACAAGATTTTAGATAAGAGGTTTTCTCTTAATGAAATGCACCCACTCATAGTCCTCCTTGAGAACGTTCCAGAGGACTTTGCAATAACGATTCCAGACCCCAAATCAGCCGGACAGTATAGGTTTTGTGCAGGTGTTATCTGTAGTGCTATCGGGTGGACGTTAGGAACCAAGTTGGGAATGACTTTGGCAGAGATCCATTCGCCTGTTCCTGATTTTAAAGAGAAGCTTAAGATATCGCTAGACCGGTAGTTACCATTCTTCTGTCGAATTCGCGGCATTTTGGGGCTAAAGAATATAGATTCTTCACTAAGTTACTCCCCAGTTCGCCTATCCAACGTGGTTCATGGGGTTTTGAGTTTGGCAAGCCATTATTTGCACCACCCGGCGACAATCACGGGCTTCATAAACTCTCGCAAGACCCAGCGCTAACTCTCGACGAAATAAGCCTTCGCGTCGATTGGCAGACCCTGCGGAGACTCCCATTGTCGGGCGCAATTGCCTTTAACTTTAAAGCGATTTTCACTCCAGTATCCGAACTAAGAGATGAACCAGGAGTCCCGCAGATTGCGGCGAAGGTTCTGAGGGAAGGAAAGAGAAATCTGATGGATTACAAGAACCAGTGGCATTTGGAGCATGTTTTATTACCAGCATTAGATAAATGGAGTGAGGAGCAAGTGAAGGAGGGGTTGATTGATAAGGATTGGGAGGTCACGACATTGGAGGATAGCCCGTGGTTTAAGGGTTGGAGGGAAAAGTGGAAGCGGCAACAAGGTTTTTGACCGTGATACTATTTATGCCTAGCTGAAGTTTCTTCTTTATTTATGGGCTGAAAGTATAGATGTAGTAGAGCTACGTCTATAAAGCCCGGTAACTCTTTATTTCTATATTTCTGTTAACTCTTCTTTGTACCTAGTACTTGCCTATGTATATAAGTATGTATGTGATCATGAACCTGACAATCAGTATTACATGATATTGTAATACAATACTACATGTATTCTTTGTGGTGCTGTTACGCATGAAAAAGCAGTTTAGTGGCCAGTACCGAGTTAAACAGTGTATTCTTGCCGAGTTACGTACTACTGTAGCACATTTACGCGGATTTACACCTTTTTGTTATTAAGTCAATAACCCCACATGTTATACGTACATGATGCATGTGCATTTATATAATTATGGAAATCACAAAAACCCCATCAATGTGGATTTTTTTCCTCTTTCTGTATTTACGTTATGTTTACATAGCGTTTTCTTTCCTAAAACCACGGAAGCCTGACTACTCGGATACCACATGTATCTTTTGTGCTCTCCACTCTTTAAAAAGAAACTCAATTCCATTATACGTACTTGAGTAGTTTGACATATATCCCATCACCCGTAGCAGAGTGCTTTGAGGCCCTCGCCAGTAGCCGAAAGTGCCTGGCTCTCAACCGTATATTCTCAGATCGACCTCAGGACTCATCAACATGATTTTTAATGCGACGTGGAGTCCAGGCTTGTACCGTTTCATGAGCGGTGGGTTGCAGGAGAGGGCTGTAGTCAAAGGGTCAAATTAACCAAGCTACGAGCCATGGGATATCCTCATATTGGAGCTTTCCTTTAGTTTAAGTCCTTATAAATAAAGGCACGTGCCCGGTCTACTTCAAATCCTCACCGTACATTAACCCGCATCAGTGTTGATTTAACTCTTGTGCAAACACGCGCAAAGCTCTCAGTAGATTCTGTTCTACAGCTCTAATTTTTGGCCTCTTATCGGCTCTTATTCCGTGGGCCATGGGAGTGATCGCAGTAGTAGGTCACTCAGATAATAATCGCGACAAGCTATCAAACTATTAAACATAGGCCCTATGAAGGCTTTCCGTACAGAAGTGATTTGTATTGTATCCAATGTCTTCACTGTCCAACTGGTACAAGTGCTTTGGCTCAGGGCGGAGAGTCCGATTGTATTCATTGAATCCGGTCGTTTGCCCGCTTCTATTCGGCGAAGCTATAAGGGTCAAATTATCATATAATATTAACATCGAACGGTTTCGTGGTATCAGGCGGTTCACGAGCCCATTTAATTCATCATACGCCGACCCTCCCATTCCTGCCATTATCAAAGGAGCTCGGCTGTATCGCACACCCATTATATCTATGGCTGTCTACTGAGTTGGGGAAGTGCGTTTTAAATCTAGCTCATAGGGAATTCAGTCCATGAACTCCCTTTTACGCCCTCTATTATTACTCCCAAAGATCAAAGACACGTCTAACCCACAGGAATATCTTTTTCTATCCATATATGATCACACAATTCCCATCAGCAACCAAACCTTCTTCAGCCCCATTATGGTACAAAATTTGCCAACAATGAACGAGACAACGCAAAACACCATACCCAGACCTCTTGATACCCCATCTATTACGGGCGAACCGAGAGAGAGGCTTTCTCTCCAAGAGACGTGGGCCTTTCTACCAAGCATGGTCTATCTCTTGATCAACACCAACGATCTCATGGAGGCGCTGGATAATATCATTGACAAAGTGCGCGCTGGTCGCAGCGAAGAAATTATAGATAAAATCATGCCGCTATTTAAGCTTCTGGATATAGTTCAGGACGAGTGTGCACAGCTGCAGAGGTGGAATGCGATTGTGCGGGATGGTTGGGTGGAGAGACGGTTGGAGGATATTGAACCCGGGCTGGAGAGGATGGCAGGGTATCTGGGAAAGTTAGCATTTCTGGGAGAGATGAAGGATATGGGTGGAGAGAGTCCTGAGGATGATGATGAGAGAGGGGAGAGACATTATGACTTGGCCCTGCGGCAGATTGGGTTGTTTGGGACTGAATTTTGTTATGGGTTATGACTAGTACTAGGCAACTCGCTGGGATAGATGTCTAATGTGGCGGAAACTGATGCAGTTTTTTTTTTTTTTTCTTTTTTGTTATTATTTCTCCTTTCGAATTCACGGGTTATTAACAGGGTGAGTTTATTATAGAGTGAGCAAGTCACGTTGTGCTTAGAGATAGTTTGATTCCGTCGCACATAATAGCCATAATATGTAGTTTTAGTTAGGCACGAGTTCCAAGGATCAATTAATAAGTTTGTATTGTCGGTTTTCATAAGTAAGCGAACATTCTCATTGCAACCAAAATTTGTATGGGAACGCAACTTCAGATTACTGTTACTCGACAACCGCCAGGAAGTTGAGGATGACAACTTTATAGATAGACTCCCTGGTAGTGATAATATGTTTAGCTCAAGTGTCACATCAACACCGCTATTTTGAAATTTTCGACTTACTAGGTGGTTCTGGTGGTTGCTCTCCCAATGTTCGCTTACTTGTGACACCCGACAATAAATACAACATCCTCAAGACCCACCTTTGCCTTACCTCCCCGAGTGCTGACACTTGATATAGATACTCTCATCCAGAGGCACCACTACTTGCCGAAAGATAAAGTATGGTCCCAAGGTGAGCCGGGCAGTAGCCTGAGATGCTCGGGTTGGGACCATACTTTATTCCTCAGCAAGTAGCTAGCTAGGCAGCTCAATAATTGCACCACACTTAATCTTACTCATACTCCACCATACCCCCTGCCCACCTCATCAGCCTTACCAATTCTTCACCGCATCCCCACCCTTAACTACATGTACCCTTATCGCATCCACCTCCCTCTTCTTCGCTCTTAACAAATAAGTTCCTTTAATATATCACTCATCAACTCTTTCCAGCACCTTATTGCTATCCCGGTCTGAAACTCGCATATGTAGCACCGCTTGCGTGTAACCATTTGTGCGACGGTGGCTCCGACACGAGGTAGGGTTAGTTGAATGTTGGCACATTAGGATCCTTGTAAAGTTGGTGAATCCATGATGGGGTTTCTTGATGTGGGTATCTATTTTGTATTCAGATCGATAGTTGATGGACTCTGTTGTAATAGTGTGGCAAGTTTTTTAATTTTGGACCTTGATTAAGATAACTATTATGAGCTGCACGGATGCACGCCCAATGCCCCTTGATCTATTTCTATATACAAAACCCTACACGAAAACCCCGACACGAAAACCCCCTACCAAACTACATGTACCGCCTGAAAAAGCCTCCGAACCCTGTCCTGGTAATATCGAGTGATATCACATGATCCAACGCAAATCACGAATACCGAGTGATATCTGGTGATCCAACAACCACCTGCACCCCACAAAAATTTTGAATGGAGAATCCTATAGAGACTCTTGGTATTATACACTAACACATGGGAAGACAGAGTTTTGTGTCATCTCACACACCCGCAGGTATTATTTATTAACTACATACCACCTAGGGAATACTTCGGCAACACCAGAAACGTTAACGGGTATATCAATTATAGGTTTAGATATGACGTACTTTATATAGAGCCCTAAAAATAAATCACAACCCCCCCCTAATTCATATTCGGTCGGCAGCCGCAGAGTGAAGGCTCTAGTACAATGGTGTCTCATTACCCTTCAGACACAGTGTCAGTAACAACGGGGATCCACAAACTTAAATTCCATAAAAATTGATAACAGTACTTTTTGCTACACTAGACTATCTAGGCAATTTTTTCCCATCAAAGAACTTGGGCGCCATAGCAGTACACTTTGATGATCGATCATGCCCTGGAGATGCTTTGGTTTGCCTAGAATTAGAACTTGATGTGTTGGGCCTCAAACTTCTCCGTCCTAGGCCGGCCTGATGAATGAAGTGTACGAAAAAATCCCAAAGATCGTAACCAAATGTGTTGATATACTTACATGCCGTGATGTTGGCACTTTTGTCTTTGAAGATATACATGTAATATATATAAGCTAACACGCACTTCTCCGGCTCCCAAAACCACCCCTTACATATCGGTAGCATCTAGCCCCAATCCTCCATAATCAGGGCTAGGGTTCTCACGAACCCACCCCTTGACACTCAACAATCCAGGGCACTGGAACCATCCCGATCTCTCATCCCGATCTCCCAAGGCTTACTACTTTGACAACAAAGTCTCCCAGATTTATATTCGGCCGAGGCAAACCTTATCTGACGTTACGCAGGAAACCCGGCACAACGTCTCCCCCATAAAAGCAAAATAAGCGAAGATTCACCGCATTCGTCACTTGGTAGCGAGGTTTTGGTCTCAGAGTATCGGGATTGTTATTCATTTTTGAGCAGATATTATGCTAAAAACGGACACAACTACACAGGAAAGAAAACTGCGTGCAGGTGGATGTACCAACATAGCGCCTCCTTTCCTATGACCGCCCCGGCACGTACGTACCCATCCGTCTGGCCCGGGAAAAAAACGTGATGAAAAGGAAACCAAGCAAAGAAAGAAAGACATTAATAAATTAAAAAAAAAAAAAAAAAACTCCTATGTACGCCAAATATAACGCCATCATGACCACAAACTGCGAATGCATAATCAAAGCAAAGTATAGAAATCTCGGGAAAAAAAACTTTTCAGACACCAATCATGCCCCAATCTACAAGACCCCGATCGGTCCACATGCCACCCCGAATACCGAATGTCTTGGCTCCCGTGGTTGCTCGGCGCGCTCTTGCAGCTACACCCGCCATCATCATCAGCTTCATACTCTCAAGATCGCGCCAGGTACGCGTGCTGTTGAGGTCTAAGCTTGCCTGGTCGTGATTTGCGCCCTGTGAGGCTGCGTGGCTGCTTCCGTACCCAAAAACATAGTTATTGGGTGATGCCTCGGAAGACCATGAGATAGAGTAAGAACGCGATGTCGAGCGGGATGGCCTGTGCGAGGATGAGTTTACGGGTTTTCCTAGTAACGCTTCCTGTGCAGGGTTTGTGAACCAGTGTGAGTGCGACTCATCACGCACTTTCCAGTGGAGTTCAGCAATGGGTGTGCCTCCAGATGCTGTTGGTGGAAGCTCGATTATCCCCTCTTCAAGAAGTTGTCGTAATGCCCTGTCCTCTGTTGCGGGCGAGGAGGAAGCAAAGTCATAGTTGCTGAACAGTCGGAGCGCATCCATCTTGCACAAGAGCGCTCCCAGCAATCTTTCCCTCCGTGCCTGATCATTCCGCAGTGATGGTATAATCTCATCAATTCGCGATCCCAGAGCGTCAACAACAAACCACATTTCGTTAATCCCCCAAGGGGTATACCGCTCTTGTAGCCACCTCTGCATTTGTTCATTGATCTCCTTTTTTGTAACGATGGAGCTGGATAGAGCAGTGTACTTCTGGCAGTATCTCACTAGCCCCCGAACACCAGCGTAGTATAAACCCTGGCTGCAATCTGATTGAGGTAGAATGTCGAGGATTTTTCGGCCGTTATCGGAAATCTGCTCCTCGTCCACCAGCCACTGTAAAATTGGTAGTTCTTGGAGAAGTCCTGTGTTGTCCTGAGGTCCTCGTCTGTGCCATCTTTCTATTGACGCTCGGTAGGCTGACCGGGGTGTTGAATCATTCATCTGAGTATCAGGTGGGGAATTCTCATATAGAGGAAGAAGGCCACAGCTCCAGGCAGATTTCTCGGGGATATACCCATACTGTGTTTTTAACGCACTGAGGGTGATTTCCTCACAGTGGGTTCTAAGGAAAGTCATAAACGCGGGAGAGGCAGCAGCAAAGTCGAGAAGTGCTGGGGTGGTCATGCTTGATGCGAGAGATAGCTGAGAGCTTGGTGATAAGGTAGTAAAGGCGAAGACTTGGGTTGATTTTCCGCAAGGCATGATGAAAGGGATCCTGTTTGACTCTCTGGTGATTAAGAAAGAATGGTTGTAGGATGTGGACCTATTGAAAGGCTTATGGGATATGTATGAATCTTTGCTGGTAACAAGGGTTTATATCTGTCTCCCACACCATTGATAGAAGTTTGTTTGCTTCAATAGCAACCAGCCAATTGATACCGCCGGATTTCTTTGCCGTCCACACACTCGCTGTGATGTCACCCTCGCCTACCCGAAACGCCTCCGCCCATCTTTTTTTTTTTTTTTTCGTTTCAACCACCTAGAGTCCATACTATACTAGCAGAAAGGGGAGTTCGTGTGAATAAAGCAGTAGGCCACCAGACAGTCTTTTGTCATCACCTCTTTCTTATCAAGCCATCTCCCAATCCGGGGTACATACATACATGTAGCTCTACAGGGTAACCGGGTTCGCGGTATTTTGGCCAAGCCGATCGATCTACAGGTATTCCCTCCAGAGATGCATATCGAAACTAGTTGGCCGACAACACCTGGGGAAGCTTAGGAGATAACTGAAATTCGCTTTGTGGGTTATCATTATCGCGCCCTACCCAATTACAACTAAGCCATAGATAAAGTTTTCGTGGCGTATTCTTGGTAATTTGTGGCGTGAGGCTTTTTCGAGGTCAATGCGCTGATAATGAGTATTATTAGGACGAGCAGATCGACCCAAAAATCGTACGACGTGGTGTGAAGAACTGTAATAAGAGATATAGGTATAATTCCTTGGCCACCGGGAAATCTCGTTTAAAGCCTTCACTACGGGAACCAACAAAATGCCTTAGAGACACCACTCTCGGGGCTCTTTTCCACCATACGCCGAGTTCCTGAAGGAGATAGTGTATTTAGTGCAGACCAGATATCTAGAGCCGTTTCACGAAGTCGGGTTACAAAGATAACTACTGAGACAATTTCCAGCCTACTGGTAAAAACACCACCCGAAGCAGTCTTCGACGTTCTGGAAGCGTTACCCCGCGTTGATAACTGTGGGACTTCGTTATGCCTACTACTATCCGGCTCCCGTTTTCGCTAGTCTATAGCCTAGAATTAATCGAGACCACATGGGGACTTTATGATCGACTTGAGTTCACACTCAATTCAGACAGTTAGCTCCTCGCGTTAAATGCGGGTCATTTTTCCACGTAAATAGTTCGGGAACCCTTGAAGCTTGGCAGGGTACCTATTCAAAAACAACCATGTATGCGGGCATTCATTCCTTCAGCCCTGTGAGATTTGTACGATAGGAAGACCTTGTAAAGCCTCGGAATATCTTCATGCTTAACGGACCTTGAACCCGTGAAGTTTATGTGCCGTAAAGTAAAGGAAGGGGGTGGTGGAAGGAAGCCATAAGCAAAAGTAGCTAATCCAAGGCCCCTGAGAGCAACAAAACCCCGGAGAACCCGAGCAATCAAAGTGTTTTCCATCATTAAGTTTGTGGGTGAGCCTACAACGCCGAGATGCAAAATCACCAGTTTTTCGGCGAGATACCGGCCGTACTTCCGTATTATCCCGAGAGAGGACGGGCAGAAAACCACGAATACTTAGATACCTATTACTAGGACGACGGTATCAGCTAGCGGGGAGATAACGAGTGATAGGTAGTGATTGAAAGTCCCTTATCCGCAATGCAGTTTCTCAATGGCCAGACTATGGATCCAGCCAATGCTCTTGCGTCTGAAGATTAGGTTAGACATCTTCGAGCTTTCACTAGTAACTGCATGAGAGGCTTCTGCTCATAACCTCACCGGATACGATCGCTAAACATGGTTGGTATCAGTAATACCGCATCAGGCTCTTTCCCAGTTGATTCTACAGTGGATAGCTTCCCGTAGAAAATTTAGAACCTAGGTTTTCTGGCCAGTGTGGCAAAGGCTCACGAGCAACCAACCATATTACTGGTTTCCAGGTTTCTGAAGTTTAGAAATCTGAACCGACCCCCCCCCCACCCCCTCTATTCAGATTCAAATTCTAGAATCTAGGTTTCCACGGGAAGTCATGCAGTATCCGGTAGAGTTATTGCGAAAGTCGGAACTAAAAGAGTGGATTTGTTGGTCTGTGCTCGGAGAAAAAAACCTTTTAAGGGCTAACATGACTGTCGGGTCACGGAGAACCACTTTCGCAATAAGTTTACCGGATACTGTACAGTGAGCTGCCCTTAAAGGAAGTACACCAACATCATGGTTTTGGGTATCACTCACACAAACTTGTGCCCGTGAAGCGCCCCAAACAGCACCAACCTCTTTTCTAGCCTCCCGCTTGATATGATCGGCGGACCTAAAAGCCATCAAGCTAGAATTTCAAGGGACATGAGCGGAAGCTCTATCAAAGCAAAACCTAGATGATTCGCTTAACTCCGCTAGGCCAAAATAATCATAAGCGCATGGCAGTACAGTTGATCAGACGGCAGAACGATATCCCTCACCATAACTCAACGAAGGCAGTGACAAGACCCGGAAAGAGGTTTTGAGTGCTTCGTTGAGGTCAAGCTTTATGGTTTATGACCTATTCCCTAAAGCTACGCCAAAGAGCCTCCAACTCTAGCCTCCAACCGCAAGGTAATCCTAACACTGTGCAATACTTGTTCGATCGTTGTGATACATGATTATTAGACACCACTTTCCATCTGCCCTTTTGATAAATATTGTTACAATAATCATTCATTAAAGGTTTATATACTACGAAAGAGCATATCCCTTCCGAAACTTCACCCATTAGCTATAGCGCTAACAACAAACCTCTAACTACAATACTCACACAACATCCCTAATCAGACAGGGAGGGGGGGGTCCCATGGTGGGAAAACGGTCAAAATTCTGTCATAGGCTGCTCAAGAAATCCCCGGCGGGCTTACAAAATCAAATGCTTCTTGGCGGTTTGGATCTGGGAGTATATCTAATAGTCCATATCATCCGTCAACGAAAATACTAGGTAAACTGCCCGTTTTTATTATAAAAGCAGTGGCGGGACCTACTTCCTACTCGATGGCGTTATTTTAGCTCATTGCAAAGAGCTAGGTGCATGTATATATACATGCTTGTGAACCTTATTTAAGTTATAATACTCGTTTGCACGTTTTACCACATCCCATAATTATATATAAAGGTCAGTCAGTCAATACTCAAGTTCTTGGGAGGTTATAGAGCGACAATATCAAAACCAGTTTAACTCATATAAGAACCCCCGGGGGGGGGGAAGCTGCACCTCTACTAGCTAGCTGCTTAGTGGCTCGATGATATAACTGTCCCTTATTACCAGGCGGGGTGGATCAACTCCTACCGGTTTTAAATCTTGACTAACCGGGAAAGATTTCTTTAGCAAAGTAAAGGCTACAATATGTCAGAATGGTGTGGAGAGCCTTTGCCGTATAAGTACTGTTATCCTTACGGTCTGGATCTTGCTTACGGTGTAGTGTACCTTCTCGGATATACTTTGAAATACTTGAAACAACCAATTAACCTACAGCCCTATTGAATCTTTCTACACAAAGACCTCGGGTGCGGAATAAATACGATCGGCTTCAACAGTGCGGACCCAAACAAGTCTGGATAAGGCGAGAGTACAATCCGAGGGTGTTAATTAACCCTCTACTGGAAGGAGTTTGAATTCGAACAGGATGACAGAATAATACATGTGTTAATCTGGCCGCATTGCGTCGTCGACCTTTTAGGCGTAGCCTAGATTATATGATTTATCCCCCCCCCTATTTGATCCTACATGATGGTAATGTTATAGGTTATTATGAGGGTTTGGTTTAATGCGATGTACGTACGTGCATACCTTGCAGGCCATTGCAATATGTATGAAACTAATATCAATGTGCTGAGGGATCCGGAGGGCACAAGTTATGTCTTTCTGTGTAATATAGTTCAGCCCACACTTCCTAGCATCAAACTTAGATCTCATAGAATCTACCTTATTATTTTCTCCAGTATTGACTACTGTGACGTGGGCATGAGGAAATTTCCGAGGGTGAACAAGGTCGCAGGTTCAAATCCTGTAGGGGCATGGTGACTCAGGGGATATTAATCGTGGTTTCCTTTCCTGGATTGGCATGCGGGATGGTTTCTGCCTCCATGGGGAGGAGTTTTCCAGGTACCCGGCGCCCAAATGGGGCATGCGGAAATGTGGGGGAGTGTGGCTTAGTGGAAATGGCGGGATTTAGTTCTCGGTTGGGGTATTCCATTAGGTCCTTAGGGATCAAACCCTCCAAGGGAAGCTCAGATTGTAGTACGCCGCCATAGCCTTAGGGCTGGATGCGAGTATGAAGTAAACAAAAAAAAACTGTGACGTGGGCGTGTGTGAGTCATGAGGTGTCACTCGGTAATATCTATCGGTCTTGAGAAGACCACTAATATAGCTGTCTTACTACTAGCTGATCCGGTAGCTTTAAGGGCCTTGGGAAGTTGTGAAGAAATAGGAAAGCCTAGAATAACCAAGGTACCTTCCTTTGAGAGATATTATCGCATATTGAAACCAGTGCCAATATATCAACTCCAGTGCCGAACCACAAAGAGTCAAGCTAGCGCTAGGCCCGACTCATACCGTTGTTTGTTTAGCTAGAAACGTAAGAAAAGCTTGAGCTGACGCTGGCAATTGTGGGCTTCGTCTCGAGACGTGTATCAAGTACCGCGTATTTATGCGTGGGCGCTGCCCTCCCCAGAACTTAGGCCAATGGTTTATTTACCAAACACAAAGTCTCCAGAGCCCAGTAAACCCATAAGTCCGTAGTTAGTGTGAAGTCTGCTGAGTGGTGGCCGGTCCTATCTTTTTTAATTCCGCCAGGTAAGCAGTCGTTTTTAAAGACGAAGTAACAGAGCTTAGTTATTAATGCCGGGCCTGCTTGGCCCCGATCCCAAACAAGGATTCCCTTCTCGCCTCCTTCTGAGTAAGCGTTTCTGAATGTAGGTAGGTAGGTTTATCCTATCACTTGCCGTACTGATTTTATCCCTGGGATAAGCACACTCGCGATCGGAAGGGTCTGATTTTCGATTCCAACCCTCAAAGATCAGTCCTGGATGTAGATAGAGCAGCAAGCGTCACCCATCGCTTACGCACAATCATTCAGGATATTATGTACCCTTTTTGTGACCCTCAGTTCACAGCTGCAATCTGAACGTAGGTTTAAGCAATCGTCCTTGTTGTAAATGTACGCTATTGCAGCTACCAACCTTACCAGAGATAATATCTCAATCCTGTAGCTTGCGTGTGATGGTCGACCAATGATACCATGTCTCATGTTGGCTTAAGGGACAAGAGACCGGCGCCCCCTTCAATCGTTAACTGTGAGTTTGTCAAGTGTTTATGGTGAGGACTGGTGGGTACTCCTGTTACCTTCTCGAAATATTCCGAACGGGCACTCCGTATGTTTGTCGATACGTCCAGATGTTAGGTCGAGACCTGGATCTAGGTAGTCGTCGGCAACACACCCAGCGCCATTTGCATCCTCCTACATTCCATGGGTTGACTTATCTGCTCTGTGCCAGTGTAAGCCCTGTCTGCGTATTCTGAAAAGACATGAGCAAGAGAGAACTACCCGCGTAGGTTGCGGTATTCCAGTCAACAATATAATCACAGGACCGGCATCGATCTAGCTTTGACGTGACGCGGCTTGGGCAAGACTACATGTACCCGCTATAGCGCTATGCGTCCTTCTATGGAACCATTAGAGCTTTGGATTTAGGTACACTCCTCGTGCTAGATTACCCTACCTATAACCCTAGCCATCATACCCGCCTCACAACCCCACACCACAACCACACCGCCGGCCAGAACATCCACTCACAGCCTATCACTCGGTTCACCGTCTTGGCGCCCGCCATGGGTATCTTGATCCCACATCCCATTTACCGCCTTTCCTACCATCTCCAGGACAAACTATACTCTAACGCTCCACAAACAGTTTTCCAGATAGCAACCTACACCTAGACGTATATCTGTTTAGGGTATATCCACCGCTAGGGAGAAGCCCTAATTAACAGACCAGCCACCATAGTGGTTCGCAGCGACCTTAACCCCACTGCATGTCGTCTATAACTGCACACCGTTGTGAAGCCAGCTTACGCATAGGGCCAATACCTTGCTTGTCCATAGCTACACCACGCGCCTTGGCCCCTCCAAGCCCATATATTCCGCGAAGCTAGTTCGCCGGCAAGAACGAATCTAGTAGTGCGACAGAAGGGGGACATAACCAGCCATCCAGCTCAGCGGCGCGCGGGGTGATTAAGCGTGCAAGCAACTGCTCACCATGTGGGATATGAGGGTCGAGAAACCAGCTTGAATTTCTCTTTTGCAAGGGACATAACGCACACCAGTAACCA
The DNA here is from genome assembly GCA_024713715.1 of Morchella sp. 2018-W26. NCBI lineage: Eukaryota > Fungi > Ascomycota > Pezizomycetes > Pezizales > Morchellaceae > Morchella > Morchella sp. 2018-W26. Next base: position 399,975 of record JAMGYX010000016.1, read on the forward strand.
CGCCGGATTCAGATCAGGGGATTTTTTCTATTCTTTGTACACAGATTCTCACTCGCATTCTTGCATTCAGAGTAATCCCGCCGTCACCACAACCCGCACCTAAAGACACCATTCGACGTTCCCAGGAATCGTAAATACCGCAACAGATTCTTTTGTAACACTGGATCTAAGACAGAACTAGGGAAGAATACAGTAGTTTTTTATTTATAGTCTATTTAGTTGGGGTAGTAGACATAAAGGCCTAGACCTCCGAGCCAGGGTCTACAAAGCCCCCAACTCCTTCAACCTCGCAACAAGGCCACCAACATCCTCAACCTTCCCACCGCCCTTCCTCGGCGCCGGCTCTACACACCCCACACATCAGCACACCACCAAAAACACAAAACGGACCAAGAATGAGCAACTTACCAACGACCTGCAGCGTCTCCAGTCTCTTCGCCACCTCAACGTTGTAGTCACCCAAAGCCTTCTTCACCAGCGGCTTCTTCTTCGCCTTCATGATATTCGGCAGACTCGCATACCTTGGCTCATTCAACCTCAGGTCCGTCGTGATGACCAAGGGCAGCTTAGCCTCCACCACCTCCTCCCCACCATCCACCTCCTTCGTCACCCTAACCGTCCCCCCCTCGCCAAGCTCAACCTTACTGGCCTGAGTCGCCTGGCTCCACCCCAGCAGGCCCGCCAGCATCTGGCCCGTCTGCGCCGCATCATCATCGATGCTCTGCTTCCCGAGAATGACGAGGTTGCGGTCCTCGTCGCGCACCACCTCGCGCAGGATCTTGGCCACGGCCAGCGGCTCCAGCTCCGTGTCGGCCGGCGTCTCGAGGAGCAGCGCGCGGTCGGCGCCCATGGCCATGGCCGTGCGCAGCGTCTCCTGCGCCTTGGTGGGGCCGGCGGAGAAGGCAAGGATGTCGGGGACGACGGTGGGGGTGTGGCGCTCGCGCAGACGGATTGCTTCTTCGAGGGAGAGCTCGTCGAAGGGGTTCATGGACATCTTGACTCCGGCTGTCTCGACGGCGGTTTGGGTGGCGTTAACGCGCGGTTTGACCTAGGACGGGGTTGTTAGTGGGCGGAGGGAAGGTGGGGGGGGAAGAGAGAGGGGGAGGAGTGGGGAGTGGGGAGTGGTACGGCGTAGTCAATGACACGCTTGACGGGGACAAGAATTCGGAGGGCGGTCATTGTGTATTATGCTGTACTGTCGATGGTGCTCTCTGGCAGCGGTGGTGAATGGTGAGAGAGAGTTGAGGTTGAGGCGGGATGGTTCGGCGTGAAGAAGGGCCTCGCTAATTCGGCATTTCCCATGTCACGTGTAGAACCGATCCTCCACCATCATTTCCGATGGATCGTATATAGGTACACTACTCTTACTCCTTGAACTTTCTTTCCAGGTAAGTCAATTATATAAATCCTCCTCCCTCACCTTAAAAAAAGATTCTCGCTTTAGACTCCCGCCAAGGTCCTGGATCGTAAACCCCAGCATGGAATATCACTCGGTGCAGAATCCCCTGTTGAGTGGGGAAAAACCACAGGATCCGTTAATATGTAAGGGCTAAACAGAGCTATATAGTTTGTATATCGAAGGTTAAACTATACAGCGCCACCAATGTCTTGGGGTATTGGGGTTTTCGAGAGTGAAATCGATTGTTAATCATAATGTAGGACTCTTCAAGGAAAGACGTTCGTATTAATTGTACTACTTAGAATTAGAACTAGCCGTAGTACGGAGAAGATGGCAGGAAACTCCAGTAAAGTAAATTAACTATAACTAACTTTAGTTGTTGGGGTTTACACGACCTTTCTGGGATTGTTCAAGTGCGCTCTTGTATTGTTCAAACAACTTAATTGACAACTACCATAGGTTGTTATCCTTTTCTGGGAAATTCAAAGTGAAATATGCTACTTGCAATATATGGCTTATAGCATGGTCTTGTAGAGTTATAAAGACCAGCGTCGATTTGAGGTCCAGTCCGAATGCCCACAACGCCGGATACCAAAAACCAGCCAAACATCAAAAAAAACAAGAAAACATCCACTTTCTAATAAGAACACACTCAACGCAAGGGTCCCGAGAAACATCTACTTATTTTCCCTGTCGTGAGTGATTCATAGCGTGCCTGGGCACAATTGCATTGTTTCGCGACCACACGTGATCATTAGCCTCAAACCTCAGAAATTCTCATGAAACATTGCCCCCCCCCCACCAAACCTCCAAAAAGCCCCCCCTCTCTCTCTGGAGGACCCATTGAGCATCACCCACATCCACACAACTCTACACCACACCAGCCATGCCTCCCAGACTGGCCCTCCCCTCTCAATCATCGCTAACCCGCTGCTTCACGAACCTGCGAGTCTCCCCCAGTATGTAGCCCCCTCTCCCTCCAAAACCGCTCTCAGCGCAGTAACTCACCTCCACCAGCAGCTCACCGCCACCAGCAGCTCGCCGCCTTCTCCACCACCCCCACCCCCCACAAACACGAGCACCGCAGCACCGAGGCCCTCGCCGCCTCCGAGGCGCGGCGGCTAGCGAACCTAGCCCTCCAAGAGCAGCGCAAGCAGGAGCGGCTCTCCTCCGCCGCCAACCCCGTCACCGGCCGCACCACGCCATTCCTCAAGTCGCTCGAGACGCCGACGCCCCTGCTGCCCCCCGTCGACTGGGCCCGCTCGCACAACATCGACCCGACAAAGGGCCACGACGACAAGCTGCACTTAAACTTCTACCTGACGCCCGCAGACATGTCCGCGGCCATCGAAAACAGCAAGCGGCTGACGGCGCCGGCGAACCCGGTCTCGGCGAGCGGCGTCGTCGACTCGTTCGTGTGGCCCGAGATGCTCGAGGCGCACCAGAAGGAGCATGAGCATGCCGTGGCCGCCATCCAGAGAATCGTCTCCCTGAGTATCGGCAGCAACGCGGACAGGCAGAGGGTCAACACCGTCAAGTGCATTGAGATGTTTGGGCGCCACAACACGGACGCGACGCTGCCGAAGGATCCGGACGCCCCGCCGAGGGGCGCGGGGGGGAAGACGAAGAGGGCTGGGCCGGATACGGGGAGCAGCGAGGTGCAGGCGGCGATCCTCACCGTCAAGATCAGGAACTTGGCTAAGATGCTGGAGACCACGGGGAATAAGGATAAGCACAACAAGCGCAATCTGCGGCTGCTGGTGCATAGGAGGCAGAAGCTCCTCAAGTATCTGAAGAGGAAGGAGAAGGGCGGCGTCAGGTATAGGAATATCATGAGCGCGCTGGGGCTGGATGAGGACGCGGTCATGAAGGAGTTGAGTATTTAGAGGGTCTGGGTTTTCTTGTGTAGATATTTTTTTTTAGGGTGAATGCTAGTGAAACCTGTGTGTGCAGTGACTTTGCTAGATATATAGAGTGCGCGAATTGTAAATAATGAGCAGTGAGTCGAGTGGAACTTGTTGTATATTACGTCCTAGCAGTGTCATGGATACTACGGCACAGCCAATCACTCGATTCCCGCCCTCCAGCTCTATGTGTACGGTCCTTTTTACCACATTGTCTCACCTAGCCAGAATATGTACCTTCGGTTCAATCAAGTCCATACGTGCTAAGTTTGGCATCGAGTATGTTCTCCAGCTACAATACATATCTAGTAGTTCTTGTTCCAAAAAAAAAAAGTGGTTTGCCCAGGTCGTAACACATCTTCGTAAACGGTGATTTATTAGAGTCTGCTGGGTGTGTATAGGAAACCTATTGCTTGGCAGAAACTGACCAGAGCTTGCTGGGCCACTCACAGTTGAGAGTTAAGGCTACTTTGAGACCTTCCGAGTCTGTATCCTGAATCTCAAGGTCTATCGATTGGTGGTGGTGGCCTGGCCTGGGGGGTGCAGGTGTCCTCCCATGGAATTTTCATGACTAAGCAGCGGATCCTTCTAGCGGCTAGGGCCTTACCTAAGCACCTCCCAAAGCAGCAGCACGCATCAACCTTCCCTCGATGTGTGTGTGTATGCGCCCATTCCCAATGATATTCCATTCCAACGGGGAGGACTTCCCGGACTGTGGTGATGCCCTGCCAAGCAATCGATCAATCATTAACCTATACTCATATCCATCAATATCGCGGTGTATGTATCTCTGCCTCAGATTGATGGGGTTGCTGTCCCTGTAATAAATTAATCCTTTGCTCGGCGTGAGGCTCAAAACAAAACGGGGCGGGTACTTTGTGTCACTGCCACGTTCGGTTTAGTGTCACGTTAGGGGCATCAATCGGTCAATTCGTTGACGCAACCGACGGGCCCAGCCCCAGAAAAGAAAGAAAGAAAAGGGCCAGCCAGTCAATCTGCCGATGGGACGGGGGATTTTGCTTTCTTTCCTGCTTCCTTCCTTCCTTCCTTTTTTCTTCCATCCCCCTTCCTTCCTTCCTTCCCTCCTTCCCTCCTTCCTTCTCTCCTTCCTTCCTTCCCTCCTCCCCCCCCCCCTCCCCTCTCCCCACATCTCTCCCCACATCTCACTCCCTTGCTTCTAGCCTTCTAGATTCCATCCTTTCGTCCATCCATCCATCCATCTTCCTTCCCTTCCCTTTCCTCTCCTCTCCTCCTCCCCCCCCCTTCTCTCTCTCTTTCTCCCTCACCCCCCCCTTCCACCTCTCCTTCAGGCTCATCTCTATCTATAACTCACAACACACACAGACCAGACACAGACACAGTAGACCATCCACCTTCCACTCACCACTCACTCCCAACGCGCAAACACACGCGCGCAACACACACCAATCCACCCATCCATCAACACCCACGCCAACAACACCGCAATGCTCGACCCCACAACACTCTCCTCGCTCAGAGTGACCGAGCTTAAAGCCGAGCTCAAGAAGCGCGGCCTGCCAGTCGGTGGACTCAAGCAAGCTCTCGTCGAGCGCCTGGCAGAGGTCGTCATCCAGGAACAGCGCCAGCAGGTGGAGGAGGAACAGGAGGAGGAGGAGGAGGAGCAGGAAGAGCAGGAAGAGGAGCAGGAGGAGGAGGATAAAGACGCGAGCCAGGTCAATGGTGGGGAGGCGCGCGCGGAAACGCCCCTGGCGCAGGAAACGGTAGTGGCGCAGGAAACGGTCCAGGAGCCAGTGCAGGAAGCGCAGGAGTCAGTGCAGGTGCAGGAGCAGGTGCCGGTGCAGGAGGTGGAGCCAGTGGTTGAGCCTCAATCCGAGCCTCAGCCGGAGCCAGCACCAGAACCGGAGCCAGTCCAGGTGATTGAACCGGCGCAAGAAGTCGTGCCCGTACAGGAAGCCTCACCGGTAAAGGAAGCCTCACCGGTAAAGGAAGCCTCACCAGCACCAGCAGAGCCAGCACAACCCGAACAAGCGCAAGAGGTCGAGCCAGTACCAGTACCAGCACAAGAAGCTTCACCAGTACCGGAAAGAGAAGTCTCACCAGTACCAGTACAAGAAGCCGAGCCAGCACCAGAAGAGCCAGCATCAGGAGAGCCAGCAATCGCCTCACCAGCACAAGAAGCCTCACCCGCGCAATTGGTCGAGCCGGGACAACAGCCCGAGGAGAGCGTACAGGAGCCCGAGCCAACACCAATCCCCGAACAAGATGCAGAGCCCACACGCTCACCATCACAAGCGGAACAGACCAACGTCCCCAGCCCAGAAGCCGTCTCTGAGCAGCTCGAAGCAGTTGCTGAAGAAATCGCCGCCGAGCAACAGGAGCCTTTAAAAGAACCTGTGGAGTCAGGGCCCCAGGAAGAGGTGGATAGCATGCAGGTCGACACGGCCCTTGAAAAGACCCCCGAGGTGCTCATTTATGAAGAGCCCGCTGCAATTGAGGAGGAAATGCAGAAAGAGGATTCCCCCATGGCCGAAGCGCCAGCCGCCCCGGAGGAAAGAGCACCCGCCGCACCCGAACCTACTCTAGCAGAGCCCCTCCCAGAACCCACTGTCGATGCCGCCCCAAGCTCACAACACGACGTCGCCGTCCCCTCAGCGCCCTCTGAACCAATGGATACCCGTGATGACACCCCTGCTGATATGCGCAAGCGCAAGCGGCGCTCCGCTAGCCCCCCACCCGCCGTACCCACCCACTCTTCCGACGCCGACGGCGCCACCGCCAAAAAACCCCGCACCAACTCCCCACAGCCGAAACCACGCCAGCGCGACGCCCGCTTCAAAGGTCTCTTCAACAACGGCGCCAGTGACGAACACGACCTCGACGCTTTCCCCGGTGAGGATATGGCCCCCGCCGACGACGACGACGACCCGCCCGTGCCCCCGTCCATCCACCCAGCCACGCGCGCCCTCTACATCCGCGACCTCGTCCGCCCCATCAACGAACCCTTTCTCCGCAGCCATCTGACCTCCCTCGCGGGCGCAACTACCGGAGAGGCGATCGAGTTTTTCTTTCTCGACGCGATCAGGTCGCACGCCCTCGCCATCTTTGCTTCCGTCGCGGCGGCAACAAGGGTCCGTGTAGGCGTCCACGGAAAGGTCTGGCCGAACGAGCGCACAAGGAAGCCACTTTGGGTGGACTTTGTCCCGGAGGAGGCAGTCGATGGGTGGGTTGCGCGCGAGCGCAAGAGCCGTGGCCGCTGGGAGGTAGTGTACAAGGAGGGCGAAGGAGAAGACGGTGGCGTCGTCGCTGAGCTCGAGGAGGTTGGCGCGCGCGGCCGCGGCGGCAGTGGCGTGGAGGTATTAGGCGCACCGACAGGGCCCAGAGGCACTAGGGAGCGTGTTGTGGAGAGAAAGAACAGTGGTGAGTTACCCCTACGGGGGAGGAATATTTTAGTAGGTAGTGGCAAGAGCAGAGAGCTAACGGAGGGGGTGGAAGTACTTGCAGTCCAGAAAAGTGCGCCGACGCAAGACGCACCACCACCACCACCGGCAGCAGCGGCGGCGACAGCAGCAGCAGCGGCGTCAGGAGTGACAACAAAGACGACGAAGTTCGTGGACCTCGATGACCTGTTCCGGAGCACGACGGCAAAGCCTAAGCTGTACTATATGCCTGTGAGCGAGGAGATTGCGCAGGAGCGGCTGGCAGCGGTGCGGGGCCGAGGTGGACGTCGGGGTAGTAGGGATTGAGGGTAGTTTGGAGACAGCTTTCCTCCCTCCCAACCCCAGAAAAAAAATGCGGTGCTGAGTAGGAGGGGAAATGTATTTTTTCTTTCTTTGTTCCTCATCGTTTCTTTGTTGTTCTTATTTTCTTTTATTTTTTTCCTTTGACTATTATCGCTATTGTGTTTCTTTTCTTTTTTTTTTTAAACCTGGGTTGATATCTCTTTTTTTTCCTTTCTTTTCTTTCTTTTTTTTTTTTTGCCTCACGCAGTTATTGGGTATACTATCTGTTTGTCAGTATCATAGGACCAGGACCAGGCCATGACGAGGGGGTGAGAGGTGAGGGGCGATGAGAGAGGAGGGAGAAGTAATTGAGCTATTACATGTAGCTACTACATACATAGGGTATTTATACTTTCATAGCTGCATGTATGTATTATTGCCATGAAGTGAGAGAGAATGATGTGACGTGATGGATGGATGGGATTTGTATTCGTAAAAAGGATGTAAGATCATTGACCTCTATCTATCTTGCTTAGTCACCTACCCCACATTTCCCCACTAACGAACGTCAACACCAAAGCTCAACATCATCATCATCATCACCACCATAGCTCTTCCTATCACAAACCTCACAAACCCCTCACAAACCCAATCATCACTTACACATACACAGAGACACACAGAGACACGCACACCGTAATGACAAACCCCGACCCCCCCAGTGACGACTCCCCCAATGCCCTAATCTCCACACACCCGTCGACCTCGGGCCTCCAGATCTCGCTGCACCCGCTCGCCCTCCTCACAATCTCCGACTACATCACACGACACACGCTCCGAAACGGTGCAGGCCCCATCGTCGGCGCCCTTCTGGGCTCGCAGCAGGGCCGCGTCCTCGACATCGAACACGCCTACGAGATCCTCCTCGTCAGGACGGCCGACGGCGTCTCAGTCGACGAGGACTGGTTCGTGGATAAGCTCAAGCTCTGTTTGTGTCCCCCCCTTCCTCCTCCCCCCACCAGCAGTAGCTAACAACACACACAGTCAAAGAGACCCACCCGACGCTAGACCTCCTCGGCTGGTTCACCACCACGTCCTCCCCCACCTTCTCCCCAACCCCCTGGATGATCCCCGTACACCACCAGCTCCTCGCGCACAACGAGTCGCTGATCCTGCTATGCCTGAACCCGTCGCCGTCGGCGGCCGTCGGCGGCGGCGGCACGCTCCCGCTCGCAGTGTACGAGAGCGTGTTCGACGCCGAGGAGGAGGAGATGCGCCTGCTGTTTGTGCCCCTGGCGTACACGATCGAGACGGGCGAGGCCGAGATGATTGGCGTGGACTTTGTGGCGAAGGGCGGCTTCGGGAATGCTGCGGCTGAGGCTTCGGGGCTTGAGGAACCTTCCGCCGCGGCGGCGGCTGGGACGGGGGCGGCGGCGGCGGCGACGGCGGGGGGGAAGACGGGGGAGACGCAGGCTGCCGGTGCAAAGAAGTTGAAGTTGTCGGAGGAGGGGAAGGGGAAGGAGAAGGCGGCGGCGGCGGCAGCCGCGGAGGACCAGAAGGACGAGGTGACGGTCGCGAGTGCTGGGACGCAGAACGATGAGTGTATGTCAACCCCCCCACTACAGACCACTACTATTATTGCTACCTTTGCATGACTGACACTCTCCGGCACAAAACCAACAGTACTAGCAAACCTCACCGCCAAAGCAAACGCAATCCGCATGCTCCACTCGCGCATCAAGCTCCTCATAACCTACCTCTCCAACCCCCCCACGGAAACACCAAACCACCAGCTCCTCCGCGCCCTCAAATCACTCACGCACTCGCGCCTGCCGCTCCTGATCCCCACGGACGCAAAGGCCTTCCGCCAGGAGCAGCTCAGCGAGCAGGCGGACGTGCACCTCGTCGCCCTCCTCGGAACACTCACAAAGAGCATCGAGGAGGTCCGCGGCGTCGGAAAAAAGTTCTGGGGAATCGAGCAGATGGGAAAGGCCAACGCGGCCGGCAGGAGCGGTGGTGGTGGCGGCGGCGGAGGTGGCGGCGGTGGTGGGGGGGTGGGGGCGCGGCGGGGGTTGGGGCTGGGTATGGGGGAGTGGGAGAGCGGGAGGAGGGGGAGGTTCGGGTATGGGGGTTTTAGTGGTCTGGGTGGGGTTGGGTGGGGGGGGGGTCTGTTCCCCCCTCCCTGCCCTTTTTTTAAAAAAATAATTACTTGTGTTTTCCTGGTCTTTTTTTATTTTCGTTCTGGCTTCTCTTTTTTTTTTTTTTTTAGCTTCCAAACCTCTTGTTTGGATGCGCCATGATGGTGGCTACATACATGTACCTACTACTACTACCTACTAGAGCCCAGCCAACTACAACTCCGCGAGGGGCATCAACGCGGGATAAAATACAATGACAAGTATACCCAAGCACCTTACTTAAATACACTGCCCAACCCAAACCCTAAGCTAGTCTAGCAATACATACCAGAGTCTGAATTATTGCAAAAGTGGTTCCTGCGTGACCCGATATTATATTGGCCCTTGAAGAAAAGGGAAAGAAAAAAGTTAGTCCATCGGGGGTGGGGATGGAACCCACCCCCATGCGTGGCTGGGAAACCTCTCCTCCACGACCACCCCGTATCCATCCCCCCACAACCACTAGACCACAGCCTCTCAACGCATGATGGTGACAACCTTCTTTGCTCTTTTAAACCTGATTTTGTTCAGCACAATCAAAACCGCCAAGAATCCCCCCAACCACAGACTGTCAAATTTTATTTGTATTAAACCATCAATTTTCATTTCTTTAGGACTCAACTGATATACAACGAAAAAAAAAAAATCGAAAAATTCCGTACTGCTAAAAAACGAACAAAGAAAGAAAACATCGTAAAAAAACACCTTTTTAAATCAACTGCCTCCAGCTTAGGCTGCAGTGGCAGCGGCAGACTGCTTGGGTTCAATCTGGGCCTTGGCGCTGGCAGCCCTCCTCTCAACTTCCCTCAAGACATGACCTGGGGCGACATCCACACGCTGCTTGGCGAGGATATCGACCAACAATGGGCTGGGCCTTCCGACACGTCCCGGGGCGGAGAGGCACTGCTCGGCCTTGAAGCCGGCGACCTGATCGAGGTAGGCGTCAAAGAGGAAGCTGGAGTCGAGGGGACCACCCTTGGCCTCGGGATGGAACTGGGTCGACATGATGGGGCGGGAGGTGTGGATCATTCCTATGATTCAAATCAGTAAAGTGACCGGGTTAACCTAGGAAAGAGTGCTACGAACCCTCGTTAGACCCATCGTTAAGGTTGACGAAGTACTCCTTCCAGTGAGTGGAGTCAAGGGTAGTTATGTCGACGGCATATCCGTGGTTCTGGGAAGTGATGTGGCAGCGTCCAGTTGTGAGATCAAGAGCGGGAATGTTGTGGGCGCGGTTTCCGTACTTCAGCTTGATGGTCTTGGCACCGGCGGCTAGGGCAAGAAGCTGGTGTCCAAGACAGATACCCATGATGGGGCCGGTATAGGACTCCATTAGCTTGCGGAGGTGGTACACGGTAGGAGTGCAGTGAGTTGGGTCACCAGGTCCGTTGGAACTACATTAGACAGTCAATGACTCATCCAGCAAAAAAGATCAATGTAGGAGACATACATGAATACTCCGTCGAAATGGTGCGCAACCTTATGGATGGGATAATTCCATGGGAAGCAGGTAACACTGGCACCCCTGCTAACCAAACTTCTCAAAATGTTCTCCTTAACACCACAGTCGATGACTGCGACATGGCAGTCTCCGGTTGAGCTTGCAACATGAAAAGGTGCCTTGGTGGAAACTTTCTCGACCAAGTTGATTTGCTCAGGGTCGATGAATGCCTCATCCTGGTCAGCATCATACTCCTCCCCGATGGTGATTCTAGCGAGAGAGGAACCCTGCTCACGAAGGTAGGTGACAATGGCCCTGGTGTCGACACCGGTGATTGCAGGAACACCCTCACGGGCACACCAGTTGCCAAGCGACTCAACGGCGGTCCAGTGAGAGTACTTCTCGGCGACGTCGGCAACAACCACACCGATAGCCTGAAGATGGGGGGACTCGAAGTACTTCAAGAGACCATCCTGGTCGCGCTGGTCAGAGGGAACACCATAGTTCCCAATAAGAGGCTGGGTGAAAACAAGAATTTGACCACGGTAGGAGGGATCAGTAAGTGCCTCGGGGTATCCAACAAGGGCAGTAGAAAAGACTGCCTCTCCAGAGGTGTTAGAACGGGCACCGAAGGATTTTCCGTGGAAGATTGGGCCGTTCTAGACACACCCATTCAGCATCTGCAATCTACATGGGGTTTAGAATATAAAACTCACCTTGATAGTGAAAGTAGCTCTATCATTGCTGATAGGAGTGCCTGTCTCCCTGTCTGGCTGGGGCATCTGCCTTCCAGCGCTTCCGGTGATGGTAGCAAGATTCCTGACCTGTCTCAAGGCATTGAAACGAGCAGTGGCATTAAAGCCCTTGGTGAGAATTTGGCGAGCAAACATGTTGGCGATATCAATGGGTATATAAAAGGAGAGAAAAGAATGCGCTGATTAGCGGGGGGTGCGAGTGATTGATTCCCTTCGAGAATATAATGTGGTATGTCGCGTGTACAGAAAAGATTTTTAATAGGAGCTGTTCTTCCAGATGTGAACTGCGTGTGAATGAAAGAATGTATTAGTCTCCCATCTTTGGTGCACTAGATATTGAGGCTCTTCAGTGTGGGGGGGGGGGTGTGGGGGTAGCCATGTCCAATTTGATGGAGAAGGTTTTTTTCTTTTTACCTGAGAGATAATCCTAAAAAGAGAACCCGGAATCAGCAAGGAGTTTGGGGTAAATTTAGGAGGAAGTGGAGGAAAGAACAGGCCAGTTGCAATAAAGCATAGGAGGTTTATGAAGGAAACAAAAAGATCACGGTGGATGCCAAAAAAAAGTTTTTTCTCCACGCGGCTGGACGGGGAGGGGCAATGCCAAAACGAACTAGTGTGGGTTGGTCATGTACATACCTGTGAAGTGAATACGGAGGGAACAAATCGCATACGGGCGACTTTCAATTGGGAGAGACCTCCTTTGTAGGAATTGAAAGGAAGATTATCGAATGGGTTTATCTGTTGAGAATATTCACTTTGCCAATGTGCACGTTGGGATGGGAGATGGCTATTCGAAAGGAATAAAGAAAATTTCAGTCAGAAGTAAGCCTTTCTTTGCAAATTGGTGTTGAGTTATCCTCAAGCGGGGGAGAGGAATTCGGTGGGCTTTATGTGCTGTGCGCTTGGTGACGAAAGATCTGCTAGAACCAGAAAAAAAAATTGCAGGGAAGGAGAACCCAGCGGCGATGTTGGTTGAGGTTGGCGTCTTTGCGGGGGGGAAGGTTGCAACGTTTTTAATTGGCCAATGGCTCGTCTCCGATCCATAATCTAGAGTATCATATGTACGCATGCATTTGCATTCGCACCTGCCACACCACAAGAATTGGGTTTTGATTTTAACGGCAGAATTCATCGCCCACAACACAGTTCTTTAGCAGTGAGATTGTTTCAGAAAATAATCTTCCTCGTAAGTCTTAGCTGGACCCTGATTGTGGGTTCGGTACCTTTTTTTGTCCGCATCAGGTTTAGCTTTGTCACTAGTGAAATAGTATCTACATGTACCCACCTACATACACCTACCTACAGGCTACATACAGACATCCTGAGGCTGTTTCTACTCACGAAGCATAACCTGTATTATACGTTCTAGAGCACATAACGACTCGAGAATAGAGACTAGACGGAGTCATGAAACAAAAAGTCACGTATCTTTAGACTTCTTTCTCGCAATTTTGCATCTACCATGCACTGCCCCCGCGCCATATGGTGGACTCTATCCAGGATGAGTCACGAGCGGGAAATCGAACACTATAGTCTAAACATTTGAAAACCTTGCAATAGTGCAAAAGAATAACCCGAAAACAAAGGTATTTGCTAAGAACATACACGCACTTATCTAATAAGTAGCAATAACAAACAAAGAAGAAGAAGAATGTAAAGACAGAAATCCAGATGTACCACTAACAAATAACCCCCCAGTGTACTCGCAAACTCCGTTCAAAACCATCGTGCTTAGCACTATATATCCCGACCATGTTATATCCGTACAAAAGAGGATCCCTGCTGGGGAATCCTCTATCCCTAGTACTCGCTTAATATATATGCTTCACGTTGGTAGCTATTTATGCATATATATAATCATGCCAAAAACTCGGCGATAGGAAGTTTATACTCCGGAAGTATCCAGTACCTCCTCTTTACTCCGTCCCAAACCTTCCCACCCTCCTCCATTCCATCGTCTTCTTCATCATCCTTTTTCAGGGGCATTACATCCCACCTCGTCTCTAGTCCAGCCTCTAGCATGTCAATCTCAACGATGCGAGTGTAAACATCGTATGAAACCCTTCTGTCCGCACCAAGACCATGGAAGAAACTGAATTTACCGCCTTCTGATAGAGGTGCAAGAAGCGCGATGACGTATTCCGTGAAGAAAAGACGAAGCTCGTCATAGGATTCGGCAAATGTGTCAAAGTAGATTGCATGAAATGTGGTGCCCCGGTTTACCAAATCAGGGATCACCTGTAAGTAGTTAGAGATCCGGGTTGCAAGCTTAGAAAGGCTGGACTTACATCTTGCCATCTTCCTTCAAGTACCTCAACGCCTTCCTTCTCGTACCACCCGTCTTCCTTCATCTTTTTCAAGACATCTGGGTGTGCCTCAACGATGACATGGTGGCTAGGCTTCTTTTCTTGGAACAACCCGTCTATTATTCCCATTCCAAATCCGATGTTAAGAATTCTTTTACCCTTCTCCTTAACAAGTGCGTTCGCGCTCCTTTCCATAATACCTCTTTCCCATTCCATCATGACCCCATTGTTGTCCGCATCAAGTAGCTTGTCATCGTGATAGGTCAGTTTGGAGGCGAGGTAATCTTTGGAGTTCACGTCTTCCTTAATTTCTTCCGCTGGTTCCAGTTCCGGTTGCGTAACCTCCGTCTGTGGTGTGCCTACAGTTTCAGACTCCTGGGCCAACTCTGGAGCCTCATCATCATCTTCAGTTTCTTCCTCACTCTCTTCGCCATCGCTAAGCTGTAGGTATCCTCCCAGCCTTCCCAGGATCAACTCGGCCCTCACACCAGCTTCCACCATGATATCGTACAGATTCTTCAACCCCAATCTATCCGCAATGCAAGCCGGCGTCTCTCCGGAGACATCCAAGTCATTCCAAATAGCCCCGTTGAGCAGGAGCAGCTTCAAGGTCTCTTCTGCGGCCTTCAGCTCCTCATCTGAATCTTCTGGTGTACAAGACGCGATCGCAACATGCAACGCCGTCTGCCGTGTCTCTGGTTCATAAACGTTCGCCGAAGTATTCTTGAGCAGCGACTCCAGAACAGATATATTATGATCAGTTGCTGCCAGAAGAAGCATTGTTGACTCAGGATCTGACGGGAGGGGTGTTTGAATAGTTGTAGCCATTTTTTTTTGTGAAATTTTATTTTATTTTTTGTTTTTGTCCCTTAATCTCTTTCGACCTGTTTGTGATGATCTTTGACGTGGTTTTTTCCTATGTCTGGGGAAGTGATTTGCGCGTTTGTTTGGATGAGGTGGGGTGTCGATACTTGAGGATGCGGGAAAGTGGGGCAGCCTGCATGAAGCGGGCAGCCTTAGGTTACCCGGTCGAGTGAGCGGTTATGATCGGATCCTTGGTCTTCAAGTGACGCCAAGTCACCATTCGTGACTCGGCAGATACAAATAATGGGTAAGCGATGGCTGTTTAACTTGGGCTGAACACCCGGAGTTTCACTGCTTCCTAGTACCCGCAGCAACCCGATTAGAGTCCTGGTTGTAAAGCGACACTTCAACAGTATAGTGATGACTAAGCAATTAATGGTTCCGGCCTTAAGAAATTCGATATTGCCTGAAACCGCAAAACCCCACCCTTCATTCACTTGACCTAGCTGCCATAGACTCTGTATTTACGACATAGACGGACATTCGCAATCAAAACTAGCAAAATACATGAATTTACTATTCCGTTCAAGTACCTCCAGAACGAGTATATATGCCTTAGCTTATATCGAATGCTGACCCGGGCCCCCTATGATGGAAGATCTGGAAAATCAGTTCTTTGATGATAGATAATAAGATCTCCCAACAAAAACCACCAAGCTTTACTTCTTACTAGGGGGTCAGCACCTACTAACAGCTTAAGGGCTACACGGGTATACACACAGCTGCCTCTTATAACTACATGTACAAGTATGGAGGCTGGCTTCGCGGGGTGTGTGAACGTACTCATATCATTTATCGGTGACTTGACTTCTTCTTCTGCTCGATTGGAAGAAGTCCAATCCGCCTTTGATGACAAATATAACACCTTTATCAGTCAGAGAACCATAAGGGCTGGATACAATTAATGATGTAAGCAAAAAAAAAAAAAAAAGTCAGAGAACCATATGTACCTTCATATTTGATACGCGACTAACATACTCCACCGAGTAGATCTAGAAGAAGGAGGATATAGCAATCCAATCTTATAAACCCGCCTGCCCCCCGGTGCTCCTGGACCAACCCACTCGCCCCGCTTCAGAGTTGATCTTCTTACCCAAGTGTTTGATTCCGATAGTTTAGTAAGCAGGCAGGGTCTTTATAAACGTACAGGGTATCCCAAAGGGAATTTGTGGTTGCGGGCTCTAGCACCTTCTCGAGCTTAATAACTCTGCCGGAACTTGCCCATGTCACAGTGAAATAGCGCTATAAGAATCTCTAACCTAGTCCCGTTCCCAGACACGGTCGGTATATCTTTTGGTGGTGCATTCCCTCTAACCCTAACAGGTTGAAAGACGCCTAACAGAGGGAGATTATTATGGGAATACCTTAGCTGGCAACGGGTGATGTACCTTGCCTGGATGTATTATGTGAGAGCAAGCTGAGAGCGCTCTCTCTAGTAATATACTCCTGTAGGTTGTGGTGTTAATAGTAAAGCACTGTGTGTGATATAGTTCGATCTCAGGATAGGGGACCTAGGCCTCTGTTATATACCAGGGCTCGTTACTGCATGCACCTAGGGAGGGCGGATATTCCATCCTTAACAAATGCCCCATGTCAGCTTTTTCTAAGGAAATGCAATTAATTAAACGGTAACTCTCTCGGATCAAGTATATTCCTACCGATAAAGCCCCTCCGCTCCGCCAAGAAAGCTCCCCCGGTATGCTGTACTGGCTCAGGCTTGACTAGAGTCGAGCTCAGTACTACCATATCTCTGAGTTGAATTTCCACATTACTCTATTCACAATCTCTTCCAACCACTACACACACGTATCCTATTATGCCCGGTCCAAGTAGTGAAATTCAGCACGGGGATTAGACACTACATGCATGTAGACCACATAGCTATGTGCCTCCTCCGCGATAATACTAGGAGGGCTACCCTGCGCATACCTATCCCGAGTGATTTTTCATGAGGAAACAGCTATCCTGTCAATTGCCGACCCCGAGGCGAAACCTCAATTATGATAAGATGATCTGTTAGCAAATGCCAGCGTACAAATGCAAATCGTTGCTTTTTTTCAGGGGGGTCAGCAGTTTACTTAAGAGATACTCCAGACGCATCACGTGCCCTTAAATGGCGGGGTAAATCCAGGGGACCAGGTCATGAATAGAAATAGGTCTAGTCTAGGTCAGATGAGTGTAGCATGTTGCTTCAAGAGATTTTTTATAGATGTAGAAAGACCAACAGTGCCTCAAGTAGTATACGAGACTGGTAGCCTGTAGTCTCAAAGAGTTGATAGTCTCCCCCCCCCCCTCCCCACCCCTTTGAAGCGGGAAAGTCCTTCGGTAATCCGCCTGTAGAATATGATACAAGCAAGCTCAAACTCACAAATAAACTCCGCCAAAGAACTCTTACAATGAAAGGATCCAACCTCAGCAATTTGCAGTAAATTACCGTAGTAAGCCGTCTAACGCCCCCTACGCCGTGTTATTTCTCTACAAAAGCCTGCCCTAAAAGATAAGCTTTTATGTTCGCTCCCAGCCCCGCCTCCTTTCGCCTTCCCGCGCCCCAGAAAAAAGAAAATTTGCCCAAAACTAACTAACCACCCTTCCTCTCCCCCGAAACTGGTGTAGCGGATCTCCGTGCGGTCTCAATCTTTTTTCGTTCCCCATCGAGCTAATCGCAAGATATCAGTCATTGCTCCTCCTATATATTGAAGATCACGGGGAATACTCACAACTTTCTTGACCCGGTTTAGGGCGTTCTTGTCTGATGACTTCACTCTGTCAAGAGTATACGGCTCATCAATGATGACATTCTCCGACACGATAATCTGCTTCTCGTGCCATCGGCAAGGCATCCTATCACCACCAGTCAGTACAACCAAGGAATCCACGAACACTAGGGGAGAAAAAAAAGAGAAAAAAACCTACAGCCTAGACAAAGCATCGTAGATCTCCTGACCCTCCGCAGTGACCCCAATGCCTATATTGGCAGCCCTCGCTGCTTCAGCCTTCGCAGCCTCCTTCTCCTTGCCTGGCAGCATGCTCAGGTTGACAGGGCCAATCTTGGGCTCTGCGTTTGTAAACGGGGTGTTACTGCGTGGCTGCTTGTTGGGGTTGCCGATGACCGTAACATCCTTAAGGAACGAGACTTTAAGGATCCGGTAGTCGGCTGGGGAATTGGAAGCACCAGGTGTGGTATTCTGCGCAAGGGCGAGTGTAGAGGTGAGCGGGTCGTAGGAATAAACCGTCCCTTCATAGGTGTCGTCAATGATGGTAAGGACACGAACGCTAGGTTGGAGATGCTAGTTAGCGAGAGAAGCTAGAAAGGGGCAGCATCTATAAAGTGAATGAGAGAGAGGGAGGAAATATCCAAGGAGAGGAGGTAGGTACCGGAGACCAATGGCCCAGTCAAGAGCCGAGAGGTTCGCGCCAGCACCTCCGCTGAAGCTGGGGTTGTTGACGGGGACACTACCCCCACGGCCACCAGATTGGCGTCGATTGTCCATGTAAGTCTTGTTGGAGAGAATCCGAAATGAAAGAGAGACGAGAAATGGGGGAGCTGTTTTTGGACAGGTCCCTGCGAGGCTGACTTGCTATGTGGCTGCTTTACTCCTGCTTATACTGCTACTGCTGTTGCTGCAGTCTTGCGCTCAAAAAAGCAGACAACGTATGTGCCGTGTAGCGAATATCACCGGACTGATACCGAGAACTCGTTTCGCCCAGGCCGCGAGAAGATCGCCGACAGGTTTTAGGAGGGGTTTTCGCGATGGCAGGAGTTTGTTCCTCAACTCCCTGCGATGCGATGGGGGGTGTGTAAGTTGGTTGAAGACGGTGGTGAGGCTGTACCGTTGTGGGTCAGATCGGCAGCCGTAACGAGAAAAGGAAATGGAATAAGTGAAACAAGGCTCGAGGTGTCCTAGCAAAAGTATAGAATAGTAAGAGAAGGACTCTACACACAATTAGAAAGTTGGGTATTAAAGAAGTACCTACTCAAATCTTCATGTAATTATGAGTGAGTTTTGATGAATGGTGAGTTCTCACAACGCCAAGGCAGAGTTGTCACGTGTCGCTTGAAGCTCTGGTCATGCAGGAGAACGGGTCTAATACAAACAAGGCCAATAAGGACGAGTGTCAATAATAAAGTAGAAGAAGGGGAACACAAAACCAGATCAGACAGAAACGATAGCACATGTGTACAAATTAATATCTTCTGCGTATGGTACCTGCATCTAAATGCCTCAAAATTTGGGATTCACATGTATATACGTAGGTATACTTACATGTAGTATATACTATGACCCCCATGGCCAATGATAAGTAAATACATACAGTATGTATTATATATAGAGGCCTACTAATACATACTTGTTCTAAAATACCGTAGTCGGGTTTTGACTCTGGCGCCTTTCAAATCAAATCCTTGTCTTTTGTAAATATCGGGTGGGCATCGAATCATGACAGCTGCTGGTTCTCACTCTCAACCGATGGTAAAAACATGTACCTTTGAAACATCCACCACTCCATACACCTCAGCATCGAAGCCTAAGAGGATCGAAGAAAATACTATATCGTCCAGCATCTCGACAGTGCCAATATACGTAGTTAAGTACTTATCGTGCATGATCCGGGCCCCATTTCCTAGCTATAGGACACCTATCCTTACAGGTATGTTCATATAAAATCATCTATCTACTTTTATTATTGAAGCCCCCACAACCGACTGACAATGAGTTTGGGTTAAGACTCTAGACGCCTACGCAACTAAAGATTCACCCTGGATGAAGCACAAGAACCAGTTTCAACACTAACCCTAGGCCTGTAACGTATGGCGATCCGATCAACGATTTACCTATTGATCGATAGCCCATACATGCATCTAGTTCCTATCACAATACAGGTGCAGTCGCACCTCGTTATGTCGTTGGCGTATTCTAGGGGCGTATTCTAGGGGCCAAACCCCTACGAGATAGCAAATATACGAGACAGCAAATAGTTTTTAGTGGAGAAGAGCAGTACCTGTCCCTCAAATCCGTACGAGACAGCAAGAGATCCGAGATATCGAGATACGAGATAGCGTTTCTAAACACAACCGCTATTGCATGTCGTAACCTTGGCGGTTTTTTGTGTGTATATAACATTAGTCGTGTTTAGAAACGCTATGAAATTTCGAGTATATTAATTGGGGCTTGGCTACATGATTCTATATATTTCCACCAGTAATATCTGCAAATACACATTTTTTTTATTCTCCGATTCGCCCTCCGGTTACTTCCGAGTCATTTGTTTAAAACAGCCAGTCAAAACAGCTGGCCAAAGATCATATGCTGCATATAGGTTTAGGTATAAAGATGGTCTGCCGTAAGGTCTAGGTATTGCTGCCAAGCTCGCGCAATACTAGCAACGAATATTGGTATTCCACGGTTAGCCGATCCGCAAGAAGTATGCCATTGGAAGCAAACATCAGAAATCAATAAGACGTTAACCACTAAAGCTGAGACTGTAGCTGTGATGCCAACAAACTGCACCAACTTTTATTCCTCGCAATACCTCAATCCCGACCCACAAACCCTCACGTTCAGCATGCACATAAGGGCTATAAAACACCAAGACTCTCTTACAAACAGGCTCCGGTAGTGCAGTTGGTCAGCAAGCCCTCACCAAAGAAATTAAAAACTATAAAGTCGGAGGGAGACATGGGTTCAAGCCCCATCTGGAGCATCCCCTTCAATGAATGTTGAAAGCGCAGGCCATTAAATCGACCAATCAAAGGTCCTACTTAGCATACCGCAGAAGCTTCATTGAGTAAAATAGGCCTTTGGTTTGGACCTCCAAGCAAATGCACATTCAGGCCATAATCCGCCCAGAATCCCTTACAAACAAGCTCCGGTAGTGCAGTTGGTTAGCATACCCTCACCAAAAACATTAAAAATTATAAAATCGCAGGGAGACATGGGTTCAAGCCCCATCCAGAGCATCTTTTTTTTTCCCCTTCCCCTCGAAACAAGGAGAGCCACCCAAGACCTCGATTACTACAGATGTTTGACTTATGCGGAACAGATAATTAAGGGATAAGGAACCATAGAAAGCTATGATTCTAACGCTCGACCGTCGCCTCGGGCAGTTTTCTAAATCGCATAAATTGCAAGTTCATGCTCCACGCTTACGCTCACCAGAACCGATGCTCCACCCATCAGGAGAGGGATCAAAGAGAGGTTAGTCTATCCATCCCTACCTACCATAGCAAAAAGCAACCCACAAACCCACACCCCCTGCCTAGCCAATCTATTATCTACACCCCAACGCCAAGGAGAGACACCGACTCATCAGATATCACTCGCTCCCTTTTTGGGGCCCGGGGGGGGCTTGGCGCCTAGGTAGCTGCGCAATGACCAATGATAGGGATTCCAGTTTATCTTGGACTCGATGAAGCGACAGACTTGCTGCTTGGCTATATACATCAGGGTCGATTGGTGTGTGTATCCAACATGCGCGTGTGAAGATAGGCTATAAGATATACTAGCTAGCTATAGGAACAGACGACCAGGCCGGCCGCGCGCGCCGTCTAACCAACATCCCCCATGACCCCCATCCTCTCTCGGGGGGGGCAGCTTAACTATGTATAGAAGTGTTGATAGGGGGGTTGGTGCTGTGCATGTACTTCCTACTCACATCTCGGACCGAAATCCATAGAGTCCAGGCCCACAGCACTGAGAGATGGATCTCGGACCGATTACATAGAATCCAGGCCCATAACACTGAAAGATGGGTCCCCCGCCCCCCCCCTGCCCCCTATCCAAACAGACATGCATGGAACCTACCCCATACCCAAGCTCTGGCCCCGTCCACCCCACAGTACTTGGAGTTGGACCCACTCACCAGCCGTCACTCGCACGGCTGCGGCTTGGCAGTGGGTTGATCATTGATCCTGAGACGATATATCTAGATTCACGGTCATACGGTCTTGGTCTTCCTGTCGATGTTTAAGCCACTGAGCACTAGAGGACCGGCCCTTGATACTTCTGTGTATCTGTTTTATTTACATATCGAGCTATCTATCTACACACCCAAGTACCGCAATATATACAAGTAAAAAAAGAAGAAAAAAAAGGAGAGAAACAGAAACAGGCCCCCCTACCCACCCCTCACCTCCGCCACCACATCCCTCACCCTATTCCCATTCATCCTCTCCCAGCCCTCAAGGCTCATGACGAACGTGCCCCTGCCCGCCGTGATCCCGCGCAGATGCTTCAAGTACCCCACCATCTCCTTAAGGGGCACTCTAGCCCTGACGGTCCTCTTCCTCGCGCCCTCATCGCGGCTCTCAACACTGCGCTCAACACCCGGCGCATAAACCCTCACGAGGTCCACGGCCCCGCCCGCCGCCCCCGCCCCTCCTCCGCCTCCAGCCCCCCCAACTCCACGACGTGGCCGCCCCGCGCGCCCGAAATGTCGCTGACAACCCTCCCCAGGTCCCGCTCCTCGCACATGACAACAACGTCCATGACCGGCTCCATGAGGGGGGTCTCGGCGGCGGCGGCGGCGCCGTCGCGCAGCGCCGCAGTGGCGGCAATGCGCGCCGCCGACGAGAACGCCGCGAGGGTGCTCTCGGGCCCGAAGACGTCTGTGGCGGGGTCGACGGTGAGGGTGACGGCCACGCCGCGCACGGGGAAGCCGAGCGCTGGGCCGCGGCCTAGCGCCGCCGCGGCGCCGTTCGTCAGTGCGGTTTCGAGTTCGCGGGCGGTGAGCCATTTTGGGAGGCGGGTGTCGGCGGTTTCGGTGTCGGTGGTGGTGGTGGTGGGCGCGAGGATGGTGACGGCGATTGTGTTTCCGTCTTCTGTTGCGGGGGTGGTTGGGTCGAGGGGCTCGACGGAGGCGGTGCATGCGGCCGAGGCGCGCTTGCCCGCGATCTCCTTGTCGAAGACCTGGCGGGTGGGTGTGGAGGCCGCGGCGATGGTCTCGCGGTACGAGATGAGGATGCGGCCCATCTCCGCGTTCGCCTTGAAGTCGCCGACGAGGCGGTCGCGCGCAATCTCCAGGTGCAGCTCGCCCATGCCGCTGATGAGGGTCTGGCCCGAGTCGGCGTCGATGGAGATGTGCAGGCTTGGGTCCTCGCGCAGGAGCATTGCGAGGGCCTCGTCGAGGTGCTTCTGGTCGGCGAGCGAGTGCGGCTCGATGGCCGCGAAGAAGACGGGCGGGGGCACGGCGATGGGGCGCAGCTGCAGCGTGTCGGTGGAGGGGACGGGCGTCTTGCCGCCGCGCTGGTGCTTCTGCTTGGCGGAGGACGGGGTCTCGGAGACTAGGGTGTCCCCCGTGCGCGCGTGCTTCAGCCCGATGATGACGCCAATGTGGCCCGTCGGGATGGCCGAGATGTCGACCGCCTCGTCGGCATACATGCGCACCAGCCTTGTCGCGCGCTCCTTGACGCCCAGGTTCGTGTTGAAGAGGCTGTGCGCGCGGGTCAGCGTCCCCGAGTACACGCGGACAAAGACCATGGCGCCGCGCTTGGGGTCGTTGACGACCTTGAAGGCGAGCGCGCACACCTTACTCTGGTCCGTCAGGTCCAGCGTTCCCCTGTGGCCGCCGCCGTACGAGACAGCGGCGGGCGGGCGGTCCACGGGCGACGGCAGGAGGTCCACCACCGCGTCCAGCAGCGGCTGCACGCCAATGTTGCGGAAGCTGGCCCCGGCAAAGACGGGGATTATCTTCCCGTCGCCCTTGAGCGTCGACTTGCGCAGCGACGCCTTGACCGCCGCCGCGGGGATCAGCGCGTGGTCCTCGAGCTCCATAAACACCTCGACGAGGTCCTCGTCGTGCTCCGCGAGGAGCTCCACCAGCGCCACCCTTGCCGCCACGGCCTCCGCATACAGCTCTGGCCGCTGCGCAGCCAGCCACACATAGTCGCGCAGCTCAATCTTCTGGCCGTCGCCGCCAGCATCCCAGAGGAACACGCGCTTGTCCACGACGTCCACCACGCCGCGGAAGACGTCCTCCCCGCCGCGGGGGTCCACGTCGTAGACGGGGAGCTGGCAGACGGCGGGCCAGCCGGCGAGCTTTGCGGCCACCTCGCGGACCGTGGGGCCGAAGCGGGCGCCGACGCGGTCGAGCTTGTTGACGAAGATGATGCGCGGGATGGCGTAGGCGTGGGCCTGGCGCCACACCTTCTCGGTCTGGGCCTCGACGCCGGCGACGCCGTCGAGGATGGTGATTGCGCCGTCGAGAACGCGGATCGAGCGCTCCACCTCGAAGGTGAAGTCGGCGTGGCCCGGCGTGTCGATGAGGTTGATTGTGTGGGGGGTTGTGGAGGACGAGGGCGTCCAGGTGAAGGTTATGGCGGCGGAGGTGATGGTGATGCCGCGGGTGCGCTCGGCGGGGAGGTAGTCCATTACTGTGGAGCCTTCGTCGACTTCTGTGGATGGGAGGAAGGATCAGCAATTGTCCGTAGGAGTAGTAGTAGAAGTAGTAGTAGTATAGCTCATGATGTTATATAGAATATATATATGTGAGGACTTTAGGACTGGGTCTCTGGTTCGCAATGCAATAGCTATATATTGCACCCCCACAGAGCCACAACATCTACAAACTCTATCTATATCTGCAGAAACCACACAGAAACAGAAACAGAAACAAGGCACCAGACCTCCAATCCTCCTCGTAAACCCGCTGTAATACAGCATCCTCTCTGTCGTCGTCGTTTTCCCCTACCACCACCAACCCGTCAGTCCAGCTCAGCTCATCTCAGGCTCCCCTCCCCGCCGCCACAACACACGCCACTCACAGCATCGATATGTGCAATAATGCCGATATTCCTTGTATGCGGCAGCGGCACAGGCGCCTGCTCTGGCGTCGCCGACGTGCTGCTGGCGTATCGCCGGTATCCCGCCGTTGGTGGGCTCTGCAGGGGGAGTGTCGTGCGCGGGAGGGACGCAGGGGGGGGGCGGCACGTTGGTGGGCGGCAGCGGAGGAGGAGGAGGCGGCGGCGGAGGGGGAGCATGGTGCGGTGTATTAATTGGTAGTGAGTGGTAGTTACTTGGTGGTGGCAGTGGAGGTTTTGCCTCGGGCATCGTGTGGGAGGCGCGACAGGCAGGGTAACTGTGTGGTGGAGTTGCGGTGTCGAGTTAAGGCGGTTGAGTCATGGTGTCTCACTCGGGGGTGTGGGTGGGCAGAAGCAGGATCGATTGGAAACAGGATTGGGGGGAGGGGGAGAAGAGGGATGATAATCTCACCCCACCCCGCAGGAAGATCTCCGACATGACCACCCCAATTCATAGGCCGGGCTGCTGATTGTCCTCTCTCGAGACGGGATATGTTTTAATCGCCGGTCTGAAATATGCTCATATTCTTCTTTGTATGTACTGGGCTACAGAGTTGTATCCATAGAGGCCTGCTACCGTTCATGCAACCGGTCTCGAGAACAAAAAGGGGCTAAAGGGTTAGGGTTGACCTTGACGGCCACAATCAACGGTGCGATAATGTGTGATGGAGGGCGGGCACCGTTATCGTTTATGATGCAGTCGACTCCCGAGTAGAATACCGATATGCAAGCACAGTATACAGTTCATGTCTTGCCTCAAGGGCGCAGTACACGTCTATATGTACCTACATGTATCTAATTGACAATAGACAATAGAATCAAGGGGATCATGTCCGGGACAGCTCACCGCATATCACTCGCAACTGTGGCGTTCACCAGCCACACACACAGCCAATCAGGATTCGCTCTCGAGACCCGCAGTTGCTTCTTGTGATGGATGACGGACGATGCTGCATAGCTCACGACAACTTCTTCTCATCATCACCATCGCCATCGATATCACCATCTCAGGTCAGGGAGACAGACATTCTGTTCTATATTCATCAATCTCATCTCAGCCCCTCCCATCACCCCTCCCCCCCAGCACACCCTAATCCCTACCTGCCTCGGAGTCTGCATTCCTCACCCCCGCCACCTCCCTCCCCTGAAACACCACCTCGTTCACCTTCCAACACCCCCCCAACACCCCCACACAATGGACTATTCAGTACTCGCCTCGGACACTGGTGGTTTCGGCGACGACCCCACCGAGCAGCCATTTGCAGCCCAGCACGTCCATACGTCCTACACCCCACACGATACGGACCCGCCGTTCACGCCTGGGCCCTTCAATCCCGGGCCCAGCATGGACGACAACGGCTTTGGGCAGCCACAGCAGTATATCCAGAACGTCGACGACGGGTTCAAGAGCCCCGGGTTCGCTCCGGATACACCCCGTTTCCCCGTGGAGGCCCAGCAGAGCGAGGAGGACGTCGAAGGGGATGGGCACCAGGCTGCACAACATCAGCAGCCCCCGCCGCAAGTACAAGAGCAGCAGCAGCAGCAACACCACCACCACCAACAACATCACCATCAGCAGCAGCAGCGGCCGCAGCACCGTATCCAGGCAAAAATCACCGCCCTCGAACGTACCGGCCGGAAGGACCTCATCCTCAAATTCGACGTCCACGTAAGCCAGAACCTCAATCTCCCGCCCCACATCACCAGCCCGGATGACGTGTACTATCTGACCACATCTCTACAGACAAACCTGCCAAAGTTCCGCACGACGCAGTTTCGCGATGTGCGCCGCACCCATCCCGAGTTCCAGAAGCTCGCAAACCACCTGCTCTCCAGCAACCCCGAGTGCATCGTTCCGGCCGTACCGCCGCCGAGCACCAGCGCCGGCGTCGGCACGGACGAGGACGAGGCGCGCGTCAAGGCGGCAATGCAGAGATGGCTCAACACCGTCTGTAGCAATGAGGTCCTCATCAGGGACGAGGAGATTGTCTTTTTTGTCGAGTCGGACTTTGGGTACAGTCCCGTGGTGCGCAGGAAGCAGCCCGCGACGGGCGTGCGCAGGAGGGTCATCAAGCAGTTTGCGCCACCGCCCGACGACACGCCCGAGCTCGAGCAGGCCCGTCCCGTCGTCAAGGCGTTCTATCTCGGCACCATGGAGACTGGCCAGAAGGTTGACCGCGTCGTAAAGTCGCGGCGCGGCGTCGGTCTCGCCGAGTCCGAGCTCGGGATCCGGCTCTTTGCGCTGTCGCAGACAGAGACCCACGCGGGCATGGCCAACGCCTTCCGCAAGCTCGGGAAAACCATCCAATCCGTCGGCGACTTCCACGCCGCCCAGGCCACCGCCGAAGCCACAACCCTCGGCGACCCCCTCAACTACCACAGCTCCGACGCCTTCATCGTCAAAGAGACGCTGACAAACCGCCAGATCCTCATGCGCGAGCTCGAAGCCGCCAAAAAGGACACCCGCTCCAAGCTGCAGACCGTCGAGGTCCTAAAGTCCAAGGGCGCCCTCAAGCGCGACAAGGTCGACGAGGCCCTCCAGGCCCTCGAGGAGGCCAGGGGAACGGAGACACACCTCGAAACCAAGGTCAAGCGCGTCACCTCCAACCTGGTCCTCGAGCGCCGCCGCTGGTTCGCACGTACCGCCCGCGACACAAGAAACAGCATCCGCGACTACTGCCTCCGCCAGATCGAGGCCGAGCGCCGCACGCTCGCAACGCTCGAGAGCGTCCGCCCCGACATCCGCGCCATTGACGCCAGCGGCGGGCTAAGCAGGCTCGGCAGGGACGCGCCGCCGGCCAGTCGGAGGGCCAGCTTACGGGTCAGCCAAGGCCCCGCCGGCGATGCATGGAGCGGCGTGCAGCGGGCCCCGGGCGTCAACAGGCCCGGCGCGAGCGGGCACCTGGAGGGTAACGGGGTGGGGGCCGTCAAGGAGGTGGAGGAGGAGGCGGGGCTGGGCGCAGGAGTCGGGGATGAGGATAGGTTGGATGCGAGGAATGCGGCGAGCAGGTTGGCCGGGAGCACGTTTTAGTTTTTTTTTTTGTGTTAGTGTAGGTAGCAAATTTTTATGGCTTTGTTTTTTGTTCTGTTCTCCTTTTCCTTTCCTTCCTTTCTTGTGATTTTTTTATCCTACGGACGATGGCTTTATGTGTGGGCGGGGCGGGGCGGGGCGGGGTTGGATGGGGCGGGATGGGATGGGATTGTATTGTACTGCCTTGTGCTGTGCTGTGCTGTGCTGTGCAGTGCAGTGCAGTTTGATATAGTGCTAATACTACTACTGCTACTACTACTGATACTGCTACTACTACATGTAGTAACCCGGGGCCGGTCGAGAGAACGGTTAATTGTATCGGCCTGTCTGATTACCTGTCTTACTTGTTTAGAATATCGCAATGCCCGGCTCTGTGTCACATCCCCGCCAACCCGTCTTCTCCCATGCTTCATCTACTGGTTTGGGGACTAGGTACTCGTCAGAATAATCGCCCGGACAGCCTACGGGGTAGGCGAGTGATGCGTTGTGACTCAAGTGGTGGTGGTGTGGTGGTGAGGGTACTTACTTGCTTACTTGATTGACTTGTAGAGCGGCGCACATGGGCGGGCTAACGGCGGGCATGGTGCTTGCACTTGCGGGTGCGTGGTGTCTGGGAACTGAGAATAAACAGTTACATAACTACACAACTACACAACACAACCAACCGAGTATCAGAACGGCCAGCCAGCCACGCTCATTGCGATGCGGTGTTAGTAGAGTACTCGGCACCCATCGCTAACCAGTCCGTAGTCGTGGTCATGTCGCCTCGCCCCGTTTCTCATATGTACTGTAAGTAGCTACTATACTGCTACTAGAAGGCCCGCCCGCCCGGGAAGACTGGGTGTAGTAGCTGCTTCAAGGTCTTGGATTATATACATGTACCAGTGCCCCTACCCACCACCGCCACCACCACCGCCACTGCCGCTGCCGCCAAATCCCTTGCAATAGTGTGGTCGGCGCTCTGCACTGGCCTGCCTGTGTTTGGGGTGGGGGTTTTGCTTTACTTTGCTTTACTTTACCTGCCTCTGCCTGCCTCTGCGTGTATGGGCTAAGCAAATAAATAAATAAATACATATAATCCAATCCGCACAGCACGCAGACCGAGTGACGCCCCATGACGAGCAGACCGCACGCCACGAGACTCCTCCCAAATTGAAGCGAACCAAGACCCACGGGGGGGGGGCCAACAAGGCAAGACAAGGCAGGACAAGACTGGCCCTGAGGTCAAGGACGTACTTGTCTCGAGACCAGCAGTTTACTTCAAGACCAGGGTTAGGGGTTATGGCGGGTAGGCTCCTGGTATACATATCACGTGACTGTGCACTATCCACCTCTCCAAATGTTTTAGCCTGCATGACCCTTCTACCGGGCTATGTGTACATATAGGCGAGATCAGCGGTTGCGGTTGGCTCTGGTGGGACTGCGGGTCATGTCATGTGATAAGAATGCGTTAAGCGCCACAAGCGAAAATTTGGAGATCAGTCCGATGGGACACATGTCTTATTAGTTAGATCACTTTTACGGACTTTGGTCCTGGTTTTTGTTCCATCTCAGACGCTACCATTGGTAAGACGATTACTTTACATCTCGTCCTATCATCTTCTGGATAAAGAACCAAGAGACAGCCTCACAGTACGTACGTGGGCTACAGTACATAATTGAAAAGGCTGTAGATCCGCTAGCCCGTTAATATCCCCGCCAGTGCACTGATACGGTATCATATCCTTCTTGCATATGTTAGAAGCTTGATGCGGCCTTTCCCCACTGAACCTCCTGCGCCTAGCTAAGCGCAGCCCTTAATCGATGGCAGACACAGTTCAGTCACGATATATGTATATCGGCCGACTCGCAAGCTCCTCTCCCCATCTTGTGGAGCGTGATAAACACTGAACGTTAGTAAATGATATTGATTTACTAGTCTATGTAGGGGGGCATTCTGTTTACTTAAAGGGCAGTCACTGGCTCACACATCTCCTTTGATTCCAAGCTAGGCGCCCGGCCATGATATGAGCTACGTACGGAAGCGCCCCCCCCCCCCCACGTGCACTGCTCAGGCCTATGTCGAGCAGCAAATGCCGATTCAGATCTTGACGCGCGCGCGCGGTTATTTCCTTTAGGCGGAGCGGCTAAGTTCACCTGTTTAAAAAAATGCCAAGGAAGAGTATAATCAATGATCACGCAAGTGGACTTAAACGCGCATGCTCTAGACGCCCCCCTTCATGGGTTCACTGGCTCAGCCTTACTGTGCCTGTACCGCAAAATCTCAGTTCATTCGGACGGTTGCCAAGAGCGGTGTCGGCTGTTCTCTGCAAGGCTGAGATTTTGCGGTACCTCGGCTGTAAGCTTTCGCCAAGAGTCGGGAGTTCTAGCTGTTCTACCGCCATTTAGTACTATAGCTATGATATAGCTGTTCAGCTGATATTGTTTAGACGCTGAGATGGTTTACAGAGGCTGTAAAATACCCTTTGTGGGTAGGTGTGCCAAGTATATTTATACGCAAGACACTTTCGCCTGGCCAATGAGATTCAACGTTTACAAGTTCTTTCGGGCGCTCATTCCTGAATCAGGAATTGATGTTAAAAGTAAGACCCGGTTCGATCCGGGTAGAAGCGACATGCAGTCTTGTGATTCAGTTAAAACTCGGCCGAGTAGAGTAATCGGATAATAGCGGTTTACAATACAATTCTACTGGCACCTAGAGTACTACAATTTTGTGTGTTGTGGTAAATTGCACTGACACCGAGCAGCCTTGAATTAAAGGAAAAAGAATACATACCCCAGCTACATGTACCTACATTTGTTACTATCAAGTCCACCGATTTCACGGCATATATATGTGCCGGCCATGGGCAAAACCTTGCAGATACGCCCTGAGAAGGGCACGTATATGTAGCAGAAAGCCTACATACGCAAGGATGGACAATATATATATATAAATATATGGTACTTCACCTCAGCCGGGTTTACGAACCGAGCCGGATGGCTGGTGAATGGATCACCAACTATCCATATCCCAGCCATATCATATCCCAGCCCAAGAAATAAACAAAAGGGGATGCTTAGCAGCCATATATTGCACAGATTGTAAGCGTCCTAATCAGTTGTAGCATCCGGCCGGCGTCCAATCCTTTATGCGCACCAGTCCGTGAATGTGCGCATAAAGGTTTGCGCGCCATGCGAAACCTCATTGCGCGGCCCGTTGTTCGGCGTCCCCCATCCATTACACCGCACATAAAACCTGGGAACAGTAACACAGGGGACATTTAAGACACTATGGTGGTATACCTTGGCTATAATCCCCCCGAAAGGTAGCCTTCGCGTCCAATCCAACAGTACCGTTCGCACAACTCAACCCCTAAGTCCTTCCCCATCAGCTAATTAAGGCAGTGCAACAAGTTTACTTACATGTAATCATTATGATAGTAGGGAAGTGATTCTCACCCGGACCCCTTGGTACTGACCCCTACCTAGCATGTTGGTCCTGGGCCCAAGGCGTGGAATGATCCCATAATCTGCAAACAAGTAATCAATTGATAAAAAACTCCCTCATGGTTCATCTCTATAGCGCAATCAATCAAAAACAAACCACCCCCACCCCCACGCTACGAGTGAGATGTCATGATCCCACCTGTCCCACCCCTAAGCCAGGTAGTTTAGAGCGCCCATGCATTAGGAGATGGCACTCAAAAACTGTAACTGTATCAATCTCCCCCACCTGTGGCGGGAAAAGACAGTACAGCTGGTAATACAGCGGTGCGTTTAAATTTCGAGTGATATACCATGAACTACATGTTCCCCATCCAAGGCCAGCAGAACCAAACGGATCCGAACAGATAACGGACTGATTTAGATCGTTGGTTCGTCTGAAGGCTAGAGTCCCCGGCCAGTCTATCACCCAATAAGAGTTCCTTTTTTGCTCGCTGCTGGGCATTGGATGGACTGGCTCTCTTTACACCTTATATGTATATGATCTGTGGGCTATGGGTACCTTCCAAGCCAGTAAGGGGAGTGGTGACATCGGGGGGAGTAGGCTACTGAAGAAAGGGTATATACCAAGGCAAGCCACTATTGACTGGCCTAGGGTATTAAGACGTGTGTCGACTGTGAGTGACCTTTAGAGTTAACGGTTGAACTGGCTACTGTTTCAAAAGGGTGACAGTAAGAGGAGGATATCTTGTAAGGAGAGATGATGGATAGATTGACTCTATTTGTGATTACACGCGGATCCGTAGTGGTGAACTTGAGATGGCGGCACGGTAGTATAAGCCATAGGTGCCGCTGATATGCGAGAGGGAGATAGCAGGGAGGGGCAGCAGAAGATACCAGCAAGGAGGCGTTTGGCCAGCAGTAAGAGAAACATAGAGGTTACAGAACTAAGGGGGGAAGAAAGCACCCTGGCAACGAGCTGCAGTGGGAGGCATTGTAGGATCAAGAGTGGGCCCAGAACGGGGGGAAGGAGGTCTTTCTCTGCTTCCTAAAGGTTGAAATAATAGAGCTGCATGGGGATCTCAGAAGGGCGTAGCTGGAGAGTCGGCTCAGAATATGTCGAGGTGTGGGCCGGGGTATAAACTACATGCATTGCAGCCCCTTATTACCAGGGCTGTGCTAGCGCTCATAATTCTTAATTCTCCAACACTCGATAACAAAATCTGATAATCAAAGCGCGTTGTATCATACCGAGTCTTGCTGCAAAAGAGGATAACAGAGGTGGCAGTATATGCAGATGAGATACTTATAGTTATATACAAATTGTTTCTACGTACCCTTGGCCAGGATTGCATGAGCCGGTCCAATACTTCAGGCACGTCATTTCGCGGCCACTTCGTGGCCTTCGACCCCTCCTGACAGGCAAAATCCATCAACATACATGCCCTATACATGTATATATATATGGCAAATCGTAAATACTCATATATAGGGGTGAGCGGGAGTACACCCCACCTAAAAAATACTGTTGGTTGAAGGCCAATAATCCTTATATAAGATGAAAACCGAGAAAGGACTCGAAGTTTCTTACGTGTTGATAGCACTAATAGGTCGACACTAAATTACAGGCGTCCCACCAATGATGTTCTTCAGGTAGATACGCACCCCCACTCACCCTCTATGAGTAGATCTGCCATACATTGCGAAAGCCAGCTTATAGTTTATCTCTTTTAAAATTTACCAATTCACTAACCACCTAACATCGCTCGGCAAAATAACCCAAGTTCATATCCCGCATAAAATGTTCTTCAAACCCAAGTGTCCCTAGCCGTCTTAAGTACATGTAGCCAATGAAAACACCTAAAATGTAACGCATTAGACCGTGAACAATGTACGTTAGACGTAGAAGCCAGTCGCCACCTGGGCACCTTCAACATCAATAAACTTCAACTCAGTAAGCAATATCTATTTGATTCTCTATCTAATAATGATAAGTTAAAATAATCACTGTGAAGTAGCTAAAGGTATTTACAAAACCCCAGCGCCTTTAGTTTTCTAGAGATGCTAATCCAGGTATTGATAGAGCAACTGGGTAAGGCCTACTGTTAGATCGAGCTGCGTCGTTCACTATGATGTGACTTGACCTTAATTCCTAGGGGTTTCGCTTAGCGCAGGTACTATAGGCAGATACCTGTAGGATACACCCCATGACTTCCTCCCTTGGAAAGGTTCATACCTCGACGTACCTCCCAGTGCAGGAGCGTTCCTCGGCGCGGACCCAATCGTATCTACTTCAGGATCAGGGCGATTGAAATCTGGTACAGTCGGGTCCAGTTGGTTGTCATAATCACTCATTGTACTTAACATCCACCACGATATTTGCGTGTGCAAGTGATCTATGGCGCCCAGGGTCTAAAACCCACACCTCGTTTCAAATCCCTATAAAGGATTTCCACTACAACATAAAGACTTAAAACCAGAATTATATCCTCATAAAGACAATCTAGGCCTAGGTGGATATGTTTTTGTTTCTCTAAAAATATGTGGCTGCCTTAGAACGTCAGGCCAAATCGAAATCAGAGTGACCTAACGCAAAGTGGAAATCGTGATATAGTAAACTCACGTTGCTACTCTTATAGGCATGCTTAATATCACGATTTCTGTTTTGCGTTAGGTCACTCTAATCTCAATTGAGCCTAACGTTCTAAGGGATACAAATACCAATCTTGGCGTTGCCAAGAACAGCGTTTCATGAATGTAGGTATGTATGGAACGCAAGATATATGTGTTCCTTTGATCGCATTAATCACCGAATTTCCTCGTAAGCATTGCCTTGTAAGGGTCGCAAAATTCAAGTTGGCCTCCTCTTCGCCGAACGATATTCTTCCTTGAACGATGCGAATAAGCCCTGACCAAACCTGGACTGACAAGGGATGTATATTGCAATATTGATGATCATAACGAAATGGTCAAACTAGCTAGAGGTACAAGACTCTGGCATCAAGTAAATGGGGTGAGAATCCGTTAGCTTTGGGGTACCTATGGTTAGTAATAGGAATTTGGGACGCGCCCCGCAGGCGCTAATGGGCACTCCAACGCATCGATCAGGCCAACCCTTTATGACAGCGTGATAGATCTAACGCTGAGGTGGCAGTTTTTGGCACGCATGATAATTTCAATTCCTTGCGCTGTTTATATCACGATTACTAGAAAGGGTTTAAGTGCCTCGTTACCCGCTAATGTATCCTAATTAAACTTTCGTGGGAATTACATGTATCCACCTTATCAGATTCCCTAAAAAAGTCAAGCCCTAGGGAGAACCTAGGGGATATATTTTATACATTGTGGGGCACGCTAACATTAGCTAATGTTTAGTAATGATGTTTGTTAGTCACGGTAGCCGACGTAAGCGCCGGAGTAAACGTAGTATGCCCATGACTGTTCGAGTGAGAGGGGTGTCCGGGTGGCTAGGGAAGCCTTTCTTTGTCGAAGATACGAATGAGGGACAATTCCAGTTACGGCTAACAGGGATAATAGTATATATATATGATAATAATCGGATAGACGACTTCCCTGGCCGCCTGACTCGGATGATTGGTAGAGAAGTGGTAGAGAAGCCACTATTGATCTTCCCTGTTAATTTTGCGTTAACTGTCCGAGTAAGTGGGGTGGCCGGGTGGCCTGCAGGTAAACCGTCTACATGTACTACGGGTGTAGGGGTAAGTCTCCAGAACTATGGCTCACAATAAGCGGTCAACAACGTTACATGTACACGTAGTATTATTACACGCAGGATATCAAAAATGCCGCTAAGCTGTTTAGCTACCAGATTTGCCCAATAGGGCAAATCTTTTCTTTTCTACTATGTACATGTAGTACATACAACTCCTCATGGACCTAGTATTATGAGGCCTGCTATAGATAATGGAAAGTTGCCGTTTCTAATAATTAAAACGTCAATTCTTTAGTAATCTGGCAACCATGATAGATGGTAGATATTGAAAATCCGCCTAGATAAAGTCTCTTTCTTCATCACATCTAGACCTAGTTATCTAGACGGGTCTATAATGGCTAAAGACTTGGCCATATTAAAGCGGTAGGTGCGCCAAAAGTATTTTACTGGCGGTATTATATTTTCTACCACCACTAGTGGATAAATTTCAGTCCTTGTGCCAGTATAACCACTCAACCTCAGTCTATATGCCCTGCAGGATATACTGCAAAAGTAAATGTTCAATCATTAATATTACCAAAGCTTATATCGGCGAATAATAGGACTCATATATTGGGATTACCGTTGCCGCTGGTTTGGTACTGTCGGCGAAATTACCTTGGATAGATTTACTGCCTTATATCTCGAGAGATGAGTGTAAATGGACTTGAGTAGAAGAGATTTTACAAGTGAGGAAGAGGGATGACGTGACTAGACAGAAGATGGGGTAGTGGAAAGGCAAAGAGCCTCAGAAGCAAGAGACAAGAAGAATCTATTTTATCGCTAAATCTACAGGTACTAGTGGTGCTGCACCTAGAAAGAGGGGAAGCAAGGTAAAGGCGGTGAGGAACGAAGCATGGTATAGGCTCCAAAATTGTAGTTGTATTTGTAGGTAAACCTCGCAACAGATGCTTTTGAATGATTATATATATATAAACTACTATTGAATAGATGCACAACGGTCACTTTTGAGTATGTAGACCTTACAACGATCACGCTCAATGCTACTCGTTATCGCCCCAAAATATACAGGGCTTCCATACTTAACACTGGCTAGACCTAGGAATTCTGTTCGGGTTAGCGTTTTGATGGTAGAGTAATATTAGTCTAGTCCACCATGAGGTAAAGTCCTAACTGATAAGGGATTGCTATATATATTATGAATTAATATTAAACTTTACGCTCTTACTATTAGTATTATTGCCTATAGTACGTGACAGTCAACAGACCAACCTGTTTATAGCGGAGTTCACTCTACAGGACAGCGAATTTTCTTGATTCAAAGCGTTAACTGTACTTACGGACCCTGGTATAGTAAGCAATCCCAATAATGCATGAGGGAGTGGTCTCAGATACCATGATCACACTATGCCTAATCAAAACACATATGTACAACAAATAGGTCTCTCCATGATATACTGCCGCGAGCACTGTGGTGGGCTTCCGACATTCAATTGTCATAGCAGTTAGGAGCGGGCTAGGGCTAGGGCTAAAGAGAACCACAGTGCACGTTACAGTATATCGCTATGGACTGAACCTCTGATTACCGGCCGCGGGGTCTTTCATATATACACTATCCTCTGGGCCGTCGCTTGCTATTGCGCAACTTTGTCCTATGTGCCAGAAATCACTTCCTATATTCTTCTAAAGGGGAGATTATTCACAATGTAGGCGGCGATACATAAGTATATATTATGTTACCAATCGTTGACACACTTTTTGACCACGGAGCACAAATATTGGATGTATCTACAGGTAATGAATCAATCAACCAACCAAGTCAGTTACAAGCAATCAACTACAATCAATTACAATTGATCAATCATTATTCAATCGACTGCAAATTAGCAAATAATGCGTATACTCATCATACTTCGGAAATCAGATCACAATAAGTAATCGGGACTCGGCAGCATTATTACACGCGTGCGCAGCGACCCCCCATGTAATTCTGTGCCTTACACTAGGGGTTACCACCTCGCGACCGCGAGTTGTGTAAGTTTACCTCTACATGTAGATATCTATGTCAATATCAAGTTCTTCAGGGCCTCTATAGTACATGAGTTGTTTTTAGGGGCCTACGGCCCCCCCCCCCCCCCTCCGCTTTCCCCCAACCTCGCTCTCCCCTCCTACCTTATGATGTACCTACATGCACTCTACAAACCACAGACTTACCCTGCACCTAATTGGGATGATCCTTGCTTACTAATACATTGAACAACCATAAGGTATTTTAAAAATCCAAGCAGATAGAATGAGCCCACCCATCTAATAATATGAGTTGTGTTAATCGATGAGCTATTATCCCTTAGTCTGTCAATGCTGACCCCCGTATTATAGAGGAATTAAATTTGTGCGCAAGATCTATTATTTGATAAGGGAGATAACGGGATCTGTTAGTTCTTCTTGGGGGGGTCAGCATTTTACTGACAGGCTAAGGGATAACCGGCCAAACTTTCAAGGAGGCGTGATCTCGGTGTTAACGCACTCGGAGTTAGCCGTAGCCAATTATGTAGTGTTCTACACTGCGCACTCGATATCCTTGTGATTGCACCCACAAGAGGGCGATATACGAGGCCCATTTCCGGCTCCAATATATAGCGGTAAGAACTGCGGGCCTTCACAGCAAAAGATACATATGGCATGCCAGTTTTTGCAGATGTTTGAATTGTCAAATTCGCGACCTCGTCCGTGCCATTACTAGAATCGGTAACTTTCCAATAAGCAGCGAGTAATAAGCGCAGTGCAACCAAGAATTATCTCTCCAAGCGGCTATTTTATAACGTTTAAGATAGGTCACAGATTTGACAGGGTTCGGCGCCCGTGAGGGCGATAAATCATACAATATGGACCATTAATAAATCTAGACCATATTCCGAGGCGGTTTGGTTGGTCGGTTTGGGCAGCCGCCTGATATTCGTACTACAGCAAATTAATGACAGGAGGAGGCGAATCCCCCAGTCTGCCGCCTGGAGGTATTTTTTATCAGATTATCTTTCCGAGCTCCCAGAAACCATCAACTCCAAAACCGAGGCTGTAGCAGCCGAACAGGCCCTAATAGGGAGGGGATGGGGGGATACTGTTTCACTATTAGCATCAACCTCGCGGTCGCGAGATAAATACATGTATCTTAATATACTCCTTTTGATACATATACATACGTATTGTATACTGTCGGAGATGGCTGCGCTGGGATATATATTCCTTCTATATTTATAAAAGATAGGGCCACAGAAGAGACCTACATAAATATGTCTTGGTCTCTGCAATACCCATCTGGGATACTAGCACATCGAAGAAGAAGGGAAATTCCACTAGACACAGAATACGATACGTTACCCTAGTACAGTATCATATATTTTGTGATTAAATTAGACAGCGCATATAGATAAAGAGCAGTAAAAGGATTTGAAGTTGTAACAGCCCGGCTAGCAACTAACATATACGTCCATAGATATCCACCTCATTCGTTATAATTGTCCAGCTGAGACCGAATTATCCAGCTGCAGAGGATCCCATTTGGCTGGTTTGTAGAAGCACAGTCTGCCACCACCATAATTAAGCAATGATAGACTCCCTTAACCCGACAAACACATTTTATTCTTGATGGAGATTTGTACTCGTACATTCGAATGTGTCCTGCATCCTTTGAGGGGTATCTGTGCCAATCGAGACCGGGGATCGATCATAACTTTGTAGTTGTTTCTCGCCAAAAATCGTGTAACCACAGGTGGTTCATTGCAATTCGTCACCCGGCCAGCTAAGGTCTAATTGGATACATGTATGTAGGCATCAAAAAAGAAATGCCTGCATGCGTGTAGCTTACTCACTTATTAATCAAAGACCAGGTCGCAAAAACCTCTCGCAAAGCAATACAGCTGTCTCCAGTGGTTAGAGCGCCTATAATAGAATTTTCTCGTCGCCTACATAGCGAATGAAGCAAAACAATAGGCTAGGATAAAGATCCTATCAATTAGTTGAGCCTATTAGCCAGTAATTGCTCCTTCGCCACTAATTCAGGGGCGGCTGTACTCCGCACGTTCGTTATTCAATTCTTCAGGCTGGAACGTACAACGGATCCTTTGTTTGAGGGAATGCTCACGCCTGCACTCAATTGGCCGCCGTCGCCTGGGCAAGTAACACCTCTACTCGACCAATTGGAAATTCCGATTCCTTACGGTGTTGTTAAATTTGCACTTCAATCGGCGGCAGCACCATTCATTCCAGCCTTGTTTAGACAAGGCTGAGAAAAAACAAGGCTGACTCCACTGACCGGAAATGCGTATGCATGCATAGCAAGATGGGGGTTGCTAAGTTATTAGTACCTCAAGCCAGTTGGGAGAGGCTATGAAACCTACATGTATTCAGGGGGGTTTTCAGGTGCACGGTGCACTATGTGGTGACGGCCACTAAGTAGTTGCAGCTTCACCACGAAAGGGACAGAGTTGGCGTCGTTTTGAACTCTGCAGGTGAGGCAAGGGGAGAGAGATTTGGAACAAGTACTCAGAGTACCAACTTCATAGCTCCTCCCCCCCGTTTATTAGTATTTATTTGATTTTCACACCTAATTGCGCATGCGACTATCCTGAAATTATTCCCATTTATCATACAGTAGAAAACAACTTCCTCCCCCTTTTTTTCCTTTTTTCCTTTTTTTTCCCCTTACAAATGAGAAAGATCGTAGTGTGATACAAAAAAAAAACTATGAATATCAAGCTAAAGAAAGGGGGAAGGGGCGCATCTGACAGTAGACCACCCTAAAGCAAGTAAATGATCGAAAAAAAGAAAGAAAAAGCTCTCACCGGGTAAGACCACTCGAAAGTTAGAAAGACATATGCCAATTCCCCGCGTACACATAAAGAAAGGTTATTTGAAAAGTCCCAACTCAAGGGCCCCTGTCCGAATATGAATAACCATCTGATATACCACCCCACTGCCCCCCCCCCTCAACACCGCCCCGCCCCGCCGCCCCGCCCCTCCTCCTCCTCCTCTTGCGAACAACGTTTATCGAGATTATTGCTATAGATTATTGCATGCCTTCGAAGTTTGCCGCGGAAAAGAGATGTTGGTCGACCTCGAGCCTGAATGGTTATACACCCAGAACGGGCACTGTTTGGGGTTTTTGTCCGATGTTTCGTATCGCTATCCACCCATAGTACCCATTTTCCCGCGCTTGTATTGCCGCTTTCTATTTCCACTAACGCTGGGCTCAATTTGCGGTCTATTGCCGTCAGGGTCCCCTTTCAACTCTGAAGATGCAATCAAGACTTCGTCTCCTTGCCAATCGGGAAACCTTTGTTTCACAAGTGTAGCAGATGACTTGCGTTTGGTGGATGAAGGATCCCTCTCTCTACTCCATTCAGGTGCCAAAACCCGCATAAGAACCGACGCAGCTATTGCTGTAACACCGCGTGCATTTGCTTTAACTCTCATGTTCCGATCTTCGGTGATTAACACAGCTGGCTCAGCGTCTCCTGTGCCCTTAAGAGTCTGCCTTCGAATCTCCCCCTGCTGTTTTGTGGTTTGAATAATGATATCATCTATATTTCGTATATCCTCTGCGCTCTCAAGTTGCTCCTTATAGAACCCAGTGTTTGTCACGTTGTTGCCTTTGGCAGTGATGACCTTAATGTCTTTCTTTTCGTTTAGATAATCGTTAATTACCTTGATTGCAGCAGATGCTGCCTCCCGCACAGTTGCAGAATTCTTTGCTAAACCCACTAACTCTGTGATAACTGTAAACCGCAAATTAGTAACTTGTCTACGCACAGTGTCCCGAGGTGACATACCACAATTAGGGATGGTCACTGCCCAATTACCCGAGGAAACTATAAATTTGAAGGTCTCTGGATGGCTCAAAAGGAGATTGGTGTCTACTACAAGTACCTAAGTGGCGTCAAAACCCTGAGATCAGATATATCAACTAAACTCTAACTTACTGTGTATTGCGGTTTCAACGCTTCTGGGCCTTTAACAACAGAATGCACGACTTCTGGAGCCGCATCGGGTGTCCAGTTGGACTTGAGTTGTGCTTTTAGTTGACGCTGTTGTTCTTTAAGACGGCGAAATTCTTCGGATTGGTCCACAAGGACATAATCTTCATCGGATTCATTATCTTCATTCACATAGTCATGTCAACATTCAAATCCTGCTCAAATTGTTCTGGGACAAGACCGTCCAGATACATATAGCTAGAATGTGTTTAGCATACCTTCAGCAGTCATGTCAACATCCAAATCTTGATCAGATTGTTCTGGTGCAAGACCCTCGGAAGACAGACAGCTGGGCGTGGATAACGCAAGTTTGGCGTAATTTTTAGATTCGTCAATTCTTTGTAAGAGAGAAGGGTGGATCGAAAATTTTCCATTTCTGTATATCAAATAATCACCACTCTATAATCATATTAGTCACCAAACGATTCATGTCTATATTTATCCCACTCACAGCAGCAATCCTTATGGCAATCCAAAGAATTCTTTCGATCCTAATGTTTTCCATAGATGGTAATTCCATCAATCGTTCCTCGTCATCGACCTGAGCATCCTCAAACCAGCCCCTCGGAAAATAGGCCCGTGCCCAATCAAGTCCACGCAGTGTATAATCCTCTGGTAGCGGGCGTCCAACTCCTTTATCCGGGATTGGAAACGCTTCACACTCAGATTTGTCGGTCTCATCATTGGTAAGAGAGTTAAGTAGGGCAACCAACGCTTTCCATGGAAAGTCACTCTCTAGTAAACGGATCGCCGGCTCGGAGGATCTTATATGCAATATGAATACAAGCCAAAGATGGACATGGGGCAGAACGTTAGTTTCTCCTCTTTCTAGT
Organism: Morchella sp. 2018-W26; assembly: GCA_024713715.1. Lineage (NCBI taxonomy): Eukaryota > Fungi > Ascomycota > Pezizomycetes > Pezizales > Morchellaceae > Morchella > Morchella sp. 2018-W26. The sequence continues at coordinate 441,313 of JAMGYX010000016.1, forward strand.
GCAATTTTTAATATCTCATATGCTAGGCGCTTGGAATAGTATAGAGATATCTCTTGAGCTGTGAGGCCTCCCGACGAGGTGACGTCCCCGGGTTTATTTTGATACTCCCGCTCTAGTTTCGATACGGGTTGAAGCAGCGAAGTAACATGCTCGGAACTAGCTTCGTTCGGGACTGGTGGAAGAAGATCGAATTCGGCAGTATTAACATCCCCAGACGTATTTACAGAGGGGGTCTCGTCTGTTTCCTCTGTTCGGCGCCCTTGTCGCCAGGCCTGACGCAAAAGACTATCTTTTGCGCCATATTGAAATAAGCCCGTGATATTACACACAGCGATATATGCACCGGAAACCTAATCTAAGTTAATACGGTCTTCAAAAGTAAGGGGGGCAATATTGAATAAAAGGGGTGGTAAGTCCACAAACCTTCCATTTCGATTTAGAATCGCTTATATTTTTGTCCAATATGCCTAAGAAGTCGTCAAGTGCTCCCTCAAACCTCTCGAGATCAATATGCGTGAAATTGATGCCGTGTAATTGAATAAATGCGGTATCTACTGGCTGTGCCCGTGAGGGCCGGCTATCAGGCGCAAAGATTGGATCGAAGAGTGTAAGTATGCTTTCCCTAGACGAAGAGAAGGGTTGGGTCACGCCAAGACTCTTGCAGTAATAAAATAGTTGCTGCAGAACATTGGGCCTGGCCAAGATTGCTAGGTGATGATACAAACGCCCGACATATGCCGTTTTATCGACTGCTTTTGAATACCAGAAACGAGCGACGTTTGCCCACGTATCCCGGTCACGTACATCGTCATCTTCGATAGCCATACGATAACGGCCGAGATCGCCAAGACACTCGACCCAAGTGTCCGCAAAAATGGGCACGGTTTCGTATACTATGTAGCAATATCAGCACAGAACATGGAAATTATCGCAGGTTACTTACAAAGAGCCATCATGCTGTACGCTAGATAAATAAACGTCAACATGTGCTCCAGAGAGTGTGGTAATCGGTGGCGAAGTAGTTCCAGAAAGCTGTGTATCCCGTGTTTCCACATGCGCTCTGGCATCGAGTATCTCAGGGCTAACTTCCGTAAAGAAGGACTTGCACTAGGATGCTGCGAGGCAAGGAAAAAATCATGATGCTCATGCAGTAACGTTCTATGCAGTGCGATAAGCGCCTGCCACTGTTCGTTATTTAGTTTAGGGTGTTTATCCGGCTCTAGAGCAGCTGCGGCCTGCTTCTTATCGACCTCAGAGCATTTTGTTTCAACCATCATAAGCCCTGCGTAAATACCTTTAACTTCAATCACCAATTGCTCGGGACTGATTGGCCTTGTCTCAGGTTGTGAAACCATTCGCGGAAGATTATCATCTTCTTCTGTGGGGCTTGACTGAATTTGTTGTGCTTGAGTCTGAATATTATTTAATATCATTATTTTGCCACCTTCCCTACTTCTTTGTAAACCCGACTGTTGCTGCTGCTGCTGCTGCTGCTGCTGAATTGGCACAGTTGCATTCCGTGGCGGCTGAGCTCGGTGGTTGAACGGCTTATTATCTTTCTTTTTTTGATCTCTTTTAGGGCGGGGGTTTTGTGATGACCGGATTGCAGGAGGAGGATCCTCGAGCCGCTTTGAGGAGTCCTCTTCAACCTTGAAGGTATTTAGCGAGTCTCTCTGTGGGTCATACAAACGTCGCTGCTGTGTTGCCCTAACAGGCCCACCGCCTTCATCCTCACCGGGATGATCGAATTTATACCGGGACCGATCGAAATCGGGATCTAGGGACCGGTCGAAATCGGGATCTTGGGGCTGATTTTTCCTTGGCCGCGCAGAAACTTTACGGTTCATAATTAGTTCAGGTCTTATAGACTAATCACGTGCAATTCTTACTTGGACTTCCGATTCCCCTAGCCGCCTCGAAACGCTTTGGAGGTTGCGCCCGTGTCCGCTTCGGCGATTGGACTGCATGGCTCTCGCGAATTTGCTGGACTGGAGATCCTGTTCCCTCCATTGAAGAGTCCCCAGTGCGTTTGCGGCCATTTCGGGGAGAACGTGCCGTTTGAGATTGATCCACGTCATGCATTCGGACATCTGCGTCTTGCTCCAAAGTAATACCAGAGGTTTTTTGCTCGATTTCCTGAACTCCGGGGTGACCTGCAAGTTCTCCCCCACTTGGTAAAGCAGAACCAGGTGCCAGCCTCTTCTTTCGAGAGTGAGACTGAGATAGATCCGTTACTTGCCATTGGAAAGAGTTTTCCCCAGATTCCTGAGCATTAAAGCGTGTAGTGGTATCGATTCCCTTCTCAGGCACCCTTGAGCTTGCTCGTGCCGATGGATTTCCTGTATTCCTGTATTGGTTTCAAAGGGTAAGATAACGCCTCACGATTAGGCGATGGGAGCTCAAGCTTACCTAGCACTAAGGTGATTACGCATCACTTGGGTTATCTGCGAGTTGATATCTGTAGCTTGAGCATTGTTTGTACCCATTTTGAGATGGATGTGTTTGATGGTTGTTGGTGTTGCGGGGAGATGAATATCTTTTGCGTTCTTAAGTCAGTAAGTACATGTGTGTAGTAACGCGATTGCGGTGGCGTGCTGAAGATGTATTACGGGGTAGGAGAAAGTCTCCAGAACTATGACCGCTGCTACCATGGCCGCAGTTCTGGAGACTTTCCCCTACCCCCGTTGTAGCTATATTAATACTCACAAAGTCTGTTTTTAATATATCGAGCCCGTCAACCAATGCCTTTCTTCTGTACGACGAGTTTTGTATTTAGTGTATGATCCAGTTTCACCTAGTGCTCATTGCAGGATTTCGCGGATCAGAGTAGAATCTTTAAGAGTATCGTGGCCGGAGAGAGAGCATGGTAGCTACAATCATCCTTCAACCGAATCTATTATACGAAAAAGAGCAAGAGGCTCAAAATGCAAAGAGCATGCGAACCACCTTCTGCCGTGCGCACAGTGGTGCGAAAATGTGCGAATTGTGCGCACTGTAGCTTAGAAGGAGTATTTGTGTGCGAACATGTCTCATAGCCTGTTGCCTCTGCCTGCACATGTGGGGGCGCATACATGTAGACGCCCCGACAGGGGTTTCGGTCATCTTAGTTTAGTGGTACATGTGAGTGGGGAAACCAAGTTTGAGGCTCTTGACAGACATACTCAGTGGTTCCGGCTCTGTTCTTTAAAGCCTTCAAAGGACTTGACTAAAATCCCAGCCTTCCTCCTTCCACAGGGCCAACCAGCACACAAATACCCCCTCCCCCACATGTTTATGCCAGCCTGGATCATCCCAACAGTTTGCGTACGATGTCCATAATGCTATCCAACTAGCAACTTGAAAGTAAGTAAATTCGAAATGACCCATGGCCACATGCACATATTGAATCGACCAGAACGTACCGTTAGATTTTTTATATATATCTGACCAAGGCGAGGCAAACTATTGTGCTAAACATCCAAATTCGATCTAGGTGAACAAACACAATCAACAGGTTAGCCAATGTCAGTCACCACCACTGGACTTTTTAACTCTACTGGATGTTATACAATATCATCCTTTAGCTGTTTATAAGGTTTAAAAGCACATTGTTAAGGTTTGATTTACCTGTACTATATGTAGTACTGCCCTATTTGACGGTGGACCTATTTGGCCATCAGTACGTACGCCAATAATATTATAATTACTCTAGAGTACGCACCATTCATGTAGCTATGCCTTGTGTACCAGGAAAGACCACGTACAATTTTAAATCCTCCTAAGACATTGAATATCCCCTTCAATCTAGAAGCGTCAACTTTCCGAGGTGCACCTTCTGCATGGGCGCGAGGACGCCTAGTTGCTTACTTGGACCTATCATACCGGTACTTGTCGGCTAGAGGCCGACATCGCAGGTTATAATTATTAGCTTCCTGGTCTGTAGTCCAACATTAAAAACGAGCGGCGTTGGCTCTGATCCCTTGCTTATATGGTTCGCAGAAGGCGCAGTTTCTGCCTGAAATCACTCTCCTGTTCTGTTCCTCCACAGGCGTTAAAATAGGGAACTCCGGCTCCACCTTTCAAAATCCCTTTCCAGAACTACTAGCACCTCCACTCTAGTATATATACCATTAACATACACTCCATTAATCGGAGCCAAAACCCCAAGCACGGAATCATGGATCTAACTTTGGACAATCAACCACAGCGATATCATCTACTCTTAAGAGAATAGTAGCAGGATCCAACTACATGTGTTTACAACAACGCGGCTACATGGCTATATACACACTATTCGCATGTTTCATAGGTAGGTTTCTACTCTATGGTATTGTAGGCAGATCTCTTGTCGAGGAACAAGACAGAGACCAATCCTAGGGCTCAAAACAAGCAATGTCTTTGCATCTACCTAATGCTCCACACGCCCATGCATGCCGTATCGGTTATCTACATAGGCAAACATGAGAGACAACCTTGGATCGAGGCTCTATCCTGGCAAACAGACTTCTCTGCGTGTGCTGGTGTTCATTCTGAGCGTCGAAATCGTGTCCCGCCCTGAGAGGATACTGAGTATGTTGGTTCGAAGCTAGACTCTACCCGGATCAATAAATTTGCGCACCTCCCCCTTGCGTCTTGAGGTTGCATTTATCCTCCGGGACCATTCAGCTGGGTGTATGTCCAATCCGCCAAACTCAGCACAGTTTTCGTGCATCTTTTACCCGCACCTTTTTCTTTGCGGACTAAGGATAGCATTGGTCTAATGCTCGATTAAACCGGCCCGAGGCGGCATGATTTTCAATTGTACCAAGCTCTCCTGATATCCGGAGTGCTTGAGCTGTCCACTGCTACTGGCACACGATTCTTTTAATCACTCAGATAAAGCTGAGTTTATGAGCTAATGCAGGTACCGATTTATCCAACCCATATACTGAGTGGTTTTATTTGTATCGTAAGAAGACCAAGGGAACGTTAAATCGTCAGGTCACAAGAATTAGAAGTACGGAAACATAGGACGGAAAAAAACAATAAACTTTCGATCGATCGGCTCTGGTAGCTCATTAAATGAATCATGAAAAATCGTCGATATATAACAGTAAACTTTCGATCGATCGACCCTAATATAATAGCTCATGTAAAAATTCCAGTTAGTAAGTTCGTTTATTTTGCACGCGCAAAGGAGTCAGTAAACGAATTTATCAGTAAATGTGTAATTAGGGAAAATTGTAGACTACTTTAAATAAACTTACCCCAACTATAAAAAAACAAATTGTTTTAAAATTTACTACATCAGGGATTGCCCTGTGCTATTTGACATTGAGAGACCGTCTATAACCACTATCCCACCACTTTGATACAAATAATTAACTCTAGACATCTTTTTGGGAAAAACATCACAAAGTCGTAAGCAGAAAACTAGGCCCACTAGTAAAGGTGTGGGTAAGAACATCTGTTGATACAGACATCACCGATTACTTTGGTATGGGGAAAGGACCGATGGTGATATATCGATAACTCTCGATAGGTACACGTCGTTTCTCTTATTCTTCCTATTGCTCGAGTATCCGTCTGTACCGGACCTCAAACAGTATTTATCAAGGCGGTGTTCCCTTACTATTCCCGGCCCACATCACAACACCTAAAATGTCGGGGCAATCAAGCTCCTATCATTAGAGATCAAGTATGGGTTCCGATACGGGAACAATCTTTAATGGACGTATCGATCATGTCTTCTTAGGATTGAAGGATCGTAGGCTACACATACATACACATTTGAATTGAAGTATATACATATAAGGCTAATGCTAATTGAGTCTACACATAATATGGTATTGCACTAGGTAAATACGTTTACACAGCACTTTCTTGTATTACCGCTAGGCCTGCTACCCATCTCTTAGTAATGAAGTACTACATGTACATGTAGTTATATATATGTATATAAGACTCTCTGTCTAGAGATCTCTCTTACATGATTGTCCTAATCCTCTAGACCGCGCGGAACTTATATTATCTAGCTCATGCCTTAGACCAGTGTCAAGGGTGAGTAGAACGTAGCAATGTAAACCGCACCGCCCCGTTCTACGTACTCACTTAGCCTCACAGCTAACACCGGAGTACACACATACTTGATTACCGCCATTACTCGAAAAATTAGCTATGCATATGAGATCAAAATTGCTATAAGCAGACTTGATCTACACCCTTCAACCAATCGTGAAGGAGGTATAGCCAATTTTTTGAGTTTTTGCGGTACTTATATAATTATACACACACCCACGTACTATTGCATTTATATAGTTAATCTATACCAATCAATAGATGTATATTGGGTTTCTTATGATTAACCCACCTACCTAACCCTAAATCCCCAAATACAACCCCAGCCATGATTATGAGCCCCAACAGTTCAGGGCGGGTAGAGTTAAAAAGGCGGGTGCTTGCAGTTTCAGAACTATAGTCAGTGGCGTTCTATCCCTCGCCAAAACCTTACTACTTAATTCAGCTTACACAATAAGGACTGTTAAAGTGTGCGAATTCAGTTTCAAACCCATCACTCGAGTGTATGGTTCACATTCTAATAAGTTTGAGGCGTTTTAATTTTTGTGAGAACAAAGAATTTGGCCTGATTATACGTGGTCTTAGGGGCCGGCCGGCCGCGGGTGAATCAGGCCAAGGCGCCTCTTTATCAACTCGGACACTGTATGCGGGTCTCCTGGCAGGGCTGAACTGAATCGCGTTGGGTTTATGTATTTCCATATAGCAAGAGATTAGATATGTACTCCGGGTAGGCAAATAGAACTTGGACATGAGATTATGCAAGCATGGGCTCAATTTGCAGTTAGGGCGAATCGGCGACAGCTACCATAGGAGTTGGTGTCCAGGTTCTTACCTGAACCGAGTTATACTGGCTGCCATGGATTCATGAAACTATTTATCAAAGACATTATAAGCACAAGAATTCGTTATGCACTTGGATTACAGAGTACATTATACCGGCGGCCTTCCCCTTGATCACAATGACAGTTCTTTCGCATATATAAGTATGTAGGCCTATTCTAGTATTGTAAGGGCATTCATTGTATATGACTGATTATCATTAGCTAGCCAAATAAATGTAATACTACACGTCTCAATGTTGCTAAATATTTGTAAATTTGGGAGGTTTAACCATATCCATGCCCATATGATGTACATATGATTTTAAAATATTCCTAGGAGCACAAATAAAATCCGAGCCAGCCTTATCTTAGGCAAATAGTTAAGTACGTGTAATCTCAGCTATATAGGCCTCGGCGAATACTATATTAGAGGCATGATCATGAAGTTACGAGTATTCGCCCGATACATGCACATACTTAGGTACATGGTACATATCGGTAAGGTTTTCTCATCTTTTTATACATGTACTTAGGTACGTACATAACCAACGGGAAAACTCTCAGATATCCCGCACAGAAATTTAATTGATACCTAATGAATATCTATTGGTGAATTGTATGACACTGAAAGGTTCCATGACATGGCACGACCGGCCACAGGCGGTGGGATATATAATATTATAAACAGCAGTTAGCCAATTCCCTAGCTCCCACCTTTCCGGTCTTACTCACCGTAAAATAAAATCTGTTGATCGTTAGGTGCTGTTGCCACACATGATATCAGCAGACTTTTTCAGGGAGTACATAAAAAACCAGCGTATTTGATCATGTCTGAGGTTAGGTTCGACTGTCGAGATGCAGTACTAGAAGAATGTCGCACCTTCGGGCGTAGTGGAACTACATGTATGAACATTCTCGGCAACTGTATCCCTTAAACCCGAACTCTGTCGATAGTAAGACCAAGTCATTCAATATCAGCCGACGAGATATCCTTGGACAAGCATAGCTCTTAATGTTAACTACGCACGTGTCTCATTCATTATTCCCACATATTCATAGTGTAGTAGATACATATGTAGTACGCAATATGGCACAAGTACATGTACTTAAGTACTGGATTTAAGCGTCTTAGGTTTAGTATGGTTAATGAGCGTTTTGGGCCGGTGGCGATATGATGCGGAAATGCCCATCTCGATCAAAGACACATGTTATTGCATGTGTTGAAACAAATCATATGGTGATGAACCTACGTACTACATGTATTTACCGCCATTGCCGAGGATTATGAACTCATTAGCTGTATGGGCTGTGATATCGTGATCACGAATAAGGCCTCCGTACGTACATGTACTCTAAGCACCTACAGGTAACTATATACAGCCTTGTACTATACAAAGATATTTATACCCTACCCATATAATTAAGCCTGCGGCCTGGATATTACAATAACATGAGCGTTCTCCGGGGCTGTAGGTCTTTGAAACTTTATAGATAATTTAGATAGTTAAAACTGAAAGCTACATATTAAGGTACTTAGCTCTCGAACTCCGAACTTTAGATTTCCCAATATGCATGCATGGCCATGTGCGCATGCAGCCTTGCATGTTGAATTTATGTAAGCTAGATGACCAAGTTTATCCTTGCCGGCCGGTGGGAATATGCCAATAAGACGTGCAGAAAAGTAGGCAGAAATTAAAGTTGAGCCGCACTTCCTGTCATTACGTTTAGAGCCTCATATGCATATGCGGTTACACACACTGTATAATCATCCTGAACAAAACCTACAAGCGCGCACACTGGTCAAAACCCTTAATCCGCTGTTGCCTAGCTAGAAGGTAACGTGTATAATCAGAAGTACGGATTCAAATCCCTACTTGGCATGGTTCTGATATCTGCCAAATCAGGTATATATATAAAGCATGATAATATCGCCAACCACATACTTCAGTACGTACATGTACATGTACCAAATCGAAGGCACGTACTGATGTAGATACGCATGTATATACCAGTACATACAGTGTACGTAAAGAACTCTCCTATGATATATACAGCCACATATACATATACAATACCAGTATTGTATATGAAGTAGGCCAATTGATTCAAAGAGTGGTGAAATTTTGTGCCTCTATCAAACCCCGCCGGTTGCGCTGTGAAAATGACAGCGTATAGATTACAAAAGTGGGGTAGATACATGTAGCTATATATAGCGAGACTATAACGTATACGAGCACTACATGTATATTATATCCTTATACTAGGAGGTGTGCCTTGTATCGGACCGATAATCTTTCGTGATGCGTATATCTCTACAAGAACATCATTTATTTTGTATATCATTATAGTAGTTAATTTATATTCAGCTGATCAAGTATATTCTCTACAGTATTGTTTAAATCCTTGTGGTTTGTGCTTACATCTCGGAGCCGGCTGACTGGGGCCTTATAGAATAACGTGGTCTGAAGATTAGACCCGGGTCCGATATCATGCCGTCAGGCCCTCACTCGCAACTACATATTGATTTAGCTATAATCTCTTAGAAGCACTACTTCAGCTGTAGGCTGTGCACATATGAATTCGAGTACTACCCTACACAAGGATGGGTGTTAGTGACTAGATCGTAATCCGCAGTATATGTTTTAGTATAGTGGCATCCGATACTGAGTAGTTTCGTATATTCATATTCACTAGTGTGTTCTTGAAGAACTTAATCCACTTAATAGAATACATCGGTGGCTTGTGTATATACCGTCTTGAACTGTTTTGAGAATCTTCCAGGTTGATTCTCACAATCACAAACTATCACTCGTTTAGTGATTGGATATGCTTGTGCCACAGAGGGCCCCTAATCAGGCGTATGATCAACTTAAATGCTCTGGTATATACATGTAGTAATCCCACTAGCGCACTGAAATCGATTATCAGAAACGTAGGGTCTACCATCTGCATATACTGTAACAGCCGCACGATACTAGTGGGTGTACCTGTATATACGTATGTACCTACATTGATAGTACCGAGACAGAAAAAGCGCACAATCTACGTATACATCAATAGCTGTATGTGGGAGTACAAGTTTCTGTGGTCACCCGATCATCATGATCATAGCTCTAGATTCAAAAAATAGCTGGATCATATAAACGCACCGAATCAACTAGAAGCACAGCGAAGATATGTAGAGTACATGCCACCGTCGTTTGCGAGGGGGGATCGGCGGGAAAAAAAAAGATACTCTACTAGCCGTACTAGGTTAGTGTGATCAAGTAAACGCAGTTAACAGCCATGCCCGCACGGTTGTACTTCGGTAAGTGAAAAACCCTTCACGTAACCTTGGCAGAGTGGTGTCTTCTCACTTACCCTACACCCTAAGTACTTTTGATACCATGATAGTGGCCCCCCTGAGTGGCATGTACCTACCTCCGGCTAGCTAGTAGACGCTGATCTTTGTGTATGCCATAATATAGAAGAAGTAAAACCTGACTAGCTACATAGCTGGGTTAAACGCACATGCAGTTAATTAATCCCAAAAGCCGTGCAGAGTATATACAATGATGACTGGGCCAGCCGAGATCTCTAAAGCCATATGGTTATCTATCTTGCGTCAAGGATTCAATGTGCGAAATCAGACCAAATTCCCGAGATGTAAGGGCTAACTATCACCTTGATGAATTCTCTTGTCACATTTCCTGATTCCGTTGAGCCAATACATGCTGCAATCATGGAGGCGGTTTGAATAATGAGGTGGCGGAATGCGGGTTTATTCTAATTAAGACATTTGAAACAAGGCACTGCACATGTGCACATGTATTCAGAGATCCTAGAGATCCATGAATTTCTCCAGTACGTACTGCACTGCAGTGCGAAAAAAAAAAAAAAAAACGAGTTCTCATTTCTGATATTATCAGCTTGAAGCCCCGCGTCGATCCCGTAAGGCAGTCAACCGCGGGAACTCTAACCAAATTATATTTCTGAGATTCACTGAGGGAGCACAATTAAAATCCTATTAGTGGCCGCGGGATATTCATGAGCGGCGGTACACCTTGCATGCCTTGCAAAGTTGTTTTGTTGTTCTTTCCTTTTCTTGATTCCCTAAGCACGGACAGCGGGTCGGCAGCCCCAATTAATGCCAAGATCATTTTAGACTCCACTTACATATAGCACAATTACCAAGGCGATTAACGAAATATAAGCATTAATTTGATGCCTTCCGAATTTTCGAAAAAGTGATATCAATGGGCTTGTGCTTACCGGTAGCAGTTAGGGAGTGTCGGGCATACGATTTTATACTCAATTTGTAATTGCAAACCATTGTTATTCAAGTCGTGAAAGTTATTGTTTTATTAACGTTAATTAAATCAGGAAAGTCCATCGAGGCCATTGGGGGCTTAAAATTTATACTGAACATACCAACTTGTTGTAGCTACTAATTCTTAGAGGGAGTCACTTTAATCTTTGAACTAGAAACATCACTATCTTCCTTGATGCGGTCTTCGTATGACTATATAAAGATAATTATCCTGTATGTCATGGAGTTACTAGGAAGGTAAGAACTGTATCTTGTTTTATGTGATGTAACTCTAGAACAATCTTGGCCAAGAAAGAAACTAACAGACATAGATAGCAGCATCAAGTCAAAGATGCAGTAGAGTTGATTTTGAATTTAATATAATTGTAGATATTTTTGACAAATACTATATCGTACTGTAAAGACCTGTGCAGCGTATATATGTAACTATCAACTCAAGAAGTTAGCTCCAAGCCATCTCAATAAATGATAGTTTATGGACTCGTCTATATTAAAATATGAGAGAAACGTGGCTTATCTGTATGTGATTCTATAAACGCAAGACATTGTATTGGCGATTTGTAATACAGTGAAATAAAACGCGGGGTACTGGTGCAGAAAACATCAGTCGGGAGATGAAGAGATAATGTCACCTTGATTCCAACATTAAACCCCGAAATCTTTCTACTTTCTGAAGTCAGAGCTAAAACACATCCGCTCTTTTCGCACGAAAAGACTTGTTGGAATTTGCAAATAGAAGGCTCATTCCCCACCATAAAGATAGATCGGGAAGCTATATAGGTGGCGTTATTAAACATGGGATTTACGATTGAGTCGTGGGAGTTGTAAGCGGAAGATCGACAGGATATGGGCGCCTACGCTTATTTCGGTAGCATTTAATTCCACAATTAAAACCCCGCTTAAATATTCTCGCATCCGGTTAATGTAAAGGTTGTGGGTTGGTAGAGGTGATGCTGATATAAGATTGTCCGCACTGCACCGAGGGTCGCCTAAATCAAGAATCAACCACAGGGTCGACTTTCAATACACTCTGTACACCTGTTGTTATTGTCTTCTTTTCCTTTCTTAAAGCTGAATCTAGGATGTTAAATAACTCTAGCTATATCTAACATTTATGCATCGTATAACATCGCCATCGTTGACACGATAAAGAGCGTTGAAGCAGGTTCATGTCAAAGGGTAAAGGTACGTTAATAAGGCGATCCTTCTGTGCTTTTGGGATATAGTAGTAAGGTAGGGGCCTTATAGTTAAAGGCGCTGGACATACTGGCTTATGTTATGTAGGAATATATGAGTATTGGGCCCCGGGTCTCGAGCTCGATCGACAAGATTGACGAATGATTTCTAAATAACAATATCGATATCAGCAAGACCATACAATATTATGCTCAACAAAATACCAATTTAAATACCTAACTGGTTCTTGATGAGACGACCGAGAGGTGTGATATATGTCAACTCCTGACGGGAGATTGAGATATCAAACTAAGGCAACCGTTATGGGGACGACTGCACCAGTCATACCCGAACATTATACAGCGAGAAAAATTCTCCAACCTGGTCTTCAAAAGGCAAAGATTAGTGGAAGTGGATATCGAGACTTAGCAACACTATTGGGGGGGTTTAAGCCTTATACCAAGTCCTTCGCTATAGTAGGAAAGAGCGTACTCCCCATATGCTTTCATGATATGGTATTCTGCAGAAAGGCCTGATCGGCACCTTTCTACCTGAATAAGAGTTCATGCATGGACTAGCTAGGGCTAGAGTTAGTGTCGATAAAGGTTAACGTAGCGGTATCGGTGATCGGGAAGTAGCAACCAGCAGGTTCAGAGATACGGGCTATGTTTAAACATCTGATGCCCTGAAATTTCTATACATACCTCTAAAGAAGCCGGCCCAAATGTCAGCAGATCAATTTCACGTCATGGCCGACAAGAAGTAACATTTGGGGCTGTCTATAATCCGCCGAAAGATCCAATCGGAGAGAGCGAAGGCGATCCACGCATCTGAAGGCCTAGCAATTCCTGAATGATGAGTGTTCTCGGCAAGATGGAGCCTAAGAAAGCTACACACGTCAACTCAACTTGTAGCATGTTACATGGACCGATGGCTCGGAACGTGCCAAAATGGTATCTGACTCCAGTCATAGCATTTATGTCTTATCGTGACAAATACAATCTAGTCCTCAGGGTAGCACGTGGTTGGTGTTCTGGCCACTTATGTTATAGGCGCCTTGCACTGGCCGCGAGCTAATACGACCGCCAGGGTGTTCGGTAAAAGAAAGCATCCTGGTTCAACCAGGAGCAGGGTCTATTAAAATTTATAAATCTCATCAGAGCATCTTGGACGTTATTTTGTTGGTGCGGTCTCTGCTTGGCCTACGTACCGCTGTAAGGCTATTGTTTGCTTTAACAAATGGTATTGATTATTTCCAAAACCGTTTCAAGTCTAGGCAGTCTTCTCATAGTACTATCCAGCAGTCAATTAACATGAACAACCAGGTCAAGAAAGATCTGACACTACCTTCGTAGCTAGCTGGATAGGTCCTCCTGTCCAAGTATAAGAGTACTACTTAATCAAACCTTTGAGAGTACGATCAGTCTCTAAGTTATAATAGCCCCGCTATTAAAATCTAAAAGATACATACTTGCAGCTCTGAAACTACCTCGATTGAGATGGGTTCTGTTGCAGTCTGTTGATGGCCTTTGCTTTGCAATTGTACTCGCACTAATATTAAACAGGAATAGGTATTCAGATATAAATTAACATGAGCTTAGTGATACTCCTCAATCGAAGGTGTGTTCTTGAATCTTTGGCGGAGACTGGAATGGCAAATGGCAAGGAAAACATAATGGGTTTAAGTATCCATTATGTCCGTGGGCTAGAGTTTCGTTAGTTTATACGAGGGATAAAGCTCGTGAGTGAACAAATCAGTACTGGGTAGATCCGTACTGTAACATCTAGGGGTGTCTTCTAAACGATTATACTCGCTTTGCGGCCTTTAGAATTCTGGGGTTTTAATGGGGATTGACCCTGGTGTTCGACTCCTCTTTTAACGATATCACACCCTGCAGATCCATCCAGTACGCTTTTGTAGAGATTTTGCGACCGGGCTCGATGCCACCGATAACTCAAGGCAGACCTACATCAATGATAAATCTGTTACTTGGTAGTATTTTGGGGATTTATAGGGTGCACTAAGGATATTGGCAGAATCTTAGTGATCCGTGCTCAAATACATCAGAAAATGGTAAGAAAACTGGCCCGGTACCATTGACTATTTGAGCCCGGATTTAGAGAAGAATGCCCCTCGATTTCTGAGCTTGTATGAGGTCTTATGTATGGATCTGGTATAAGCCTGGTTAATTCGGTGAACGGTGGAATAAGGTGAGTGGGAGGATGTGTGCGTGATACCATTAGCTAGGAAAGCCTGCTTTATTGTGTAAGGGGCAGAGAGTAGAATTATTTATTACCCATTACTGAGAAAAGTGGGCTAGTTAATGATTTTGTCAGCCTAGTATAGAATAGTCAACCTAGAAAGCATAATTAAGCCTTACCAAATCCGCATCCCGATCGTCAGTAGGATAATCCCCCATATCAAAAAAGATGCTCCATAAACTAACTTGGTATCTTTAAACTCATCTAATATTGTTGGAGTAGCCTATACCCTCATTCCTCACCAAGCGAGTTCACCACCCACCGAGTGTGAGGTCCTTTCATCGCAAAAGATGGCCGCTAAAGCTGCAGCCAAGAGATATTTTGGCAGGAATTGGGTGCTGCACTCGGTGGGTGGTGAACTCGCTGGGTAGGGAACGAGGGTAGCTTAGATATGGAGACGTGTGATTACGGAGCTCCCAAGGATCAAGGCCTAACAAAAAGATGGTTGAAACGGGTGAAAACTTCGTTTTGGCCTGTTGCCAAACGGGACCTAAGTTAGGCACCGATCAGAGTGCGGGTTGGATCGCTCTGATAAACTTGCCCTAGAGGTCGGACTGTGGATTTCGGCTCGGGGACTTTCAGCCATATGCATAGTGAGGTACGGATGAGGGTAGTTCTGGATTAAAACTGTCGCAGTTCGCCGTTAATGCAAGTTCTTTCATTATTAATCCAAAGTATTTATCGGAGAAAATTAGTAATACTAACTGGAAACATGGGCAACACATAATACGTACCAAGTAAACAAGAAGCTTTTCTGGTGTAGATATACAGCCCCTATACGTCATGCTAGGAAGGTAAGATTGGCCAATGTTGTGTATGTAGTCCTTGAAATCCTGAAACTAGACAGATTTATGACAGGTCTTGAGGTTTGGGGATTTAACCTATTATTCCGTAAGAGGTACAAAGGCTAGGGGCTTTTTCTGTCTCCATGAGATAACTTATGTAACGTTTGGCTTTCATCACTCTACAAGACGATGACAATCTATTTAGATTTAGTGTAGAAGCTGCTTGCCTAGTTTTGTTAATCCATCATAGAATATCTGTGGGATTTAAACGCACAGGGCTTTAAGAATTTGAATTGCAACCTTTCTGTACACAGCCATGCTTGAATTAGTATATAAAATGATCCTTAAAATACCAGCAAAATGCTGTTTTTCGACTCAGAAGCACTGTATTGATTGATATTCGATAATTATAATAGCGTTGTCGATCAGAACCAACTGCTTCCAGTAGCCGTGTTATCCAATCTTGTTCTAGACTGGGTACCCGAATGGATTTGGGGCCGTGGAATTTCTGATTTCTTGAGACACCATAAGCTTACAAGGGCCCAAACATTCTGTAGATAAGAGTTTTCTTGAGATGAAGATTATAAAATAGCTCGAGTAACCTTGAGTAAAAACTGGAGTAATCAGCCGGCACTACTTCGATGTTTAGTCAAAAGAATCCATCAAATGAGAGTAACGCGGATTCTTTATGTTCATCAATAACACAGTATAAGATACAGGCCTAAAAGACCTTCTAAAGTGGTGAGTATGGTGCTCTCATAGTTTAGCAGTCTATCTTCCAGGAGACTCACCAAACCACTATAAATGGATATAAGTCTTTTGAACTGATCTGATGATACGCCCCCCCCCCCCCTCCGAAATTTGGTTGATGTTTCTACTGCGTGAGGGACTCATGATCAGAGTTGGCATATCGGTCTAGAAAAGGTACCAGGCTCGATAGTATAGATGATGATGATAAACAAGAGTTTAAATTGGTCACGGAAAGGAATGAGTAAGAGCGGAGGCATCTAGGTAGCGTTCCGTGCATACGTACATGTAGTACATACCTACCTGAAGTACTCTGTTTCGGTACTGCACATACAAGTACCATAGATACTCGCTAGCCCCGTTTGCACCAAGAAGTACTCAAAGTGTTGTTTTCTTGGTGCGATAAAGGGCAACAACGCTAGCATTAAATACATGTATTTACGGTACACAGCATATATCCTATGCAGATACTAAGCATTGTATCGATCCGTTAATTGGTCTTAAATCCCTGGCTACCACCAGGTAGGATCCGTAAGCGAGTAATAGAGATATATTTCTACACCAAGCAATCAGATAATTTCAAAACGTCATCATGAGATGCAGCCCCACGGCTCGTGTAATCGACTAGAGTACACAGCAATGGGGTAGAAGTACATGCATGGTAAGAGTCTTATTGGCTAGCCACCTAAACCCTGTTTCTACATCAATTCTCCCCGGCCCATCGCTGTAGCATTAATGTAATCAACGGCTCTTCTAGATCTTCGATGACTATGCATATATATATCATACATTCTAGACTAAAATCTCCGTATCTGAATGTACCGTACATGCATACACCTATGGTGAACAGCAAACTGTCTGTACATGTGGTAACTACAAGTACAAATAAGTATCTACATGTACTCAGTTTTCAGATGGGTGAATATACTGCAGCTAAGTACAGTCTTTCACCGTCTCTTGACGAATACTGCCAGTACGTTGACGAACAGGGATTCCAAGTATGGCAAGAAACAGTCAAGCCAACCTGCGAGATCTCGAGTCCTTTTAATCTCTATTGGCCTAAAGTACTCTGTTCGTCAACTGGCGGTATTCGTCAAGCGACGGTGAACGACTGTATAAGTACATACTTACGTCATGTGTGTAGTCTCGAGGCAGACTATAGAATCTGTACACGAGAGTATACGTACATGTATATTGCAAGCAGTGGTTTAATTTACAGTATGATGTTTATGTCCTAATCCGCCTCGAGTATGTGTGCACCTAGAGTAGAGTGCCTAATTAAATACTACAGATGTAGCTATATATAGAGGTAAGTCTGTAGACACCTACTGCCATACATAGAGAGATTTAGATGCTCTAGATGATTAATATTGCGGTTGTAGGCACTTAGTAACCGGCAGCACGAGTATGTACATAGAGCATTTCTTCCTAAACGCCATAAGACATCTAGCCAAGGAAGACACCAGAGAGCTAGGCTACAGTCCGAGTTGCTCACCTACTGACGGTGGATCCTGCCTGATGGTTTTGTTTGCAGTAATCTGCCCTTGGCGTCCAGAACCTGGCTCTGTTATTGGCCTCAAATCCCTGATCGCCATCAGATGGGGTCCGCCTTCACTCCGTGGGTGCCTGTATATATATGCTAACGAGCTCCGACATAAGTCTAGTGTAGTCCGACCTCGCCCTTGACCCAGCCCCCGAGAGAGTAGAAAACGGCTGTCACACTTCCGGGAGCAGTTGAACAAGTTCACTCTGTGGTATTATATAATTATTCTTTCTAGCTAAGGAAGTTTTGGGCCTTTTTCCATTGTGCATTATCGCCAACTGTTGGACTAGGTAGCTATAGCTATATATAGGACCCGGCCTCATATGGGGATTGGTGCTATTAATCCTTTGTCCAAGGGCATCGGCCATGGGCTCGACCGATGCTATATACGGGGGGGGGGGGGACTTTAAGAAAATCTACACTTAGGCATACTGGTCAGCGGGGGTAGTCAATTGATCAAGTAACAGCTAGGTTTTAATTTTAAATGCCCTTTGTATATATAGAACGACCAAACGATGGCCTCCTCCGAGGGGGGTTCTTTCATAATAAAATTCAGATGCAACTGCACCTTCTATCAAACCCTAAATATTCTAGCTAAGGCATTAGTGGTTGAAAAAACTACGTGTGTTTGTTTTGGGGCCACTAAATTTCTTCAAGCCACATATGTACCTCCAACTTCGCATCGGATCAAGCCACAGTGGCTGAGAATTGACCTTTAACGCCCAATAGAACCCGATTGCCGCGTGCAGCAGTAGGTACATGTAGTTGCATGTTTGTTGACACCCACCGTGTTACTCTTTGTTGATCTCTCTCATAGAAGGTTCCTCTAACACTTCCAAACTCCTTTTAAAGCCCGCCCCGAGCATTGAGCGAAGAAGGAAGTGCGGATTGAATTGAATTCATCCCGACGCTCCGACATTGTGAGTTCTCCCACCACCAATCAATCTTGTTATTGACCATTTTTATACTTATTACTCTTGGTTGTTTTGTACTCTATTGTTGCGCATGAGTTCTTTGTTTGTTCCTTCACCCTGTCTTGTCGTATCCTTTTTAAGCTGACATCACCGGTCAAGTGCCAGCATTCTGTAACGACTTCAATAAACTTGTAACCCCATTCCCATAACACAAAGCCCTCGCTATACAGCCCCCCCGCCCCCACTGCAACAATGGCCACAATTTCTCAGCAGCAGCAACAGCCATCTTCTCCCCCATCTATACCCTCACCGCAGGCCCTTGCATCTCGTGGTCGTCGCCCCGCACTAATACCCCACAATGCCGATCTCGCACTCTCGCTCTCAGCCGCTGCCACAGCCCTAGGGATGGCCTCTTATTCCCCGAACCGTGCACGAGGTACTAGCGGTAATAGTGGAAGCTTACTATGGGTACTTCCGTCGTCGAACCCCCCGACAGCCGCGTGGTCAGGGGATTCGTTGGAGGCAAGGTGGAAAGAAGACGGTCAAATGTGTGATATCGACCTAGATGATGATCAACGGGAAGCTGTGAGGAGTCTTGTCGTTAGGGATGTATTCTCATGGGTATGTGGACTCATTTGAGGGACTGATTGGTCAAACTGTTGACATCCACAGGTAAATGAAATGGACAGTGATCAGCCACGGTCTCAACTGCAAAAAACAAAAATACCAGAGACTGCTCCTACATCCCCGATGAGCGGAAACTTCCCCGAGGAATTGGACTTCCGGCGGCGTCGGCTACAGGAGGCCGAACGAGATATGGGGAGCAAGCGGTAAAGGTCTTACCGTTTCAACCATGACCAAAAAAAAAAAAAAAAGACAAAAAGATGATTGATGATTATGACATTGACGAATGATTATGTGTGGACTATAACGTATAACGATTATGATTATGACACTACGATAACGACTTAAAATGCCTTAACGCTTTAACGCTTTATTTATTTTCTTCTCATTTTTCTACTTGCATTCTGGGGCAAGCATGTATGTGTGGTTCTTCTTTTTTTTCTTTCTCTCCCCTTTTCATCTATTCCAATTTACGGCATTTCCCGCCAACATTTGGGAGTTGTTATAATGCTTTTGCCTAGTTTTGGTTCTTAGTTTGTATCCCGGTGTGGTTCTTGGAGAGTGACTGGGGGGGGGGGGCATTATGCCTAGAAAGTCCTGTATAACACTACAAGACAGGTTTAGGGCACATTTTTGTTATTATAAATTGATTCTGAGGTTAATTGGTTGGCTGTAGACTTCACTAGCCGATCTTACGGGTGCCTACTTATATAGATTGAGGCATCAGAGGAATAAATCGTTTTGAGTAAATAACCCTGAAAGACCTCAAGTCTGGCCTAGTCCTGTACGTGTAGCGGAATACTCAGGTGTTCAAAATATGACATGTCATGAGCAGGTTTAGCCGATCGAGGCATGTGTGTGTGTGTTGCCTAAACAGTGGCGTGTATTCCCCGCACATCGACCCACCACCCACCCTCCCCACCCTCCCCCGCCTCTAGCACTGAACGGCTTCTAGGATCATGAATTATCACCCGCCCCAGCGCGCAGCCGACTTTTGAGAAAAGGTAGGAAATAGCCGTATTGAGGGTGGAGAAGTCGGTTTTATGTTTGAAGAGGTCTTTTTCATGTGGGGTCGGTTGTGGCCAATTTTGGGGGGCGGGACTGGAGGAAGGTTGGAGTATATATATATGTAAGCAGCAGGCTGGGCTGGAGAGAGGTTTTTTATGCCATAGTTTATAACTGCACGCAATGTTTTGTACCTTAAACAAATACAACTGATTAAAAAAATAAAAAAAAAAAAAAAAAAAAAGGCTGGGCTGGAGAATAGACGTAGGTTCAAGCTTTCACTGGCTCAAGAAGTATCTATTTTAAAGGCCCAAAGATCATGGCGAGTAACGGGAGCGTATTGTACATGTACGTGTCCTAGCTATGAATCTGTTTGTCTGGGCCTAAACAGCTAGCAGTGTACATGTTGGAATATCAAAATGGTCTGTTGGGTAACTTAAACTAATCCAGTACTTGAAAGACATAAGTATATAGCTGGCTGGCTCCACGAAACACCTCCGCAGAAGAACGACAACCCCAACTTGTAGTGTGGCCCATGAGGACGAGTGTATTTATGAGACCTTTCAAAGAGGGTTCTTGGCTATACCCAGGAGGGTGAGTCCAGCAGCCAAGATTGAGGGATATTAGAGTTATCTATTGATGTGATCCTGTCTTCGAGGATAAAGTCAGCGGTGGCAAGGCGCTTCAACCCTCGCCTTAAGCGTCCTCGTGCATGTGGGCCACATTGAGACTTTGGAGAAACAATTTATAAAGCGGCCAAGGCCTTGGGTTTTTATATTTACAGTATTTACAGCAGGAGCAGAGAACGGGCTAAGTGATTGCTTGAGATGTATACACTTAGGTTCTAGTAATGGCTCGTGGAAAAGGCCACTGTATACCGCAAATTGAACAATGCCAGACCCGACATTTGAGGTAATATCTGAGCACCAAAGGTTCCTAACACATAAGTTAAAATAAATACTGCATACTAGATAAAACTGCCGGCTGTATTCAGTTGCTGTTAGCTCACCAGTTGATGTAGAGATTTTAATTGCACGGAAGTTGTTTGGGTTCTGTTCAGATATAGTGTTAGTAGTATAATAGGGGCTAGTATGGCCTTGACTGGCCTTATAAGGGATACGGGTATTTTTTCTAGTCGGTACGGGTCTAGATGAACAAACAGGCCGGGTCGTCGCCTTCTCTACATACCTCTAATAATTGGTGTTTCGTATATATGTACCTACATAGGTACGTGGTTCCTTTTACCTTCCAATTGAGGTTAGCGGTGGTTATAACGGAGGGTGGGCGGCGGGAGTTTGTGGGTTTTTTTTGTAAGCTTGCATCTTCCCTAAGTTTGTTCATGTCATGCCAGCCTTGCGGTCCAACTTCAGGGCCACGTTTTCTCGTCAGTACGTGGAGCGTCTTACAGTCGAACCTCTCTATCCAATAAACCGTCGAGACAATGCTGACACCCCTTCGATTCCCAAAATGCCAGCAAGTGGCTAGTGTTAATAAATTCTGTGAGACTTGTTGGTGTCAACATCGACGGTTTATGGATCAATAAAGGACATCGGGACTAAAGATTGGTACGTACTCTTATAGATCTAGAGCGCTCGCCCTTATACTCAAAGTGAATTTGTATTGACAAAGCCCAGAAGGACCGTAAACAAATACCCTTACAGGGTGACTATTCTCAAGGGGTTAGTTTATACCTTTACGACTATATGTCGAAAGGTCCAACCGGGTCTGCCGCCCACGCCACTATTATCACCTCCACGCGCGATACTTCACCAACTCTACATACCTTCTTCCCCCCCCCCCCCCCCCCCCTCTCACTGCTCTCGTCAGAGGTTTTACCAAAAACACCACCTCTTAATCACAGCCGGTCACTCGATTACTCACGTGACTGACCCGTCACGTAATACAGCTACACGTCGCCCTTGCACATCCACCACACACACACACCAACCTCCCTCCCAGAAGCTGAAAATGCCATTCTCCGTACCCTCCGCAAGTCCATTGACACTTGCCGCTGCCACCGCTGCCGCAATCACCATACCTTCAGCAGTCTATAACATGTTCTGGCGAGAGAACAAGCTCCCTGTTGAGGGGCGGGTATGTCCCCCCTACCCTCCTAGCTATGTAGATTTGGTGCATTGCATATATATATATATATAAAAAAAAGATAAAAAATAAATAAATAAAATCTAACACCTCAAACAGCTAGTAGTAATTACCGGAGGCTCCCAAGGGATGGGCCTCGCCGTCGCCAAACTCCTTTCTCGCAAAGGCGCCCACGTCGCCATCGTCGCCCGCGACACCACCAAGCTCGCTTCAGCCCTAACAGAAGTCGAAGCTGCCGCCCTCAATCCCGGCACGCAGAAGTTTATGTTTGTCAGCGCCGACCTCACCCAGTCGTCCGAATGCGTCCGCATGCTGGACGAGATCCGCGCGTGGCACGGCGTCCCGGACATTGTCTGGACCTGCGCGGGCTTCGCCGTCCCCGGCTTCTTCAAGGACCTCTCCCCCGCCGAGCTCGAGGCCCAGGTCCGCACAAACTACTTCTCCGTCATGTACACGGCACACGCCGCCATCAACCTCATGATGCGGTACCCGCTTCCCCGGGGGGTCCCCCGCCGCCACCTCGTCTTCACGAGCACCGTCATGGCGTTCTACACCATCGCGGGCTACAACGCGTACTCGCCGGCCAAGGCGGCCATCCGCACGCTGGCCGACGGCCTGAGGCAGGAGTGCATCCTGTACGACATTGACGTGCACTGCTGCTTCCCGGCCACCATCTACAGCCCGGGCTTTGAGATTGAGCAGACGAAGAAGCCGGAGCTCACAAAGATATTGGAGGGGAGCGATGAGGGGCAGACGCCGGAGGTCGTGGCGGAGGCGTGCGTGAAGGGGTTGGAGAAGGGGCAGAGTCTGGTGGTGACGAACCTCTTGGGGGAGGCGATGAGGGGCGGGTGTTGGGGGGGCAGTCCTAGGGGGTGCTGGTGGTGGGATACACTGCTGGCGTGGGTGGTGACTGTGGTGTGGTTGGTGGTGGGACGCATGATGGATGGTGATGTAAGGAAGTATGTCAATAAGCGCGGGATCCCTATGAGGGGGAAGAAGGCGGCGGGGCCGAGGGAGGGGGGCATTGGAGGACCGGGGGAGAGGACGCAGATGTTTTTGTAGGTAGTAGTTAGTTGTGGTGTGGTGGTTATGGTGGTTTGGGGTAATAACAAGTCTATAGAATACAAGAACCTACATGATAGCGCATTGCGGAAATATAATGAATTATCTATTTGACTGATGTATTGTTTTTTGTCTTTTTAGATTTTATAGTTACGCACCTTACAGCAGAGTGTAATTGGAGTGGTCGTAGAGGGGTAATGAGTGATATTTCGTGTTTTTAATACCTATAGCATCCGCAGAGCTCTGTAGCTAGAACGGAAGGGAGGGGAGCTTGCCCTACATGTAATTACATGTAGAGTAAGCTCTCACGGAACCTCTTTTAAAAAAAAAAAGTTAAAATTCTAAGTTTCCTCTCTAAACACACACATATTACTCCCGTATCGATGCACATCACTCACATCCTGTGGGGGGACGAGTTGTATATGTCGTTGAATCTATGATCTGGAGGTGAGTACGTATATACATGGGAATCCGGCCCCCCCCTGGAAATCACCCTCGTTTCCGATTGGACTACATGTCAAGTACTTGACGCTGACTCAGCTCAGCCGGGCTAAAACCGGTTTATTTGTTTGGTTTGTTTGATTTGTTGATTTATTTGATTTATTTGATTTATTTGATTTATTTGATTTATTTGATTTATTTGATTTATTTGATTTATTTGATTTATTTGATTTATTTGATTTATTTGATTTATTTGATTTATTTGATTTATTTGATTTATTTGATTTATTTGATTTATTTGATTTATTTGATTTATTTGATTTATTTGATTTATTTGATTTATTTGATTTATTTGATTTATTTGATTTGTTTGACTCATTCCTTATTTGGTTTATTTGGTTTATTTGGTTTATTTGGTTTGTTTGATTTATCTGATTTATTTACATATAAAAGTGGTTTCTTTGCACGCAGTTTATGCCTTTTCAGGTGGATAAACCGTGGTTTCATTTTGTGGTTTTGGGATCTGCCCATTAGACGCAACACACTCGAATTTGTAAAGCTACCAGTGCCTTAGGATTTTGAAGAGGTTAGAGGCCAAAAGGGCCAGTACTCTGTAGCCCTAAATTTATGGTTTATCGCGACCAATACCATACATGTACATGTAGTTAAGTATTGTTTCGTCGATCTATCCTTCTAGCGAGCATGGAAGCAATAAAAAAACACAATTAAGTACGTCTCGGTACCTGCACATCCGGGGAGAAGATTATATACTTATGTACTTGCATATAGAAAAATACTTACGCAAGTCCGGCCCTCGTCGAGTCGTCAGCTCCACGCCGGCCAATATCCGGGAACAATAGTGACCGGGAATAGATACAAGTATGTACTTGTGGTACCGGCTACTTTGAGATACGTTGCCAAGCCAAGACAACATGCATGCGCAATGCGACTCCCCCGGTAAGTTATGTAGATTATGTTACTTACTTTACATACTGGGACCCTAAAAGTTAACACCTCTCCTCTCCGCCTTCCTGGTCACTCACTCACCTCCCCCCACTCTCTTGACAGACAGTCAGATCAATCTTTTTCTCAACTTCTGCTGTCTGTCTGTCTGTCTGTCTGTCTGTCTATCATCTCCCTCTCCTTCTCTTCTTTCTCTACATTCGCTAGGTGTTGTTGCAACTGCTCGGCAGTTGTTTAGTTACTCGGCCTCCGGCGAAGCTCCTCTCTCCCCCTTTCGCCCTGGACAATGGGCGACCCCGTCCCCTTCACGCCGCCAGCGACATTCCCAATTGACGTTCAGCAGCTGCTTCAACAAGCATCTGTGAGCGTGGTCCTCACTGCGATAGTTGGGCTCCTAATTGTGGGGGTATTTGCGGTTAGTCCCAACCCCCCACCTCTCCCTCCGCGCCCACAAGCTCCCCAGCTCTCTAATGCCAAAGAACCTTACTGACATACTGTTCACTTACATATAGTCCTATCTCCTTATTCTTCTCGTCGCGCATACCCCCCGCCCCGCCACCACCAACGAAAAATTCTACATCAGTACAACCCGTACAGGCGCTGCGACCGCACCCCGCCCCCTTCCCGACATTTTCGCCCCGGACTCCAAACCAACACTCGCCATATCCGTTGTTGTGCCCGCCTATAATGAGCGCGAACGCATCAGTGAGATGCTCTCCGAGGCCGTCGACCACCTTGACGCTGCGCACCGCGGCCGCTGGGAGATCCTGATTGTCGATGACGGGTCAACGGATGGTACTGCAGACGTGGCGCTGAAGTGGGCGGGGCAGCGCATGGCGGAGAAGGGAGATATCGAAGAGGGTCAGGTGCGCGTCTGTGTGCTTGAGAAGAATCGAGGCAAGGGCGGCGCAGTCACGCACGGGATGAAATATGTAAGGGGGGAGTATGCGATCTTTGCGGACGCGGACGGGGCGAGCAGGTTTAAGGATCTGGAGGCACTTCTGAGGGATGTAAAGAAGGTGGAAGTGAAGGGGTACGGGATTGCCGTGGGAAGTCGGGCACATATGGTCACCACCGATGCGGTCGTTAAGGTACCCCCCATCCTCCCCATAATTGACACACACAACTAATAAAACCAGCGCTCCTTCATCCGGAATTTCCTCATGCACTCCTTCCACACTCTTATCCGCACATTCGGCATCCGCCACATCCGCGATACGCAATGTGGCTTCAAGCTACTCTCGCGTGCGGCCGTCAAGGCTGTCTTTCCATACATGCACACCGAGGGCTGGATCTTTGACATTGAGATGCTGATCCTGGCCATGTACAAGGATATTCCAGTCGCTGAGGTGCCCATCACGTGGCATGAGGTTGGCGGGAGCAAGGTTAGGCTTGTCCAGGATAGTCTGCGCATGGCGTGGGATTTGGGGGTTGTAAGGGCGGGGTATTGGTGGGGCGTCTATAGGGTGGGTGAGGGGGGACTGAGGGTGTAAATGTTATTTTTTTATTTTTTTTTTATTTTATATATCCTTTATTTCGTTCTTTTTTCTTATTTGCCCCTTTTTTTGTTCAGTGCATGCAGTGAGTGGAGTAGAGTGATATCAGATAGCAGTTTTGGGGGTTCTTGTACAGAATCAGACGGACAGGACAGGATGGGACGGGATGGAACGGGACAGGACGGGATGGGGCGGGTAATAGCACCCGATAAAATACATGTAGACAATGTAGATCTAGACAGATCCTCGGTCTCTCTTCTACATTGAAGGACCTTCTTCACCTTTTCGGGCTCTCGGCTGCTAATGCGCGCATGCCGAGCACCCCCGTCTGCTTAGTAATCCGCCGAGCGAATTTGACCGAGTGATAATCCATGACTATCTTATGGGGTCGGGTCATTGGATTAGCTACATGTATTGTATGTAGCTGGGCAGGCGAATGTACTATACGTGAGCTGGTTACCCTGCCCTGTTCTTGTCGGGGTGCATTAGGTCTACATTAGGGTATTCATTTCTGCATAGAAATACACGTCACGTGCGCTTATACACAATTTGCCCGGCAAAACAATCGGCAATCGCAGATAAACATCATCAACCTAACAAAGATGGTTGGTGTATGTAGTACTAAGCAGAAACCTTAAATTAATGATAATAGGTACTTATATCCATACCTTGTCCCAAAATATGACATGTGCACTTGGCCAGGGCGTAGGGAGGTATACTATTCAGCTATATAAGTACTAGCTGGCCATGGCCCTTGGAAATATCCTAATCTATACCATATAAACGGCATTACAATGCACCGCTATAAAGGCACATATTTCTAGAAGTGAATACACTCATCGTATGTACCTACGTTTACATATGCAAACTACACGTGGTGTAGTGGCAATGGGGGTTATGTTGTGTGTCAGTATTGCCAAATTACCTACAGCAGATATTGCGACTCCCTAGTTAGTTAGGGAGTTGCTCTCTATATGTGTAATTCGGTGGCGCTGTGCAAACGATTGTAAGCTTAGATCTAGATTCAAGACGAGACAGAGCTAGGTCAAGCCTTAAGTTTGTCTCTCGTCCCTATTGCGAGCCTGTACCTGGCAGTATTATTAAGTTTAGGGCGATAGCAGGTTTCGTTAAGCGGCGTATTGTGACGAACTATTTGTTGCAGATCTGTGTGTGACTATTTTGTCTTTCCGTTGGAGTTAGGTAACTATACGCTCGAAGTGCTATGTACAAGGTTGCTTCTTTACTCAGCTCCGGACACCAACTCAGTTTTCTACTCAACTGCATAGTGTCCCCGCGATATCTGCAGATGAGAGGTAGCACAGATCGGGGATTCGGCTGCCCGCTTCCGAGGGGATAACCGCCAGACTAGGCTCGTACCCAGCTCTCCTACCGGCTAGCAGCAAGCTGCTTGTAGGGGATGGGTATGAGACTACCACCGAACCAACTGTATCCATTCTCAATGGAGATGCGTGCTAGTGTTTAATTTGGCCCCCTCTGATATTATGCGTACCGGCTCTGTAATACCGCCCACCAAGAGCTTTTATTTACTGGATAACTGGTTTGTGTCAGACGTACACGTCGACCCTCGGCCCGGCTGTGCTGCCCCGATATCGACTAGCTGTAGGAGATGTGCCTTCATCTTAATGGCGATCTCGAAGAGGGCGAGGACGTCTAGTATATAGTGAACAACTCGTGGAAAGTAGGATTAGATGCAGGCATCCCAATTAGGTCGACCGGTCGTTGGGCTGAGTAGAAAGGTTAGGCGCCCATTGCGCGGCATATAGGCAAGGAAACCGGGAGGTTGTCTCTGCTGTTCTGCTGCTCTGCTGGAGCCTAGAGAACAGTATAATGCACTGAGCGCGAATGCAGTATTTCTGCGCATGCGTGGCATATATGACATGTAGTACATGTAATATAGTTGGTTGCACCAAACTCTGTCATGTAGGTCATATATACATGTATGTAAGGGGCAGCTCCCAGAATTCCAGTGGTTATTGTGGGGAACCGTTGTGTGTGTCCCTACAAATTTTGCGTCACAAATCACTGCAACAGGTGGTGTACTACATGTAGGTACATGTATCTGGACGGGAGGATGCACGTGCAGCTCTGTATTTTACCCGGGCGCAAAAAGCGGGCCCGAATATCAGAAAAAGGGCGGAGAATAAAAAACTAAAATGGACTTACGTCTGACTACTGCATTGTCAATATGTGGTAATATATCCGGTTAAGCTTTGAAGACTGGCAAAATTGGAGATGTATCCACCTGTCAGTCCTGGGGACATGAATTTTCTGCTACCGCTTGCATGGGACTCGTTAGGCCTTGTTTGTGCATAGTTGCGTATATGGTGCGCCATATGTTCTACTGAATTCGACGGAAGCCTTGTTGTGGCGAGACTCCGACATCTAGCACAATTAAACACGTACGCAGTTAGCATAAAAGGGGATAACGAGTAAGAGAAGAGGCCCGTGGTGTGTGTGTGACATTCTTGTGGAGATTAGCCACTAGCTTCAAACAAAAGTAAGAGATATGCCTTTTCGTTGAAATGTCTGGGAATTCAAGGGTGGCCATGAGTCTGTAAAGAGATGAACAGACAGAGGGCGAAGACCAAGAAGGCCCCAAAGGCCAAAGAAGTTCTACCTTTGTAGTGGGAAGATGGATGGAGAGGGATAGATTGCCAAGACGTAACAGGATTGATGTGCCTGAGCCAGCTATGGAGAGTACATAACGTTCCTAGGAATAGATAGGATTTGGAGCGTTGCGGCCCTCTATAGTAGTAGCTTGGGTAGGAATGGTTAAACCACGAAGTCAGCTAAGATTTTTAATGATGCAAGTGTTTCCAGCTCAGTTAAGAAGGAACAAACTGATTCCGCCAGACCCCAGCAAAGGTTCCTTCCTGAAAACCAGAGGCGATTGATACAGTAGTAAGAATAGTAAATTACCCATTCAATTGGGCAACTACATTGTTTAAACGGGCAAGGGATCTATGTAGTTTGTACATGTATTTGTATTCTAGCCTCAACCTTGGGAACACGTACGCATGTACTTGTGGCTCACACTCAAACCAATCAAACTTGCAAAGGTTTAATTATTCTGTATAAAATTAATAAATCAACAATCAATAGTACTTGAATTGTGACTCACGGATTATCACTCACCCCTTATCATATATCACGAGCTTCTATATTAATCTTGGCATGTGTCGATCCCTACTTACATATAACTCTTAAGCCTCTAAAGACAATTAAGCTTACCCAAACTTTCTAGAGCTAAAATTTGGATTCATAAAGCAACAAAACTATTTAACGTCGAATAGGGTACCCGAATGATATCTACGCGCCGCATTAATGCCATTAGTATATGATCAGCTAGCTACATGTACTTTAATGTCTGTAAGTACCCTTTCTAGCTCGGATGGGGTGGCCTTAACTATTATAAAATACTTGAGATATAACCATAAAAAGTATTTTATAATACTACTTTTAGAGTAAATACGGAAATATAACTCCAGAAGGTCCTATGGCAAACGAGCCGAAGAAGGCAAGATCTAATAACGCACAAAAACCCCCAACTCCTCAAAATGATAACAAATAACAACACATCTAATGCCCGCCCAAAGGGAGTGGCTCCAGGTCCAATCCGCAAACGTCCATCCTTCTCCTGGCCCAGGTCTCATACAACCCCCTCCATATACTTTGTTCTTCTCTTCCCTTTGGTCCAATTTTATCCACCAGACTCCGCGGCATGGCATACCACGGCCCTGGCGCCTCCTCATCCTCAAAATTCACGTAGTAGCTCTCCTCCCGTACCTTTCTCGGGCTCCAATTATCTGATATGTACCGCTCGTGTTCAACAGCACGAAACTCGGAAATAATTGTATTGTAAGGGTGTTGCGGGAGGATTAGGGCATAAGGGGCATAGAGGGCATTGATGATATCTATCGGCGATGTTGGGGGGGCTTTGCTCAATGCCGATTTTACTGCCGCGAGCGCGTGCTCAGAAGGCTCGATAAGCAGCAAGTGGTCAGACAACGAATTCGCGGCAGCCTTCTTGTATGGCCTAACCCCGCCAATGGTTGCAAGAGGCGCATTGAAAAGCAGCTCGTCGAGATTGCGCAGTACCATGCCTCTAGAGTCGAGGTATAATATACGACTGTATTCCATCTGGGAAAACGCATGCAGCAGTGACACTTCAGGAGTGTTTTCAGCTATCATTACAGTTAGCGCCTATCTTCTGTCAATAATAAAACACAGTACAGTAGCATACCCTCGACTAAGGGCTCCATTGCCTTAACAATCACCCCATACCGCTGCTCTGCGACCCTCAACAATCGATTCCACCTTCCCTTCTCGTCCGCGACCCAGGAGTGCGGGTATACTAACACCTTATCCGCTACAGTCCCAAGCCTATGAAGCTCAGCGAGGATCATTACAGAGTTGCATAGCTCGTCTTTTGAGGATACATATTGGGCATATGCCGCCCTAGGGTCATTGCCTTTGTTTCCTAATATCCATGCAGATTTTGCAGCATCTCCCTGGGCTCTGAAGCCAGTTTTTTGCGGTGTTTGTCCACTTTTCACATAATGAGGATTTATGGCTAGCTGGAGGGCTTTTAATGATCGTTGTTGTATCACCCAGCCGGAGTAGAACAGCAGAAACGTGAAGAAGCACACTAGGGCCGGTTATATTGGATTAGCTAACTACTTTACGGACGAGAATTCGGGCAGGGCAAGGGCACACCGATCAATGCTGCAAACCTCAAGGGAAGGCGGCTCATGGTGTTTGCTTGAGGAGGTGGGTCAATTATTAGGGGGCTCTACGGTGTCTTTGATAAATGGGACGGATATCGATGTTATTAGCGATATATGAGGGGTAGGTGGGAGTATTGTACATGTAGCTTTGTAGGATGCTGCTGTGTTGTTCAACGGTTGCTAGGGCAATAAAATTTTGATCGCCGGTGCATGCTGTGTGTTCATCTGAACTTGTATACAGATATTCCTACTGAATTTTTCAATAGCTTTAATTTTCGTCTACATATAGGTTATATATTCCGGAGACCTGCACATAGATCGGTACAGTGCACGCAAGTAGAGTCCATGCATGGCGAACGTATGTCCTAAGCTAAATCGATACACGAGCTAGATGTATGACATACATACATGTATGTAGCCTTTGTTCATATTTTACATGTAGTTGTGCGAGTCGGGGCATTTGGACAGAAAGTCCTGCACCATTGCAAGTCTCTGCCTAAACTACACTTTCAGTCCAACCTGTCTCTATCAGATCAGCTAATATACCATAACCCCCCAAATACAGCTGTGATCTAGTTGTGTCCAGCCAAAAAAAAAAGGAAGGAAAAAAAGGAAGAAAAAAAAAGGCAGCTAGCTGCTCAAAGAGCTACCCCTTCGGTCGTTAAAGCTGCCAGGTTTCGCCAAGAAATCAATTCAGATGTATGTAGGTCTTCGTTTGGTAAGATCAGATGTCTCAAACCTGGCAGCAATTAACTAACAGACGAAGGGATAAACCCATAGTTTGAAATGTTCCAATAACCAAAATGCCGGTGTTCGAGACATTATATATCACTGATTAGCTCGTGTCACTTTTTTCGAGCTGTCTATATAGCATCTACAGGCCTTGTGTATCAAATAACACGGTATGTTTTTCTTTGCGTTGGGCATTGGTACATACATGTACTTATCTACATTACACACATGTGCACATGCGTGGCTCTCCATCCTTTCTATTGATCTAGATCCACTTACACGACGACGGGAAATCAGGCAGAATTTAGCCTGCTCTAATGATCGAGACAAAAGGACAATGTCTCAAACTGAGGACGGCAACCAAAAACTTATTTTTCTGATCAGGCAGCGTTCGCCCGGGGGCCCTGTGCGGCCTTGGGGAGGGCCCAGATCTGCAGTGTA
Source organism: Morchella sp. 2018-W26 (assembly GCA_024713715.1). NCBI lineage: Eukaryota > Fungi > Ascomycota > Pezizomycetes > Pezizales > Morchellaceae > Morchella > Morchella sp. 2018-W26. Next base: position 473,521 of record JAMGYX010000016.1, read on the forward strand.
ACGTACAGCCGTACTTCGCCAGATTGTCTGTAGAGTAGAAACTTTCTTCTTCCATTACATGCTTGCGTCAGAAGTTTACGAATCGAAAAAGGGCAAGATTGTACCATCAGCTAACCATGGTGGTAAGTCTTTTAATGGCAGTTTAAGATGTATCATTAGGTCGATGAGCTAGGCCTAGTCTATACTCCGCGCTGCGGGCTTTTTTTATAGGGTCAGCTGTGCACTCAAGCCCAATTGGTAAGGAAACCTGATTACTCTAGGTAGGCCAAACAATGATTTCTAGACATTTTCTGCTTGCAAGGCGAATGGGTTGATCATGAGGGTATGCGTGGATAGGGATGTACTGGTTCGCCCATAATGTGCGCAGAATTGATAGACCCCGCATTTTGGAACCGAGAAGCTGTCTCGGGCGGGAAGACATATGCCTACCATAATGTTTAGTTATTGGCGCACCAGGTGGTGATGTGTACCACTGCGAAAAAACCTTGGATCGACGGCATCGTATATATCGATATCATGCCGCTGAAATATATATGGATCGACCCCCAAGGCTCTCGTCAAAAGTTTCAGGGAAGTCAAACATATCCTAGCTAAGGGCATATATAGCCTTCACAAACTGCAAGCAACTACATGTAGTATCCCCATCTGGACCGGCAGCAGGGGATGTTTTGAGGTTATGCCCTCATATAGCTCATATTATACGTACATGTACGTACACCCGCGTGAAAAAAAAAAGTAATAAAATACATAAGTAACCTTGACATGTCTTAAGACAAGTCCGATGAGGGAGGCCATTCAAAATAGTAAGTACACTTCAGAAGTCATAGTACCTACACTCCTTCTCATTTTGTAGTAAGTACGTCTCGTCATTTTTTTTATTGGGGTTCGGTAGCATATAAGTGCATGCAGCGCAGGCGTGCTTGTCCCGCCACTTTTTTCACGCGGGTGTACATACATGTAGGCAGACAGACAAAGAAAGAGGCCTGTGGTTTAGCATTGTCACGCAGTCATATCATGCGCTTGTGCCCAGTGTTATTTTGGAGGTGGTAGTAATCAAGATCGAGTATCTTAACGCCGCAGCTGGCCGTTCATCTGCATTCCAGTTAATCAACGTGCAGGTACGTATAGCTGAAATTCGAAAGGCAGAAAGGGATGCATACATGTACTCTTCGCACAAGAATCTACATACATATACACACATACGTACATAGTAGGTAGAACTGTGCGAATCAGCTGCAAATAATGACATGTCTTCCTTTCTGCCGTTTTCTCATTGCAGCATGGGGGGGCCAAAGTACCACCGTTTACCGCGGGTGATGGCGGACATATGATGTACTCGGTGTTGAAACAAAACAGTTTACTAGATCCCTTCGATCATTATTGGCTCAAATTCCTAAGCTCTGTCCCCCAACCCAGTGCCCGTCAACACCCAGTGAACGGCGGTCTATAGACGTCGATTGGCTTAGAATTGTATGTAGGTACCTCATGTAAGTATATGCAACGTATGCAGGAACTACTCTAGCGTATGGACAATAACTTCAAGGCAGAAAGGCTACTTTTGCACTATGCGAAGTTTTCTGCCTTTTTATGATCAGCTGAATATATGGCCCGCGGGCTGGCGCGCCCCTACTCTTAATTCCCGTGATCCTTAATCGTGGTTTCCTGTGGAGTATTGGCATGAACCTGGCATGACTTTGCTTTCATTACATATTAATGTGGACTAGCCCTTCATTGACTTAATAGCCCCTCGGAATCATAGGCTGAGGGCCATATCGCGATATCGTTATATCATTATAACCAGATTCTCTCGGTTAACCAATGGCTGGCGTATACGTACGTACATATTAATTATAAGGCCTCAGCCTGATTATAAACGCCCAAAGTACCCAGCTAAAAAGTAAGTACATTTACATGTAATTTATACTGATAAAAAGTGTAGTAAGAATGTAAACGTCCAATATCTACGAATATACATGTAAATGCGTGAAGTTTGGTTAGTTAGGTGCTATGGAGTACTACATGTACATGTATGTAAGTTCATATGCGTAATTAACCGTATAATTTTACATACTTGTAGTTCCATACATGTATATCTTCGTTTCGACCTTCTTCGCCCTAAGTACTACACACAATATGCATGTATGTACAGTCGCATCCAACAAATTTTGGCCGTTTTGGCGGCGGCGGCAACCCGTGAACCCCACAAAACATCAATGAATAAATCAATTGACAAGCTATTTGATAGAGAATACATAGTAGTATTTAATAAAATATCAGGAAATCAAATATGTGACCAGAATTTGCTGTGCCCTCCAGCTAATACCAGAAATAGTACATTTATTTTTGGTAAGGAATTTACCAACTTATTTACCTTTCTGTAGAAAAATTAGCCCTTATTATTTAGTACTGCAATAAAGAGCTTATCTTCATTATAAAATGATCCCTATATATAACTTTTTAACATTTAAAGAGTTCTCGTATGCGTTTTCATATGAGTAGCATAATATTAAAAGATAGTGATTAACTTTTGTCGTTTTGTGACATCTTGTCCCGGCGTCTTGGCGTTCGGCCCGAGTGGTTCACGGTATCTGTATCCGGTGAAGGAAAGAGTAAGGATAAGCGAGGCAGAGGGGTAGTGGTATGATGTGGCATGATGTTGATATCATTTCTTTCTACGAGGTTCGGTTGCAGGATGGATTGGTAATAGATAAAGGGAAGGAGGGTGTAAGGGAATACGAGGTGTGGTGATACGGAGTTCTATGTGATTCTATGGCTGATGTAATAGCGTCTCGGCGGATGAATGGTGGGAAGTGTTAAATAGCGTGCGGAGCGGTTTTCTTTAGTTCTTTTCTTTCTTTCTTCTCTGTCTCGCCTTCCTGTCTCCCAAAGATATAGGAATATAGTTATTTCCTATCCATAGTCCTCGCTTCGCCTTGGCTCAAGGTTGCCTACTACCGCATGAATTCTATTGATCTCCTCTTGTACCGCGGCCTCCTTCGCTTGACTGCTTGTTACCTACTATCCTCGCTTTCTCTGCTCTCCTTGAGGGCCCCATAGTTTTGCCTCTGCCGTTATCTACGGTCCTCGCTTTCCCTGCTCGGCCCTAGGTCTTCACCTTGGTCGTTGTTCTCTATCTCGCTTATCTTGGCTGTGTTCCTCGCTGTACTTTTAGTCGTCTTTATCTGGCCTCGCGTAGTCTTGGCACCCCGTCACACTAAGACGAGACCACCTCAAGCGGCCGACACAGCAATTCATCCCCTATTCTAGTTCACCATGACCACTCCAGCCACCCCTTTTGATTACGCAGCTCTTCAACAAGATCTTGTCAGCTTCTTCGTTGCCCACCCCGAAGTTGACCCCGAGGCTACCCCGGAAGCTAAACAAATCTATGGCCTATTGGTACGGGCACACGAAGGGGTTATCCAATACTCGATCGACCTACAGACCCACCACTCAGAGACGGAGCAAGCCCGCTCTGAGTTCCAGAAGGAAACCCATGTTCTCAAATCCAAGATCAAGAAGCTTCAGGAAGGGATCAAAGAAGGTCTCGGGGAGCTCCATGATGACCTAAGTAAAACCAAGTCGGAGAAACTCCCGGATCCAGAAAAGTATAGGGGAGATAAAAAGGGGTTGAGGATGTTCCAACGACAACTACAGATTAAAGCGGCATAATCGCGATCGATTTAACCTCGCTCAGCAGTTGCATATTAATTTCTCGCTTGGAGGGGCCCGCAGCGGATCAGTTCCTTGCTTATATCTCGAATGAAGGAATTGAACTTGACTCGATGACGGAGTTTTTCGAAATTTTGGATAATGCTTTTGGTGACCCGGATAGGGCGGCGACAGCTGCTCGAAATCTCAGGGAGATTAGACAACGACAACGGCGCTACCGGAATACTGCGGAGTTACTGCTGCAGACTCTGAATTTAATGAAGCTGCTAAAATTGAATCTCGCCGAGTGCTTAACCATGGTGATGGCCTTATGATTCAAAAGCGACGCGTGAAGGATTGCGGGTTCTTCTACCGGTGGACAATAAGCAGGCCTCTGAGCGAGATGGGGAGGTTTAGGTTATGCGCCGAGTGGTCCACCTCACCGTGTTTTTCCTCGTCTCCTGTAAACAACAACCCCGTCTGACCTCCGCCGCCATCAACCCCAGGAATAATGTCTGCTTGGGCCAGCGCCCTTATCTTTCGCAGGGGGCCGTTCCTATGGATTTGTCGAATAATCGTCGTCGCCCAGACATGAAGGAAAGGGAAGCTCGTAGGATGGAAAATCGTTGTTATTATTGCGGAGGAGTTGGTCATTTGGTTAAAGAATGCCCTCAGTCGCCATCGGGAAGGGGCCCACCTAAGATGAGGGGAGCGTTATTGGAGTCTAAGAAGGAAAAGGAGGAGGAGTTAGTATTGGAGGAGGAAGAGTTAAAAGATTTGTCCCTGGCCTAAGCGGCATAGCCCAGGGACCTTCCAAAGTTTCTTCTAAAGTGTCTATTTCAACGTTTTCAGTATCAGAGCAGGAGATGGATGGGAGTCAATTGATTGTAGTTTGTTCTGTTTCTCAAAATAAAAAATCTATGGTACCCACATATGCTTTGATTGATTAATCTTTATACGTCGGGATATCGACTTAGCCATGAAAACCAAGAATTTTTTGTATATGTGATTGATGGAAGGCCGATTGAGTCAGGAACAGTAAGAAAGAAAGTGGTTCTGGAATTGGCAATTAATGGGCATGTGGAGGAGTCATTCTTCTTTGTTATTTCTACCACTATCCGATTGTGATGGGAATTCCGTGGATGAGGAAGCATGGAGTGTTGATTGATAGTGGGAGGAATGAAATTTCTTTTCGGACGCCGTTATGCTTGCAGCACTGTATTGCGGATCATAAACCTGTTGTTGCTCGGGGGATATCGATTCAACCACCTGAGAAGCCCAATGTTAATATATCGGCAGTAACCCCCCGTTCTTTCAAAAGGTTAACCAAGGATACCACCGTTCAACTCTATTCAATTACTCTCCATACAATAAACCGTATTCTCGAGACACCGGCAAATCCACGGGGGTTAATCCCTATTGAATACCAACAGTTTCGACAGTTGTTTGATGAGAACAATGCCTCCAGACTACCACCCCATCGGGCCTATGATCATGAAATTAAATTGCAGGAAGGGACGCAACCCCCCTTTGGCCCTATGTATGGGATGTCACGAGATGAACTGAAGGCTCTGAGAGACTACCTCGTCGATAACCTGAAAAAAGGTTTTATTCGGTCCAGTAATTCCTCTGCAGGTGCCCCAGTACTGTTCGTGAAGAAAGCGGATGGATCTTTACGGTTGTGCGTGGATTATCGAAAGCTTAATGCTATTACCGTTAAGGATAGATATCCCTTGCCATTGACCCCGGAGACCATGGCCAATCTGGCCAATGCGAATTATTTTACCAAACTTGATTTACGATGGGGCTATAATCAAATTCGAATTAAAGAGGGGGACGAGTGGAAGACAGCTTTTCGAACTCGCTATGGACATTGGGAATATTTAGTGATGCCCTTTGGACTCACCAATGCACCTGCTACTTTCCAACGATGGATCAATGATATTCTCCGCCCCTTTCTGGATCGGTGCGCTACGGCCTATCTTGATGATATTCTTATATACTCGGAAACTTTGGAGCAACATCGACGAGATGTGCAGCAGGTCCTAGAAGCTTTGGAAGCTAATCAGGTTCATTTGAAGCCGGAGAAATGCGAGTTTGGTGTACGAGAGACAAAGTATTTAGGCATGATTCTGACTCCTGGAGGCATGAAAATGGACCCTACCAAAGTATCGACTATTCTAGATTGGGAGTCACCGAGAACGGTGAAGGAGGTTCAGGAGTTCCTGGGGTTCGCAAATTTTTATCGGCGTTTTATATATGCCTATTCCCGTCTAGCCAGACCTCTTACTACTCTTACCAAGAAAAATGTTAAGTTTGAGTGGAATTCAGGAACCGAAAAGGCTTTCCAGCAGTTGAAAACGGCTTTTACTACGGCACCTATTCTACAACACCCCGACCCCGAAAAAGAATTTATTGTAGAAACTGACGCCTCCGACTATGTATCCGCTGGTATTCTCTCTGAACAAACGGAACAACGTTTTCTAATCTTATTTTTTTTTTTTTCTTCAAAAGAAATAATTTGCGCGGTGATTCGATGCTTTGAGGAATGGAGACCCCACTTGGAAACAGCCCAGTATCAAGTCAAGGTATTGACCGACCATCGGAATCTTGAATACTTTATGTCCACCAAACTTCTTAACCGACGACAAACCCGTTGGGCTGAATTTCTTTCACGATTTAATTTTGTTATTCTATATCGACCGGGAAAGCAAGGACGAAAGGTGGATTTGTTGACTCGAAGAACTCAGGATTTGCCCAAAGAAGGAGATGAAAGGTTGGAACAGCAGAGTCGGGTGGTACTTAAGAGGGAGAATTTGGATCCCAAGATAGGTTTGTTAGCGGGTTCTTTGACAAATGAACCCGCTGAAGGATCGTCTCCCGTTCTTGAACTGTTGAATAAAGCTTACCAGGAGGATAGCTTTCCTAGCAAAATTATAAATCTGCTTCGCGAAGGTGTTCGACAATCGAAGGAAATATCCCTAGCTGAGTGTAGGGAAAGCGATAAGGGATTGCTACTCTATCGAAATACTATATACGTCCCCAACTCCAATGAACTCAAGCTCTACCTTCTACGGGAATACCACGATAAACCATCGGCAGGACATCCTGGAAGATCCAAAACCTTAGAGTTACTCAGTCGGGAATATTATTGGCCAACTATGCGAAAGTATGTTGACAAATATGTCCAGAACTGCCACACCTGTCGAAGGAGTAAACCTAATTTGAATCCTCTCCAAGGGGTTCTTCGACCCCTCTCCATACCCAAGGGACCCTGGACGGATATTACAATGGACTTCGTTACCGGACTTCCGGAAAGTAAGGGTTTTAACGCCATATTGGTGGTGGTGGACCGGTTAACAAAAATGAAACACTTTGTAGCTACAACCGAAAGTGTGAATGCCAGGGAGCTATCTCGTCTATATCTGGAACAGGTGTGGAAACTACACGGATTACCAGAGACTATTGTTTCCGACCGAGGTACTCAATTTACAGCTGTCTTTTGGAAAGCTCTTTGCGACCGTTTGGAAATAGCACCCCGTTACTCTACTGCCTTTCATCCCCAGACGGACGGACAAACGGAAAGAACCAATGCAATTATGGAACAGTACCTGCGAAGCTATGTATCCTATCAACAGGACAACTGGACAGACTTTTTACCTCTCGCTGAATTTGCAACGAATAACCATATCTCGGAGACGACGAATATGTCCCCTTTCCAAGCAAATTATGGCCGCCACCCCCGTATGACCTTTGGGCCTCTTAGTCACGGAACAACAACGAACGAGGATCAAGCGAATGGTTTAGCCAGAGAAATGTCCCAGGTGTTTGAGTTTCTAAAAAACGAGATGTTTAGAGCTCAGAAGATTCAGGAGGAAATGGCTAATCTACATCGCACCCCGGCACCTCGCTATATCGTGGGAGACCAAGTCTGGCTATCAACACGGAATATTGCTACAAAACGACCATCCAAAAAACTTGACTGGAAGCAGATTGGGCCCTATTCAATCAAACGAATTGTTAGCCCCTATGCTTACGAGTTAGACTTACCGCCCTCAATGAAAATACACCCTGTGTTTCATGTCTCATTACTGTCGCCTCTGATTCATGATCCCGTACCGGGGCAGATGATTATACCGCCACCACCTGTGGAAATTGAGGGAGAAAAGGAATGGGAGGTAGAAGAGATATTGGATTCTAGAAGACGAGGACGACGAGTGGAGTACTTGACTAAGTATGTTGGGTATGAAGAACCCTCCTGGCAACCTTCCGATGATCTAGAACATAGCCCCGAACTCCGGAAACTATTTCATCGTCGTTACCCAACAAAACCTCGGCCTATCAGGAGCTAGGCCCTTGGGGGGGGACCTGATCTGTCCCGGCGTCTTGGCATTCGGCCCGAGTGGTTCACGGTATCTGTATCCGGTGAAGGAAAGAGTAAGGATAAGCGAGGCAGAGGGGTAGTGGTATGATGTGGCATGATGTTGATATCATTTCTTTCTACGAGGTTCGGTTGCAGGATGGATTGGTAATAGATAAAGGGAAGGAGGGTGTAAGGGAATACGAGGTGTGGTGATACGGAGTTCTATGTGATTCTATGGCTGATGTAATAGCGTCTCGGCGGATGAATGGTGGGAAGTGTTAAATAGCGTGCGGAGCGGTTTTCTTTAGTTCTTTTCTTTCTTTCTTCTCTGTCTCGTCTTCCTGTCTCCTAGCATATAGGAATATAGTTATTTCCTATCCATAGTCCTCGCTTCTCGTCTTGGCTCGAAGGTTGCCTACTACCGCGACCTCTATTGATCTCCTCTTGTCGGGCCCTGTGGCTCGCCCGTTTGACTGTGGCTGTTACCTACTATCCTCGCTTTTCTGCTCTCTTGAGGGCCCCGTAGTTCTCTCTTAGTTATCTACGGTCATCTTTCCTCTTTCGTCTTTGGTTATTCTCTATCTACTTATCTTCTTGTCTATCTCTTTTATCGCTCTTTTATACTTAATCTGGCTTTTATCTTTTTGCAAAATACTAAAACCAATAGTATAAAATCAAATATCAATATATTCAATTGAGAATATATATTAGAACTTGCTAAGTTGTTCTGAAACTAAAGGTATTAATATACTTCTATATATTCTTTATTTCTTCTCAGAAATACTTTAACTATTAATAATACAAAATTTCGAATGCTAGATCAGCAGATTTTGATTTTATAACCTACACACAAAAACATATAATATACCTTCAAAATACTTTAAAGTTGTAGTCGGAAAGCACCTTATATTAATTATATATTTTAAATTATAGCTTTAATACCGTTGGGGCATAAATTTCCCATCAAAAGTGAATGAGTTGTTGGATTTATGACTAAAAGGAAATGGAGAATTTCTGATTGCAAATAGTGGATATTTTAAACTCTGGTCATATATTTAATTTACTTATACCCTGTGAAACACCCCTATATCCTATCTATCAAATATATTATCATTTGATTTTTCTGTTGATATTCGTGGTGTGTCGCGCCGTCGCTAAGTCCTCCCAACGGCCAAAACTTGTTGGATGCGGCTGTACCTACATGTAGACCATGGTCATATTATTATCGCGATGCAATACACATTATTGCACATGCAATAAGTCTATTTACTGCATACATGTAGTCAGGGAAAGAACCAGACTCCTGATCCCCACCGAATATCGTTCAGGGTATAATAGCACCACGTAGGTTATAATGATCCGATAAAGTGCTATGCATGCATATGGTTCCCACGGGGTATGGTACTGCAATGACAAAGAACGTTGGGATCGAGCATAGAGAATTCAATAGGAATCTCTGTACGAAGTATGAGTATCTCTGTTAATTTTCTTCATCAATTTGCCTTATACTCTCTATGGTCAACCTTGATGTTCTTAGGTGCCGTTGCACCATACCACCATGAGATCTAACCATACCTCTATATGATTAAGTACGTATACAGAGATTTAATTCTGGTGAAATAGGTTGAATAGTGTATGTCGCCTTCATCGGAATCACAAAGGGTGGCCCAACAGAGTCCTAGTTTAAATATATTGTGTGTTATAAAGTAACCGAGATAAACATTAAATGAAAGGTGGAATTTTTACTAGATTGGAGGGTTAATAGATTAGAAGTGAGGAAAGAATTTGAGATTAATGAAGGTTTCTTATCACGACTAGTGCATGCTCAACTAGATGGGCTTGACCATGATTGACATTCCTGATCCTTGAGCTCGTTATCTTCATTATTATGGTCAAGTATAAGACTCTAAGATCCATTCACACATAGTTGATCTTCTCTGTTCCAGTCATTTCTATTAAGCTTCGCACCGAATGAAAGATTGTAGTATGTGCTGCATGAATTGACGTATTGACCATAATCATGGTATTTGAAAAATTATAAGAAGTTAAACACCATAAAAAAAAAAAAGAGAGCGCCGAGATATCGCGGATCCAGCCGTACGCGTATGTTTGAGCCTACTTCCAACCGGCCTTCCTATCTCATAAGTACATGTAATTAGCTATATATATGTCCGATTAATAGGAAATAATAATATTCTACCATTTATCAACGAGAGAACTTTAGCTAGCATCCACTAGGCCTCGGAATTGCCCTGGAATGTAGGGTAGATTAGAAACTACGTTATCGTTAGAGTTGTGACGTTCATGCTCACCCTCAAATCCAGCCAAATTTGCAAAGAGGTGTTTGTGTTTTTGTCGCAGAGTGGTAGCCTATTTGGGAATATTACTAAAAAAAAAAAGCTTGGATTAACGAACGGTCCATAGATACCCGAATCTCGTACCCCTAGCATCCCCCTGATGAGCGAGCAAGCGATGATCTTCGGGGGTGTTGCGTCTGTTATTTAACGCGATTCTCCCATATAGCGCGTTGGCATCACCGTCTGGGTTGGTAGCAAGGAATTTTTCTAGACAAAATCCCAAGTCTTCTTCTAGAAGACGAATTGCGTCTGTACTCGCAGATACGTGTTCACCCTGGATATTGCTCCGCATAGGGCTGGCCCCTGGAGTCTGGAACCGAGGATTATTTGGAGCTTGCTGCGGCTGTGGCTGCAGGCTAGTGTTGTTGCACTTAGGGTTAGGGGAATAGTGTGTTTCGTCCACTAGGGCTCTCGTTTGTAACGCGGGGGGATCGTTCACAGGCACGTTACTGAGAGATCCTGGGAGAGGTGGGACGAAACCTGGATATACACGGCCTGCCTTTATAGCTGTTCTTGCGTAGAGGACATTTGCGTCTTCTTTCGGGTCGACGGTGAGGAAATTCCGAAGACTGTAATTCCTCCATTCATGATCAGGGCTGGGGCTAGTGGTGATAGTTGGTGCGTTAATAAAATAACTAGTAGTAATGTGAGGAGTTGTGTTGGAAGTCTTGGAGTAGGCGGCTATTGTTGAAGATGGACGATGACTACTGGAGGTATGCGACATTCTGGGTGTGGTATCGAGATTGAGCGGGTGAGCTTGAGCGTCGAATGATCCAGAGTTACCAGCAATATATAAGGCAGGTCGATTCGTAGCTATAGTATCTAATGAATAGCAGTAGTATGCTTTAATCAATATTGATTGCTGAACTCTCAAGGTAATCGAGGATGTGTTGGGTCGTTAATGCGCTAGGGTCATATATATTTTTCTGTCGGGGGGTTCGATCGATACAGTTGATTTAGAAAAAAAAAAAAAGGTTCGACCGATACACTAGAAGAACTGGTGGGAATGGCCTGCTTCTATATAAATCTAGCAAAATAGAAACTTAGCTCTTCCTCATACGCATGGGTATGGGGATGGTTCGCCATCAGCAGTAAGCCTAGGGGCACAAGATTAAGTCGAAGCAGTATACAACTACATATGAAACAGGCAGAAATAGAAACTAGTTTGACCCCGACTGCATCACTGTAGGTTCGATATCACGACTCTCTTAGCTGGTTGAAGCGTCAAGAACACTACGCACAGGCCGGCAGCACGAACCATGGCCAGTGGTTCGCCAAAGTCTTTCAGAACAAGGTATGTTTTGAGGTGGATAACGCCGCCCCCCTCCCGGGGCCCCTGGCCCCCGGCCCTAAAAAAAAGAAATGGAAAGAGAAGGAAAGAGAAAGTAGGTATATGTAGAGATCACGTTTAGGAGCCCGGCCTCAACATCTACATATTGTACTTATATTTGAAAATATCGTAATTAAGCCCCTAGCTACATAGTACTTCATAGTTTTGCAAAACGAAAACTTAATAGATCGTGCATACCAAATGACGTCGGCTTTATAATTAAGTTATTTCATTACTCAGGGCATGCAAGTCACAATCTATAATCATCACTCAGGGATACTCCTTTTCTAGCAGTAATATTAGTTATCACGGTTATCATGATCATCATATAGTTAATTGATATTTCTTTGATGTACTACAAGTAGTATATACATACGTACATAATCTTGAAGCTCGCGATCGTACACTCTGGTTCAATATAGAAAACGGACTCAAACAACATGTTATAGTTTGAAAAAATGTGGGGAAGTTGGTGGCGAATACTGTATCAAACCGGCAGTGTAGGGAGAATGCTGTGTCGATACGTATTCTTACGGGAATCCACAGTCTCCCTTGGTTCTGCTAATACACCCGGTGTTCAATCGCACGTACGTCCGGTAAATATGATCAGTATGAACTTTAAGTATATTGTGCATCTCTCTCCTTGCTAAACGCGCACCCATAGTTACCCTATAAAAAAAAGGCACACTTGCCAAGGACAAGAGGAGAATCACTGCAGTTGCTGCGGAGGAGGTGGAGTTACATGTACTTTAATTTGGGTGTAGGGGTAAGTTACATGTAGTCTCGTTCCCAGCCGGCCATACGGTGATAGTGAACCATACAACATGCAAAAAAATACCGCTGGGGTCTGGGAACGAAACTAGAGAAGGACACACTTTGCCAAGGTTGCGTGAAGGGTGTCTTCTCACGATCACTTACCGATGAGGTACACATGTATACATGTATGTAGTTAAGGGCGGTTGTGAATATTAATTCGGTCGCGGGACTCGCCGCCAGAACACTGTCTGGTTTTGGGTTAGGCCAATAGGGGTGACCGGTGATCTCCCGCCAAAACCCATCATGAAAAGAATAAAAAGGGTTCGTGCGAAATACTTACATATGTATGTATATAGGCATATACGAAATTGTAGGCATGCGTAGTTAAACTAAGGGCGCTGAGTGGCAAGATCTTGAGGCACCTAACTATGGCTACATGTACTACTACTGATAGCTGAGCCATTACCGAGGACCCAGAAAATACAGGTACTGGGTCCGGTCAGGCAAGAAGAACCTGGACATCGTTCTCCAGGTAGTAATCAATTTGACCCCACTAGCACGTTTTTTATGTTCAGGTTCTTCTTAATTGCGTGACCCGAGTACATACATACACTGCTCGCCAAGGCTTGGCACTTGTGACTGGAATTAATGTGGGGGTGCAACTTAAACATAAATTTAAACGTGGGGGCGTACTCAAGGAAGGAACCAATGAAGTCATAGAGCGTTAGTACAGCAATTGGGTTTCCATAAAGCACCAGCTGGGACAGCTAAGTGTCCGGCCCGTGGTCATCCTACAGCTACAGTTAAGGGTCCAGTTTTTAGTGTTGTCAAAATGTATATAATATATACCCGCTACCCACCATAAGTATTGGCTGGCACCTGCATTTTCAGATCGATAGCGAGTATATATATCGCGGATATACCGCTGTTTAATTAATTCCATTGGTCTTTAATTTATCGATCTCCCGAACATCGTTCCCTGGTGGGTTTAAAGCCGCTGATATTGCCATACGATATATATACATGTATATAGTACAGTGCAGCGCATGCGCAGTGAACGTTAATTAACCTCCTAATATCACGATCAACGCGCGATTGCGTTTCTATCGAACTAACTACATATCTAGCACCTCTCCGCCCTAGATTATACTGACGTCCCGAAGCTAGGTTTAATTGGGTTTTCTAAAGTTCAATGACTCTAAGTTTTATTGTTATATGAATGAACGAGTGTTGAATATTCGATTATGAATGCATATGGTGGGGCCATTATAGCCTTCGAGGCTTCTTGATAATTAAAGGGCTTTCGGGAAATACTTATCAGATCGCACAAATGGGATGTGTACTAAATACGCAGCTAGAAGTAAAGGATATATATATATATATAATACGCTGTGTGCAGAATATATAGGTTTAACCTAAGCTTCTTGCCCAACTACTATATCCTTACGCCTCGTGAGAGGATAACACGCGACGGTAATACTAGTCCTATCAGATCAGCGATTTGACTGGAGGTCTAAGAAATACTAAAAGCTATAGTTAAAGTCAATGGATTCGAGAACGGGATCCAGTAACTTAGCAGGTAGGTGGGCTGATGTGGCGGGATTACCTGGCTTGCAGTTGTTTAATTCAGTTACGGGAATCTTCATGTGCTATATCGGCCACAGCCCAACATATATCCTCTTCTCTAAACTTTCCGTGTCAGTTGCATCTCTTCTCTGTCTCGGTAATTATTATTTCGGGCATAGCTCAATGAGTATAAAGACCGCGTTTGAGCGTCTGGTGGTCTATCCGCCGGAGGTACGGATAGAAAACTACCCGATTAAGTAACGCATTTCCTTCCCAATAACAAACTAAAGATCCCTATATCTGTAGGGTCTAGGCCTACCCGTCGCCTCAAACCTCTCCATAGCTACGTATGCACTGCATGCGTAGCTGAATAGCTAGGGGCCAGGGAAGGGCGAAATTCGAAACCGAGCCGTGTAGGCAAGGCATCATCCGCCACGCTAACTATACTATGGGGTTTATATATATGTGGTTATCATGATACCAGAGAGATTTGGGTCATGTAGGGAAACCTTAATGCCAGTGTGCTGGTTTTTATGGTTGTAGCCTGAGTGTGACTGAAACGCTTCGCGCTTGGCCTTCGCTGGACTGTGACATATACAGGTGTAGACCTTGATTTTTTTTTTTGAAGAACCGAAATTCGGAGATCTCGCTCCCACTAGGCCTTCTCATACCATAGGTTAACGAAGGGTCAGCGCCTCAGAGGCTGTTCCTGCGCTGCGCAACAATTGCCGCATAGGTATGCCCCCCCCCCCCTCCACAGCGATACCTCACCTCGCCTTGCAATTGAGTGAGATACCAGGGGAGGCATCTGTACGCAAGGTTCAGTAGAGGAGTAGATGTAACATAAGCGGTGTGACCGTTGCGATTGACTGTGGCAGGGGGGTAAGTATGTATGTATCGTAGGCCAAATAAATTAAACCTCTGCAAATCTTACTTGATCAAGCTACATGTAGAGACGACGCTAATAAGCAACTGTATTGTATACGTACCGGAAATGGGCAGAAATTCACTAGTGATTCTGTAAGAATACGGCATTGATGCGGTATCGATAGGGTATTCTACTTAATACGATGCTAGTTCAAACCGGTATCCTTGACTGAATACCGTAGCCCTACGCTTACATTTTTACCCCCATTTCCGAGACTGTAGCCAATAGGAATTAAATGTATAGGTCACAAGATACCCACGTGCACTCACCCTCAATCAAGCCTTGAGCTATAGATGATGTATGTAGAGACGTATATGTGCTCGTGGCAGATAAAAAGTACCGGACAATGAAGGTTTTTGGTTCACCAATATGCAATGGGTACACGTACTGGGCGAAAACTACTGCAAAAAAAGCCCAGAGACAAAACTTGCATTGTCCGGTACTACATGTATTTACCTGCCCCGAGTACATACTGGCACTAGCTAGCTACATCTACTACATAATATATATATCTACTACGTTACTATATATACTTTGTATACGTACAATCTACTAAATTATAAACTACAAAAACGAATACATAGTACTGAGGCCGGCATAATTATATATAACTGGGAATAATTCTACATACTGGGAAGAGTTTTACTGGGAATAACGGGGAAATAATTCTGGGAATAACCTGTAATATCAATCCTTCAGCCAGCAGGTGTAACTTTAACTAGAGTAACTGGCAGTGGGTCAATTGCAAATGGACTGGCAGCTGGGGAATTGGAAACAGCACTTCGCTGTTCTCTTCAGTCTACCGCTGTTCCCTACAGTTTACTGGTGTTCTCCACAGTTTACCGGTGTTCCCTACAGGTACTGTTTTTCCCTAATTATAAGGCATCTCAGTTCGGGCAGTGGGGGTTGGAGAATGGGGGCCAACTGATCTAGCTCTACAATTAGATATTTTACATCAACTCTGGCCCACCCCAGTGTACATGTACTTACATGTTAATAAATCGGCATCTTTTTCCTCCCTTTCCTTCTCCCTCTAGCTAGATCTGTCCTTTTCGCGGGTTCTTCGATCGTGACATACATGTATTCATCATGATCAAGGTTCATGTATAAGCACAACTGATCATGTTTGTCAGCATTTACATATAACCAAGATCCAAACACCAAAACACTCAGAGCCCGAGAGTCAGATTGTGCGTTGTCAGGTGTCGGCCTTGGGAATATTATAAATGATTTGTTATGAATGACCCGGCGCGGCTATATGTATGTCGGTATATAGTAGTGCCGGATTATAGAGTGTGACCTAAGTACATGTACTTACATGTGGCGACTGCTGAATTACATGTACCGATCAGCTGGACAACTGAGCATGATGCGACTTCCGATCGGGATTCCTAACCACCAAGGAGAAGCGCCTCGATAGCAAAAACATAGAATGTGCTCTCATTGAGATTCTACGTACAGCTGTGCTTACACGATACTGGACTGAAGAAATGTAAGCGCTTGAACGGAATCTGTTAAAGCCGGGCAGGCAACTTTAATTGCAACCCGGCCCGGGATTGTCTGAAATAGGTATGTATGTATTCGCCTGTTGCCGGTTTTTTAACGTGGAGATATTGTTTGGGCCAGAGATTACTAGGTTCTGCAGTCACTTGAAACTCACGAACAATGCTGATTAAAAGAAATCTCTTCATCCCAAGACTCTATATTTCTCTGTTTGGCTCTTTCCCCTGGACTAGTGTTATATCCCTAACCCTATTATATCGAGTGACAGATTATGAGGATTAATATATAATATATCATAGGCGTATTTTTTTTTTTTTTTTTTAAATCCTATATTTCATTGTTTCTAGGTTACAAGAATATCGCATGCAGGGAGTCCCTATGGCGTGAACAAAACCTATCCCCAAACCCGCCTTAAAATTGTGTGTGTAGTAAAAAAAAAAAAAAAAGAGTACCCGAAGGCCTCGTTAAAAAAAAACGAAGAGAATAGTAAAGTATAGCTGTGTGAGAAGAAAAAAAAAAAAAAAATAACCGTGCAGAATTTACTGGTTTAAACAGTCTCGTCTGCTCACTATCAGAGAGGAGAGTAGGGCGCAAGCGGTAAGAAGAGGACTACTTTTTAACGAGTGTCCATAGGAGTGAGATTTTGAATTATGGAGCAGAAGCGGCATAAGCGGAGTTCTAACTGGGCAGCTTGGATTGAGACACTGTGATTGCGGTGCAGTTAGGCATTTCTTTGGTGGCTTACGCAGTTCTTGTGGATTTTTGTTCAAGACGACGCATAGCGTCGATGAGTAGTGGTAAGGTGAGGTTTGGCACAAATGGCGAGGTTCCTTTACAGGAGACGATGGGATGAAGAAAGACCTGTGGCACAGTGGTGTTGCGATGGTCAAGATACAGCGTCTTGGCGCCGAGAATAAACGAAGAAGTCCCAACGTGGTTGCTTCTTAGTTCCGATAACAATGGATGAAGAGTTTTGGTGGCGGATGGTCTTATCTTTAATAAAGAAAGCGGCGAGGCGATGATGGTGGGAAGACCTTCTGAAGGGCCTCGTTATTGGGAATGGAGGCGAGTGGGATGCCGTGAATGGCAACATCGACGTTGGTCGGTGCCGCACGGAAGGTATTGTAGGGGTTTTCAGGCGTACCAGCCCAGGCATTAAGCGCTAGGGTCATGGCGTCGAAGAAGGGGGCATAGTGTTTGGAGGGTATGGTTGCGGGGGCGAGGACTGTTACGGTTCCTTTCGGGTTGATGGAAACCGAGAGGGAGGTGGCGGGGGCCTTCTGTCCGTTACGGGCAAGGAGGTTTCCTAAAATGGATGGAAGCTCAACAGGGAGACTGTCGGCTTGGGGAAGGGGGGCGGGAGTTTTCCTCGAGGCGAAGAACCGTCTCTGGGCTTGGGGGAGGGCCTGATCCCTTACGGGAGGAGCTCTTTGGCCTTCCTTGGGCTTGGACTTGTTGGTTGCCTTGTTTGGAGCGGGGTTTGTTGTCTTAGCAGCTGCCGCGTATGACCTGGGGGCTTTTGAGACTTGGGGTGGCGTGGGGGTTTGGATAATGATTGGAGGTGCCGGAGCGGGGGCTGGTTGAGATTTAAATACCTCAACCAGGGTGTCGATCTTGGCATCGAGTGAGGGTCTGAGGGGGTCCTCCTTTGGGGGGAGGGCCTCTTTGATGGTGCGGATTTCGTGGGTGAGTGCTTGAACACTTTCCATGATGGTTTGGTTGTATTGTATCATTCCTGTCAGAAGAGACACGATGAGTTTGTTTGCGTCGTTGGATCTCGAGAGGAGCATACGCTCGATTTCGACTTGGAAGGCGTTGTGGGGAGGAAGGCCACTCTCGAGGGGAGTTTGTGTATCAAACAACTCATCGACGGGGGTGGTATTCGAAAGGAGAGCATTGAGTGCTAGCCTTAGATAGTGTGAATCGAAGGCCGACATGATGCTGAAGTCAAAGTAACTAGGGATTTTGGTGTGGTGATATGGTTGTCACCAAAATTTTTGGAGGTTGATTTCAAAAATTGAAGGAAAAGCGGGGAGAGAACTGATATCATAGGCGTATTATCTACCACATGTTTACACGCACGCCAAGACATATTTACGATGCCTGGTCTCCCCATAGTGAGGTAGCATCTTCTGATAGAATAGGTGATAAGATGCACCGGAGCAAAACTCGGCCGTAATAAAAGAAAATCGGTTTGAACGCGTGCGCGGGAGAAAAGGTACGTAAGGAGCTAGTAGTACTGGGGAGAAAATTCATTTTCTGTGTTGAATCTATGAAGCTGGCCTAGAATATCCACTCTGCTAGAGTATTCTCTAGTTTGCCACTCCACATGCCACCTGCACCGCAGATCTCATCACTGACGTCTTCGCCTTCTCCACACCGACTCACTCACCGTTCAAGTACACTCTATTGACACCACTTCCCACTTCTCCCACTTCTCTCGCTTCCCCAAACCTTCAACAACTGAACTCTTCCGTTCTCAAAGTTAGAACAAGATGAACACAAACACTTCCTCTCAACCTGCTGCCTACGGGACTGATTCTGAGCGCTACACCCGTCCCCCTCCAGCATATGGCGGCGACGAGTCGCCCCTTCTTGGGTCACCCCGTAGTAGCGAAGATAATGTCCGCCCACCAGGTGCCCCTGTTAACGAGTATCCTTTACTGACTCTTTCACTTAGATTCCCGATGACTTCAAATATTCCACTTCAGTTGCCGAAGCGACCATCGACATCCGCCACGCCTTTGTCCGTAAAGTCTATGCAATCTTAACAGTCCAATTAGTCGCCACTGCTATATTTAGCTCCATCTCCTTCTTTAACGAATCTTTTAAGGGATGGATCCAGTCAAATACATGGATGCTTTTTATTGCCATGTTCGGTTCCTTTGGACTCCTCTTAGCGACCTTCTGGAAGAGGAAGAGCTATCCGACAAACCTTATCTTCCTCTCTGGGTTCACCATCGTGGAAGCCTACACTATCGCTGTCGTAACTAGCTTTTACGATAGCCGGATCGTTCTCGAAGCAGTCGTCATCACCGGCGCGCTATTCGCAGGTCTCACCCTCTTCGCGTTCCAGACAAAGTACGACTTCAGCAGCTGGTACAGTTACCTCTATGGAGGCCTCTGGTTCTTGATCCTGTTCGGATTCGTCTCTATCTTCTTCCCCCACAACGGATGGGTAGAGTTGGCTTATAGTGGCGTTGCGGCGCTACTATTCAGCGGGTATATTCTGGTGGATACTCAGCTGATCCTCAGACGCGTTCACGCGGATGAGGAGATCTCTGCAGCAATCAGTTTGTATTTGGACATCATCAACCTGTTCCTGGCGTGCGTATACCCCTTCTTTGATTATATGGCGGTTGCTTCTTTGATACTAATGGATATTTGGTTGTAGTATCCTTCGCATCCTCAACTCTTCAAGCGACAACTAAATCAGAGCTGAAAACTGTTTATACCACAGAAAATACGCGATACAGTATCGACTGTTTGGCTAGGACACATCATATGGTTGTACCGAGAATTTCGTAAATTCATCTCTGTTGGGAAACGGGAAACAAGCAGGATGGAGTATTAGGGTTGGGCTTTGTTTTATGTTCTTTTCTTGTTGCTGCTTGAGTCTTTTTATTGAGCTCCCTTCGCTTCTTCTTTCTTGTAATTCCTGGGGCATCACTGGCTTGTTTAGCTCTGTTTAAGACACTTTCCGCTTGAAATGATAACTCTTGTTTTGATTTTAATGCGTAAGAATCCCATGGTTTGCTTTTACAGTAGTTGGCGTGAATATTGTCAAGAGATTGAGGAATTGTAGGCAATGATACGGCGACCACCAAATTTATGTCTCAATCACACCTAGATCAGGTTCTTGCTGTGTCCGTCACATTAATAACCTTAATCATGACACATCACTCGGAATGCTACATGAGCTTGTTATTAATTCTTGACGTATGCAGCCCGTGAGCTACCACAATACATAATCTGACACGAGACCTCCCCTCTCCTACTTTCTCTCCTCGCCTCTAGTACACTCGACTTGTATATATAGAAATATCTGTGTATGTATAGTCTACGGAAAAGCAACCCTCCGTTATTACCTTACTATGTGCATGATCAAGTGATATATCTAAGAGGCTCTGCCTTCCAGATAGGACATTTAAACATTATTTAAATCATCAGGGATCACTCGGCATTTCTGGGTAGTGACTGTTGATATTTAGCCTAGCCATGGCATTAGAAGCATTGTTCGAGCTGCATGTCATAGTCAAGTTAGAGGACACATGCACAGCATACTTGGTAAACTTTGGGTAGGGCATGCCAAAATGCCATGTGGTCAGTCAATCAATTAAGTCTTGTACCGCTTTAAAAAGATCAGATCTCAAGAGTGACCTCGCCCATTTATATTCTATTAGTTGTATCATTAAGTATTGTAAACGAATTCTCGACGTTAAGAAATCAATAGAACCCCAACTACGTACTACGCACTCACTCACCGCTGCTTAGCACGCGTTTCGATATCCACTATTTTCTGGAAACGTAGTCAGAACATGGGATGTGTGTACATGTATGTATTGAGTTTTTTTTTTTTTGTTTACATCATTAATTGCATCCAGAGTATGTATTGAGTGAATATTAGGGTTACTGAGTGACCTTGGTTTGCGGGCACTGGTTTTGGAGAAATAGAGTGAGGAAGAAGGCTCCGCGAAATCTACACCCCTAACCCCCGACAAAGCTGGCACCACAATATATGGAGACGAAGTTATCATTATCGCGGAAGTTTGACCTCTATGAACTGCGTTTTTTCTTCTTTCTTTTGCAGTTGCACGTTGGGTGCGATGGATGAGGAGGGGGAAGAAATGTAGGTGCCAACACGGATCTCCTAACATTTATAATTATATAAGGGCTAACTTCCGACCTTATGTTCTAATTAAATCTTTGACCCTATAGCTAGACAGGTAGATAACAGAAAGTTCTTATCTGCGATTCAGTCGCCGCTCAAAAGCTCAGTTTATAATTTACCTTTCTGCATTTCTTACGATTGACCGTATTAGAATACATGTTAATAAAACTAAGTACATGTAAGAATGTATTACTACATGTACTAGCCTATGGGGACTGAACTGGAACGGCCAGGTATCGGTTGGCGTGACTTTACACCATAACTACTGTGGCTGAGCGTCTTGGGAGTTCCAACTTCACCCCCCGTACCCTTGTAGTACTGCATAATACTCACCACGCAACAAAATATTGCATGTGTCTTATATGGTGATAGTGTCCCCTAATCCGTCAATGATAATAGAGGGTCGAAATTTGTATGAGGGATCAATTATTTGATAAGGGAGGTAACAACTTGAAGATCTGTTATGAACTTTTGCTTATTTCCTGGGGTCGGGGTTCTGATAGCTTAAGGGATACCTAGGATAGGTTGAAAAGTTTTTTTAATAACCGTATTCGTAGTTATCTTATTATACATGTATATCTTAACTACATGTAATGGATCGGTCGTCGCTATATGGATTTGTTAGCTGCACAGCCTCCATTTCACCATTTCAAGGACGTCACAACTCCCGGTAGTGATATGATACGCATAGTTTACTGGCCTCAATACCTCCAAGTTCGTAAGCTGATAGAATTTAAATTTAGCCATCCTACTTACATGAAGCATATGCGAGGTGAGTTGATTATTTTTTTTTAGTCATCTTTGGCTGTCAGAAATATTGATCTGTCACATTTGATGTAGATAATCCTTGTCACTCAACTGCCATAAGGGGTCAACACAATAAATAAGCCTTTGAAGTTTGAATACCTTTCAATGCATGGCCTAAGCATGATGTCTTCCAACAAACCTTCAGTTTCTTCTGAAAGCGATGCTTCTAGCTCGACAGACCCGCCCGATAACCTTACACCCACCAGCAGCTGGCGCGTTCAAGCGGATAGACCTTCAGCATGTCCAATGAACTACTTATATTTGGAAGCAGCGAGGCTCGGCAAATGGGATGTATTGATCGAGATCCTTCTGCAGCAGGACAATAAAGCGATTCGAAAAGTGTACGCAACTGAAGCGCTTCCCGAGGCATGCCGGACTGGAGACATGAGACTAGTTGATATGCTCCTTAAGTTGCATGCAGATGTTAATGCCCCTCCAGTAAAGTGCGGTAGGAGTTTGCAGGAGAAGATGACCGAAGTGTATGAGCGAGACGAATGTGGGCAGGCCACAGACTGCATGCGAATAGCATGCGGGCGGACAGCGTTGCAAGCAGCGGCGGAGGGCGGTCATAACCGGATAGTTTCGCTCCTAGTTGATGGAGGTGCAGACATCAATGCACCCCCGCAAGGCCAATCAGGAAGAACGGCATTGCAGGCGGCCGCCGGGAATGGTCATACTAGGATAGTTTCAATGTTATTGGGAAGGGGCGCCAATGTGAATGACCCGCCAGCGGTGCATCGCGGAAGGACGGCATTACAAGCAGCTGCAGGGAGTGGAGAACCGGAAGTGGTTTCACTGATATTGAAGGCCGGAGGAAAGGTCAATGCCTATCCGGCAATTCTTCGCGGGAGAACAGCACTACAAGCGGCTGCAGAAGGCGGGCATCTAAAGATTGTATCAATGCTGCTGGAGGCTAAGGCCGATGTTAATGCCCCACCGGCGAGGAATTCATTTGGGAGAACCGCATTACAGGCTGCAGCAGGGAATGGACACGCTGAGGTAGTCTCGGTGTTATTGAAAGTAGGTGCCAAAGTCAACTCACCCGCGATCGGTTATCATGGAAGAACAGCATTACAGGCGGCAGCTGAGGATGGGCATTCGAGAGTAGTATCTATGTTGTTAAAAGCCGGTGCAAATGTTAACGATCCTCCCTCGAGATCATACGGAAGAACAGCTTTACAAGCGGCAGCCGCAAACGGGGGCGTTGAAGTATTTCTGATGTTGATAAAAGCTGGTGCAATCCTGAATGCTCCTCCATCAGAAACCCACGGTAGGACAGTAATTCAAGCGGCGGCGGAAAATGGTCACGCCCATATCATATCAATGATCTTAGACCCCAAGACTTTAGGGACTGGAATACCGGGTGTAGATCTCATTAACGCGCCACCATCAGAATATGATGGTACCAGGGCGTTGCAAGCTGCAGCTGGGAGAGGCCATGATGAGATTGTTTTAGAACTCTTGAAAGCTGGTGCCGAAGTTAATGCTGCCCCATCAGATAACTACGGAAGAACTGCGTTACAGGCAGCTGCAGAAAACGGGCACAACAAAACAGTTTCGATTTTGCTAAAGGCCGGTGCCGAAGTCAATCACCCACCAGCGAAGTTTCACGGCCAAACCGCATTAGGAGCTGCAACACGGAATGGATACCCTGAAGTAGTCAGACAGCTTCTTTCTGCCATGTCAAGCCATAACCTTCTTACACAGGCATTATCCTTTGGGAACAAGCCACTATGGATAGCAGCTAAAAAAGGCCACCGAGAAGTAGTAGAGATCTTGCTACAGCACGGCTTTGATCATAATGAAGAATTGGTTGGAAAGTTGGCGATCCGGGCGGCAGCAGAAGCTGGGCATGCAGATATTGTAGAGCTTCTCCTTCATGCCGGTTTTGATGTCAAGTGCAGAGATCTAGAAGGCGGCACTTGTTTGCATTGGAACCTTCGCAACTCCGAAATTGTGCGAATGTTGTTACAACACGGTGCTGATATCGAGGCCCAAGATTTTGACGGGGATACCCCGCTACATTGCGCTGTGAGGTTTGGAAATGCGGAATCCCTAGCTCTACTGCTTGAGAATGGAGCATATACTGAGCTTCGGAACTACGAGTATCAGACTCCATTGGACCTGATTCTTCAGGGCTCGGGGAATCCATCCATCAAGCTGGCGAAGCCATTACTCGACAAGGGTTGCAATATCAAGGGCCGTACAGTGGGTAATTGGCGGCGGTTGCTGGATTTGAACGAGGGTACTTGTATCTTGATAACTGAATACAATGGCGAGAAAACGCAGTGTTACGATATCGATTTTGTTACTGATTACTCCCTCGAGCTGCCTATCCGTGGCTCAAAAATAAAGAGAAGACTATAGTATGTGTAGTTCCGTACCTAAATCCTTTCTTTATGGCGACTGATAACCCCATCCTATTACTAGTTCTGCTACTGGCACAAGCTCAACAGTTGGATCTGGATTGGGTCCCGTACAGGTCAACTCTCTCGCTGATCGCTTCAAGTTTTTCCCAAGTGCCGAAATGCTTGGAATTAAGAGAATGCCTGGGACGAACTCTACAATGATAAAGTGGAGTTGGTCATGGATATTTCCAAATTCGGAGAGAAACCAATCCGGGGTAAACCTACCCGGCGTAGGGAAATTATTCTCTGCAGTCGATAGACAAGGTATGGACATCACGTTTATCCGTTTGTTTTGAAGTAGACCTTCTCATTATTAGCTTGACAGTAATTGTAACCTGCCACGTCTGCTTTGAAGTTTTGGTTCACATTCCAGACGCCGAAGAGACTTCCGGCCCAAATGCCCTTAGGGTAGGGAAGTATTTCCAGACTCAAACCAGGGGAAGCGAGATTTCCTGGACGATGTTAAAGCCAGATACTGTGCCCGAGGCAAGTGGCCCTAATGAGACGAAGGCCAGCCCGGTATTTCAGACAATCGATTATCGGAGTACCATAGATATTGGTTGGATCCCTGACCATGGAGTGGACTTCTTCATTTTGTTTTTTATTGATTTACATAATAAGTGGAGGCACATATTCGAGAAGGCAGACCTACATCTATCGAATAGTGTAAGTATATGTCTATTTTGCGCATATCCTCAAATAAACTCCGTAGTAATTCGTATTATAACTGTAGCGCAAAACCCTGCTGCTGAATAAGGGCAGAACCGAAGATTTTATCGATAATCTTCTGCTTGATGCACAGCAGTGGAGTAACTTTAGATCCCTCTTGCAACTCCATGTGCGGACTGCTAGAGGTCTGTTACAAGACTTTCGGGAAAAAAGATTTCTGTGTGATGAAGTTAGGGAATCTGAACAGTTAAAGATACAAAGAGGTGAAATTGTGCCAGGGGAGGATAGGTTATCTGTGTCGGTGAGTGTGGGGGCTGGTCCTAGGAACGGCATTACAAGTAATCAGGCCAGAGTAAACGATGAGGAAAGGGTATATGCGCTGGACGAGCTATCAGCGATTATCGATAGGATGGAATTCGAGGTATCGGACGAGATTACAAAGCTTGATCAAAAAACAAGCCAGCTGATAGAACTTGTAAGTGTTTTTTTATCTTGCTTTTTCGAAGGCGTTCAAACTGCTAATTGATGGGTCCCTCTCAGGAGTTTAACCTGGTATCCATATACGAGGCTCGGACCTCAAAACTAATGGGTATGAGTATGAAGCGACTCAGTTGGATTACGGTATGCCCAAGTATAAATCCACATCAAGTGAAGAAGCTAAAACCAATTTCAGTTTATCTTCCTCCCACTAATGTTTGTCGCGGTAAGCTGCAGCCCACTCCTTCCTCCGCACCACTAGCAATAAGACCCCTACTAATACGCCCCCTCGTAACCGCAGTCACTCTTTGGGATGAACGTGGACATTCTCGAAAACAATCCACACTGGTGGTGGGCCTTTGTGATTGGTGGCTCCCTCTTTATCTTTGTCCTAATCTGCTGGTTCTTAATCAAGTTCATTCCTGTCAGTCCTCCCCTCCAATCTCCAAACCCCCTATGATTACAGAAAACCAAGCTTACGATGGTTATACCGCCTTCCCCAGATTGACCAATGGCTCATGGACCTCGACCACTCCACCATCGCCGGGAAACTCCTGCAGCTAGTAAAAGCGCCACGAATCGACCCGCGCTGGAAGATAGCTAGGGCCCGCCGGCGCCGCCGGTCCAGCGTGTCTGCGGACCCGGAGCTGGCGGTAGGAGGCATGGGCTCCCAGAGATCGGTGTGGGAGAAGGGGGCGGTGTTCTCGTTTGAGCCACCGCCGAGACAGTGGACGAGTAAGCTGAAGAGATACTGACACGTTCTGGATATATATGGCTATGGGGGTTGTTTGGACTTTGGGGTTATGGGTTTAATTTTTTAATTTAGTGGTATAGGAATGTAGACTAGCTAGCTATGTAGCTACAAGTAGAAGAGTGTGTGTAGGAAGAGGTAGGCAGAAATATGTAGTCGGTTTTTGACATCTTTTATTTCGATCGATGATATCATGATCAGAGAAGGCTGCAGGCGGCCGTGGCCCCCGCCACACCTGTATCACTCACCCATCCATCTGCGCACATGCACTCCACGTGCTTCTTGTCCCGCTACCATTTATCGCGACCCACTGGTGGTCCGTCACACTAACCTAAAACCTTAATCCCACCTCACCCAGACATCATTGCACTCATGTCATGGCGTTCAGAATTCATGCACCTCTAATAATACACTCCACTTTAGATCCGACTCACACGTGGATAGAAATCATTCGCCGTTATCATTAATGGCCCGTCTCCTTACTCCCGCATTGCGCACATATATATCTATACACACACATCTCACCAAAGGACGGTTTCTACAGCTAGGTGGTGCTCTAACTAATCCGCATAACACCATGCTACTGACTGCCTCTACCAAGTAACCAAGAGAAAACTCGTATTCCGCCAAAAACCACAAAAACACAAAAAAGGAAGAGAAAGAACGATCCCCAGCCGAGAGAGGAAACAAATAAAAGCCCCGTGGATGCACGCGGGCTGTGAGCCAAAATGAGGGCCAAGAAGTAAAGAGAGGCGGGGTGGAGTGGGGGGAATAGGAATAAAATAGAAATACTTGGATGGTTGGGGGTATGGGGGTGCTGGGACACTTGGGATAGAGGCGAGAGAGGTGTCTGCTCTATGAGGTAAGGGCGGCCGGGGGTATAGAGGGTGGGGATATGGATATGGAATGATGGAAAGGGAAGGGAGGATGGTGGCAGACGAATAAGAAGGGAAATAGGGTATATCGATAAAGATGCAGAAGACGGACAGAGCCTAATTCCTCAAAAAGCTCCTACAACTCACGCTCACGAGCCCCTCTTTCTCCTTTCCAATCACATACGCACTAAGCCGCCCGCCCCTGACACAGTTTGAATCTAGGCCCTTCGAGTACTTCCTAATATCGAGGCCCTTCGCAGCATAGTGCCCATATCTGTATACACACATCCCACTTATTAGCCTGCTTCACCCCCACCCATAACCCAGGAAGGTAAAACTTACACGACAGTTGTCCGTCCCTCCACCCCATCACCACTCTGTTTCTCCCGCTCGCCAGCATTCCACACATCGGCCCAGTGCACGCCGTCGCGCTCGCCATCCGGCAGCGGAGTGTACCGCCGCTTATCAAGGCTCCGCATGTTCATGATCGCCTTCGGGTCCTGGTCTTCCAGGTGCACGCCATGCACAAGACCTGCATGCACGATTTCCACTTGACCAAGATGCGACACATCCTTTATGCGCAGCACGAGCGGGCATGCGTCGAGCCAGGCGGCCTGCTTGTGGCTAAGGCTTTTAGCGAGCCTCCGTTCACTAATGATGCGGTCGGTCATGAACTCATCCTCTTCCTCGGTATCGGTGTTAGCGACTTCAGGGGTGTCCTTTTCGGTGTCGTCGAGCTCCATGTTATCGAACTCATCGATCACCATGGAGGCACGGGTGTGTTTGCGGCCCTTGCGGCCCTTACGTGCCCTCTTCTTTCGATCCAGGTCGTGCCAGTGGAGGAGCACACGGTCCTCATGATTCCCGCGCACGCATCCAGCAGAGTATTTCCGGGCAAGGTCGACAACCTTGAGCGAGTCAGGGCCCTTGGAGATCAAGTCGCCCGAGAATACGAGGTAGTCGGTCTTGGGGTCGTAGTCGACCTTCTTGAGGAGCGTTACCACTAGTTCCACAATACTTATCAGTATCGCTAATTCTAGGAGTTACTACGGTGGGGTATATGTACGTACGCTCAGTGAACATTCCGTGTACATCACCAATGACAATGACGCGGCCATGGCCATTGCCGCCATGCTTGACTTTTTTTCCGGGGGCAGGGAGGTCGGTGACGAGTTTGTATCCGAGGCGCGAGGCGAGGAAGTGGTCGGCGGAGAAGTAGGAGAGGTCTGGGGAGCGGGCGGTGGTAGTGAGTGAGGTGGTTGTATTGATTGGTGGGAGAAGAAGGTAGAAGAGGAAGCAGGAGGCGAAGAGGCTGGCAAGGTAGTAGTGCCAGGGTGCGGGCGAGCGAGCTTGAGTGGGTGGAAATGGTGGGGGAGATGGTAGGTATTTGCTTTCAGTGGGATAGAGAGGAGGAGGTGGTGGTGGTGGTGATAGTACGCCATCTGGGGGTGTGGGTTGTACGTCTTTCATGATTGCGTGGGGGGAGGTGTGTGGTGGGATGTTGGTCGGTGATGGAATTGAGAGATGCGGGAATGTGGACTCGTGATTATTATATAGAGTAGAGCTGTTGTAAAAAGTAAACAGCCTAAGCTGAGCTGTAGGTATTTGATATCTTATCTGTCGAGCGCCCCGTATTAGCTGGAAAAGAAAAAGGAAATATGAAGTGAGGTCATTGGCCGAATTGATTGCGGGGGGAAGAGGGTTCGTGGAGGAGAGATAGAAAGCTAGATACATGTAGGTACATGTAGGTACTCCAACACCTACTTCTATCTACTCTTTATTAAAAGAGTGATCCTTGAATGCAATTGGGGCGAGAATAACATGCACCTGGTACATACCTCGCGCACATAAACCCCTGCCGATCCCGCTTCTAGAAGGAATGCTAAAACCAAAAGCCCAACTAGCCAAAAGCGAGCCCTCGTGAAAAACAAAACAACCGAAATCTTGCTGTAAGTGATACCAACTCAGCTTTAGAGTATATAGATACAATAATTATGTCGATTCCTGATTGATGAGATTGCTGCTGTTACTGTCGATGCTGTCTGGAAGTACATGTACTTAACTTGCAATGAGGCTTCCCTTAAGACCCAATCTATGGTTAGGGTTTTTCCCTCCCAACTACACTCTGGTTGCCAAGGGACCCTGCTCTGCAACGCCACCAAAATATCCTTGCTGCATCCTGCAGATCTGGTGTTCTCCATCGCGCCTTGCTGAGTTAGGAAAGCTATTTGGCAGGCTTGGCTTTTTTGGGGGAAGGAGGCTCCTATGTTGAATATGTCCCTCGGGAGCGGCCCCGAGGCGTTTCACCTGGAGTAGAGATGATCAGGAGATGTGCTGGGCACTACGTCGCCTATTCATGTAGGTACGGTTGGTGGGCAGGTAGGCGTCAATTGGAACTGATTTGGATTGTAGTGCTGTAGACAGCGCAGCTGGTTTATATTTATCTTATATCTATCAAAGATGGAAAGTCACGGCTTTGATATTATGCAGGTCAGACCGAATGGTTTCGTATACTATCGGAGAGCGCTAGAGTAAGTACATGTAGCTAGGAGTTGCCTATGATATAGCTGTGGCCTCTACTATATATTGATATTATAAGCTTAATTACATGTAAGTACATATAAGGTACATGTATATGTGACCTTGTACTCTATAATTTGCCTACATGTACATACATAGGTACTTACATCATCGCACGTACATATGCGTACCTGTATCCTACAGAGCCTAGGGAAGATCCCATTTCTAATTATATCGCTCTGGGAGCTACGTACCGGACCAACCACAGTTTCCAGCCTTGCGATCTACGGAGGAATAAGCTTTCTCAATGCATGTAGATGCAGTGGTACGTAGGACTCTAGGTCCGAAGAGGAGTTTTTCCGGCTGGTCGTTGTCTGAGACATGAGCATATTTCAGGAGGGTGCGGCCCGCGACCTATACATACATGTATATAGCTATAGCTCAAGTAGCTGCCAACATATATACATGTATGTTGGCAGTAATATTAGGGGGCATGCATGCCAGCTATAACTTCTACTTCATTATACCCTCGAGCAATTTCCATATAGCTAGCGTATAACGTACGCAGGGATGTGAATATTTAGAGCAGTATTATGATCTGAGCTGACAATATGTAGCTAGAGTCCTGCAGGGTATTCTACGTACCTACATGTACTTAAACGCACGGTAGATTTAGTAGCCAGGGTCTACTGTACTGATCAACCTGCAAGTACTCTACTCTACGTACTTTCCTAACGTTTTGATATTGCAATGCCATATAAAGGTGCACCAAGCCTATGATTTTAGGTGTATGCAATCTGAAGTACCACTAACTATATGTATTTGTACATAGGCACGGCCAAACTTCCGTCCACGATACCTATATATAACTGCCATGGCCAGGTACGCAATTTATGGCCTGCTCACGTCCCAGACCATCGAACCTTCCAAGTTAAGTAGGTAGCTACAGTATATATACGCTGGTTGTGTCTAGACATTCGTATGCTATGCTTATGCTTATGTCCACCCAGGAACACCGCCGTTACTGCTCCACGCAAGTACAAGTATTTACCCGCATATACGAGATTAATTCCCCTCAACTCTAAAGCACTTCCCAAAATTGGGTTCGAGTGCAAGCTACGTATACATGTAGGTACATCTTAGGGGTGGGGGATGATTGAGATCGGGATAGGCTGCCGCACCCCCTGTTCTGGCTGGCGTCCGCTCAATCATTTCCCAGCTCGCAAACCGCCCCGTTATTTGGGAGACATTGAGCTTTTTTTCCCTTTTTTGCACGTGCACTCCGCGGGTATGTCGGTGTGTGCCAGTGCAGAGGTCCCGGAATGACGGGTCCCGGAGTATCGGCAGCCATGAGCTTAGCTCTACCTCAACGTGCAATTGGTTGGAAACTGTCTCTGGTTCCGCAGGTTCCGGGCACTGTTGGGTATTATGCAGAAAGCCTTGCTCCAAAGAAATCAATTGGGTCTATCTAATAGGTGGGTATCGATATATACTAAGTATCTATGCATGAATGGCTTTTCCCGTGCCCTCCCTCCCTCCCTCCCTCCCTCCCTCCCTCCAAACATATACATGGGCTCATTATCATAACTTCATGTTGGACCTTCTGTCATTGGACTTGGGCTTATGCTATTTTGCTTGTTGACGAATACGAGCGTCCTCACGCGCCTGCCCCTTTAATCGTCATCAGCATCAAACTCTCCTTCCTTACAAGCCCAAGCGTCCACATCTGTTGCAGGGAGGTATACGTCAGCTTCGTTTCACAAGATGCGAGACAACAAAAGCGAAAAAGCTTAGCCCTCCAAGCATTTAGCCAAAGAAGGGGGATTAAGCTTGTTTATGTTGTGTGGTGTGTGGTGTGTAGAAGGGGGGGGGGGCAAGGACCAGGGACGAGGGGTTTAGAAGAAGGCGCAGATAATATCGTATAGAAGGGATTTCATTATTTTTAAGTAGCAGGAACAATACGAAAGAAAGGAGCAACATACGTTTCAACGTCTCCCGGCTCCACCATTTGTTCATGATCCTAAGTCGGATTGGCACCAATAGCACGATGATAACGGGGAAAGCTGGCGCAGCTGGTGTAAGTGTGACCGCAAAGATGCCTGCAGTTACTACGATTTGTAGCAGGGTGTACATGTGGATTCCCTTGTAGCCTTTGATTCCATTAGGGAGTGGTGGCAGTTCGCTCGATGGCCTACCCAATCCTATATTTAATAAAAAAAAAATATACCACAACAAAATAGCAAGGGAAAAAACACATACGTCAAAACATGGAAGAATCTCATCAATATTGGATTCACGCTTAGGCTTTGTTCCCCCATATACAGAAACAGACCAGCCAAGACACTTGTCGGTGTCAATCCCAGTACATGCATCAATGGCGGGCTCACGAATGCCAAGATACCGATCGCATGCAACAGGTGACTCCACCGTTGCTCATGAACAGTGGTGATTTTTCTGACGCCTCCATCTTCGTCCCTCACCTCCTCTTCGTGCAGAAGAGATTCGGAATGCAGCGGTGCTTGCGGGAGGAGCCCGTTTGCTGGGGGGATACCGAGTATCCCGCACATTGCGGTGGTGATCCCGAGAAGAATAACATCCCATGCATATCCGCCTGGTTTGCGGACATTGTATCGAGAAATCGTGGCACAGATTGTAGATACCTCAACATCGAAAAAGAAGAGCGTTGTTATAATCATCCCCGGAATCATTGCGGCAAAGATCCATGATACATCAAGCTTCCAAAACTCGACTATAAAGTGGCTTCTCTCTGGTGATGTTGGACGGAACGACGCTATTCGATTGTTAGTTATCAATAATATATCAATATAATCAAATAACATACTCGACACAGGTAGCCGTTGTTGATCGAGATTATTCAACTCTCCGATCTGTGGCATGCCGATGAATATGATGATTGATATGGCAGCCGCATACTCAGACAAACCCATTCGCACATATTTGTGGAATAGAGGAGCCCAACTGTTGGCAGTGGAGAGGGTGACGGCTACGAGAAAGGTTCCAATGCAGCCGATAATAGAGTATAAGAATGATGCGAAAGATGTGTTTTTGTGGGATCGTTCCAGCTCTTGGATACTAATCGAGTAAGCTTAATGCCGACAAACTCCAACTAACAAGGATTTCTGTACTAACGCTTTGTGGAAGTAGATTATTGAGTTGAGTAGCGAGAATATCTCTGTAGAGAATGTTGTTACGTACTCCATGGTCCAGTCATGGGCATTGAAGATAGCAAGCAGCCAGTGCATCCAGGCAGAGTGGATGCATGACCAAGCCATGAAAGGAAGGAAGTCAATGTGGAAGTTCTCATGGCATAAGGCATATATACGCTCCGAGAGAATACAAAATGGCCCCGTGACGCCTAGTATGGTAAGTGGCTGACCTGAAAACCTTCAATCACAAACCATCACTCATTAGACACTAACTCAGAGTATACATGTAATTAAACGTATCACTTACAGCGCAAAGATTATTCCACACAACCCTGTCGAAAATACAACTTCAATAGTTCCATAATTTTCCCCTGTCAGAATATATAGATCACTAGCAAATGTGATACCTGGCAACAGATTTGTAAAGAAGACAAACACCGCCGATGCGAGTATAAGTTGGTTGAAGTGCCAATCGGTATGATACTGTTTTGGTCTCCCTTTCAAATCACTTTTGAGTAGTCGAAAAGGTGCTAACGCCCCGTTGCCTGTAAACAAAGCTCGAAGGCCGCCGCCTCGTACTATTTGTGTTGTTGGAGTCGCCATAGGGCTGCCCTTCTCAGGGTCTGAAATGTCAGGGGTGCCACCCCCAGATTCGTTAACGGTAGTACTAGAACCCATGGTCAATGGTAGTTGCTGATTGGGTGCTGGTAGCAAAGTTTTGCTTGAAAAGTTGCTATTCGACATAAGAGCTGACAATAATAAAGTAATTATAATATCGAAGCGGTCATCTTATGGCCTTGATCTATTTTCTTATACCCTTAATTTCGAACCCCCCCTCCCTCACTACGGGCCTTTCTCCGGTAAATTGTTGGGCCCAGTGATTCTTGTTTAGGTCCGGGTATGACGATGCAACGCTAAGATTACGTGTTTGGAGAACTTGCGAACCGAAAGACTAAAACTGCTAGAAACTTTGACCCCCCAGATTTCGTGCCTGGTTTTTCTGCCTTGTCGCTGCCTTTAGGGGGAAAGACCAAGTATGTCTGGAATTCAAAGTTTATATACAAGACCTTTTTTCGCCGGGTCGGGAGATCGTGGCATGGCAACACCCCTGTTTATGGTCCGTCGTCTTGGCGCAAGGCAGACTTCATGAATAAGTTCTAGTTTTAGCAAGTCTATCAACGTTAGGCGCGGGAACACCAGCAAACTTAAGAGCGCTCCACCATGGCTTGATAACGGCAAAGTACTTACTCTCAATTGAGTGCACTAACCCGTGATATGATGTGCTTCAAGTACGCTGAAGTCTTATTTTTTATCCCCAAAACAGCAAACGAGAAACGGGACACCGCTCACACTGATCATGACTTATAGATTTTTACCTACATATAGCATCGCAGATAGCTAGAAAGTGCTTTTGTCGGTTAATTGGAGTTGCTTAGTCCTGTTTGCTCGAAGCGGTGAAGGGAATTGGTACCTGGAAGTAGTATTGCAGCCGAGTTTACTGTCATAGGATGCCAGGAACGTCGTCTTCCAAGGAAATCCCCACTTATATCATTATAGCTTATTGACTGATAGAGGTGGTCCTCAACCTCTTCGATACAAAACCGTATTCTGCAGAAGAGGTGGACCTTTTCCCAGACGGGAGGATCTATTCTCAAACCTACGTGTTCAATCAAGTATGTATATGAGATCCCAACTAACGCACAAGGATTACTAGGGATCCCATAGGCTATGGGTGATTTGATCTTGCCTTGGCTATAGATACGTGTATAGATATAGAGATAGCAGCTATATTATTATCTTATTCGATAAAATAATGTTCTCTATCCTCACAACTTGAAAATTTCCGCGAGTAGGGTTGAAGCAAATACGTCGCTGACCCCGCACCCGACGGGAAGGATTGTGTCACCCTTTCTTCATCTTGGGGCATCACTCGAGAGTCTTTCCCTTCTTTCGTCGTTCCTTTTAGGGACCTTGTTCGGTATCTCCATCCAAGAAAGCTCACTAACCATGTTCAAGACCCCCAAATACTAGCTCGACCTCCCTTTCTCCAATACCAAAGTTCACCTCTTCTTTTTCTGTCGAGAATTAGTTAAAGCTCAATGGTATGGACTCTATAGAGCGGTCTTTAGATTATTCTTGTGGCGGTTTCTCTTTTCGGGGAACCCAGCCCCATATTATGTTAACTACATGTATACTTCAGGGACCTTTTCAGCCTTACGGTTAAAGTTATCGTGTGACATGAGCCTCCCCAAATCCCATAGATCACCAGCTCACTACCCTAGGATAGTGATGTTTTCCCCGGAAGAGGTGGCAAGAACGGCGCACAACTTGACCGAGGTGATGAAAACAGGTCTGGAGGAGACTTTTGCTAATGATAGCGGTTATCTCATAACTTCAAGCACTTTCCATGGTGCTGTCAGTCACTGTGTCCTCTCGAGCATCTTTAGCCTTTCCCCTCATCTAGGGATCGATTGACAGCGTACCACCCCCGCCCCCCACGATCCGTCTAGCTACCGAGCCTACGTGTTTATTCACAGAGATTAGAGACTTATTGTGCTCCCCACAACAGTATATTCCTTCCCGTGTTATGGGTATTACGACGATGGCTTCTTACGGATCTAGAAGAATCATCTCCAGGTGCTCCCCGTGCATCGCTAGGAATAGAAAAACAACCCCGAACCTGTTATAACGGCTCCCACGCGCACATTATTCACTACACAATAAGATATCTGTCTAGTCATGAGGATGGACAGTGATCTTTGCTACGACTCACGCATTTAGGTTTCAAATTTCCTAGCCACCTATCCTTCCTCACACCCCTCTCCACCTCGCTGGAATACCATCGACACCCGAAACCAGGAGCTTGTATACACGCTATGAAAACTCGAGAAACACATACCTAGGAACTAAATGGTCGATAAGCTAAGCCTGGCTTTTACCCAAGGGATCTAACTGTTAGGCTAATAGGTAGAGTTAGGGCTGAAATCAATGAGTTGTGGAGCAACGGCGAAAAAACCCCTTTGGCGAACTCGTGATGCCCACTGTTCTCTTTCTATCTGGCCTTAGACCTCTCTCCTTTCTTTCTACACGACGGTTGATCATCCCCCCTGCTGCACGTGTTGTGTGTGATGAGATGATACCTGATATTCCTTCGAGGAAGTCGAAGAAGGGCCTCTGCCCAAGTGGAAGAGTGCAGACGATTATCCAAGGCACCTTAATTTTGTAAGTGATTATTTAGACACCCATACTCTCATAACTATCGACTACGTATTTAAGCATCTCATCAATGTAGCCACGTTCTCCGGCCGTCGCGCGGCCAAGGAGTGAGCTCCGAGTTAGGAGTTAACCGCTTGATTCTAATCCGGAAGCCCCATTACATCTCTGAGAAAGAGAGAATCAATAAGCCGTATGTATACCCCTCAGCCTATCTGGTGTTCTGATAAACTTCAATTTTTTGTGGGCTGGTCGATGCTTTGGTTGTGGAAGTCTCAGATTGCCCCCCCCCCTATTTTCCGGGCGAGGGGTAAGCAAAGTTTATTGTTATTTCTTTCTCTATCTTCCCATTCCCTACACGATATAATAGCATCGACTTCACAACAATGTCCCCGCACGAGAGCCATACCGAGTGATAGTTTATGATTGTACTGTTAACTTTGTTGTTTAAAGCATTATGCAGTCCATAGGGCTATATATAACAATATCTAACAACCCCTCCCAAATAAACTGAATCATGGAATGCAAAATCAAGACGAAACCGAACAATGCTAACCAAAATACAACTCACTCTGTATCCTCATAGTATTACAATTTCCCCAATCATTTACTCTTCATTTCCCTACATTCTAGCCTCCTATCCCTTTGGCCGTCATGATGATTCTCAACTCATAAGTCTAAACTGATAAGATTGGGGGGGGGGGGGGTTGTGCTCTCCCTCCATGTTGCTCGCACATCCCTGCCAAACCCATTCTATTCTCATGGGCTCGTCAAGTAAATTGCTGTGTAGTTGAGCCGCCCTGGCGGCCAAGGCACATATTTCATCTTTTCTCTTTTCCCTTCATGCATCTTATCCTAGCCTGGCCCAATCCTTCACTCTATTGCCTTCCCTTTTTTCATTAGCGTTATTTTTGAAACTCACTCTAAACCTTTAAGGCTGTTGGGTTGGAATACCAACCTTTATCCACAGAAGGTCGCTAAAGCTAGTATGTTCGCAGATTCTTGTTCTTGTCTTCTTCATCGACGGGCATTCCGCCGGGGTATGGTGGATATTCTGCCTTCACTGTATATTATTCAGCTATCTGGGTTTATTTATCCCCAAAGGTCGTACTTCCTAATATTAATATTGAGACTAAGAGTAGCTATTCATCTCCCGCTGCCCTCTTCCTGACCCTCGCCTCAGCTCTCTCCTTTTTTATCCTTCTCTTTGCCGCGCTAAGGCTCTCCTCCTCTCCCTTCTCTGCCTGTATCCATCTCTCCCATGCACCCTCACTTACATCGTCCAGGATAAACCTCCCTAACACCCCACTCCTATACTTACTGACCAGCCACGCCGCCGCATTGTCCAAATCTGGCACACCTCCCTTCTTTAACTTTCCAGTTGTCTTTGCCGTTGCCTCCAAAAGCTGGACAATATCATTCGTTGGCAGGTGATACTCCTTGTAGATTAACGGATTAACCCTGTTTATATGAAATAGTAGATAATCTGCGATTGAGATAAGCGGGAGTAGTGCGTTATTAACGCAGCCGACGAGCGCGAGCGAGAGCATAGTACGCGGGTTCGGCATGTATGGTATGAATACACCTAGTGCCGGTATCTAGTAATCAGCATCTGCACCCACCTGATATCTATACCTAAACACATAATATCATACCAGGCGAATCAATCAAGTAAACCAATGGGTCCTCTGAGATCTTTACTCCCGTCGCAATTTTCCTCGTTACGCCAGGCTGGCCACCCGTAATCGCGGCTTTGGTTGTAACTCCGGTACCGACCTGGCGCATAGAGTTCAAAAGTGATGATTTTCCAACATTGGGCATCCCGACGATGAGCATGCGGGAGCCGGTCATTTGATCCGCTATTCTAGCGGTTTCTGCAAAAACATCAGATTATTATCAAGGGATTTGGGGCGGAGGGGATGAGTACCTCGCGCATGGTCTATGATCTTTTGAACGTCGCGTTTGTCTTTGCAGTTGGAGAAGAGAACTTTGTGGGGAGCATGCCACTGACGTAGCCTTTCTTGTGTCTAATTTTATATTAGTTTATTATCTCATAGTCACTTGGGGGTTTCGAGTGCTAGTCAGTGACTTGGTATAAAATACCGTCCAACCGATCATTACCCCCCTCAAAACATATAAAAGTAAGGTACCTCTAAATCTAACACACACCCCGCCAGGTCCCGTTTCGTATAGACAATGATCCTCTCCCTCCCCTGCAGTGTCTCTTCAAACAGCGGGTTCCTCGATGACAACGGAACTCGATAATCTCTACATTCGATAATCAGTTCCACTGACGACACCATCTGTTTCATCTTCGATAGTCCCAGCTTATGGTGCCCCAGGAAGTAACTTGTGACGAGATTCGATGAGAACGGGAATTCTGTTCGGGGCACGAAAGGGGTACCCTCAATTGTAACGAGCGACTTTTTTGTGCTGATGGTTCGCCGGAATACGAGGGATGAAGCGGGAATACGCCACATGTGGAGGGAACTACGAGCGCCAGGGGCGAACATGGCGTACTATTACTATGGGGAGTTACGAGTAGGAGGATGCGTAGTTTCCCTCTTTACTGCTGCTACCTACCGTGCTACTAATTAATAGGCCTATTGATGGGGTTAGTGGTACAAGCAAGGGGGGTCATTTGGGTTGAGTTGGGAGCAGTTGTTCGGTTAGGGATATATGCGTGGGAAATTTTTCAGTATTGGATGGTTGGTGCCAAGACCTTGTTATGCATTGAGGGGACATGTGTGCTTGGTGGGATATAAATAGCCCCCCGTTCCAAGACCCTAAGTATTATATGATATTAAACACAAGAACTATCATCTACAGCACTCTACTTACTTTCATTTAAAAAACTTCACTGGAACTGGAGATATTTTGCCGAGTGATAGTTTATGTCGCGCATGTCTCCACTTAGTGTATCTTGGCACCTTGGCGGTCTGTATGCGGCTCTAAAAGTTTTTGACGTTGAGCTTTGAAGTTTTCAGTTCAGGTTTACATCACCGAACATCCCAATTCCCACATCCACACCTGAGCAACGATGGTCAAGAAGGCAGTGTAAGGTCCCCTACTTTCTATATGCGGTATTTGGGCTGACACCTCTACGCAATTAGTGATAAGCGCATTCCCGACCTAATCAGGAACGGTGTCCAAGTAAGTCAAACTCTAAGTCACACTCAGAAAAGGTTTAACACCAGGCACAGGAGAAGAAACGCTCCTTCTTCGTTGTCGTCGGAGACCGTGGGAAAGATGTTATTCTCAACCTACACTACATCCTTGGTAGTGCCGACCCAAAACAGAACAAATCCGTGCTGTGGGCCTACAAGCGCGAGCTTCTCGGCTTCACCAGGTCAGTTCTGCGCACTCCCTCTCGCTGCCCCGCGTCGCAAACCGATTATACTAATTACAAGGCCCTGATACGTAGTCACCGGAAGAAGCGGGAAGCAAAAATCAAGAAGGAAGTTAAGCGCGGCATCCGCGAGGCGAACACCGAAGACCCGTTTGAGCTCTTCATCTCTCTCACGGACATCCGCTATGTCTACTACAAGGAGACAGAGAAGATTCTTGGAAACACGTATGGGATGTGTATTCTGCAGGACTTTGAGGCGTTGACGCCGAATTTGCTGGCGCGCACGATCGAGACTGTGGAAGGCGGAGGGCTGGTGATCCTGTTGTTAAAGACAATGACTTCGTTGAAGCAGCTGTATACGATGACGATGGATGTGCACTCACGATACCGTACAGAGGCGCATGGCGATGTTGTGGCGAGATTCAATGAAAGGTTTATCCTCTCTCTCGGTGACTGCACGAGCTGTCTGGTGGTCGACGACGAGCTTAACGTTCTGCCAATCTCAGGTGGTAAGGGTGTTCAGGCGTTGCCCCCACCGTCGTCAGATGCGATTACACCGCAACAGGCAGAGTTGAAGGAACTTAAAGAGTCACTAGCGGATGTGCAGCCTGCCGGAGCGCTTGTAGAGATTACCAAGACTGTTGACCAGGCGAAAGCTGTTATGACATTTATTGACGCTATCGCAGAGAAGACTCTGCGCTCAACAGTTACATTAACTGCTGGGCGTGGTCGTGGTAAGTCTGCGGCTTTGGGTGTCGCGATTGCTGCGGCAATCGCACACGGGTACTCCAACATCTTCATTACCTCGCCATCTCCTGAGAACTTGAAGACACTTTTCGAATTCATTTTCAAGGGTTTTGACGCACTGGGTTATAGCGACCACC
Source organism: Morchella sp. 2018-W26 (assembly GCA_024713715.1). Classification (NCBI taxonomy): domain Eukaryota; kingdom Fungi; phylum Ascomycota; class Pezizomycetes; order Pezizales; family Morchellaceae; genus Morchella; species Morchella sp. 2018-W26. Next base: position 513,986 of record JAMGYX010000016.1, read on the forward strand.
TCGATTATGATATTATTCAGTCTACCAACCCGGCATTCAACAAGGCTATCGTACGAGTCAACATCCACCGCCAGCACAGACAAACAATCCAGTACATCCAGCCACAAGATGCACATGTTCTCGGCCAGGCCGAGCTCGTCGTTATTGACGAAGCCGCTGCGATCCCATTACCGCTCGTAAGAAAGCTCATGGGACCATACTTGGTATTCATGGCCTCTACAATTAATGGGTATGAAGGAACTGGCCGCTCCCTCTCCTTGAAGTTGATTCAGCAACTTCGGGATCAATCCCGCGGTCTCAGCAAGCTCCCGATGGAAGGGGAGACCGCCTCTCGTGATGGAAAAGCCAGCAAGCGCTCGGACTCTGGAAACACCGCTGGTGGCGGACGGACGCTTAGAGAAGCAACTCTCAGCGAGCCAATCAGATATGCTCCTAATGACCCTGTAGAGAAGTGGCTCAACAACCTCCTTTGCCTTGATGCTACCCTCCCAACAAATAAGTCTACTCTGCATGGCACTCCCGACCCTGCAAAATGTCAGTTGTTCTACGTAAACCGCGATACCCTCTTTTCATATCACCCAGTGTCAGAGCGTTTCCTCCAACGCATGATGGGTCTCTATGTAGCTTCACATTACAAGAACTCACCCAATGATTTACAACTCATGTCCGATGCCCCCGCGCATCAGCTCTACGTTCTTCTACCTCCTGTCGCCGAAGATGGTCGTGTACCAGACCCCCTTTGTGTCATTCAGGTCGCTCTTGAAGGACGCATCTCCCGCGAGTCCGTCCAAGCAGCCCTCAGCCGTGGCAAACGTGAAGGCGGTGACCTCATCCCATGGCTCGTATCACAACAATTCCAAGATGAGGAGTTTGCCGGCCTTAGTGGCGCCCGTGTCGTCCGTATCGCTACAAACCCCGACTACACGGGCATGGGCTATGGCCAACGCGCGTTGCAGCTCCTAATAGACTTCTACGAAGGAAAGTTTCAACCTCTTGGAGAGGATGCTACATATGTCAATGAGGAGATTGTTCGCGTGACGGACGAAGAGATCGAGTCTGCAGACCTCAGGACCGAAGCCATCAAGATCCGTGATCGCGAATCTCTCCCTCCGCTGTTACTCCGTCTCAATGAGCGCCGTCCAGACGATCTCGACTATCTTGGTGTCTCGTACGGTCTGACAGACCGCCTGCACAAGTTCTGGGCTAAGAAGGCAAAATTCGCACCTGTATACCTCCGCCAGACAGCCACAGAACTGACCGGAGAGCACACGTGCGTCATGATCCGCACACTTGAGGGCAAAGATAATGCCTGGTTAGCTGCTTTCGCGAAGGACTTCCATCGAAGATTAATGCAGCTCCTTTCTTACGAGTTCCGCAAGTTCCCCAGCATTCTCGCCCTTACCATCTTTGAGAGCGCCACAGCCGGAGCAAAAGTTGCTGGCGCTGTCGTACCACCACTAACGAAGGCTGCGCTTGACGAGCTGCTGTCACCCTTTGACTTAAAGAGACTTGAGAGTTATGCCGATAATATGCTGGATTACCATGTTATCCTCGATATGATCCCGCTCATTGCACAGCTCTTCTTCGACGGCCGTATCAAGGCGAGTGTCAACCTTTCATCAATACAGCATGCGATCCTGCTCGCGATCGGACTACAAAGGAAGACACTGGAGGATATAGAGAAGGAGCTAAGCCTGCCGAGCGCCCAGGTACTCGCTATGTTTCAGAAGATTGTAAGGAAGGTGGCAATGTACTTCCGGAGCCTATTGGCGCAGAGCATTGCGGAGACGCTACCGAGCGAGAAGGCAGGGAAGGCCGTTGTAGTCGGTGAAGATGGTGAGGAGGTCGCACAAAAGGGGCTAGAGCAAACTCTGGCCGAGGACTTGGTTGAGGGTGGGCAGGAGGTTATGAGGGATCTAAAGGAGAGGGAGATGAGGAGGGAGGTTATTAATAGTTTAGACTTGTCAAAGTTAGTACTTTCCCCGAGTGTTAAGTAGGGGGTGGTAGATGGGGAATTCATAATGATCAAACCATTTATTCTCTCTACCCACTCCCTACACCTTGTGAGAAACATTGTTAGCTAACAGAGCCGTGCATAGATATGAGCTACCCTCGGCCGAGACCGCCGACTGGGAGTCAGCGGAGAAGCAGATCAAGGCAGGCAAGAGGACCACGGTGGTGAGCGTCAAGACCGTAAAGCAGTCCAAGCGGAAAGCGGGAGAGACCGCCGCAGAGATATATGAACAGGAGATTGGTAGTAAGAGCAAAAAGACCAAGAAAAGCAAGGGTGGGAAGAAATAGATATCCGTAGAGAAAAAGGGTTAATTCTTGTATTTTATATTTTTCCTTGCCCCTATTATATAAAAAAAAGTACTGTATATTTGTCAAATTCCCACTATTAGGTTGATGATTGCATGCATATTCGGTCCCATCCAGCCCTCATTCCCACCCACCGTTGCTATTCCTAACTTTAATTGGTTTTATCGTTTCTTGGGTGACCCTCTATGTCTAGCTCTCGGGATCCTGTTTCCGATACCTAGCGTCATTGCTTATCACTCGGTAGTCTCGGGCTGGAAGCGCTAGCCGCTTCTAGTGAACTACATGTATCTCTATTCTCCGTCGACGGTACAACTCTAGTCACGGCTGACAGAGGGATGATGAGTGTATATCGATGGTGATGATGAACTACATGTACTTAAGTAAAAGGAAACAAAAGCTAGCTATGGGCAGTCAGCTCATGAATACCTGTACATAATAATCGACTGTTGCGTTTTTCTCTAGCGCTTACGTCGGCTACTGTGACTAGACATTATTACTGAACATCTACTTAGCATATCCGATAACGAAACCCCCCCCCCCCTTTTTTTTCTCCCTCCCTTTTAGTCTGTCCCACTCCTCCTTTTAAGCAATTCTAGTTAATCACGAAAGAAAACAGAAAGGGGATAGAGAGAAACCCCTTAGAACTCACCTTGAAGCGCCGATTTATCCCTCTCTAAAATCCCCAGTATCTCCCCCTGGGGTCCCGCCCGGACTTTAGTTTCTTGGCAAACCGGTTCGTGCAAAATTATCTCAGGAATAACGAATTGGACTGGGCTAGAATACCACTTACCCATTGGTCAAGACGGCCAAAGGCTAGCTTTTGGTCTATCAGATTGAGGCTCCACAAGTGTTTGGCCAATGTTGATATTCCAGTCCAGTTCGATCCGTTACGTCTGATCCTGAGCGTGAGATTTTGCGGTACTACTGGAAGCCTTTTTGCTGGCTTTCAATCGGCCGAAAGTTCTGCGTTTAGGTTATACCCAGTCACAATATATATTTCTACCCCGGTAGACACGGATATGCCCGGTCAATACCAAGTACATAAACTGTAGATTTTTCCGACCCCCACTCCCCGCATCCTGGATACAACGGGACTAGGTTGCCTGAGGTGGCTCGAACAGGCCAATGGGCTCATGGTATTCCTCTTATATTATTTAACAATAAATATTATGCTCATATAGGCCGCTTAGTGGTCGCGGCGGCCGCGTGTATGTGAGTTTCGAACTACGCTGCTGGCATGTGGAAACCCCTACGAAAACCTTGATCTGGCAGTCTGGAGTTGCCACATGTACATACATACATCGACACGCCCCATTCTACCAAAGTATGGTTTAGGGAATGTGTTCTGACTTCAAACTATAGCCATTCGCTGCTAACATCCCTGAGAAATTCCGTATGCTTCTAACGGCCGTATTGAGAAAGAGGGAGGTTATGTAGGATCATTACTCACGCGTTAATTAGGTCGTCGGATATCGTTGCAACCAAAATTCCGATTTTTTAATTAACAACTGAGTATTTCGTTGATTAGTACTTATATATATCTACAATTAATTAAGGGTTAATTGATAAATACTTCATACATATAAGTACAGCCCAATTAATTGGTGCATGACGTTCTGATTCTTCCAATTAGATCGAGTTTGAGGCCCACGACTAGATCGACTGTGATAGATTAATTGATAGCTAGAGAGTTTTGCGACCACTCAACCCAGACGATCTTGAATACAGCGGAGGGGATCGATAGTATGCAGTTACTTAGCTAATCTCGTGCCCATCCCCTATTTTGGTGTGGTTGGAGATGTAGTATTTTATGTATTAGTCCACACCAGACATAAATAAATACCGATTGGATCTGGGAACGGGACTAGCAGTTACTCTATCTAAAGTAAAGTACATGTATGCTATTTAATAATCTCGTCCAAAGAAGGTTAGCACGATGTCACATGTTAATGCCAAGATCAATCCCACACTATTATCTCAACCTTACCACCACTCTTCATCACATCCCCCACCTTGAAACCATGGAAACCCAAAACGCCAACCCTACGATTCTCAGTGTATCTGACCTCCCCAGTCGCCGCCTGGAACAGAAAAAGTCCTCACCATCAAATTTATTCTCAGGGATAGTCCCCGCATACACCAAAGATCCATTCGCCACTAGCACGGGAGCCGGGTGCTCAAGCTTAGACGATGAAAGTGAAGATGACTCAATAGTTGAGAAAATCGACGAGCAAGAAATTTATGGTAAGGGCAAGATTAAGCTTCAACTCTTTTCTCATGCTAATACTGCCATCCACCAGACCTCATTGCCACAATCTCCGACCCTGAACATCCTCTTACTCTCGGCGAACTCGCAGTCGTAAATCTCCCACATATCGAAGTCACCGATGACCCGTCAAGCCTAACAGGTCGTGTTCTTGTCGAACTTACACCAACAATCAACCACTGCTCTCTTGCTACAGTCATTGGGTTGGGAGTTCGGGTACGGCTTGAACAAGCACTCCCGCCACGATTTAGGCTAGACGTGAGGATACGAGAGGGAACGCATGCCACAGGGGATCAGGTGAACAAACAATTAAACGATAAGGAGAGGGTTGCCAGTGCACTAGAAAACGAAACCCTGATGGGTGTTGTGAGCAAGATGCTGGAAAGTTGCAAGTAGCGCCTTAGGATCAAGGCATCAAATTGACTATGGAACTTATAACTACCAACTAATTCCATAATCGCAATTAGAGGGGCTGAAATGTAAACCTTTGTCTAAACTCTCGACAAACTTTGGAAACTTCCGCCCAGTAGAAAATCCGTCCCATTGAAGAACCTATGTCTTTGATATTTAACGGCCCCAGCTCACTTATACCAATATATGAGCTTATTTAGGCCATTACAACTCACCCCAGGCTGGTTAAGGCGGTTGAGGTATAGGTGAATCGCCCGAGGATCGGGGGTGATTTTCTTTAGTCACTATAGCTCTCAAATAATCGAATATAGAATAAAAAGGTCATTTCCTGCGCCCGGAGTAGCGGTCGTATACCAACCCAACCAGTCTATGTTGAAAGATTGTACTGATGCTCCTTTTCTTTCTCCAATTAACATGACAGCCCATATGGACTTCCCCATCGACTCGGAGAAATAATCCCAACCCTGCATAGAGCTCCCTATGATGGATAGAGTAATCGACCATTTCAAGTCGGGAAAGGAGCCCAGCTTCTGGCGTGCCAGATGCTACCAGTTCCGTTCCGTCTCCTTCCCCACTCACTTTTACGCAGCCATCACGACTCCAGTTACAAAGAGCACGATGCCACCAGGCCTTAGCCCACGAGTGGCGGACCTCCACACACCCTGGACCGAGGATAAGGTATACATGCTTGAACATCATTAAGTCTATACGTAAACCTTGAACTCCTGCATGCATCATTCAAATACCCGTTCGTTTCAATCTTTCTAGAAGCTAGCTCCTATATCCTTTTTAGACCAAACACCGTTTCTGAAGACTAACTTTAGGGCCTGTTCGGCAGTAAGACAAAACGGAGTTTTTAAGGGCCAACACCTAACAGAAAGGCCGCTAAAACGGGTCCTAAAAACGCAGGAACAACCTCCGTTTAGCTATTTGGTGTGTTCACTTCCCGTAAAACTGTTAGATCATAACCTTGCACTCGCGAGGCCACGTGCAATTGACCCAATACCAGAACAGGCAACCTGCATCGGGCGGCGCCACACCGGCCCCGGCATCCGCTCTACCCAAAGCCCCAAAAGGATTTGCGGTGGCTAGACCAGCAGACTTTATTTTCTTTTTTGGCGAGTACTGTATCAAGATTGTCTGGGTTCAAGGTGAGATTGATAATAGATAATCCACCAATTTTACCGCGCCGCAATTAAAGAAAGATTTGGATACAAAACTGTCTGCCTCTCGGTATCCCCGATCCCACGCTTGGTAAAGTACGCCAATGTTCAAAATTATCTGGGCATTCTGATACGACACAAGAGGATAAAATGCGGGGTGGTGAAACAGAAACCAGCCAGCAAAGTCGAGTTCGCTTGCTAGAACAAGGTTGGTGGTTACACGTTAGTTCTTGGTTGGTTGAAGGTTTTGAAATTGTGGGCAAGGAAGAAACATTGGCATGCAGATGCTGCGCGTGCTAGCTGGTTGGCGTCTGTGGCGTTTCCAGCCCATATATCAGGTGTTCGATCCTAATACGCCAAAGGCAGTAAGCCGATTGTCTACCTCATGTCTTGCATTATTTGATTTAGCTGTAGTTACTCAAGCACTCGATCAACGTACCCAATATCTAATTAGTGAACCACAACCATATCAGACGAGAAATAGTTGATGAGAGATCATGTTTATGAGACCAATATGCAATAGGTATTTTTGTTTCTCGGATTAGGCTCGTTGCCGGCCCTCCTAAAGCTGTCCGTAGGGGGGGGTACGAGACTAGGATCCGCCTATATGAATTTCACAGCTTTGTTACCTAACAGCAGTTTGTTCTGTTGGCATGACTGGATCATAATACCAAATGGATACTCACCCAAGAGGCGGCGCCGTACTTCTCTGGCATAGCTCCCAAGCGATAGGCGACAAATTAAAGCTAGGCTTCGGCACTCGCCTAATCTCACGAGATAGCAGGGATGTTTTTTGCTCTGTACTTGACCAGGAAGGGATAAGATGCAGTCCCGCCATCGCGGGCAACTACATGATATTTTAAAGTGTGTACTACCTAGAAAGTATGTGACTACATGTATTTAGACAGGTGCTCTTCTTCCTTCTTCCTTTTTCTTTCTACACCTTCAACTCCTTCCGCGCGTCTCTCAGCCTGAGACTGTGTTAAGTCAAGAGGTACCGCGGTCCAACGGTCCCTACGGCCACATAATTGAACTCCACTAACCCCTCACGAGTCCAGTGACTACAAAAGCCCCGCCAAAGCCCACAGCAATAGAGGCTTTGCTAGCCCGGTCCCTCAATACTTATTAGTATGTATCCCGAAGACGACTCCAAAATTTCTGCCCAAGCAGAATTATCTGCGTCGGCTCCAGGGAGCGCCGGAAATGATGATTCTGATGGGCCGAAAGGCGGACCCGTTCACTCATTCCTTAAGCGCTTACTGCCAAAGGACGGATTTGCTTATATCAAGACACCGCGGTTTTGGCTAGTTCTATTGATAGGGTATGCTGACCTATAACTTCATAGGAGAAGGTAAAGGGGGGAGACTGACCATTAGCATGATACAGGCAAATATTATCTCTATGTATCACCTCTACGAACACATTTTCTGGTCTTCTTGGGATGGAGGGGACTTCGATACCCGCGTTTCAGTCCTTTTTTAACTATGTTCTACTCAACCTTGTATACACCTCCTATACCCTGTACAAGTATGGATTTAAGGGTTGGTGCAAGATGGTTTCGAGAGAATGGTGGCGATGTAATCTCACCCGCCCCCACCCTTCTACCCCCGCCTTGCCGTAATCAGACGCACATACTAACTGCCCCATCACAGACATAATTATGGCGTTTCTTGATGTAGAAGGCAACTATTTCGTAGTCCTCGCCTACCGCTACACAACAATTCTCAGCGCCCAATTAATAAATTTTTGGGCCATCGTCGTCGTCGTGATCATTTCTTTTTTTATCCTTCGGGTGCGCTACAAATGGACGCAAGTTCTCGGTATCTTAATCTGTTGCGGAGGCCTTGGAGTCTTGCTTGCGAACGATGCCAAAGATGGTAGCGCAATTGGAGGAGTACCAACTGAGTTGAAGGGTGATCTTTTCATGTTACTTGGAGCAACATTTTATGGCTTCAGTAACGTGTTAGAAGAGTTTCTAGTGTCAAAAAAACCTATGTATGAAGTCATTGGACAGATTGGCTTTTGGGGGATGTTGATCAACGGTGCCCAAGCGGGTATCTTTGACAGAAATAGTTTCCGTACTGCAAACTGGAACCCCAAGGTTGGCGGGTACATGACTGGGTTCACCTTGACGATGTTCATCTTCTGTGAGTCTTTAAAACTCCTCTATGACGTCTTTGATAACTAACAAGCGCAATAGACACCGTTGTCCCCATTCTACTCCGCATGGCTTCCGCCGCCTTCTTTAACATCTCTCTCCTAACTGCAAACTTCTGGGGCGTCTGTATTGGAGTAAAGGTGTTTGGACTCAAAATTGGGAAGTGGTACCCAGGTGCCTTTGTAATGATCATTGTGGGGCTGATCATCTACTTTTCCATGAACGGGATGCTGGGAGAGTCTGAGAAGCCTTGGCTCGGCGAGAACCAGGAAGCGGGGGTGGCAGGTGTGGGGACTGCGAAGAGAGCCATTAATAGAAGAGATGAGGAGACAGGACCAGAGGCTACCGGAAGCTCGAGAGACTGAGCCCAAACTACCAGTTCTTATTATTTAAACCCTTTTTTGTTTATTAAGCATGTAGTGAGCTCGTTTCCAGGTAAAGTGTTTATCTGTATTTTGAACAGCCGGCGGCGGGCGCTACTTACCGCCCCACCATGAGTGGTGAGAAGTCGTTTACCTTATTCGAATCTAATATAAGCTTCTTGTTTTTATCAGGCCTATCGTTTCTTCCTGTCACCTGCCCTAATTAGACTCAGTGGCTGGGTCGTTTCATGCATATATGTACATGTATATACATGCATGTATTGGCATGGTCGCTACATGTAGTATTGCATAGGCTATCACTCGCACCGGGACACACAGACCCTGGACTTCCGGCTCAAAGTGCGGTGGTTGTTTGCCAGCACCCGAGGCCGGCCGAACGTACCTAGAATTATTGTTCCTCGCTCCCTCTCCATCCCTTCTCCCATCCCCAACCATCAACACCGCGATCCTCCTTCTTTTTTCCTAGCCAGTTAAGGACCTTGACTCTTAGAGATAGCACAATGAAGCGCTGGGCAGACTTAAATTCAGGTAGATAGATGATGGGATCAATGGAAATTTAGTTTCGTCCCCCCCCCCTCTCCATCACTTGTGCGACCTTCTAGGAGCATGGCATTGTGATGACAGGCTGGAATGTAGGAAGATCTGTTTCTAACTGTATCTTTACATTTAGGTAGCATGTTTGTTCGAGCGCCCCTCGCCCCTACAGTCCTGCTAGCCGCATCTATGGGAACTACATGTATGAATCGACACAAAACCCTAGATGTGTCGAGCCTCTAGCCCTAGGTCTAGCCCCAATCTCTTTCGTAGTCCCCACGAGCGGCACCTACAGAATTTATCTCACCGCCCCAACCCTCCCATAATCTCACTCCTTTTGCACCCAACACCTCGTCCACATTCATCATCATCCTCGCATTTCTGTATGTCCCTAATATGTTTTGCCCCTTTGACAAGCGCAAGGATAGGGCGGAGAGTGAAGTAATGCAGATTACTTCTATTAATTATGATTGTCTCAGGAGAAGGCGAGACCCCTCCACCTGTCTACTGAGGGTTGTTTCCACCTTTCCGCTTGCCACATTCCACTGCTCGCTTGTAGTCTCGAGTGCGTATAGCGGTCCTCGCCCTCTACCATTTACAAATCCAGCCCCTCCCCCCCCCCCCCTAATAAACCTACTTTTTACTGAATCCTTGCTCCATTTAGCACCTTCTGGATCACCTTCCCTTGGTATGAATGAAGAGATCAGACATGTATCTCACCCTCTCAAAGTCAAACATTGCTTAAGAGAAATTATAAAATCAGCTCTGGGTTGTGCTTGATGCTAGGCCGCTGATACTACACCAACAACCTCTAGTGGCGAATCCAATATAGCCAGAGTAAAGTTCGAAAGTCAAAGCCACCAAGGTCCAACTTTAGCGCCCCACATAACACTGTTCGCGAGGTCCAGTCTTATCTCATCCCATAAAATTGGGGGGCAGCTTCATCTTGGCGCATCCGTCCTGAGACTTTTGGTCTGTAACTGTGCGGAGGATGAGATCTCACTTATTGACTGACTGCAGGATCACCGACAGGTCCCATGTATCAGTAAATGAAACATACTTTTGTCCTCATGGTAATTACATATGCACCGGACAACAGTCCTGGACACTGTGACTGACTCCTAGTCGCTGAATCGCTGAAGCAACATATATTAAAACAGAGACAGGCTTGGGAAAATCAAGTGAGTAGACAGGAGCCAGGACCTAATAGATAACTATTACTTAGGGCCTATTCGGGTTATTGAATAGTTCGGGATTTTTCAGGGATTAAAGGTAAACCCGTAGTCTTTTAAACAGGGTGTGATGTCCGGCAGTCAATCCGAAAACACCTCTAAGGGTGTTTTTGTCAGATTATCGTTCCGAGCCCCCCCAGAATCCATCAACTCCAAAACTGAGGCCGCAGCAGCTGAACAGGCCCTTAGCTTCTCAACAATAAATATTTACTATGAAACTGACAAGAAATTCCTTTCTAGGGCCAGTCATGGACTAGAACATACTACTGGCCATTTTCCGATCGGTTTCATAGCGCTAATATATTTGGAATATTTCATTCCGGTCCCGAGACAAAATATCCTTTGTGTCAAACTGTTCGAGGCAGGAATCTCAAGACAAAACTTCGAGACGTCTCGTCTCATGGAGAACACTATTCAACTTTCAAGCAGCCAGCCCAAGCCTCGATATTGAGTGGTTTAGAACCAGCCGGGCCATTGAAGGCTTCAAGACACATGAGCTTGGCGGACTCTAAAGTGACCATAATGTGGGAGGGCATCTTGACTTTCTCCACAAGATCAAGGAAATCCGCGGAGATTCCGTGTGCGCCTATCAAGTTAATACGAAAACCTAACTCTACTTCCATACTTATCTCCGTGTGAGTGACGCACCAAGCCATGGGAGTGCATAGCCTTTCAAACAGTTACCGCCTGCCGACAAACCATGCATGCTCCTCCCCGCGCCCCGGCGAAAGGAACGGGACGAGTATATGCTTATCCTTTGGTAGCTTCAGGCCATCCATACTCCAAATTAGAGCAGAAATGGCTTATGATATAGGTTCATGACGCCGACAACCACTACTTAGTTTAAAGAAACCATGCAGGCTGCATGCATAAAGAAGTATTGATCAATCAAGAAACCATACACGGAACCCTGACTCCGAGTGATAATTCATGACGCTAAATTACAACACCGGTGACCGACCTTGGGCCGATGATAACCCCCTCCGGGGTTTCATGTGGTCAATGCGCCGGCTTAACTCTAAGGCAGCCTAAAGAGTGTCAGGTGCACAGCGAAGAACACACTCATTCCCGGTCGTGTGGACATGTACCCGCCTGCCTGGTACCAGTGACCAGTGCAGCGTCAGTTTGAAGGGGGTGCGCACCCCCCAAGATCGAGATAGCCCACGCTCTTCTCAGGGTCTAACGCCGACGTATACGCCGAAGCAGAGACAACTCGATACACCCCCTACTTCTTACCTCTGTATTGAAAGACTATTGGTCCCAGCAGACGATGGGTCGCATATAATTGATTAATAACATCAGTAGGTGTGTGAGCAAATCACTCGAGTGATATTTCATGATGGAGAAATGGAGCCATCGCTGGCCACAGCTTGGCTTATGACAGCCTTCTCGCCTTTTGTGATATTAATACCAGGTCACAAGATCAAAGACCTGAAGTCTCGGGAGCATCTACACCGCCACCCTGTCACGTCAAGGACAAACACAACTCCCCCCCAGCTGTCTTCCCGTCAAACCACCCGGAACTAACCCTCAGCTAACTCAAATAAACTCTAATTCCTCACCGCCGGGGTAGCATTTGCTGGGGGGGAAGACAGAAGTGTTTATATGCATGTGCAACCTTACCGGTGCCAAGAGATCTGTGGAAGCTTAAACAGACGGAACATGCATGAGCGACGACGTCACCGAAGGTATGTGCCTGAGCCGTTGCGCCCCCCGCCCCCGATGTGTAAATCACTATGATGATCCCTACTCCATTGTAGCATTGCGGGGTTCGGGCGGGGGGGAGGGGGAGGAGGGCAAATGGAAGTTGCAGGGGGCTGGCTGGCTGACTCACGTGAGGTGTGATTGATGGACCCAACTACCGAGTTTTTTGTAAATTAAATTAATCGTAGAATTAAGGAAACTGCCAGGTGGGAGCGGGGGAGAGGGGTGGGGGGGGGGGTGCGTATGAAGGGATTAACTGGAAGTGATGCATGTGTGCGCACCTTCGAAGAAGAACACTAGTTCTCACCGCTGCCCGTCAAAACTTGGAACAGGATTATTGTACACCCATGGAAAACCAGTTTTTTTTTCTCTCTTTCTTTCTTTCTTTCCTTCTTTCTTTCCTTCTCTCTCTTCTGCCAGCGGGAGAAATGGCACAAATTTTTTTTTTCCCTCTCAGGCACACCCAGCTGTGCTGGTGTGTACCGGTACCCAAACCCAAACCCTTCTTAGCAACAAACATGTGATGACATGATGCTCGATATCGATATTCCGCAGTGTACCCGTGCTACCGACCACCTTATATACCTAAATATATATTAAGCAAAAAACCAAGTTTTTTTTTTCTATCCCCGCGTCAAGTCATGTCAGCCACAAACGTGGTTGCCGCTGACTGGCTGGTTGCAGGGCAGGGCGGCCAAACAAATATCCCCCGGGCTGATCTGGACGAGGATGGGAAACAGAAACGATCTGGTGTGACACGGAGATCTACACTTGTTGTCGTAGATTTGATTATGTACTCATGGCTTAGATATCTATCTACAATGATAGTTTTAGCATTGATATAGTAGGGTGGAGTAGGTAGCTTGCTCAATCGGGAGGAAGAGAGATATAGTAGGTACGTGTCGATGATGGTAAAGGTCTTTTTTTTTAATTTTATTTTTATTTTTTACTAGAGACAGAATAAAAATATTTGCGAGTGACTGTTCATGACCAGACCAGACCAAGCCAAGCAGGCAGAGCTACATACATGTAGCTAAATAGTTAGCATACAGACATTGTCTCGTAACGTCGTGAAGTGTAAATAATCTAAAATACTACCCCCACCCTATTTTTCAGTGCATTGGAACAGAACACCCCTACTCCCCAAACCTAGCCTGCTAAGTTAGAAAGACAAAACGACCGACAGAAAAGAAAAAAGAAAAAAGGAAAAAAAAGAGAGAAGAACCCCCAACCCCCCAACCCCCACCCCCAAACCCCCAAACCTCCTCCCAAGATAGCTAGGTCTAGGAAATAAAATCAAAAAACCCCAAAGCACCGGAAGAGAGAAAAACAGAAAAGAGAAAAACCACGCCCCCAAACATGAAATGCACAAATTTTTCTTACTAGCTAATTATGTAGCTAGGTAGCCAGGTCGCAACCCCAATCATCACCACTGTCTAAAGCGACTCTTCCTATCTGGCTGTCTCCCATGCTTCTCATTTACCATCGATGTCGCATGATGTAGATCCTCCGTCTTTGTCGACGCACGTCCAAAGTCATAGATCTGCCGCTCAGTGATTGTCTTGACCTCACAATCCCGTAGTGTCCGCACCGCATCCATGAGCTCGTGCGCCCGGACCTGATCCGCAACATACACTCCCTCTTTCTCGCACCGTACCGAGACCAACTCCAGCCCAGTCAGTGCAGGTAAGATACCCGCGCTCGTCGCTAAATAGTCACTTACCAAGACCTCCGCCTTCTCCTCCACGAACGTCGCCCACAGGACCAGTGTCTTAAGCTTCGGCAGAACTATCGGCCGCTCATCATCCTTCTCTAGCGGCGGTGTCCCCGACCCCGACGATGACCCAGAAGCCTGGCTCGATACGCTGCTGCTCCTCCGTCGCCGGTTACAGCCCCCACACCCGGACATCATTTCACCCGCTCCTCCGCCGTCACCGCGCCCCCGGCGTCCCCGGAATATCAGTCCCATTGACACCCGTCCACGATAGAAGTCCAGATACGCCAATGACGGGCTTGCCCTTAGTAGGGCCCTTAGCTCCTCGCATGCGCCCTCATCAACGCCCACTAGCCCGTCCTCGTCGATGGCAAAGTAGCTCTCTGGTACACTGATGGTGAGGTGCGTCAGTGCCGTCACGCCTACGGCACCATATGAGCAGCCGAGATCATTCCACCAGTCGGTGCGCGTCAGCTTGCGCAGGCGGCGGCAGTGAGAGAAGAGGCAGCGCATGAGGGAGCGCGCGGGGGAGGCCGGGGAGCTGTGGGGCTCGCCAGAGAGGTCATAGCATTCGAATGATTCGAGGGAGGTAAGGTGTGGGATGAGCGAAAGGAGGGCAGAGCGCGCGGTGTGAACGGGCGGCTCGTCTTTAAGCAGCGGATGCCCCCAGTTGAATTCTTGAATCTCGTTCTCATCTTGAAATTGCGGTAGCGGGGCAATGTCGACTGTGAGGCGGCGGACGAGCGTGCTGATGTGCGGGGAGCTACAGGAGAGTGGAGGTTTAGCAGTTTGTAACACCTCAATCAAGACAGAAAGACATCATGATCCTCCATTCCCTTCTCTTTCTCCCCTAGTGCATACAGAATAAAGGTAATGGCAACTGATGACAGGGAATTTAAAAGAGCTCACCCCCTCTTCTGCTCCGAGAGTTCCGGGCATTAGTTTTGGGAATTGCGATTCTCGCCACCCAGGCGGACAGACGGCGACGACAACGACGACGACAGCAGGCAGGCAGGCATGGAGGCAGTAAAACACAAGACTTACCTCTTCAAAACTCGCAACTGACTCTCGCGGTAGGCATAGGGGTCGAACCTGATCTCATGGTATAGCTTCGCGACTGCCAGCCTCCAAAAGGTCCTACTGACGACCGCAACGCGCGCTAGGTCCGTCTTCTCGAGGTATCCGACAATCTGCTCCAGGATCTCTTCAGGAAGCTTGTGGGTATTTGCATTCGGTCGCATGTTTGCGTTTAACATGATCATGACTTTTCGGACTCCAAATCTGGTTGTTGTGGGGAGGAATTTCCAGGCAGCTACTGATGGTGAGTAGTAAGTAGCAGTTGTGGGTAGTAATAACGATGAACGGTAGTAGTAGAGGGGCTGGTGAAGTGCCGGAAAGGAGAAGTCATTGTTCGACACTTTTTTGTGCTGCTTCTGCTGCTTCCCCCACCCCTTCCCCTTGCCTTCCCTTGCTTCACCACCCCGGTTGCTGTCTCGTTTATTTTATCAGATTTTTTTTTCTCTACTGCTACTTACTGCAAGCCGCGGGCGGAAGCTGAGGCCGGTTTGATCGGGATGGTTATGATCGTCGTAACGCTGTGCCACCCTGCATTGCGTAGCAGAGACCCCGAAATGAACAGGCAGCAGAAAAAGAAAAAGGGAAAGAGAAAAAAAAAATAAAAAAAAGTAAAGTAAAGGCAGCATCATCATACATGACCCCCTCCAAACGAAAAGCCCATGCGGTGTTTTAGTAACCGCGAGTAGGAAAAGTCGAAATCTGACATATTCCGGAAGAAGGAGAGACAGGGCTACCAACCAACCAGCGGCGCCAAAAAAAAGTACCCGGACAGGGTCCAGGGTGGAAAGAGGATTAAAATCGAATGATAAAAGTCTCCCAAATGACATACCAGTACTCTACTCTACCAGCGTCCTAGGTACCCTAACTGGGTCTGCGCAGGTATTCCATCGTATGGAAATACTTAAAGTGGACGTGCTCTAAGTCCCCCCCCCCCCCCAGCCAAAGGAGGTAGCAATTGCTGCAGGTGCAGGCCAAGAACGATCAACCTCTCTGAAGTTGCTCTTCACACTGCCCCCTCTTCACCCCATGTGCAGAATGGAAAAGAGTAAGAAGGCCGGTTACCGTTACGTTACCGAAGGGTCCAATTTACTCAGGCGTAAAAGCCAGGCAATTGTGTTTTATTATCGATATGTTGTTAAGCTGTCACATGACTGCAATTGCTCCCACTGGTTGACATTCGGCATTGCTCTTCCGACCCCTAACTAGAAGGAATGGAAGTGTTGAAACAGAAGGTCTCTCTCTCTCTCTCTCTCCCACTGCATAAACATACAGACGCTGGCTGCATAAGGCGGAAGTGCGGATGCTCTATGGGCGGTTATATCCACTGGTGATCATAACGGGGGAGAATAAAAAAGAGATTAAGATTATTCCAGAACGTTATATTCCCCTATGACCGGTCACAAATGGGCAGAGAGATATTCAACTCCCGGAGCGGTGAGCTGGATTTATTCTCGTGATAGATATGTAATGTATCACTTGAATCCAAATCAAAGAGACAATGCATGTATGTGCCTAGAAGCAGAGCACTGGCAGATCAATGTGTATGTAGGTAGAGTAAGTAGGTACAAGTAGCCAAATAGCCTTATTTGTGACTTGAGTGACCACCTGTGACCGCGCGTCACCCTCCTCTGCCACATGTATGTAGTAACCAGTATGTACCTACATACATCTCAACCTAACTGCAATACTGCCCCTCCGCCACGAGGAGGCACAGTAAAGTTACCTCCATTTCCAGTACCACCAGTAGAGCACTTCCAAACATCACATCACCGCAATCCAGCCCTAAGAGCACCACTTCCCCGTCTAGCACATGTTTCAAATCTCGATCCCACGATTCACCAGGATTGGAGCTACCTACCTACATACTCGACGTATGTACTTTACCAAAGCAGTGACATGAAACTTCCCTACATCTCTACTCTACCTCCTTAGAGTAAGAATAGAGATTAATGATCTGCCCCTCCCTCCCCCACACCCTTGATAAAGGTAAGGTTACCGAGCTCCCGCGAGACAACGATTGGGCCATTCGATCCCGCTTACATTCGGTTGAATTGGTAGGTGAAACGGACAGCATGTCGCGTGGGTTGGTGTGGATAAAAAAGCGTGATTCAATTTTTTTTTATCCCCCTTCTACATACAGCAACCAGTGCCTGAGAGCCAGTCAAGCAAGTATCAGATCAAACGGGCAGACAACAACGACGACAGGACAAACAGCCTCCTAATTCAACCGGGAATATATGAGGTCATACATTACATTTGCCCTCTCTGAAACAAAATGGAAACAAATCAACAAAAAGTACAGAGCGACATAATGTATGAAACGAAATTGAGAAAAATGTTGACAGCACACACACGCAAGCAAAGTTTCATCAGTATCAAACAACCATGAGTAGAGTATCCTAGCTAGAAAGGAAACAAAAAAAAAATCAGAAAAAAAAATCAGAGCAGCCATGAAATCACTATATTACACGGGAGCTTTGAATTGCCTCTCCCTCACTCCTCTCCCCCACTCCAACCCAGCTATCCCCATTGACTTTTGGAACAACTGACAAGCTCATACAATGACTAATGGTACTCAATAGCAGGCAGGCAGCTCAGGTAAACTCTACTTATTCTACAACCCGTTTCTCCAACCCGGACCTTTACCTTGCTGTTCCACATTCTCCGCCGTTTTCCCACAGCCCCGGGTACAATTGTGCCTATTCACGTGGTTTATATCATCACCCATCCCAGCCCATAGATTGATCCATCTGCCCGCCCGCACTGCCGGCGCGCCTAAAGTGAAGCAGCACCGATGCTTCTCCATCCCAGCACAAGCATCATACGCGCTCCCCCTTGTCAACCAGGCACAAGGTGCGTACTAAAGAAACCAGAAAAGAAAACAAGAGAAAACTCAACAAGTCAAAAAAGCAGATACGCCGGATAACAATATGGAATAGAGAGATTTGGGAGAAAATGGATTTGGCGGTGGCAGAAATGAAGTAGAAAAGAACAGAAAAGAAAACGAAAGAAAAACATTTCCCTTTGGCGGTATAAAATAAGATATAATAAAGGAAATTATTGAGAAACGCATAAGCCAGCGCCAGAGAAACAAAGATTCCCCACCGCCTTTTTTTAAATTTATTTATTGGATCCTTCTCTCAATTTACGCCTCCTCCTTGGTCGACGACGCCTCCTCTTCCTTCACCTCACTCTTAACTGCCTCCCCAGTGCTCTCATCAGCTGTGTCAGCCCCCGCAGTAGTTTTGACTGCTAAGTTAATGGCAATCTTCTTGCTGGGAGGGCTGCCACTGCCTCCAAAGCTCCTCTTCCTTGACCCCGTTTGAAGGAAGCTACTTCCACCACTTGGGCCTCTCTTCTTTGTCCTAGACAATTTGCCCAACTCATCGTCATCCTCCTCCTCCCTCCTCCTCTTTTCTGCGAGCCGCTCAGGCGTGGGCAGGCCTGGTACAGGCTCTTCAGACTTTGACCTGACTGTTGATGGTGACGTTGTCGGGCTTGGAATAGGTGACGACTCCTGGTTTACTTTTACTGGTGAATCCTCTTTCTTTATTTCGCCACCTTCACTCCCCTCTTCCTTCTTGACCGAGGCCTCCTCTCCGATAACATCCATGGCTTCTTCATCAGGGTAATCCACCAGCCCCTTCATTACTGGTGTTCCCCCGTTGATAAGCTTTAGGCCTGAAGCATTGTCCTCTTCGTCTGAAGTGTTGAAGTACTCCTCCTCCAAAGGATCTGTTTCCTTGATCCCGTCCCATCTTCGCGCACCGTTGATTTGGTTTCTGAGAGTCGGACAAATAGAGTATAAGCAATGGTAATCTTTGGGAGATGGTGGCACGGCATATACAAGACTAATTAACTAATACTAACCTTGGCGTTCGGTCTACCTCTGAGGGATAATTGGATGGCAAAGTGGTATCTTGCATTTGGTCGTTTCTTAGGATTAAAACGCTAAAGGTATCGACATACGTAATTTTTGACATCTTTTCACGGTAATTCTCAACCAAATGGAGGATAATTTGCTTTACGTTTTCCTATTACAAAATCCTGTTAGTATTACTAAAACACTGAAATAATATGACCCAAATACCCACAGAAGGGGAAAGGCTCCAAACCCGTTTGATGAATTCGAAAAATTCTAAACAAGCTGAATTGAGTAAATTATCCCTTGGCATAGTTTCAATGACAATGTTCAAAATGGGTTCGAACAACTTGTGCTTGATCATATGCCGGATATAAAACTCATCCTGCAATCCCACACACACACGGAAAAACTTCAATGCAATAAGCTTGAGATGCTTCTGCGGGCATTCCAGCAGCTGCGCTACTCGCGATGGTAGATTCTCGGCCAGAAGGAAGTATTTGCCACGGAATGCGTGTTGTCGGACGAAAATGCATAGTGTCTCCACAAGATGTGAATACAGTGACACCTCCGCTATCGATAAGCCTTTTACTGTCCATCAGAAATCCCGTCAGCTATCTAGTCTATTTCCATACCCTCCGCAATACACACCCTCCATATTAAGTGTCCTTACGTGATGTTCTCTTGCTCAGATCTGACAACGGCAGGAATAGCTTTTTGGCGGATTCATCGTAAAAGTTCTTCAAAAAAGTTTCGGTCTCGTGGTCCGTGGAATGACTCCGCAGTCTCATGGTGATGTCGTTCTTTCCAACCCCTTCGAGTTGTGGCCCTGTCGCGGGATCCAGCAGCACCCTGATGGCATCCGCAATTTGTCCCTTTACCCCCAAATCCTGCTCCCCCAGCAGTAACTCAATCAGTGTGTCGGTCAGTGGCTTCTGCTTATCGCTGATCTGTCGGAATATAACGTTGCGCATCATCGCGGGATCGTGGTCTATCATGGCCACAAGGACCTCAGTTCCGGCGATCCTGACGGAAGCATCTTCGTGAAGCAGCGCAAAGTCTATAACCGCAAACAGGCCATTCTGGATGAAATTAGTGTAGAGCTGGGTTCGTGCGGGGCCCTGGAGATTTTTTGCGATAGAACAGCATTGCTGAATAAACAGAACACCATTCTTCTTTTTCGACGGTTCTGATCCCTCGGTGTGAAAGATCGAGAAAAGCTCCTTCAGGAAAGCTTGGTTGCCTTGAAGGTGTTGTAGGATGTCAACCTGGTTGAAGAAGATGAGAGAGTTGAGTACAGAGAAAGTCGGATCATCAAGAATTCTGGCCAGCACAACGTCTTTCAGATACTGCAGCCGGTATGTCCAATGGATCTTTTTCTTAATCTCCGGATCTTTTATTGGCACTACCTCCTTGAATTTCGACTTGTCCGAAAGGAATTGACGGTGATTGGCCTTGTGGCTTGGGAAGTCAGGGTCGTCTGCATGCAAGCCAGGGGTGTTAGCGTAAACGTGACACACTGCATATTGCGTTCCCCATCCTCCTAAACTTACACTCTAGGATCCCCACGACCCCCAGCACAACCTCATCCATGACAATGTGCTCGATAATCAGTGTATCGTTCAATAAAATCATCATCTTCATAATGTTGCATAACCTGTGAAGATTATCCAGGCTCTCTAAATCCTCCGCCACCTCCAGTAATGGAATGAGCTTCCCAATGTAGTCCTCGCTCAAGATGAATTTGCCCAATGAGTCTCTTCCCGGTACTGTTGAGCTCGCAATCCGAATCTGGTTCTCGATATCTATAAGGTTACCAAGTTCCGGAGGAGGTAGCATTACGGAGGTTATCATGGCCTCGTTTTGATCGTCTGATAACAGCTCATCTGCGATTAAGTATTAGAAACAACCCGGTGCCCATGACATAGATAAGAACGCATAAAGTAGAGGGTATCTCGACAGGAGCAAACTCGAGGTCGGTAGATGGATGAAAATATTGGTTACATACCTGTTCCGGACATGGATAGCAGATGAGTTTGGACATGACTGACAAATTCCCTGTGGTGCGTTTATCCGTAAGCACGAGTACATGACACTTTACATCATATCACCGCCCTTCTCCGCGCAGTTTCATTGGTACTTAGCAACGGGCGCAAGAGATGAACCTACCATATCGCTGCACACCCTTCAGGTTCTTGGAAACTCAATGCCATGTCTGTACCATGCGGCTCAGTCCACACGATAAGAGTTTCTACGTCATGTGGTAATATTAGCGACAATTTGGGGGCAAACCTCGAGGGCACGCATAGAAGAGAATCATGCCACCTATTTCCCTTCTGCATTTTACCTTACCGGTGCCTTGAAGATATTGGGATCGTGGGGATGAGACAAAATCGATACATACCCTGCTGTTTTTGATACCCATCATCTTTTATTATCTTTGTCTCCAGGAGCATCCGGTCCTGCTGCTCCTCCGATTTTACCTGTATGTGAGGTTCGTCCTACAACACCGCGCCACGATCATCAGCCACCTATAACCTACAACATAACGACGACCAATCTATCCGGAGCACGAAAAAGCCAACA
Source organism: Morchella sp. 2018-W26 (assembly GCA_024713715.1). NCBI lineage: Eukaryota > Fungi > Ascomycota > Pezizomycetes > Pezizales > Morchellaceae > Morchella > Morchella sp. 2018-W26. The sequence continues at coordinate 535,395 of JAMGYX010000016.1, forward strand.
ATTGCAAGATGGTAAATTTCGAGCCACTGCCAACAGCTTCGGGGTCGTCGTGGTCGCACTAACAAGATAAGTCCGAGGAAAAAATCCTTACATTAACCAGCTGTCCTGTGCAGTATCCAGTTCCCCTATCAAACCAGTCATTGTTCCTCAACTCATACACCTTTACTCGTCGCGGCGTCGTCGGCGGATTTGGCACTGTTAAGGCCATCATAGTCGATCGGCGATGTTCCCAGCGGGGGTAAGTCGGACGACGAGGGAAGCGCGGCGACTTATCGTAGCCTTCCTCCTCGTCGCCTAAGATAGAGTTGATCTGCTCTGATTAGAAGGCCCCCAAACACGGGTGCAAATGCAGATAATGTGGGGGGGGATGTTGAATATAATGGTAGTTGTAACGTTTTCACTATTGACGAGGCTGTAAAGAGCTTTGGGCTGTGGACGTGATGTGTTGTGGTGTGGTCTCGGTTGGCGCGATGAGTGAGGCTCGACAGGACCAGCAGTTGTTTTTTAGCGGGCAGGGGCCTCTATTACTCGAGCACAGTTACGGTAGTGCCTGGGTGTCTGGGTTGTTGTTGATACTGCGAGCTGCCGACAACGCGCGTCTGGGGTGGGGGGGTGGTGGTGTGGGAGAGAGAAAGAGATTCGCGATGGGGCTGACTTACTCCTTACGAGGGAGGGGAGCGCCAGGCGGTAGATGAAGGTCGGGATGGGATGGGGAAGGAGTCGATGATGGAATATGTCGAAGATGACGATGTAATGTGAGGTGTGTGGTGGGTTAAGATTGATGAATATATTTCCGAAAGATCTTTTTCGATAGAAGTAAAAATGTGGGTATGTATGGACGATATTGGTATGGATGGTAATGTATGGGGTGGGAGGGATGAAGTATGAAGCAGGCAAATAGTGGCGACAACCCTTTTTACCGAGTGGTACGCCGATTATGATAAGTAGAAGAAGACTTGATTTAACCTCCTCCTCCAACTCCTCCTACACTTCGAGCCTTCCCTGGGACGATTATTACCGGTAAGGTATGGTATGTATGCAGTTGAATTCCCACTCCCTCTCTCTCCCTCTCTCACTTTCCTTTCCCCTCTCCCTACCCTTTCCTTGATAAGCCACTCTTCGACGAGTGACCTCGTTCGTGCGATACTCACTAGCACTAGCAGGGACCAAAATGCTTTTTCCTCAATCTCTTTTTTTTTTCTTTCTCTTTTTATTCCTTGTACCTTCTCCTCTCTATTGCCCGGTCAGTCGGGTCTAAAAACAACGATCGGTCGCCGGAAGATTGGGAATCGACTGAGTGATATGGCAAAGCAAAGCAAAGAGCACCACTACACGGCAATGTCGTTCGTTCGTTCTTTCTATTCTTTTCCTCTGTCCTCTCTCTCTATTCTTTTTTTCTCTTTCTGTTTCTTTCTCTCTCTCTCTTCCTCTAAACTCCCAAGAAAGAGAAAAAGAAAAAAAGAAAATCAAAAAAGAAATCTTCCTTTCCAACTCACTCTATCAATCCCCACACTCTTCGAAGAGCGGAGCTGTCGCTGGCTGGCTGGCTGGCTTAGAGGGGGGAGGGGGGCTTGCTGGCGTGTTAAGGATCCTCTCCCGCGCTTGGTCAAAACGAACACGGGTATATATATATAAAGGGCGAGAGGGCACACGAGCAGCAGCAGCTAACCTGTCCCCTGGGTCGAAAACCAATGAGAGCAGGAGAAGGAAAAAGAAAAGGGTTGATAGGAATAATAATAATATGAGTGAGACAGGCGCGCGCCCCAAACGAACCGTGAACCCTCGCAGCAAGCAAGCAAGCAAGCAAGCAGCTCAACAACGGGACCGAGTTTGAAAAAGGACGAAGTGCGTTCCAAGGGAGTGGGTAGAGCAAGAACGAGGGGAAGAAAAGCTCAACAGCAAGAAAGGAAGAGAGAGAGGAAGGAGGAAGAGAGAGGGAAAAAAAAAAAAAAAAAAGCTGGGGAAGACACCAGCCAAATAAGGGAACAAAATGTTCAAGGGCTGTGCTAGGCCCTGATTGCGCGAGAAATGGGGGGTCGCGTAAGCTAGCTGCTAACTAGTAACTACTCTAGCATAACAAAAAAAAAATGTCACTTAGCTTGGTAACTCCGACTCCGTCCGTTACTGTGGGAGTCAGTTGATTTAAGAGGGAGCTCGGGCACTCTCAAAGAAAAAAAGAAGCAATTAACATCACGTACAGCGAGAGCCATACATATACTCTCGTTCAAGGGAAAAAAAAAAAAGAACCTGGTGCAGTGCTCTAGAAACATGCACCCAGATACCAAGACGTTCCAGAAGCAAGTCACGGAAGAATAACCTACCTGCCTGCCTGCCTGTCTTCGCGTAAAGAGAAAAAACCCGGCCGAACACTGAGTCGAATGTTTACTATGTAGGTATGTATGTGGGCAGCAGACCCATGAGCTCAATCGTGGCAATAATAATAGCCATTTATGAGTCCTTATTATCATTATCTCCCCCCCCCCCCCCCCCCCGAATCATAATCAGTGGGGTGTCAATAATTATTTATTGACTGCAATCTACACCAATCTACACAGGTCTTAGCACTCTGTACCACCTCAGCCTACAGCCGGTGTGTGTGTGCTACATTACATAGATCACTACTCCAAGAGTGCGAGAGTCCAGACACGTAAAACTTAAATTGGGCCTTTCCTTATCATTTCATTTCGTTTTCCCATCATAAAAAAACCCGCCAATCTTATCAGACCAACCCCCTGCACACCCATTTTAGGATGCAGCTTCCAGAAACAGGGCCCGCAGCATTCTAGAGTAGCGCACTGGCCCCAACCCATCCGAAAATAGAACAAAAACACCCCTAACCCCAACCCAAGCGAACCCCCCCCGCCGCCAACCCAAACATTTGAAAACACGACTCGACTACATACAACCTATCACATTTACCATACATACTACACCTTACATACTGTACCGCGCCCGCGCCGTGCACGCGCGCGCGCGCTCGCGACAGAGGGCGTCTATTGCAACGCCCACCCGAGATCCGAAGGCCGGTTGGAAACCGATCGCGACCAAACGTTTCTTATTTTACTTTTTTTTTTTTTTTTTGCAGGCTTTTTCAAATACAGTAATGACGACACGCGAGAAAGGGAGATGGATGGCGGGCTAAAAATACGGGTGGTCCCTGGCAATGGAATTGGGTGGGTGGGTGGGTGTGGGTGACGTACGTGTGTGTGTGCTTTGCGCCACCGCCGCAGTCGATCTGCCAGTCATGGCTATCACTCGGTCGTGGGTGGGTGTGTGGGTGTGTGGGTGTGCCGCAAACGTACACCGCCGCAGGTCAGATATTGCACGTAAATCTACAATAGGCTTCCACCCCGCAATGTCAACCCGGCTACCCCAGGAAAAACCATTATGGTACCAAAGGGATATTGTCGCCCTGTTTAACCATACGGTACCCTCCATCAAAACCCCAGAAAAAAACTAACCAAGATACATGCGGGAAAAGGTTAGGTTTATAGCCACTCCGGATCCAGTACTAACCGCCCACTACATAGCCGTCTCCAAAGCAAACCCTCAGTCAGACCTAGTTTAGTAGGAGAGAATCCAAACTATCCTCTCTGTGAAGCTACCAAAGAATCTGGCCCTGATGTCTCTCCTGTCACTATTCCTCAAGCCACATCATAAGGTAAACTAGTACAGTGCTTGTCTTGTAAATACCGACAACAGCGTTTACCGGTAATCCTAATTAATACTTTTCTTGCCTGGTTATGAGGTCTAGAAGTGCATACCCAAGTCCATGGCTTAAAGGCTATATGAAACAAAGCAGACACCAGGGACTCATTATGGGCTCTAGCCTAGCTCCATGATCTCCTGATACGAGCCGTACTGAAAATGCTTAGCATCCCCTAAGAACAAGACCCAGGGCGGCAGAGAAGAGGCCCCACCCATCCCACCGACGAACTATTCGAAGCAGCAAACGAAGAGCGGGATAAGTTACAACAGGATGCATTGGTACGACTCTGCTGAGATATCCCAGCCCCCAAGTCGGGCGTTCATTACACGCTGCCCCAGGATCGACCCGTCGGACATGACATAACATAACATAGCCACAAAAACCTACAGCGAAGTTTGGCGGCGGGGGGCGGGCAAGCCGTTTCTTACAACCCTTCCCCAGGGACAAATGAAACGCTCGCTCGCTGCATCCGAGAGACCTGGGCCGAGCCGTATCTTCAGTTGCGCTGTACCCCGTTGTAGCCCCGCCATAGTATAGTACAGTACAGTATAGTAGCCACCAGCAAGATCTAGGGGAGGTGGCCCATGTATGTATGTATGTGTGTTACCTACATGTACCTAAGTACGTGTTGAGCAGGATGTGACGCGACGGCGCTAGCACCTCCCGCACCTCCCGCACCCGAAACCTTAATCCCACCCCCGAAACCTTAATCCCACTACGTAGCGCCGGCCCGAGTGACAGCCCGTGATGCGCAACCACACCGCACCACACTGCACAATCATGTACAGGTAGCAACTGGGGGCCGGGCCCTGTATCTAGAGCTGCCATGTCTATGTGGCTACATGTAGCTAGCTTATGGGTCCACACTCTGCACACGTCCATGTAGCCAGGCAGTCCCGAGTGATGTTTCATGACTAAGGACATACATGCAAGGCGAAACCCACCACACCACACCACAGGCCAGAGTAGAAGTAGAGGTAAACTAGAACGAGGGCGGTAAAAGAGGGAAAAGAAGGCTAACAAATATATTCCTACAGAGAGACAGAGAGAGAGAGAGAGAGGCCACCAGAACGCCACGCAGCGGAAACAGAAACAGGAACAGAAACACCAAACAAAAGCAAGAATTATAAAATACATGAGGGGGAAGGGGAAGGCACCGCTAGTCTATCTCCTCCTCCTCTTGACCAGCACCCCGTCCCTCACGGTCCCAAAGCTGACCCCACCCTCACCCGCGAGCCACCCGGGCATGGCCACGCCGTCGACCACGCCCTCCTCCACCATCCCGCGGACCCCAGCAAAGACATGCCCGCCCTCCAACCTGATGCCCACCGTCGGCCTAAACTCCTCCTCGCCGCCGTCCTCGGGGTCCACGGCCACGCCCTCCGGCAAGCGCGGAAACGCATCCTCCACCACAAACTCGACACACTCCAACCCCCTGCCATCGCCCTCCCTCGCCGCGCCGCCAAACCGCCCCTCCGCAACCGCCAGCCTCCTCCTCCTCCTCTGCCCCTCCTCCCCCCCCTCTTCAGCAGCAACACTCTTCTCCCTCCTCTCCCCCGGACGCACAACGTCCAGGGGCCCCGCCTCCGCCGCGCCCTCCGCATACACGCTCCACACGCCCACCATACCGCCCACGCCGCCGCCCCCGCCACGGAAGTAACACGCAGCCTGCAGCGTACGCGCCGTGAGGGCGCACGCGCGCAGCTCGAAGCGGCCATGCTCCCTGCTGACTGCGGCGGCCACGCCCTCGCGCACGACGTCGGCCAGCCCCCCCCCCGCCGGGATCACATGGTACACGTATCCCGGCGCGGCCGTGGGGAAGGCCAGCCAGACCACGCGCTTTGCGGGCGGCGGCGGCAGCTCGACGGGCCGGTGCGGCGGGTGCAGCTGCAGGCGCAGCAGCACCAGCGGGAGGTCTGGGTGGCGCGCGGAGAAGGTGTGCGGTGTGAGTAGCGGCTGCAGGGCGCGTGTTAGGGCGTGGGTGAAGGTGGGCGCGTGGAAGTGTGGTGTTGGGGGTGGCGAGGTGGTGGTGGGCGGGCGGTTGAGTGGGTGTAGTGTCGAGGCGGTCCATTTGTGCGCTGTGGGGTGCGTGAGGAGGTCTAGTGGTTCTGTTAGCCCTTTTTCTTCCGGGGTGGGGAGGTAGGTAGGTACAGTGATAATCCAGCTCCGCGACCATCAACAGGTTAAGCCCCGCCCGCCATTCGCGCTCCAGCACACGCTCAATCACATCCTTCGCCTTGACGCCCTTCCTCCGGAACGCCTCATACACGCCGCGCGCCCCTTCAATCGTCGTTTCCCCCTCCCCCTCTTCGTCCTCATCCTCATCATCGTCATCAAAGGGGGTGAGGTCGGGGGCGTAGACGGCCGTCTTGGCCGGGTCGAGCCATGAGGCGAGAATAAGGTCGAGTAGGGTGTCCTTTGTGAGGCGGGAGAGCAGACGGCGCGTCGCGGGGGTGTTGGGTATTGCGATGCTGTTTGGGAGCGGCGCGGTGGGTGGCATTTTTGCGGTGGTGGTGGTGGTGGTGGTGATGGATGATGATGATGGGAAGTCGTGTCGCGCACGGGCCCGAAGACTTACAGGGATGCTGGGAAGGGGGCAATGATCGATGGGACGGTATTTTGAGTCGTCGGTCGTCGGTCGTCGGTCGTCGGTCTGTAATGTACGTAGGGCGGGCCAGCGGTGTGAAGTGTCACGTGTAAGGGAGGCTCTCTCGTAATTAACAGCAGAATAATCATTGACACCCACTACATGTAGCGTGCTTACGGATCATTGACACCTGATTACATACATCAAGTACATAGCCACTGCAAAGAGTAAAGTACTATGCCATCGAATGCTACCGCAACCCTAGCCCACCCTACTTTTGCATGTCGCCAGGCATCCTACCCACCACCACCAAACCCCCCCCAAACCAATTATCTATTACAACCCGCGCGCCCACAAGTGTTACCATTGCCACCACCTGTGCAATTCTGTGCTTGTAGTGCCGCACTGAAGCTTTTGTATCGTATATTCACTCCTGACAAACAAAAACCCAAAACCCCTCCATCCATCCGTGCCAGTATAGAAAGAAAGAAAAAAACCAATTGCAAAGAAAGAAGAAAACCGCAACCTCAACAAAGATATATTTGGAAAAAAAAAGAAAAAAGAAAGAAAATACAGCGAGAACAGAGGGTTCCCCGCTATCTAGCCCCGTTCCCGTGCTCCCTACAATAATCCTTGAGCATCTCGCACCCCCTACACCCGGGCACAGGCCGAAAATACTTCTTCGGCCCATGGTCCGGGCACCTATCTCCCCACCTCTGGCATGTCTGGCAGTCCGGCGCCAGCTGGTAGTCGTTGAACGGCTGCTGCGGCGGGTATCCGTACGGCGGCGGCGGTGGTTGCTGACCCCCATACTGTCCCGGCGGCGGCGGTGGTTGCTGCTCCCCGTACTGTCCTGGCGGCGGCGGTGGTTGCTGCCCCCCGTACTGTCCGGGCGGCGGCGGTGGTGGCTGACCATACTGTCCCGGGCCCCCAGGAGGGCCATAAGGCTGCTGTGGCGGTTGCTGCTGCCCGTACTGACCATAACCGGGAGGAGGCTGGCCATATGGTTGTTGCTGCTGCTGCTGTTGCCCGTACTGCCCAGGCCCGGGGGAGCCGTATGGCTGCTGTGGTGGTGGTGGCTGCTGTGGTGGTGGGGGCTGCCCACCATACTGTCCTTGTGGTGGGGGCTGCCCGTACTGCCCGGGCCCGGGGGAGCCGTACGGCTGTTGCTGTGGTGGTTGTGGTGGTTGTGATGGTGGTGGGGCCTGTCCGTACTGACCTTGCCCGTATTGCTGCTGCCCGTACTGCCCAGGCCCCGGAGAACCATACGGCGGCTGCTGCTGCTGCCTATACTGTTCCTGTGGTGGCGGTGGCGGTGGCTGCCCATACTGCCCAGGCCCAGGTGAGCCGTAGGCCTGTGGTGGGTACTGTCCTGGCGGGGGCTGCGAGAACGACCCTGCAGGGCTCATGTACGCCTCCCCCTGCGGCGAGTGCAGCTGCGCGCTATAGCCTGCTGGCGACGGCGGATACGACCCTTGCTGCTGTTGCTGCTGGTAGCCCTGGTAGGGCCTCGACTCCCCCCCGTATGGCCTTGGGGGCACGGGCGGGGGCGCGCCAGGGGGTGTGTGCATGGTTGTGGGGGGCCACGAGCCGCTGTTGTGGCGGAACGGGTCTGCGCCTCCCGACGACGGCGGTGGCGGCGGCTTTTGGATGTGGTTTGTCCGTGTGGCTGGGCCGAGGCGGTGGTGGTGGTGGTGGTCGAGGTAGCTCATTGATGCGACGGTGCCCGTGCTGGAGGTTGCGACGAGGGAGTGCAGGACTGTGGTTGTGGTGCTGAATTCGGCGTGGGTGGTTTTTGGGCTGATGCCGCTGGCGCTGGAGGGGGAGGGGGAGGGCGAAGGCTGGGGGTTTGGACCGGGGGAGAGGGAGGGGGAGGAGGTGGGAGTGTTGATGGTGGGGGTGCGGGAGAAGGTGGGTATTGATGTTGGTGATGATGATGATGGGGGTTGTGGTGGTGGTATGTTGGGAGGGTAGTGGTAGGGGATGTAGCTGGTACTGGAGACGCTGGAGATGGAGGAGTATTTTGCCATGGCTTTAGAGGGCTGTGTGGGGGATGCCCTGGTTGATGACGATGATGGTGGTGATGCCTGTTGATGATCTCAGGGTGGGGCGTTCCGTATTTTAGGTAGGCAGGGGTGGGCAGGTGGGCGGAGTGAGAGGGGGGAGTGGTGTGGGAGCTAGAGGGACAATGGTGTGAGTGAATGAGAAAGCAAATTAACCGCTATTCTACATTCATCTCAAGGTAGAATACTTTTGATACCTGCACTTGTCCCATTGGATTGAACCTTTTCCTCTCTCCTCTTCCTCTCTCCTCTTCCTCATTCTTCTTCTCCTCAGTGAGGCTTTGACAGAAGGCGGCCAATTGGATGATCAAATGCGGTTTAGTTGCATACGCGTAACCCGCTTGCAACAGTCAGCAACATGTCGCTTCGATCATTTACCCGACAGGGGTATGGCGCCGATCCCGGATCTGGGTTAGGTCTGTTTTGCCCATCCGTAGAATTGTAATGAGGGAGGTTTTGCACGCCCCGAGTGATGGCCTGTGCTCTGGACCCTTGTTGTGTCATAGTAGTGTAAGACTGAGCTCGCTCTGCTCTGGTATATGCTCTACCTACGGTTACCTGTCCGGCCGGGCCCACCAAGCATCACCCTGCCACATAAGATACTCCTGCAGATAGATAAAAGGTCAAGTTAACTCAACCCAGGAAAAAGAAAGGGCGCCATCGCTACCGTCTAGCAAATGCCCCCTGCCAATCAACTGGCTGGACGGACATAAAGCGCATACATCGCCCCCCACTTTCGCCTGGAGTGGGATTAATTTCAGACTGACAAAAGTGGAGGAACAGATAGATCGATACAGGTGAAGTGTAACCACAGCTACACAGTGTCATCGTGACAAATACATCCTGTACGTACCCCTTACCACCGCACAGTGCTCCTTTAACGCTCCAGCAGAGCAGGCAAACATTACCTCCCGCAAGCCCACCACATACAGAACCACAAGCCGGGGACTCGGTAATCGATATCAGAACCTAGATAACTATATGCACATTGCACTTACCCATGTTACCATGCTCTCGTATGCGCCAAGCTAGCTCCGCCAGTTGAGATGTGAGGTGAACATGTCGATCTTTGTTTATCCTTCCTGGATATGTTTCCAGCCGGTTCCCCCCTGTATGTATGTAGGGGACTGTCTGGGGTTTTGGGAGAGGTAAGGTTCGGGACCCGATATTCAGGCACCACTTAGCTGTAGGCATAGGATAAAAAGTACTTGGGCGCAACAACCAAGCTTTTCTTTCTTCCCGGGTATCGTATCTGAGTCATGGGGGTCTTGGCACTGCAGAACCAAGTTAGTGGCCGGGTCCTATCTACAGCTACTATCAGTTGGGTTAGCTCTTGTAAGGCACACCACCGTAAAGTGAAATCTCAACGCGCAACGGCCAACGTCGCGTCTAATCATTTCTATCGCTCCATCCATCGACCACCACCACCACCACCACCACCACCACCACCACCACCACCACCCCCACTGCACCACACCCCCTCTTTCCTCCCCCCACATTATACAATTCTATTCACAAGGCCCCCCCACACAGCTCACATCTCACCTCATCACTAAATCATTTTTTCTTCAGGATGGCCCGCACGGTCCGTATCCAAGAGGACCCCTCCTCCTCCTCGAGCAGCGATGAGGACGATTCATCCTATAATAATAATAACAACGCTTCACGTACGTCACGCGTATCCCGAACAGCAGCATCAGCTGCAGCTACCAACAATGCACCCTCCTCCTCATCCCTCACCTCTCCGTCGTCAGATAAAGAGAACGCAGCCGCTGCCTCCTCCAGTAACGCTAAAAGGTCTAAAGGTGCCAATAGCGGCAACAGCGGCAACAACAACACCAGCAACTCCTCCGCCCGCGCAAAGGGGAAGGGGAAGGAGGTGGACCGGGGCAGTAACAGGTTAGCGGAGATTGATGCGAGCCAGAACGAGATCCTTGACCCCGATTCGGACCAGGACGACGATAGCGAGGAGGAGGAGGAGGGCGGGGAAGAAGATGGAGAGGGGGAGGAGGAGGAGGAGGGGGAGGAGGAAGACACAGAAATGTACGACCCCGATCAGGACCCCGAGGAGCGCAGGCAGATGCGGATGCAGTACCGGGAGCTGTGGAGAAAACTCAACGGTAACTACTACAATCCCTCCATCATTTTTCCCTAGCAGTTTGTTGCAATGCGCAGGCCGTGGGATTATGACTGCTTGTAATTGGCTATAACTCCGAACAAGGCTGAACATTTCTCCCCCTCCCCCACCGCCACCACAGACAATAAGAACGAATACCTGCAACCACACAACGACGGTATCCTCCGAACATTCCAAGAAGCCGAGGAGCTCTTCAAAAAAGTCAAGCAAACCTCCGATGCCACAATTGACTCCCGCATCCTCGTCCAAGCCACCGACCTGGCCCTCAAAAAGGCCACAAACCTCACCTACGGCAATGCCGGCGCTATGATCGATGTCGACGAGTTTGTCGGCCAATGCATCACCTTCATGCGGAGTAACAGCGGCCCGCGCCGGCCCCCCAACCATGATGACGAAGATAATGACGGTGGCGGCGGTGCCGCCGACGACGCCATGGACTGGGCATACCTTGGGCGCATGGCGGCGTTCAAGGGCAACAAGCGGCCGGCAACCACCGACTTCCTGCTGGGGCCCTTATCGGTCACGAAGAAGATCCGGATCGTGAAGGCACGGCGGCAGGGGCTGCGGCGGGACAGGGCGAACCTGGTGCGGCCCGTCGAGGTCACACAGGACCCCAACGATAAGGGCGAGTCGGGTTCCACTGCCATGAGCGCCCTCGTGCAGAAGATCTATCTGGGGCTGCAGGACTCGTTCCGGCGTAACCCGGAGTACGGGAAGAAGGGGCTGAGTCTGTTCAAGTTTGTCATCAACCCGGACTCGTTTGGGCAGACGATCGAGAATATATTCTATCTGTCGTTCTTGGTCAAGGATGGGTTTATCGCCATCACGTACGACGAGGAGACTGAGCTGCCTGTAATCCGTATGCCACTCACTCCTCCTAAATTATGTCAAGGGAAATATCGCTGACACATTGTAGACTGCACGGACCCCGCCACACAGGAGGACCACAAGGAACTGGACATCACGCGCAACCAGGTCATCTTCTCAATGACAATGTGGGAGTGGCAGGAGATGAAGCGTGTCTTCAATATCACGGAGAGCATGATACCCACGCGGGAGCAGGAGCAAGCGCTGACGAGCGCCACCGGCTGGTATTCGTAGAATTGCAAATGCGTGGCATTTCTTTCTTTCTTTCTTTCCTTTCTTTCTTTTCCTTTTCTTTTCCCGTCTCGGTTCACGATAATGATATGATAATCTTTATCTCGCTTTATTTGTTAGGGAGTTATGTAGGGGGTTACGTTAACTACATAACGTTGGGACGGCTATCTGCTTCTTGTGTGTCATTTGGAAATCATTTATTTTTTGTTATATGTTACTTACCCTTCATTGTAGTTTGCTATTTTCTTTTTTTTTCAACCTCGGCCGCGGGCGTTCCTTTTTATGTTTCACATGTCGTTCATTACGGGGAGAAGGGGGAGAGGGAAGCGTAGACTTTTTGTCTTTTGAAGATTACTGTGTTTTAACTGTTTTACCTTGTATTTGTAGATGGCATTCTTTGCGTGGTTTTTTTCTTTCCTTCTTTTTCACCTTTCTCTGTAATCATGGGATTGCTTCCCCCCCCCCACTTCCTCCTCCTCCTTCACCTTTTTATGATGCTTGTGTCTGGCGGTCTGGTTGGTTTTGGGTCTGGGTTGTGTTGGGTTATTCGCGGTTTGGTTTGAGTGGGTCAATGAATCAATGGTCGGCTGTATGGGGGGGGGTTCGTGATTACGCCGCCCCCCCCCCCCCTGTTTACGAATATTTCCTCAATCTATCTAAACATCTACCTTGTAGATTATCATAAAAGCAGAAAAGGGACCATGACATGAAGAATCTCGCTACCCCGCCAGCATCGGAGGTGCAGAGAAGGGGTAAGGTGGGTAGTGTAGGGTAAGGTAGTAGCCAGCAAAAGGGTAACGCAACTCCCTCCGACCAGAGTCGAGCTGGTGACCAACTGGTAAGCAAGCTATTGCAGCCGGGTGTGATACCAACTACACCACAGAGGGGGCAACCGGTTGATGCGCTCCGGAGTGGGGGTGTTATTGGGGGTGGTTGGCTGTTTGGGAGGGAGTTTTGGGGATGGGGGTGCTGGGGGGTGCTGGGGAGGGGGCCGGGGATGAACTTGGTGGTGGGGGGGATTGGCTAAGGTAGGGCGAGTATGGATTTGTAGACTGGTCTGTGGTGCACTTTAAGCTTACCACTGTGTACCTTCTTCACGTTGATCATGATAGGATGGCATTTATGTAAATAGATATCGTTCTTCTAGGTACTTTAACGCCCGATCGGATATTCCTATAAGCCTTAGTCAAAAGTTAGTCTAATAAAGACCTTATATATTCCTCAAATCACTCCCGAAAATTCTTGAATAAGGTCTTTATTAGACTAACTTTTCACTAAGCCTTTTTTAAGGCTGAAATCAGGCCCATAGGAATATCCGATCGGGCGTTAAAGTATGTAGTAGGATCTATACTCCCGTGCCTGTAAGAGCTTGTAAATAACGGGACGGAACGACGTCCTACCCAAGTAGACGAACACCAATGACCGAGTTGTCCGCGTCCGGGCATCCAACCAAAGCGACACACCCCATCAACAGGCCATACGATCATTGACAAGACAAACAAATACTATGAATTTAAGCGCGCGCGCGCGCGGCTCTCCTTCTGATGATGATGCTGCTTAGTCACACACACACACTCACAACAACAACGACTAACAACCTTTTCTGTCTTCTGTTCTGTGTCTTCTTTAACGGTTGGTCAACTCACCACCACAACCACAACCACCACGCATAAAACCTCTTGGACAGACAGACACTCGCCTCACCTCACCTCATCATCACATCATCACATCCTCCACACAATGCCCCCCCCAGACCGCGCCCCAACCGGCAAGATCGTCTTCGTCGGAAACATCCCCTACGGTACCCTCCCCTCCCCTCCCCCAATTCGTCCCTAACAGTAGCACCCCAGGCCTGACCGAGGAGCAAATCACGGAGATCTTCTCCTCCGCCGGCCGCGTGCTCTCCTTCCGCCTCGTCTACGACCGCGAAACCGGGCGCCCAAAGGGCTTCGGCTTCGCCGAGTACAGCGACCAGGAGACGGCCGCCAGCGCCGTCCGCAACCTCGACAACCACGAGATCATGGGCCGCAAGCTCCGCGTCGACTTCTCGCACGAGGGCAACGCCCCAGACGACATGGACCCAATGTCCATGACCATGTCCGGCCCGCCGCCGCCCCCGGGGGGGTCCACACCCCTGCCCCCCCTGCCCCCGGGCGTCGAGATGCCCGCGGGCCTCAGCGCCCCGGACGCAATCAGCCGCACGCTGAGCGCGCTCTCGCCCCCGCAGCTCCTCGACATCCTCTCGCAGATGAAGACGCTTGTCGCCACGGAGCCCCAGAAGGCCATGGAGCTGCTCCGCCAGGCGCCTCAGCTCTCATACGCAATCTTCCAGGCCCTCCTGCTCATGAACCTTGTCGACACGAGCGTCCTCACGCAGGTCATTGAGAACGCGGGTGCCCCGGCGGCGGCCGCCGCCGCCCCACCGCCCGTCCCCCCGCCACCGCCGCCGCCGCCCCCGCAGGTCGTGCCCCAGAGCGCCACACCCGTCCAGGTCCCTGTGCCCCCCGCTCAGGCGTACGCTGGCTACGCGCCCACTCCCCCGCAGGGATATGTACCCCCGCCGCCACCCCCGCCGCCGCAGGCCCAGGCGGGGGTGCAGGACCCGGCGAAGGCGGCATTGATACAGCAGGTGTTGAGCCTGACGCCGGAGCAGATTGGGGCGCTGCCGGCGGACCAGCAGAGCCAGATTATGATGCTGAAGCATCAGATCTTGGCCGGGGGTGGGTTTTAAGTGTGTGTTTTTTTCTTTTCTTTCCTTTTTTTTTTTTTTTATTTCTCTCCCCTTTTTTTGGTTATGCGGAGAGGGGAGGGGGAGGGAGAGGGAGGAGGTGTGTAATTTTTGCGTTCCCGCCGGCTTTGAGTAGCGCGGCTGGGATGGCATGGGCTATATATGTAGTGAGTGGCAATTGGACCGAAAGGATTCCTTTTTCTTCTTTTTTTTTATTCCTTTGTTATACTCCCCGAGTTGGCGGGGGGTTTTTATTGTGTTTATTGTGTTTTTCCTATTGTTGTTTTTATCATGGGCATGGGTCTGGTCCTGGCCAGTGGTCAGTCTATCGTATCTGGCTTCAATCTATTTATGGTTGTTTCGATTAGTTTTCTTTTTGTGTGTTATGATTCCTTCTTACTGTTTTCATTTCATCAAATGATTCAAAACTGGAACATAGGGAGAGTATAAGGGAAGGGAGAGAACGGAAACCCTAGACTGTACGTGGTGGGGTGGATAGGGCCGCCTTGTAATTCTAGAAAGAAAGAGTACATCACAGAGCACACCAATTCCAATTCCAGTTAACTCCAATTGAATAAACAACCAACACACCCAATCGTTATCATTACTTTTTTTTCGATTTTTCTCCTTTTTCCCCAAGAAAACTCGTAGCCGTAATTATAGTGATCATGCCTTCAAGCCACTGGGCCATTGAGCCTGCAAGCGCGTGATGGAATCAAATTAGCCCCGAATTCCTTAGAAAGACGGAAAAATAAACACTTACCCTAGGGTTTCTCCAGCTCGTGAGCCACCCCTCCACAGGCTGCTCACTCTCCGCGTTCCTAGTGGACTGATATCAAAGAAAAGTCAGCATATCGATCATTGAACCTGGCCAAGAGCTTGGCATGCTTACAGGCCCAATCAACCCGAGTCTCAAGCCTGCCAGGAAGCCTACCGTGTTTACTCTTGCGTCTCCGTTGGTATCGTCTGTAGGGTCAGGAGGCCCTTCTATACTTTCAGCGTCTGCAGCTCTGGAGTATACGGTTCTAGCGTCTATGGTCCTAGAATATACACTCCTAGAGCCGGCGGTTCTAGCGTCCATGGTTCCATAGTCCATAGTCCTAGAATCCACGGTTCTAGAATCCACGGTTCCGGAGTCTGTAGTTTTAGACCCTGCAGTTCCATGTTCCGCAGTTGCAGAGTCAATGACCCCGCGAGAGGATTCTGCAGTATCACGAGGGGCCTCGACACTCCTTACTTTCGACTCCAGATTCTTGAGCAGCGTCTCCGCACTCACCCTCAGCTTCACGAGCGTCTCTTCCGCGTCTTCGAGCGTACTCGGAGGCTCTACGAGCTCTCGCGACGGTGGAGAGGTTGGCCTTCTGGCCCTTCTGCGACGTGCAGTGCTCTCCATGCATCCATCCACGACACAAGCACATGCTTCAGCTAGCGATCCGCCAGCTTCCAGCACGTTCTCAGCACCGTCTATCTGTTGCATGATGAGACTGTCGCTGAAATGCTCCGAGTCCAGCTCTTTATCAACAGGGTACCACCCCTCTTTTGTCCCGTACCTGCCAAAGTACCGGTCAAAGGATCTTCCAGCGGGAGCACTCACTTCCGGGAAGCTCTCGTCTCTGCACTCGTACACGTGCATGATCCGCTTCAGAATTGCCCATTGATGTCTGCGTTTGTGAGACTCAATGGCGGGGCTCCAGTTCAGAGTCTTCATGCTGTACTCCTGAACAAGACCTGCGGGCCGGCGGTTCTGCCTATCAACTAGTCTCTGCACCCACTGCCGCAGCTTACTGGCCGCTTCAAAGAAGTTCCAATGCCTCTCGCTCCACTCCCACATCTGCTGAAACTCTAACCCAACCCTCGCAGACTCCCTCGCGGACTCCTGTCTCCTGTAGAAGTCTTGCACCGCCCAGGCCACACTCGGCCCCGGATACCCGCCAAAGAAGGTTCTGATACTCGGGAACTCTGTATCTAGCCCCTGCTTCTTAAAGTCCATGATGATTGCATGAAACTCCTCGTTCTGCAAAGGCTGCGGCCCCTCCGCCAACTCGTCCTCCCTCTGCCGCCCATACTCGTTATCCACAAACTCGGCGGGGCGAAGCAACAACGGACTGTTCTCCTCCCCCCAGTGCAGCTTCTCCATGAACTCCTTGTGAAACCGTGCCGTCTCCTCCCTCTCAAACATGGCGCGGAGGGACGGCTGCAGCCTCGTCTCGATGTCATGGCGTCTCTTGAGATCCTTCAGGTCGCTCTCTAGGGCAGACTTTAGGATCCTGTACCAGTACTTGTGCTCCCGGCCGAGGAACTCGCCCTGCTCCTCGAACTTGGCAAACTCCGAGAGACTGGCGGGCGAGCGGAATACCCGCAGCGGTATCCCATTCCAGCTGAAGGGGGGGCTGGAGAAGGCGTTGCGGATTGCGTTGGGGGAGGGGGGCTGGCGGAAGAGGGGCGGTGGGAATTCGGGGGCGTATACGGGGGCGGGGAAGGGGCCCATGAAGCTGTTTTGGCCATCTAGATGGGATATCTCGTCCATGTGGGCTGAAAACTGGTGGTAGTGCTCACAGTAATGGAAGAGGTTGTAGGTTATCAGCAGAGACAATAGGGCACAGACCCACCAACGGTGATGATACAAGTGAAGAGCGGATCTTTCAAGAAGAGGTTCTGCAGTGCTGTCAAGGTGGAGAGTAAGGTTCTCGGACAGAAGGTGACGTTAAAGAACACATAACACAAAGTGGGTGGGTTAGTGATCTAAAGTACACTATCTCTCCGCTACCAAAGAACACGCCAGCGAGTCTCTGGCACAGAGCCAATATACGTACATGTATTTCAGCATTGAGTGTCCGAAAGAAACCCCGGGCCCATAACGCCAGCCTGCCCTTGTTCTCCCATACCCGGGTGCAATGATTGGCCCTCCCTCATACTCCAGAGCGTACCCCAGATACACCTCCTTAGAGATATCAGTAGCCACCTGTGCAAGGTCTATCCTCACCACCCATCACTCGCCCCGCCCCGCCCCGCACCATTGGCTGCTGCCGCTAAGCCCATCCACGGGAGTACCTGAACCCACACACGCCACACACCCCGCCCAGTACATACTCCTGCATCCAACCCCACCTGTGTGTAAAAATCGCACATTAAGATAGAGAAGATCCCACAAACCGGTTCTCAGGGCCGAAACGCTCAAGTAGGTAACGGAAAAATCTCTATAGCTCATTGTCCTAGTAGTCGCGCAGGGTCTCGATCCTCATCTCTTCGCCTCCATCACCACCATTACCACCCTATCCCTTGGGCCCATTCCGGTTAGGCCTCAATCCACAGCCTACGCCCCACCTGACGCTCCAACCCACAACTTGCCCGCCCCACCTCAATGGCGAAGCGCAACCAACCCCCCGCAAATCCTATACCCAAGAAGAAACAACACAAGCAAGCATGCTAATGCTATACCGCCAACCAACCGCCCCACCCCAGACCAAGACCCGAAAGCCACCAGCGAAAAGAAGCAAACAAACCGGACAAGGACCACTTAGCCAAAAACAGAGGGTTAGAAACCAATGCTGTCCAGGACGATCTCCAGGTCCGTCCGACCCCACCGTCCCAAGCAGCCCCGCCCCAGCACCCGACAAGAAAGACCCCCGTTGGGGGAGGGGGGTGGGGCAAAGGATGATATAGGGAGAGAATGCCCACACCACGGCTAGGGTTAGGGCCAATGCCACCCGAGAAGCCCTCCCGCCTCTCCGTCCCGCCCCTACTACCCACACCACACATACTAGTCCCCCGCCACCGCCCCCAGCCCGCCTAACCAACCCCTAAAGACATATATCCCGTCTAGTAACGGACCCCCCCCTCCTGAAACAGCGAGATCAACCCAAAATCTACTACCGACCCGTAATGTGCGATGTGATGACGGTAGGTACAAGTAGGTAAAGGATCCATCACAACCCACCTCTACACCAACCGCCAATGGAACAAGCTGCCCAGGGATCCGCACGGGAGGTAAGTATGTATGTAGCTACATGTACTTGTGTAAGTACATACATGTATGTAGACAACCACCAACCCCCACCACCCCACTTCACTCCCTCCCTCGACCCCCAGAGTCCACAACTAGTAGCAACCCCAAACCATCCCAAACCGGAATCCAAACCCCGCCCAAAGAGATAGAAACAAAGCCAACTACAAGGCGACAGACGTCCATTGAAATAAAATGACACCACTCCCACGAGCCTGGCCTGCATGCAACCACTTGCAACTAGCCCAAACAACACCGAGTGATAATCCATGACGCACCCGACTGTGGCTAAATAACAAGTGTGTGACCATAATGAGGGTGGATCTATACCCCGGAGAGGGAGGGCCACTATATCCAGTTCCATATCCCACGAAAACACCATACCATACCATAGCCATAGCCCCGACCCGACCAGACCCAAAGCCCCATAACCAAGCCCATTCATTACTAAAACTAAAAAGCTAAAAAAGACTAAAAATAACAAAAAAACAAGCTTTTCCGTCTACACCCCCTACTCGACATCCCCCCTGCCCGAAAAGAACTTCTTCTGCTCCCTACACTTCTCGCTGACACACATGGGGCACCTAAGCGCCAGCTGCGCCCCCACCTTGCCGCCGGCGCGGAGGTGCTCATGCGCAATGTCTGCGAGGGCCTTGATGAACCTCGGGTCGCCGTTGAGGGACTCTGCGCGCTTGATGCCCGGCTGGCCGGTCTCCTTGATGATCTCCAGGTCCAGCTCGTGCAGCGTCTCGATATGGTCGGCTACCTCACGTGTCAGTCGGTCGGTCAAGGAGAGGGGGGGAGGGGGAGGGGTACATGTGAACGCAATGGGGATCAGCAACAGGTTCGTCTGCCCCTTCTTGACGTACTCCTCGACGGTGTTACTCGTCTGCGCGCCCAGCCACGGCCTCGGCCCCACCTGCGACTGCCACACGAGGCGGTACGGGTTACTGAACCCCAGCCGCTGCATCACCGCATACACCGTCGCGGCCACCTCGGCCGGATACGGGTCCCCGCGGTTGACAACGCTCATGGGGAGGCTGTGCGCCGAGAAGAGGAGCACCACGCGGTCCCTCACGGCGGCGTCATACGTCTTCAGCTGGTCCTCGATGTGTTGCGCGACGGTGTCGACCAGCCCCGGGTGCGTCGGCCACCGGTCGATGACGCTCCAGCGGATGCGGCCCTCTGGGTCGTGCCGGCGCGCCAGGCGCCACAGCTCGTTGAGCGAGCTGCCCGTCGTCGAGCACGAGTACTGCGGGTACTGCGTGAAGGCCACGGCGCGCGTGATGCCGTCGCGCTGCATGGCGAGAAAGGTGTCCTCGGTCAGGGGCGCGGCGTAGCGGAAGGCGACGTAGGGTCTGTGTGGGGCTGTGGAGGGGTGGAGCATGTCGAGCAGCTTGCAGGCTTCGGTGGCTTGGAGCTCGGACCACTGGCGGATGGGGGAGCCGCCGCCGATGGTGGTGTATTGCGCTTCGATCTTGGGGGTGCGGCGGCGGGCGATCAGCGGGCCGAGGTATTTCTGGAGGGGGCCGAGAGGGATCAGGTCGCCGTCGGCCTGGGAGTGGTGTTAGTGGGGTGTGGGGGTGTTAGTGGGGTGGGGGGTGTGGGGGGAGTACGAAGAGGCGGGAGAGGAAGTCGTGGACTTCAGGGATGGTGCTGGGACCCCCCATGTTCAGGAGGACAATTGCAGTGCCGTTGTGGGGCGGGGTGGTTGTTGTAGTTGTAGTTGCTAGTGTGCGGGCTGCGGGGGAGGCGGCGGCGATGATCCGCGGAGAGAAGAAGGTACTCGGGAAGACACTGCTCCGGGCAATCTGCTTGAGGGGTATTCGGGAGGCCATTGTCTGTGTATGTGTGTGTGTATGCAATTGAGGCAGCTGTAATGATGATGATGATGATGATGGTTGTTTTGTGGTGGTGGTGGTGAGAAGACGATGCTCGGTTGCGGGTGATGGACGGTGAGTGGCGGATGTGGTCAATAAGGTGATGATGATGTCTATCGATCGTGGCTAACCGCTGCGCACTGTGGCGATCGGCCGCTCACTAAACGGGGCCCATAGACAATCGATTGCAAATCAATCAATCAATCAATCTCCATCATCATCATCACAGAAGCCCACCCCACAGAGCAGTTCTCTCATCTTATCTATCAAAGTACAGACAGACCGCAAGCCAATAGAACAGCCGCAATTTGCAACACACCAGTGCGGATACGGAATGGCTGTCTTCTATTTTTAGAATCACGTGCATGCCTGAATCACGGGCCATCACTCGCTCGCACCGAGGGTGAAGGTAATTGATTGATTAATACTTCATGAGGGTGAAGGTAGAGTACATGACCCTGACCCGTCCCTGATATCCCACTACCATTGATATCACACCAACCATCAGTCCCTGGAGTAGATACAAGTACCCAAGCCCCATTACATCCCAAGCCATTTATACATAATACACCCAACCACCAGCCATCACCCACCCCCCCACCATCTATGTAGCGCCCTCCACGTCTGAAAACTACATATACGTACTACCAACACCCCAGCCCTCAGGCAAAGAACCCAACCATCCCCAGAAGCTACATGTAGAGGTTGAGCTCCCCCGGGCACCTGTCTACGCTGTGTTCAAACGGTATATTAACATGGCGCATGCATGCTACTTGTCTATGTACTTGACTAACACTACACATAAGCATGTATATATCTATTCCGGCCCTATCCATATTCGTGAACCCCCCCCCCCCACCACCCAGCACAGCCCACGCCTCAATCCATAAAGAAAAAATAAAGAAAGACAAAAGACAAAAAACAATCTCCTCTAAAAAAACCAAACCCAAACTCCAATTAATAGTATATATTTTTTTTTGTTAGTTAGCCCTACCTAACCTACCTACCTACCTACCTACCTACCCACCTGCTATTACTCCCTGATCTGGAACCTGACCAGCTCGGCCTCCAGCGTCTCCAGGTCCACGACCACGACCTCTCCGGTCTCCGCAAACTTGGGCACCAGCACGATCCTGCACCGCTGCCCGTCGGCGCCCTCCACCAGCTTCGTCTCGAACCGGTCCTGGTTGCCGGCGAAAAACACCTGCGGACACTGCTCGATCACGAATCGGTCCTGGTCCTTGAACGGGTACGACCCTACACACGTCAATCAGCACCGCCATCTCACCACCGGGGGGGGGGGGGAAACACATACACAACGTATCCGGGGCGGTCGGCGCCAGCAGCCTCCACCTCAGCAGCCTCTCGGCCATAGCCAACCGGTCATCCCCCTCGACATACCTATACACATCCTCCAAGTTCTGCCCGGCGGTACCGAGGAACGCCACGCCGCCCACCACAGCCCCCCACGGGTTCGTGGCCCTCTCGAGCGTGCTCCCGCCGTAGGCCTTCGCCGCCGTAAAGATCGCGGGATGCAGCGGCTGCTGCGGCACCGACACATTCGCCGGGTCCGTGGCGCCGGGCATGACCGTGACGTGCAGCGACGGCAGCAGCTGCGCCAGGAACGAGTCCAGCGCCCGCGCAGGCGACGCGTCATACGTCGACGCATCGTACCCGTACTTCTTCTTGGCCTCCTCCACCGCGCCCCCTTCCGCCGTGGCGACGGGCGCCGCCGCCGCCGCCGCAGCCAGCGGCGCACCAAGTGAGTTCCCCGCTAGCACTAGCCGCGTGATCCCCGCGGCGCTGTCCTGCTCTGCCGCGTCGCCCAGTTCGCCGAGGAGCCACTCCTGCAGCAGGTCCGTCGCGTAGGTCTCCCTGCGGCCGCCGCGGAACGCAAGCCCGCTGCACAGCACAACTTTACCCCTTGCCGGCGGTGACGCCGGGGGTGGCGGCGGGAGGTCCGGGATGATGAGGTCGAGCACCTCAAAGTCTCCGCCTGCAGTCTCACTACCCATGACAGCGATGACACAGCCCGTGACGAGGCTGTGCGTCTTGAGGATGCCGCCCGTGAGGCGCAACCGGCCGCTCTCGTCCTCGAGCATGATCTGGTCCTCGCCCGGCGAGGTGTACTTCTCCCTTGGGGGCGGCGGCGCGATCCAGTGGTCCTTTGTGATGTCGTCGAGGATGTTTGGCTTGAGCGGCATGTCCATGTACACCGTGCCCGAGATCCAGCACATCTCGCCCAGGCGCACGTTGAGCACGCGGTCCACATGCTTGATGGCCTCGCCGGCGATCTCGGCGCCGTCCCACGCCGTCTGCGCTGCCGCGTCAACGCTCGGCTTGAGAACGCACAGCCGCAGAAAGTACATGTTTGAGAACTGCTGCTGGTAGGTCTTTGCCTCCACCGTGAACCGGTCTGTGGGCGCGTGGGTGGTTGTGGCCCGCTGCGGCGAGGCGTACGGCCGCGAGGAGCTGGGGGAGACTTGTTAGCAATTGGCTACTGAGCGGGCCGGGAGGGGAGGGGGCTCACGATGGGGCACGCAGTAATGCGTCAATTGAGCTTCTTGAAGCTCGCGAGGAGGAGGCCATGGTGTGTTAATTGAGGATTTTTCGCTTCTCTCTCGATTTCGTGTGGTTGACGCGGTTGTTGGGGAGAACGCGTCGGGGGCTCGTGAATTCGCATTTAACGACCGACGACGCGGGTGCGCTAGTCCGGATGAGGGATTATTGGCCTGTGTCATGAGATATCACTCGGATGGGTGTTCTTTTTTGGTGTACGGACACCCTTCCCTTCGCTCTGTATATAGGATAGGATAAGATACAGTAGAGCAGGGCAGGGGAAATATATATCCACGGCCGTGTACACCCCCCCGTCTACCACCGCCTGTACAGCACTTCTCGCAGTATGTACTTACATGTACCTGTAGTGCCACCTACCGTGAGAGCCACAACCTCCTTCTTCCCTCCACCGATTAATAACCCAGCGCTCCCCCTTGTACCACTACCCTCTGTTCCAAACCCTAGCCCTACCTACCACTCCACCCACTGGCGGAACACAATGCCTTAGTAAGGGTGGTGTAGCCACTTTACATCCAGACCGAGACATGCACCTTCACCCCATCTGAGACCACCGCCGAGATAGGGAAGATGCTCGACGGCGATTATCGGGCCCTGTCTCTAAGCCAAGTAAGTGTACGGGGGAAGGGAGGGGGGAAGGAGAAAAGGGAAACCCCGATCACACACCCACCCACCATCCCTGTAGTAGTAGTAGAGAGTGAGAGAGTGAGAGATGATAATCCGCCCATCATGGCCATGGCCCACCACCCATCAGGGGGAGGTAACTAAACGAGCCCACCACCCTCCCCCATGGTGGTGATACCCACCGTAGAGTAGAAGATGGCAAGGTAATTAAAGGCTACCCCCCGAGAAGGGATATCCGAGTGCATGCGACCATCACCAGCAGTGAGTTGTTTGTAGGTAGCTAGTTTTCCTATCGATAAGCCAAGTACATAACTACTTTTTAACTGGGTATGATGTAGATGTACCTTCCCCCCCCTCACACCCCCTCACCCCCTGTAAGCCTGCTCCTGCAATGCATGCATTGCATAACAAGTACCTGCACGACATCCACGGGCTCTTGATCCTGCTTGCTTGCCGAAGGAAGGAAGGAAAGAAGGAAGGAAGAACGAACGGGACGAACGAAACCTCTCTCTTCCTTCCCTCTCTTCCTTTTTCCTCAACCTAACCAACCAACGATCGCACCGTTCTTATCCCACATCATCCCATCCCCCCCTCCCCCAATCAAACTCCCAACCGACTAGCCAACCAGGCCTCCAAACATCGCTTTCACACTCCCCCCCCCACCGCCCAACCCCAACACCCCAACCAAACCCCTTTCGCTTGGTTACTCCTTCGTAACTATACATAGAGTAGCTGGGCTAGTGACAGCAGCTAGCAGCAGCAGCTAATAGCTACATACCTATTAATACGCAAAATGTCCTTCTCCTCCACGAGCCCGAGGCCGCCGCCGCTGGTATGCACGCACAAAAACACATCGAGGTGTATGCTCACGCTGCCCGGGTGCTGTGCATGCTCCGACCTGAGGCCGCATACACCGAGCTACTATGTCTATGTTGACGGTATGGGGAGCGTGCCGCAGGGCACCAGGTGGAAGTAAGTGACAGACAGTAGTAGCTTATGCACTTCGTTTGCTACATACCCCCCTCCCCCCCCTTTGGCGGAGCGCTGATTTGTTTACCACTACAGCTCGTACTGCGATCATTGTAAAGGTACATATCTCTCTCCTTTTTCTCCTTTCCATTTTCCTTTTTGCCTCCTGTCAACACTGCGCCTCCAACATAAATGTACCTTATAAATAAAGTTGTCGCACATCATCCTATAACAGCCCGGCTCAGGGAAAGTTTAAAAAAAATCATCTCCTTATATAAATACCCCCCCCCCCACTTGCCTCTTACCCTCTACCCCCCTTAATAATGGCTGTCGCCTAAACGATATCATCTCCCCTACAGTGTCGCGCTTGATAATTAAACTGTTCACACAGCTTATTGGGAGTGCCAAATCCGGCGCGCTGGTATCTCCGCCTCACTATCTCGTATACCCGATTTCCCGCGCTCCAGCGCCTTTGACGGCCCACGATCACCACGCCGAACGTTCGCAAGCGCCTTCTCGCAGATGGAGAACTACACCTCGAGCGGTCCTGCTCGTACATCAACCTACGTCAGGCAAGGTAATAATAATATGAGACGAGAGGAGCCTTTGCAGATTGTCGAGACACCGCGATTGCAACGGGACAATCAGGATAGAGTTAGGAGCGTACCGACATCACCAGACCCAGAAGCACGGACTTCGCGGGTTATACAACGCCCACAAAGCATACTGATAAGTCGAGTAGGAGGGGTCGGAGTAGGAGGAGTGGATACGCCACCGTCCCCTGTGAGCCCGGAGGAGCCTCCATCATCATCATCAAATCACCTCGGCCATAATGACATCATGAGGAGGCAACAGCAGCGCCTGGATGCACTACGACATGCCCCTCCCCCCACACAACGTACCTATAGCGATACCTCGAGTATGGGCTCTATGGACGCACAGGCAAGCACTACGAGCGGAACCGTAGCAGAAGAGGTTGAGATACCCCCGCAATCAAGGGGATTACTCTCATTCGTTGAATCTCGTGCACAAATCACAGACATAGAGAATCAACTAGACAGGTTGCACGCGAGGATGATGATGGGAACTAGGAGCCGTGATATGCCCCGCGATTATCGCGCAAGCGGAATCCGCCAGGCCACACCTCGATCGTATGCTGCCCGAGGATTCCAACACCAGGTCGTACCACATCGACCAAGTCGTCGTGAAACCTCTTCTGCCCTTGAAGAAGCAGATCGTACTTGGTCCTCCGTCGCATCAGTCACATCCGCCACAACAGACAACTCCCTCGAAGTCCATGTCTCACGGACGCCTGACCTAGTGCCATCTCGACCTGTCACCGAATACTCTTCACAGAGTGAAGTCTCACAGAGCGAGGCTGCACCAAGCGAAGCCACGCAGAGCGAGGCCAGTACTACAACAAGCTCACCTACAGGCCAACCGATCTGGTCGCTTGCAAATAGTGTCCAAGACATCGAAACAGAGCTCGCCCACCTCTCTGAAGGCACTGCTAGGCGCTCTGCAGAGTTAGCATCTCTATCTCAACAGCTTGAGAGCCACACCCGGCAATATGCCGCCGATATTGGAGGTCGTGACCCCGATATTCTCGGCCGCGCCAGCGAAGGCCTGCGACGCCTCCGGGAGCTCCGAGAGCGCCGGGAACTTTCCGACCCCCAAGAGCATATTCGCCGAGTATGGGGAAATGTCGAAGACGATGATTACGTTTCCCCCGTGTCCGCACTGTAAGCAATTCCCGAGTTCCCCTTCGCCATAACGTGGTGGATGACTAACATGATATGTAAGATTCCAAAGATCTTGGGATGCCTATACCCGTCGTCAACATCATCTTGAACAAGAAGGCCGACGCCATGGCCCTGTATCTGCTTGGTTTGATCCCGCCCCTTCACATGAGCTAGCCGATACAGGCTCGCTCGACCCTCTCGCTACTTCTGTAAACGAAGTTGTGACCCTCCTGCGGAATTTCAGAGAGAGCCTCGGTGAAATGGCCTCATTCGATCAGGCTAGTCCTGTTGATAGAGCAGTGGAAGTGCTCGTGCAGTTACGAAACGAGATCAGAAGAAGGGATTCACTGAGGACCAGGCGCCCTAGAATTTCACGTAACGTTACCAGATCCCATTGGGAGCCGCCAAAGGGACTCGACGATGATGATACCAGGCCGCCCCCGTTGGAGGAGGCGGATTTAAAACTGGATAGTGAGTGTAAGATATGCTTCGGACAGATTGCCGATACACTGTTGTTGCCGTGCAACCATTTGGTACTTTGTGGCGTATGTGTTGTCCTTCCTTGAAGTATGGGAAGCAAGATGATCGAATTCTGAGAATGGGTGGTGCGCCAACCAGATTAATGTTTCTCCGAGAATGGTGTCCTTCTGTAGAACAGAGGTGCTCGATCTTTTGTTTTTTTTTCTTTCCATTTTTTATTTTCTTTAGGGTTTGCTGATACATATCTAACTATATGATCTTTATGATGCATATACTCTCTGTCGTTCTCTCTTTTGTGTTCCTTTATGTGCATATATCGGTTCCTGGGCGTTATCCTTCTTTGCTTTGACAGTCTGTCTGGTTACATCTCTGGCTTTGCTGTTTTGTTCTGGTTTTTGAGCGTAAAGTAGATGAGATGATCGTGGTGTGTTGGCGCTACAGTTAATCTACGGGTATTCTATTAAATGGAGCACCGATGGTAGTTAGAAATGGAATAGATGGAAGCAATGGTCAGGTGGTAATAGCAAGTAATGGAATCGTAATAATATCGCAACCGCCCGCCTCGTATACCGCAGGTGGCCATCAGGAAACTGTGTCTTGTGTATACGTAGCCGCAGGTCCCTCTGCTCGCCCAATATAGCTGGGCTATCGCCAAAAAAAGTGCGCGATCTCAAAGGATAGTAACTATATGTTCATAAAGATTATGGCTGATATCAATCAAGTTTCTTTACTAGATAAATATACTCTATATGTTGCCTAAATGATTTTTTTAATGGTATCATATCCATTGATTCTATTGCTATACAATTGGAACTCTACTTTTAATGGCATCAGACGCCTGAACTAAATCTGCACTGACAGCGACCAATGCAATCCCCACCAGCAGACGGGCGCCCAGCTCCTCTGCCAATCCTCATCGCCACCTCAAATGCCACCGCAGAAGCTGTCCTCGGGGTTGGCTTCATCGGGCTGACACGATCTTGTAACTATCCTGAACAATTATTGGTCGCTGAGACTGGAAGCACACGATCTTGTAACTATCGGAACAATTGTTGAGAGTCATCTGAGACTTTTTAGGGCGAATCGGAAAAAATTGTGCGGGCCACGTAATCATCCGACCTTTTTCGAAATCAGCTTCATCCAGTATCGATCCATATACCAAAGAAAGCGCGAAGCACCTCAAAGACTCGCCCGTTATAACGCATCGCCGATCCCGCCGACAGAAATATCAGTGAAAGAAGATCTCATCAGCATAAAGACTGAGCAGCAACGGCGCCGACGCCATTCAAAAACCGCCATTGCTCAACATCAGTTAGGAGCAGGATCATCTCATCAGCAGGGAGGTGAAACACACATTTGGCAGGAGAAGTCACTGTGGGGCAGAAACCATTACGGGACAGCGGCAGGTCTGGCTGGAAGGGGACACCGCTCATTCACTGTGCAGACCGATAATCCATCATCGCAGGTTGGACCGATATAGCTCGGGGAGGGTGCTGGATCTCAAATCGCTGTGAGGTGTTTGTGGTAAGACCGCGTGCTGAGCGATCGTGGCCTCATTTTTAGGTAAAATGGCCACGCTGAGGACACCGGATGATAATATAATATCTCGTGGTAAAGAAATAATGCATAGGGTGCATACAAGCGCCTAACACCCTCGACTGTCATATCAACCAATATATTTATATCTAAAATGATCTGTGAAAAACACATTTTTAATGCCGATAATAGTCAGAAAGCTAATAAAATATACGCGCTCCGTAATACAGGGCTCTCCCTACTATAGGGGGTTCCATATCACATATCCCAAGACTAACTTACACAACATATTACAGAGTCAAAATGAAATAATTACAGCTGATAAGCTAAATCTAAAAAAAATATAGCTCTATAACATCTGGTAAAATGCTGGCTAATTATCAATACAATAGATATATAAAGCAAAATATCAGAAACGCTCATACTGGAAATATGTGATCAAACCAAACATAGTATATCCACATGATCTAAAGAGGGGCACGAGTAATTAATACCCGATCCTATGAAAAGAGGAGCACCAAAAGGTACATAACTTAACGTTCATGGATATAAATCATAAGTCTAAATCGTTATCTCCGATTAGCAGCTATAAGCCGTCATGCCAAGCCAATACCTAGTCTTCGCGAACCACTCCTCAAAACTCGTTACCAATATCAGAGGTGTCTGAAAACAGCTATCATTATACCTGCGGATCACCACCGTCATTGTTCATAATAAAGACATGTGCTGTGATCCTCGTTAGTGTTACTTTGGCACGTAGCATGTAGGGAACTAGCTCTCCTCATAAAAACCTGACGAGGAAGGGGCGCTTAATGTTGTTTCTGAATTCTGCAGCCCCGCGCACCACATATGTATCCACCATGTAAGGATTTGATAGTGAAGACATGCATGATCTGTTGCAAGCTCAGTCATCCTTTGACCTTCAAGTACGAGTGTTTCTAACTATATCCGCTCCAAACACCCCATATCATGATCGTGGAGACCAATCATAAAATAAGTACTATCTACTAGTAGGTAATCTCTACCATGGTAGGAAGAATTAGATCATAGATAGAGTGAAACAGTGCCACAAAAACACACCCTCTGATCATATTGCCAGACGGAGGGACAAATGAATCCAGATTTGTGGGATACCAAACTCATCAGTACGGTGGCTGTGCTTCAGTGTATGTCACTAACTCTTGTATTTGAGAGGTTTGTAGATCTGCCATTGGTGGGCAGATATTGGCCCTCACTGTGCCAATATTCACCCTCCGCGGTGAATTATGTTTAGCCCAGTACCTTATCTATCTCAGGCTGTTACCACTTGCATCCCTTAGGTACTGTAATGTATGATGGCTAAATTCCGATATCGAGCCCCCCCCATACCGTATTGCTACGTATCTTGTTGCATTTTGGTACTGTATATGTTATTATTATTAATATCACAAGTAATATATTCATGGAACATACATCAAGTCAAAGTCATATACAGCTCAAAATAATGTATGTGCCTCATAAACAAACAAGCGTTGTTTCTATTGGCTAAATCACGATACCTGAGTGATAATAGTGATCAAACCAAACAAGGAGCATTAACATATGTACATCTATCGCTCTACAAGAGGTACAAACGATACAGAGAATATATATATATCAGAAGAAAGAGAGAAAAATCCAAAACTATAATTTTAACGTTCATCGGACATTCATAATCGTAGTCATCAAATCGTTTACCTCCCCCAGGGGCCTATAAGCCTCATGTGATCATGCCGACTGTTCCGTTTTCGTGATTGTGGTATTCCCACCAGATGGCATGCCTGCTATAAACCGGCTATGTGTACTAACATCAAGTGCAATTGTTACGTGATGGATTGATACGTATTTTCTACTAATCATTATTCTTGTCTATAGCTACATAGTTGATAGAAGCTTGTGTTTAATTCTCAGGTTAGGTCCTCTGTTCAGTGATATGAAGATGCGTGGATTAGTCAATCTCCCCTTAGTGAGCGTCCCGATCGGGAAGTGTTTGTTTCTCATCTCGAAGTAATATATTCTACGCAGGATCCTTTCCTGTTTTTGTCCATCGCGATGCGGAGAGAATATGATAAATCTACCAGCCAATCTCCTGGGGAGATCCGAATTATTCTGGCCCCGCAGAAGGAGGAGCTGAAATGATTGGGACCATCGACCTAGAAAGTTTACGCAACCGTTCCATTTACTAACAAGGTTCCACCAGGGAAGATATTTTGAGGGATACTGGAGCCTTTATAACTCATCGCTGCAGCTGGTCAATATTAAGTGATCATAATGGGAGAGGGGAGTATGGAGAAAGAACTGGTCGATGGAGTGGATGCATACCAACAGCATATTGTAACTTATGTCATTCGTGAGCGTACTACGGGGTTAGGGGAAAGTCTCCAGAACTATGGCCTGTTGCAAAGACTTTTACCTACCCCCGTAGTACACCAATATCATCAAATCTAGCGTCTCCCCCAACGAAGCCCGCGGCTCTTAGATATTCAGTGATCCTTAATACATAAAAGCTAAGAGAGGGAGACGATTAGCCGGCTGATCTGTTTGACTATCGGGCTTGCTTGGTTCTAAGTAATTTTAGTGTTGAGGTAAGTTTTCCTTTAATTGCGTAGAGGATATGATGAGTAGGTGGCACTATTAGTCGAGCAACGGATTACAGGTGGGTTCTACAGATAATAGGTTCCAGGCTTAAGCCTACTCATACGTATACTGCTCATACCATCCAGAATATATTAGGAAATAACTTCACCCAGCTTAAATCAGAAACTATATTTCCTACCTGGAGTATTGATGGAATATATATCGATGCACATACACTCCCCCGGCCCCTTCCCCAAAAAGTTAACCCCAGTAACCTCTACACGGGATTAAAGGCACTAGTATTGGTGTAAAGGTAAGAAAGATCTCCAGGGAATTCACTTGGTACCAACTCCTCAAAGTAAGATAACCAGAATATCAACATTTGACACACCGGAAGCCCTGTTTCTTTTATGTACAGGCTTCAAGTTGACGCTCTAGCCATATTGTCACGCCCTCAAGCCAGCTAGCTATCCATTCTACGCACTCTCGGAGCTGTCGTCTTCACCAGATGGTCCTGCTAGGTAAACCCTGGTTATCTAGAATGGTGGTGCTTTATCCCTGTGTACCCTTAACGCACATCATTGTCTACTGTGGTGGTGGATTTCTCTAGCGCGTGTACTGCTATTATATTAGGTTAACTGTAACCATCTGTCGTCGTAATATCCAGCCATGGTAGCTGTTTCTCCCGGTAGCCTCTGAATGCTGGACAAGACTATAGCGGTAAGATAGGGCCGACTACAAGGGAAGAATAACAGGATAGCTCCGAGCGTCCTCAAAGGAAAGACACTATAAAGGGGGGTAACATAAATGGGGGGAACCTAAGGTCTTTGACGCTAGATACAAGCAGCATGTACATGTACCAGCTTGTATGACAAGCTCGGGGGGACCTGGGTTGGTAATCATATTGGACACAGTGTATTAAGATACGACTATGAAGTCAGCCCCTGGCCGAAGCACTTTGGCGGGGCAAACAGATATGTCCCAGAACTCGAAACAAGCCGAAATAGTTTTTCCTCGAAATCACCACGTAGGTGTTCCCCACAAAGGGTGATTTGCTTGAGTGGGTTACCCGTCCGTAGTATCAAAGCGTCTGATGGTGAATTACCAACTTGGTGAATGGATGGTGCCCCTGGTTAGCATGGAACATCCTGCTGCTGCTGCACCTGCTCTCGTCGGTCGATGCCTAGTTTATCTGGTAGATGCTATATTTAGTTAAAGATTACTCCGGGGATCACACACCACCTGCTCAACTTGTGCCCCCCCCTCCCCCCCTCCGGGTTCCATATCACACTTTGCTACAAGCCCTCGAGTGATATTTAGTGATCCAGGGTTGGTTATGTGAGACGTTTTGTACTCTAGGTACATGCATGTGAGCAACACCACCGCTCGGGGGCAGCCAGGTCTTGTGAATTGTGAACTGCATGGGCAAAGGGAATCGATCGGGGATAGATCTGCATTGAGAGACCTGACCACACATGAATTAGATTTACGCAACAATACATGTGTACTACATCCATGTACATATCCATACAGTAGGTAGAGTACACTCACTCGTCTCTTCTAGAAAACTGCAAGACTCCAAGTCACTACCTAAGCCCTCCTCCTAAAAGAAAACTCACAAAGGAAACCACGACTCTTCTAACCCAACCCACAATCTCTTCTCCTACCCCTCCCCGCCCCATCCCCACCATGTCCCCTCGAACCCTCTACTTCGGCTACGGTTCCAACCTCTGGCACGCGCAAATGACCTCCCGCTGTCCCAACAGCACCTTCATCGGGACGGCGCTCCTCCCCTCACACCGCTGGTTCATCTACATCCGCGGCTACGCCAACCTCTGCCTGTCACCCGCGGACGACTGCTACGGCATTGTATACAGCCTCACTGACGCGGACGTGCTGCTGCTGGATGGTTACGAGGGCGCGCCGCGCAACTATAAGCGCGTGCTGCGTGACGTCCAGATGCTCGATGATGAGAGGGTCCTGAGGTGTATAGCGTACATTGATCCGGACGTGAGGGAGGGGACACCGAGGGAGGAGTATGTGTATAGGATGAATATGGGGCTGAGGGATGCGACAGAGATACCGAAAAAGTGGGTTGAGAGGTATATAAGGCCGTATATACCCGCTGATGATGTAGTTATGGGGAAGTAGTGTGGAGATACATGTACTTATATCACGTAGACTAGAATCTGTGTGGGTGGGGAGTATTATTGATTTCATTTACATGGAGCTTGTTAGATACAATATTGTAATTTCCGGCCAGGGCCCTCAACACCATACGTACCTGCTTGGCTGAGCTCAGGGACCAAATGTAACTCGCTAATCTGGCAATCGAAAGAAAAGCTTATCCCAGCCAAGCCAACATCATCTGTCCGTTCCCACTCCCCGCTAATATAATTTGTATCTCTTCTCCCGACGTCATCAGAGCCTCAACCCCGCTACCCCCCCGTAAACAACCCCACAACTCCACAATACCCCAACCCCATATCATATAGACAGTCAAGCAAAATGTCTATCTACGCCAGCAAGATAATCTCCCAAGAGCCTCTTTCCACCCAAGACGCAAAATGGGTCAAGCTCGTCAAGTCATACTCTCTTCCCCCCCCCCCCCCCCCTCCTCATAGCTCTCATCTAAGACAGTTTATATATACAGAACAACTTACACGGACCCCAATGGCGTCGAGCGCACCTGGGAATCCAGTGAGCGTTGCACCCGCCCCCCTGGTGTCGACTTCGACGGCGTCGGCATCATCGCCGTCCTCGAGAAACCCGGCCAGGAGCCCTCCCTCCTCCTACAGCGCCAATACCGTCCTCCAATCGGCAAAGCACGACTCTTCCCCCTCCCCTCTTCTCCTCCCCCGCCCCTCTCTACCATCTCCTATCTATAGGTCACCATCGAAGTTCCCGCCGGGCTGATCGACGCTAACGAGACCCCCGAAGAATGCGCCGTGCGCGAGCTCTACGAAGAAACCGGGTACCACGGCGTCGCGGAACCGATCGGCGACCACGGCGGCGAGCGCAGCTGCCTCATGTTCAACGACCCGGGCATGTGCAACACAAACCTCCATTTTGTGCATGTCAAGGTTGACCTGGCGGACCCTCGCAATGCCAACCCGAAGCAGCATCTCGAGGAGAACGAGTTCATCGAGTGCTTCACCGTGCCGCTAGCGAGGCTGTACGATGAGTGTAGGAGGTGGGAGAAGGAGGGGATGGCGATTGACGCCAGGGTGGGAAGTCTGGCGGAGGGGTTCGAGGTGGCGAGGAGGTGGAGATTCTTGTGAGGGGGGTTAGTGTGGACGTTTATTTAGATTGGCTGGCCTAGATAGATACCAATGGTATATGCGCGGAAGGGCCGTGCTGTACTTTTCCCTTTTTTCCCCTCCACTTTTATTTTTCAGCTTGTAGCTTGTGGTGATTGTTCCGGTGTTGAAACTGATATGTGGTGATGAGTGAGGTTGGTTGGTTGGTGGTCAATGATTAGAAGCCCGGAATCTGATGTGGTCCAAAGCGCATCATGATTATCCGTCAGACGCATCGAGTGACCCGCCATGAATCGACACCTTATTGTATAATTATCCTCACGCGGAATAGAAATGTTAAGTAGTAGACGGGTTGGTTTGGGTGGCTCTTCTGGTATGTGGAGGTGATAAATATAGGGAGGGAATTGTTTCTTGACAAGAAGAGCCCAAAGACCAACAGGTCATGTTATTTTAAATACTCAAAGAAACCTACGACGCCCAAGACTGATTCTAGAGACCAAATGGTTAATTATATAAATTATTCCATTACCATATCTACATCCCCAACCCAGTCCACAGCGCGATCGCACTCAGCGCCTTCGCATCCCTCGTCTCCCTCCATAGCTCCTCCAACCTCACCAACTTCAACGTAATCCTCTCCCCCTCCTCCCTCAGCCCCGTCAGCTTCCCCCTCCACTCCTCCAGCGTCCCCTCCTCCACCTGATGCACATACGCATATATCTTCATAAACTCGTCGCTGCCTCCGGGGCTCGGATACATGGCCTCCTCCAGGCGCTCATCCTCCGCCTTTGACAGTGGCCCCAGCGCCCGCGACGTCAGGTCAATCAGCTTATCCTCTGGGATCTCGATCCCACACTCCTCCTGTATCTCCTTTGCCGCGGCGCCGGCGAAGGTGCCGGAGTCGTCGATCATCCCCGCCGGCAACTCGACCATCTCCAGAGAGCCGGCGGGGATGCGCGGCTGCACGGTGAGCACGGCCCAACGCTCGCGTGGATCGGTTGTGGTTTCGAGGACGAGGAGGATGGCCACGCTGCCGCCGCGGAGGAAGACGGAACCGGGAAGGGTAGCACCGGAGGGGGATTGGATGGCGGCCTTGAGCTTGAGGAAGCCGATACGGGAATTGCCGAAGAAGTCGACGGATTGGATGGTGATGGAGTGGAGGGTGTAGGGGTCGGTGTGGAAGGGGTGGTGGGGGTTCTGTGACTGCAGGGAGAGGGAGTGTTGGAGCTTGGAGAGCCAGTCGGTGAAAGGGCGAAAACCCATGAGCTGTGATTGAGTGAGGTCGGGGGTGAGGTGAACTGTGGTCGAGGTGGAGGGGAGGGTGAAGGTCGACATTGTGCTGCGGCTGAAGAAGACTCTACTGCTACTGTTGCTGGAGGGTATGAGACGAGAATATGCGATTGATCTCAGGAGACTGGTCATGGAGGTATTTGGAGGTACCAGAGATAGCGGTGAGGGGCAGAGGAGTAGGAGGATGGGGACCAGGAACGACACAATTAGGCTTTGATGCATGTACTGCATGTTGACGTAAGGGTGCTGTAATATAGGATTCCAGAAGGCTGTCAAGTATGCATGATCATTTCCCAAGTTATGGAATTAATTTAAAGTAGGCCTGTATCTTTTTTTTTTATTGGGAACAGATAGATAGTGGTCAACCCTTGATTCGTTGGCGGCGCGGGCTGCACAGATTCAATTGACGTTACACAATCGTTAATTGAGCCCGATGTGGTCACAGTATATCACTCGGATGAAGCTCATCCCAGAGAAGATACATGTAGTAATCTATTCTTCAAAAATGTCGTTGTTTTTAAGTTGTAACTGGTTTAGGTGAGCCTGATAACCGTCAAAGTATAATTATTGACGATATATTTTTACCCTTTTCTTTTGACTGCTCTGTTAAGTAGTAAATATGATATTAGAGCTAGCATGCATTCTATAATCTGTAGGTTTCTAATGTGACCGTGCTGGTAATCCGTAGATGGAAAATCTTAAGTAGTAGGCCGTAGGAATCTATAGATCTGCGGCGCCACCATTATTAAGATATAGTATCTTTGCGTACGTACGTCTTCGACCATTGCCAATGCTGTAATGATACTGTATATGTATTGGATACGTATTGGAGTAGGTTTGTTCCTTTTCCGACAGAGTGGGCCGTTGTGTGACTTTGAGATCGTATGGGAGCGACAGCGGATCATGTATCCTGCTGCATACATGCAACTTGCATGTGTCTTTACGTCTGTAGAGGACACTTTATCGTCAGGTTAGCTAAGTACATGTATGTATTACGCGTAACCTCGATAGCTGGCTAGACATCAGACCTTATAGACCATCGGACCATTGAAGCATGCATCTCTTATTCGGCGTTCATATTCTGATACATAGTTCACCGAGAACCCAATAATCATAAAGCCTACCTCCAGTCCGGAAACGTCATAAGGCAGCGAACAGCATAGATTCCTCAGATCGTGGCCGCATTCAGAACTCATAAGAATAAGTCGTACGGGTATTTCAGCACCTCTTATACATTCTCTTTCGCCCCGAGACACACGTGTTGAGTGGAGATGATCCGACTAAGAAGTATCGAGTTTACCAAACGAGATATTCATCAAACTAATCAATTCCGTGCACGGATTCAAAGGTCTTGGGCCAAAAACCCCGTATTATGGTGGGCTGTACTTGACGAAACTTTACCTGCAATGTTACCCCCTTAGCTCGCACGAGATCTGGTCTTGTTCCACCTAAACCATATTCTGTACTCTCGGTTTCATCTCGTTTCCTGGATTTTCGGTCCATGTTACTGGAGCGCACGAGCTCGAGGAGATGTGTTCAACAAGGGCCAATTCGAATCTTAAGACTCCTTTCGTACTTAAGGTTGGGTGGGGCCTTAAACCTCATACCAGGGCGCACCGATAGAGTACGGGTTTAGAGACTTTAAACTCTCACAATTGTGCACTTAGAACTTTAACAAATACCTTCCTTGGTGTAAATACAAAGGGTTTCGCGGCCGGTTTAAACGCAAATATACCTTTGTTGGCTTGGTTGGTTCGGAGGGACCACAACAATGCGAGGAGATTTGATTACCTACCGCTATGTGGCCATGTCTGCACCAACTAGTCAATTCCTGATGCGCGATGTTCTCAGTGGGGTTTTCGCCCGAACACTCTCAGCCCTCAGTGCTTCGTTGTTTTTAAGTTGTAACTGGTTTAGGTGAGCCTGATAACCGTCAAAGTATAATTATTGACGATATATTTTTACCCTTTTCTTTTGACTGCTCTGTTAAGTAGTAAATATGATATTAGCATGTCGATAGGTATGCATTCTATAATCTGTAGGTTTCTAATGTGACCGTGCTGGTAATCCGTAGATGGAAAATCTTAAGTAGTAGGCCGTAGGAATCTATAGATCTGCGGCGCCACCATTATTAAGATATAGTATCTTTGCGTACGTACGTCTTCGACCATTGCCAATGCTGTAATGATACTGTATATGTATTGGATACGTATTGGAGTAGGTTTGTTCCTTTTCCGACAGAGTGGGCCGTTGTGTGACTTTGAGATCGTATGGGAGCGACAGCGGGAATGTCATGTATCCTTGCTGCATACATGCAACTTGCATGTGTCTTTACGTCTGTAGAGGACACTTTATCGTCAGGTTAGCTAAGTACATGTATGTATTACGCGTAACCTCGATAGCTGGCTAGACATCAGACCTTATAGACCATCGGTTCCTTGAACCATTGAAGCATGCATCTCTTATTCGGCGTTCATATTCTGATACATAGTTCACCGAGAACCCAATAATCATAAAGCCTACCTCCAGTCCGGAAACGTCATAAGGCAGCGAACAGCATAGATTCCTCAGATCGTGGCCGCATTCAGAACTCATAAGAATAAGTCTACGGGTATTTCAGCTGGTGGATCACCTACATCCCGCGTCATCGAAAAGCACTCGTCTTGAGTCGATCTTTCGACAAGAACTCCGGTAATCCGGCGAAAATGGCGTAATAATCTGATTATCTGTGCAGCGTACCAGATTCAGCTGTCTGGGCCAAAAAAAAAAAAAACCCCGTATTATGGTGGCTGTACTTTGACGAAACTTTACCAATGTTACCCTTAGCCTGCACGAGAGATCTGGTCTCATTCCACCTAAACCATATTCTGTAATTTCCTCGGTTTCATCTCGTTTCTGGATTTTCGGTCCATGTTACTGGAGCGCACGAGCTCGAGGAGATGTTCAACAAGGGCCACCTGAATCTTAAGACTCCTTTTCGTACTTAAGGTTGGGTGGGGCCTTAAACTCATACCAGGCGCACCGAGTGAACCTTGGGGCTTGGTTGGTTCGGAGGGACCACAACAATGCGAGGAGATTTGATTACCTACCGCTATGTGGCCATGTCTGCACCAACTAGTCAATTCCTGATGCGCGATGTTCTCAGTGGGGTTTTCGCCCGAACACTCTCAGCCCTCAGTGCTTCGTCTTCTTTGCTCATTAAAGGCTTTGCGTGGCTCGCTTGTTTGACCAATCAATCTAGGGCTGTAATTTGAACTAGTAAGCCACGTTGTGCCAGCTGCAAGGGCTAATTACACGGAAACGTGTACTGCCTGAGATGCTCTGAGAATGTCTACTTTATCTACATGTCGATAGGTATGTCATTTTCGCTCGCTGTTAGGCATCATCTCGAGAATTGAGCATTTAGGGGAAATTTAGAATTCTGTCACATCAACTAGAGTGATACAAAAATCGATTCATGTTCTAGAATTAATACTTTACATACTTCCGCATATGTAGGAACTGATGAGTTCCCCCCTCGGCCTCCCCCCCTAACCCACGTGCCTCTTATCGACACTCTCAAAGGCTGAAGTGGTAATTGGAATGAGAGTCGCTGTGTTGGAGTGTTGGAATACTTCAGTCACATGATCCGCCTATTTCTTCTTGTTTGTCCCACTTATCACGCAAGCCACATCGAATACGGTGCGAACATGAGGGGAGGAAAAAGCAAGACCTAATTCCCCTCACACAAATTCTACTCCTCTACTTACGATGCGAGCAGAGTATGGAAAATCGGAGGAGACGCGTTGTGTTCCGTGGGGGCCTCCTTTCTGATTACCCACATTCTCCCTATCACAGCAACGTTAATACAGCCGGTCAGAGGAAAAAGAACAACGCTGGTACGACCCTGGTCATTAAAAAACTCCGACTCAGCCAGTCGTGAAACCTCCGCACAAAGCACTTAGCAGAGCGGGGCCAGCGGGCTGCAAAGACGGCTTGGAAATGGGTAAAAAAAAAAACATGACGACTTCAATTGATCAGGGCTTTGCGCTGCAGCTGGTGGATCACCTACATCCCGCGTCATCGAAAAGCACTCGTCTTGAGTCGATCTTTCGACAAGAACTCCGGTAATCCGGCGAAAATGGCGTAATAATCTGATTATCTGTTGCCGTCTGATTACCTACCAACATGGCGCAGGTCCATAGTTTCTGATATTCAATGTGAGGATCGAGCAATTGATTCGATGATGAAATCTTGAGCTATTTGGCTCGCCACCTATTGAAGTTCAGGAACAGCTAGGTTACTGCCCTCGCCACGACTGAACCGTCTGGCCAGTGAGGTTAATATCTCGTGTCTCAGTAGTACTTGATGCTTGTCAAGTACCCGAAGCGGCGAAAATTTATTTGGGTTCTTCTGGTGTAAAGGATCCCACTCGTATTCTAGTGAACCTTGGGGCTTGGCGACCCAGATGGTACTAGTAGTGACGACGAACATAGGTTCATACACGTTCAGTTAGTAGATCTCTGCATTTGGTTAGAGGCTGGCGCTTCACAACGATCATCCCGTCTGTGCCGGCTCGCTTCCGACTACATTCGTCCCCTGAGTTTTTCCTAATTGGGACGCACGTATTCATAATATCACAAAAGGAGCGTGCGTGTTCTAGGCCACACCGTCCACTGTTTGCACGTACAAGCTTCCATTTGGATCGTGGATGACAACTGCGGGTACTGAGTTCGTTCCTGGGACATGAAGGGCTGAAGAAAGGAAGGAAGGGAGGAAGGGTGGGAGGAAGAAAGCTTAAGGAGGGCCGGAAGGGAAGGTGTCTGAAATGGGGTGTCTTCTCGTACATGCTGAGAGAAGCCGGCTATATCTCTCCCCCGATGGGCCTTAAATCCATCAGCCATCGTGGAAGTCACTAATGCGGATGTACAGATGTGTTATCAATTGAAACAAGCAATGTTATTCCCTGGTGGGACAGTGAAGTATAAGATCCGTCTTTATTATATCCCTGGGACAGTGAAGTATTATGTAGACAGGTCCAAGAACCTCCACCTCCTCCTTCCCTCCCCACGGCAAACATTCCA
The DNA here is from genome assembly GCA_024713715.1 of Morchella sp. 2018-W26. NCBI lineage: Eukaryota > Fungi > Ascomycota > Pezizomycetes > Pezizales > Morchellaceae > Morchella > Morchella sp. 2018-W26. The sequence continues at coordinate 575,736 of JAMGYX010000016.1, forward strand.
ATGCAATGGGGTTTTATTCAGCTTAGATTTCCGGTGGATGGCGCTTACACATGAAGGGCGGTATATATATACTCAACCCAGAATATTCAATAGTATATTGTGAGATCTAATAAACCTTATAGGAAGCCAAAGCCAAAGCCGCCAACGAGGAAGGGAAAGTAGAACAAATTGCGCTCAACCAGCGCAGGAAACCTTCTTTAGCGGCCTATACCCTGTAACACCTGTGCTCGGATCGCTGCTGTGACACCGAAACGGTGCATCGCGCGGCTGCCTGGCGCAGAAAGAACCTCACCCAGCGAGCCAGGAACCGTCTCTGCACAAAGAGAAGAGAAGAAACCGAGCCAAACGGAAAAGTCTTGAAATCGACTGACTGACACTGAAACTCACGACCTCAAGAACATACATAGGGCGTCTGCACTGCAATGTGAGCATGTATGTAGAGTAGGTGCATTTGGTAAGGTGGTAGTAAGTATAGATCCCTTGGCTTGCGGTTATACATTCTATTTGTACTGCACGTTGTACAGGCATGACCATATTTTCTGACGCGGGCTCTGTGGTCGATGAAGACTCTCCGTCTGATTACCTACCAACATGGCGCAGGTCCATAGTTTCTCCACCATCGCCGCCAAGGCCGCAGATTAGATTCGATGATGAAATCTTGAGCTATTTGGCTCGCCACCTATTGAAGTTCAGGAACAGCTAGGTTACTGCCCTCGCCACGACTGAACCGTCTGGCCAGTGAGGTTAATATCTCGTGTCTCAGTCAAGCAGCTGGTAGGGGTTGTGGTAGGGTAGAAAGTACGATTCCAAGACCTTGCCCCTTTCCAACCGGGTTTCGTCGGGGTCTCTATCGGACGTCTATGACTCGTATTATGATGGGAAAAATCGGGATTCGGGTTCCAGTGCTTGAAGTCAGCTCGACCTAATAATTTTGTGCCCGAAAGCGGCATTTTACGAAAAAAAAAACTTTGATTATTGAACCTATTTTCCGATGGACGACACCGACGGAAGCGAGAGATTAAAAACGGCTTCCAATTCAACAACAAGCCCTATCTACAGTGTCGATGTTCGTGCATACAATATGCTTGATATATAATGCTGCAACTTATCAACACCTCATCATCATCCTCTTCACTCTCTCACACTCTCTCACAGCGCACCCAGCCCCGATCGATCGCAATGTTTTATATGACCCTTATTTTCTGATTTACCGTGCTGTTCAGACTTCTGCTACCACCATACAATGTATAGGTCTGACGTTGCCCTTCAATATATTCTTAATGTTTTTTTTGTCTATTTGGAATTAGAATTCCAGGTTCGGTTTTTTTTTTTTTATATTTTTGTTTTACCAGCGGGCTTGCTTTGCTATTTACTTTTTTGATTGAGATCCCCCCCCCCCCCCTTTTTTTTTTTTACCTTTTTATGTATAACCGGAGGAGTAGCCTCGAGGAGAAGAGGAGCGGAGGTAGTAGTGAGGGAGGAGAAGGAAAAAAAAATAATACAAGGAGAAACTTTTGTGAGATATGTAGCTGTAGGGAGTTTAAGATACAAGTATATATACGATTATATACATGCCCCCTCCCCTATCTGATCTATTGTGTCATAACTACTTTTTATATTTGTGTTCGAAGTTTTCGCTGTTGGTCGTTGATCTGCCTATGGTTGGCCGGGTGTCGACTCGTTTTTTCCCTAGAAGCTATGTAGCTGTGAGTTGAGGCCGGCCGCGCTGGATTGCGTATACTATATTATTTATACCCATCTAGATGATAATTTTGATTTGGTTTATTCTAGTTGCAAACCCCGGGACGCAACGAGCAAGATTAGGGAAATTCCGGCGGCTGATGAGGGTAGAGTACAATTCGGGTATTGTACCTATATACTCTAACTTTTCGGGCCCTTGTATGGCTTACATAGCTGGTACGCCCAGCTCCAATCTATTGTACCAACAAGCAAAATTGATTGAGGCCCGACCAGGTTTGAATAATTCTCGGGATTCTTCACGTGCAATCGGCGCATGAGTGATACTTTTTGTCTTCATAGTTAAATCGGGGTGTGTGTGAGAATTGGTGAAAAGGGGCCGCCCCCCCCGGAGCGCGATGGATACATGTGAATGCCCCCAAAGGACGTACGTATCAAGGTTAGTTAGGCATTGTGAAATCAGATGATGGTTCGAGAGATGGTTCGACGGTTGTGATTATGGTCTGTTGTATTTTTTTTTTTTTTCCCTTTCGAATTTCACGTGTCAGGCCATACCTAACGCCGTAACGTTTGCACTTTTACCCCTTGAATTGGCCGTTGTCTCTTCCCAACTGACTGACAGCTCCGCTGGCACCCACATAAAGACTTTGATTCCTTCCGCATCTCCCGACGGTTTCTTTTCTTTTTCAATCTTTTTTGAATTAGACGCTGCTAGTGCTTGTTAATACTACGGAAACGATACGCCACGCTTCATTGACGACGGCTACATACTGCTGCTGCCTGCCTGCCTGTCTATCTATTACAGTTTATCGTAAAGCTTAATACTACCACCCCCCCAACAACCCAACAATAACCCCCCCACTGAACTCAATGGCAACCCTTACAAGGCCCAAAAAGCGCGAGAACAGCTACGATGTCGTTATTGTCGGCGCCGGCGTCATCGGTTGCGCGCTCGCCACTGCCTTCGGGAGTCAGGGCCGCCAGGTCTTGCTTTTGGAGCGTGATCTCTCGGAACCTGATAGAATTGTTGGGGAGCTCCTGCAGCCCGGTGGTGTCAGTGCGTTGGAGAAATTGGGGATGAAGGGTGGGTCTTCCCTCTCCTGTGGTTTGGGATCGGTGATATGCTGATAATGATGATGATGTGTATGGGTAGATTGTCTGGAGGGTATCGATGCGATTCCTGTCTACGGGTATGAGTGTATTTACCATGGCGAGAGAGTCAATATCCCGTATCCGAAGGGACCCGATGGAAGGGCGCCGGAGGGAAGGTCATTCCATCATGGTAAGTTTATCATGAAGCTGCGGGAGGCGGCGAGGAGGACTCCGAAGTAAGTTCACTGCGGGTTGCGGGTGTAGGTGCGGGGGTGCTAACTGGCGGGTGAATTGACAGCGTGACGATCCTCGAGACCACCGTTCGCGACGTCATCAAGAACAACGCTACAAACCAAGTCCTCGGCGTAATCTGCAAGCGCAAGGGCGCCGACCTCGAGGAGCACTACTTCGCCGCCCTGACCGTTTCCGCTGACGGCTACGCATCAAATTTCCGCAAGAAGTGCATCAATAAGAAGCCACAAGTGCGGTCTAACTTTGTCGCCCTGGAACTCAAGGACGCTGTCCTCCCAGCACCAAACCATGGACATGTCGTTATGGGAAACAACCCCCCTGTGCTTCTGTATCAGATTGGAACACATGAGACCCGCGCCCTCATTGATATGCCGAAGATGCCGCGCGCGGAGGATGGCGGCTTGAAGGCACATCTTACGAATGTCGTGCTGCCAGACCTGCCAGAGTGTATCAGGCCTGCCTTTAGTGCTGCGCTTGCGGCAGATCGGTACCCCAGTATGCCGAACTCATTCTTGCCGGCGACGACAAATACGACGCCGGGGATGGTGTTGCTGGGTGATGCGATGAATATGAGGCATCCGCTGACAGGCGGTGGTATGACTGTGGCGTTCAATGATGTGGTGCTCGTCAGGGAGTTGCTTAGCCCAGAGATCGTGCCAGACCTCGAGGATACGGATCTGGTCCTGCGACAGATGTCCAAGTTCCACTGGCAGCGGAAGTCGTTGACGAGTGTCATCAACATCCTCGCGCAAGCTCTCTACTCACTCTTTGCCGCTAACGGTTCGTCCCGCCTTTCATTCTCGTTATGAAAATCAAAACTAATATATAGGTATAGATGATCGCCTACGCACCCTCCAGAGAGGCTGCTTCGAGTACTTCCGCGTCGGTGGCCAGTGCATCGACGGGCCCTCGGGGCTCCTTGCGGGTATCATTAGACAGCCACTGGTACTGTTCTACCACTTCTTTGCCGTCGCGTTCTATAGCATGTGGGTTATGTTTGCGGGCAGCGCGGTGGCGGCATGGCCGCTGGCGTTCATGAAGAGTTTTGGTGTCTTTTGGAAGGCGTGTGTGGTACTCATGCCATATATATTTTCGGAGATGAGGGCGTAGTGTGGGTGAAGAGGGTGGGGAATTGTATCATAGATTTGCTTTAACAGCCTTGTAGCGTTTTCTTTATTCCTTGTAGTGGTGGTTTATGAGGGGGGGGTAACTTCTAATCTAATGAGTGAGCTGATGGTGATGGATGATGAGCCGCGGGGGGGGTGGAGTTTCTTTTTTCTTCTTCTTTGAAGTGATGGTGATAGTTTCTTACTTTTAGTTAACCTTAAACGCTCTATCCTACCCCTCATAGCTAGTAACAATAAATACTAGATGCTTGAAGGCCCATTGTCCAAAGGATGTTTGTGTAGGTGATTGATACATTACGGTTCGAGGGAAGTGTGAACAGGGTGGTGGGGCGGGGCATGCGGTTATAGGGTACTATATAGAGGTACCTATGCATCACAGGGTATCACTCGATATTCTGACCGAAATCCTGGTGACTACACAGCTTTCAAGCTACGGTACAAGTGCTGTGCAGAGGTAGTCCCGCAGATAGAAGAGGTGGCGGCTGTCTAGTAGGGGGTGGTGGGTTCCAGAGGCGGGGTGAAGAGGATGGGTGAAAGCTCCTACTCCCCCTCCGGGAACAGGGTATCAGTAGAAATAGTGAAGGCCATATCGCCCAGCCTCAAGAAAGATCCCAGTCTCAATGTGGAGGAAACTTTGCTAAGGTTGCGGTGTCGTTCATGGGATATCACTCGAGACTTGGCAACATTGGGTGACCACAGGTGGGTAGTACATACGCGGGAGATAGTAGTGAGCACGAGGTAAGAGAGGCGGAGAAGTACGTAAATTAAGAAATATAACAGTCTTCTCGCTAAGGAGTAGCTAAGTCCTAGCCCCGGAGAATGTTGGAACAGACAAGTCCGACTCTCAAAGTTGACCATATAGAGCCCACCAACCCTATAGAAAGACTGAATAGTTGCTTAATGACTATGTAACTTTTCTCTAATATGGGATGTGCTCATTCTTGTGCGTCATAACAAGTCACTCGACACTTATAAACTAGCTCTGGGGAAATGATTCCTGGTAATTAAACTCATGATATTCATCGTTCAGTTTTTCCTAGATCTAAATGACCCTTTATTTGTTCCCAACAGCTCCGAATTCGGTGTAAATGTAATGATCTACAAAAGGTACCGGAGACCCCAACCAAGTTTGAAATCGAAGGTGGTCAGACACTTCCTTTCTTGGGTATCAAGGATAAACATTCCTCCCATAAAAAAAGAAAGATAGCTTTTGACTTTACTCCCTCTGGACAATAACCAATAGCCCCATAATTGCCAACAATGCTTGCTTCATCCAAGGATGCTCACTTAGCATAATGGTAACGTAACCCACGAATGGAATGTACCCGACGACACTCCCAATAACCTCCTTCTCACGGTTGAGGTACCACTGTCCACGGGGGTACAGCTCGATATCGTCGGCATTGTTGTTGTCGCCCTTGGTGAGGAGATTGAGGGGAGTTCCGCTACCGCGGATGTCAGCGCCTATTCACCTATACTGTCGACATAGAGGGGATACTCACTCTCCCTGGTGTCTCCTGACAACCCTGTGCACAATCGGGATCGCGGTGCCCACATTGTATACCACAATCTCGCCGACCTGTGTTCCACCAAAGGAGGATGGATCCTTATTCAGGTCCAAGTTTCTGTTCCACAGAAACAGGAGATCGCCACGCTGGAACGCAGGCTCCATAGAACCACTCAACACGACCACGATGGGGGAGGGCGAGTTCGTTGCTACTGAGAGTCCCTTCCACAGCATGAATGCAGTTGCGAGGATGAGTGCGAAATTGAGGACCTGAGAGAGGATTTGTCGCGGGTTGAGGCGCTTGAGCTCGGACATACCTAGGGTATCTAGTAATGACATTTTGTTGTGGTATTCTGGGGGCGCGTTGTTGGTTGGAGGAGCTTTGGTGTAAGTTGCGGGAGCTGTCCGGAGGTGTGTTTGTGGAGATGGTTGAGATGTTGAAAGGTGTCGGGATTGGAATAACTCTTGGCGTAAACATGCAGGTCACATTATGGCGCCGGTTACGGTCACACGCCAAGGTGATCCTCAACGGTACTGAGATCAGTAAGTGACTGACTGACTTTACTCATTCTAACACAGCTTCAACATCTCCATCTGAACCTTTGAGATTCTATTGTTAATTCTGGAAAGAAAACACTTGTTGCCATTATGGCGCTCCCTGTCATGGAACCATTTACGTTCGCGAGCTCCCGCTCCCTCAAGATGGAGGTGAGCGTTAGGATGTAAATTATCTCTCCTCCCGCCCCTCAGCTTACTGCAGAGCTAAATATTTGCTACAGCGACTCCCTCGAAGGAACCCGCACCTCACTACCATACACGACCCTACTGGCAGACCCAAGTCTAAAGCATGTAGGCTCAAACACCAGGTACGCACACTATGCCATCTCCCAGCGCTTTTCCACAGTCGCTGACTTACCGCGAGACAGCAACTCCTCCGACCTCTACCTCACTCTGCAACTATTTGCAGACAGTAAACCCTTAACAGTGCCTGTACAAACTTCTTATAAAGCCTTTAGATCAAACAGAACGTCGGTAGCTCTTGAAACAATTATGCGGGCCTGGGCTAACGAAGAGGGTACTGCAGATGGATGGAGTGGCTCACTATTCCGGTAAAGTACTGCAATCTACCGTTATCTTCACAACTTGCGATCACGGTATGGGATCTTGCTAGTCCTGGGAAGGCGGTACCATTTGGCGGAACGACAGTGAGCATGTTTGAGAAAGACAAGTGGGTGGTGACCTTGTATTCGCCGTAGTGGTATTAGCTTACGCTTACCCTTTTCAGTAACCTCAAGAAGGGCCGCCAGAAGTGCAAGCTCTGGCCAGGCGTCGAAGCCGATGGCTTAAGTGACTCAACCACCCCATCAACTGTTTCGTCTAACAGCGAAACGGACCGCCTCGAAAAACTCCTGAAAAAGCATGAGCTTGGAGAGATTCCCCGGCTAGACTGGCTGGATAATCTTGCGTTCCGGCAAATCGAGCGTATCAATAAACAGGCATCTTCAGAACGGAAAAATGATCATTATCTGTTCATTGAGTTTCCACGATTTGATTTCCCCGTCGTATATAACGACTATGACTACAAGACTGAGGCAGTGATCGAGGGAGATGTAACTAGTAGCGGCCTCTCTCCAACAACATCAGCTGCTCCCACGGCGCCAAACCGAAATACCACCGTTCCTGGGGTCGAGAATCCCACAAAAAAAACTCTTGGTTTCACGATGAGGGTTTATGATCCTGAAATGAATCGTGACAATCCAGCCGAGAGTAAACATCGTCGACTTGTTCGTTCACACCGTAATGGTCCACTGGATCGTGACTTGAAACCGAATGCTAAGATAAGAGACGAACTAAACGAAATTCTCAACTATTCCCCAACACAGGACTTAACCAGCGAGGAAAAAGATCTACTGTGGAAATTCAGGTACTCATTAACAAGAGATAAGAGAGGCCTCACGAAGTTCCTCAAGAGTGTGTCTTGGAACGATGCGGCAGAGAGTAAGCAGGCAGTACAGCTATTACCAAAATGGACAGAAATCGACGTCGATGATGCTCTTGAGCTTTTGGGGCCAGGATTCGACAACATGGCAGTCAGAGCTTATGCTGTCGATCGACTCCGCAAAGCCGATGACGAGGAACTGCAGCTATATCTTCTTCAGCTCGTTCAGGCACTCAAGTTTGAGCGCATTAAACCTTCTACAACTACTGATGCGTCACGCGATAGCTCACTCGCAAACTTTTTAATTTCTAGGGCATGTCTGAATGTCACACTGGGGAATTTTTTCTATTGGTACCTAATGGTTGAGACTGAGGATACGAATCAGGAATACAAGAGGCTCTTCAGTAAGGTAGCTTGGGAGTTCCAGGTTGCATTGGGCAAGATGGAAGACGGGGATAAGAGAAGGGCGGTCATCAAGAGACAGGCAGACTTTGTGTTTATGATTGGAGAAATTTCTAAAGAGATTCAAGGGCTGCGGGAGAGCAGGCCGAAGAAAGTCGAGAGACTAAGGCAAGTTCTGGCAGATACAAAGAACGAGTTGGTTTCCTTTGACCCGGTACCACTGCCGTTGGACCCTGGGGTTAATGTAGTCGGGTGCTTTCCTGGTTTGTCCCCCCCTCACTGTATCAGCGTCAAGATGCTGATGAGATGGCATGAAAAGAGGCTTCAAATGTTTTCAAATCATCCCTCTTCCCTCTCCTTATTCACCTGAAAACTGATACCGGAGCACGATACCCAATTATCTTTAAAACTGGCGATGACCTCCGCCAGGATCAGCTAGTAATACAGATTGTAACATTAATGGACAAGCTTCTACGCAAGGAGAACCTTGACCTTAAACTTACGCCATACCGTATTCTTGCTACGTCTGCATATACTGGCGTGGTGCAGTTTGTCGACTCCCTCTCACTAGCAAGTATTGAGGAGGGCAAACACGCCCCCGCTGCTGGAGTCCTTCCATACCTACGGAATAATTATCCGGATGAGACCACAGACACTGGTGTGAAAGCTGAGGTTATGGATACATATGTCAAATCCTGTGCTGGATACTGTGTAATCACATACCTCCTCGGTGTTGGTGATCGACATCTCGACAATCTTCTGCTCACACCCGACGGCCACTTCTTCCACGCTGATTTCGGATTCATACTTGGTCGAGATCCCAAGCCATTTGCACCAGCAATGAAACTGTGCAAGGAGATGGTCGACGGAATGGGAGGTGCAAATTCAGTAAACTATGCAAACTTCAAGAACTACTGCTACACCGCATACACAACATTGCGCAAGTCTGCAAACTTGATACTGAACTTGTTTGCGCTCATGGTGGATGCAAACATCCCAGACATCAGGCTGGAACCCGACAAGGCCGTGTTGAAAGTGAAGGAAAGATTCAATCTAGAGATGAGTGAGGAGGAGGCGGTCAAGTTCTTCAGGAACCTGATTGAGGAGAGTGTTAATAGCGTGTTCCCAGTGTTGATGGATAGGATGCATGTTTTTGCGCAGAGATGGAGGAAATAGCATTATGGAGAATGATTCGAAGCATTGTACCGCTGTTTGGGCTATCTATTATGACCTGGTTTCTGGTAGGCTCTGGTAGAGTAGAAATCATATATACTTGGAATGAAGGGAGTCTTGAATAAATGTGTATGACCTGTGGATGAGGACGTCGAGTGAAGATGGACAGAGTGCTCGCCAAGCTAGATTGGTGAAAGTAAGGGCCCGGAATTCCGTGATAACAGCGGGATTGCTTTATCCAATAAGCGAAACCTGCTAGGTAGATACATACTATCCTGAGCGATAGCGGGAAATGGAACGGCAAACCATCCGTCGGGATCGGACAAAAAAACTGCCAGATAGTCCGGTGCGGAATAGAGTTCATCCGATGACGATCACTTCATGCGGGATCCTAGATTGCAAGAATTTGGGGGGTTTGGGGGCGAACACGGCCCTCATAGAATATCACTCGAATATCTAGTTTCTTCAATTTCAGCACTCAGATCGAGCACATTGATAATGCAAGACCCCCATCTAACCCTTTATTACTATATATAGTCCATTAAAGACATAGTCAAACCAAAAATGCAGTAGAAAAATATGAAACCCCATGCGTGCAATACAAGATCCTAGTTATTATCCACCTCCTCTTCGTCACCATTCGCGCCTCCCTTGCCATCACCCCAATATATACCCTCCCTTAAAAACCAAGAACATCCAAATGCAAATGCAAATGTTGATGCTAGACACACAAACACTGTCTGCGGGAAGGTTGCAACCGTGTATGCATACACTAAGTTAAAGACCGTTGGGGCTACAACCCGTGCTAATGAGTGGAGTAAGGCTGTTGCCCCCAGTAATTGGCCGGTCTTCTCATCCGGTACATGCTTAGTGAGAGATGACTGGAGGGTGGGGGAGCCGATTCCCCCCAAAGCAGTACAAACACCTGCTGCGGTGAACGTCTTTGATGTGGCCGCGATAGCGTAGGACAGATAGCCTACAGTCTCAATGATAATGCTAAAACGTATAAGGATAATATCGAGTTTATCGGCGCCTTTTTGGTGGGCGGAGGGATGGTGGTTACGGCGAACGTAATGAACTACTAGAGGAAGAATTGCAAATAGCATACTTACGCGTGCGACGTTGACAATTGATAGATATATGGCAGACTAATAAAAATGCTTGATCAATATTTGCATGTTTAGATCCTGAAGTAGAAACATACCTCATAATTTCCCCAGCCGAATTTCAGCTCAGCAAATAGGATAATGACAGTCATACCACCAATACCAACACTAAAAAGAATGGTGTCTGTGGCGGCAAGTAGCATAAGATTAAGTCTCAGCCGGGGACTAGAGCCGGGTCCAGTAGGGAAAAGGACTGAAAGAGGCCTAACAAAGCCGACGGGGTTCATGGTATGCATCCAAGTTTTCAGTGTACCACCATACATCTGGACTTCCTGTGCATGCTTTTCCTGTGCGATCTTTCTGCGGCGATCTGATAATGACTCCGGGAGGATGCAGAATAGGTAGAGAATGAAAAACACATGCGCCCCCTGATCTAATCAGCTAAAACGAACGTCATGCACATGTGCAGGCAAAGAGGGGCCAAACCAGCGCAGCGTAGAAGATGGAAAGGACATCTCCAGTAGCTTCAATCAGCCACCCCCCTATTGCTGGTCCGACTGCAATACCCAAGAAAAGACAGCCTTGAAAATAACCAAACGCCATAGCACGCTTTGCGGGGGACGTGCAATCAGCCCCGTACGAATATGAAAGCGCCATACCCAGTAGGAAGCTTCCGCAGAGGCCATCGACCGCTGAGCCAATAAGGAGGATATTGACGCTGAAAGTGTCTGGATATTTTGAGGCGAGGATAGTGGTAATTTCGCTGGCTAGTAGCCCAAAAGACGAGCATGCCATGAACACTCGACGTCCATAGCGATCTGATAACGATCCAATGCGCGGTGATGTAAACGCACCTGAGATAATAAGCATCATAATTGCAGATCTTGAAGATGTCACAAACCAATTATTCCGCTGATGAGACTCATGTAAAGTGTAAATTTCGACACGAGAGCTGCTACCTGCAATATCGCGCACATCGTTAGGCATTTTTACTTTCACCACAGCTAAATTTTGCAGCTACCTCCGGATTTCGACACTGCTCATTTGGGCCACCGATCAGAATAGGCATAACCGGCGTCGTCCCACCGGGCAGATAATGTTTCTCTGCGAAAAACTCCCTGCATATCAGAGCCAGGATGATGTTCAATCGTGGTACAGCGACACTTCATGCGGTCAGCCCAGAATTTGAGTTTGGCGAGTTTGATGTCATACCCTCCAAAAGCTATGGTGAATAAACAGAACGGCGGCAACAACCAGAAAATCTGAAGGAGTAGCCGTCAATTTTCTGCACGCGAGACTGTATAGAATGAGTATCTTACTGATGGCTTCCGATACCATGGCAGGCCCTCAAAGTCGTCGATATCATCTCCACCGGCTCCTTCACCGGTTCCTAATAACGGCGAGCTCTCGTCTCCAGAGATTGAGTCCGCCTTCGATGGTACCTGCGGGAGTTTGCCTCCATCATCATCAACACCCGTGTCCCCATGTCGATACACCTGGACCTCTGCCTCTGGTGCAATTAAGGGGCCACTTTCCATTGTTATCAAACTGCAGATAATACTAATCGAACAGTATATACGCTGTATATGCTTTCACCTGTGTTGCGCGCGATAGCTGGACCGTTAAAACAAAGCTTTGGACCGACAAAGGTGAGGCTGAGGCGAAAAGAAGCTGCGAAGACGACTATAGAAGGGGTCAAGGAGATATATCTAGGGAAAGCTTCGCCAATGATCAAACCCGGTACCGGGCCCCGGACTTGCTTACTGATGCACGATGAAATCAAGATACCCTAGCGCAGCGTAAATTACCAGGGATCTAACGCTAGCTTTCTGCGGTGGAGATAAGTGAAGCTGATAAGGATGTTAGATTCTCAACATCAAGGCAGCTAACATGGAGCTTGCCTCCTTCCCTGGTAATGTCAACTGGTCAGGAAAGAATCGGGGCAGAACTCGGCCGAGAACAAATTTAGTTCAGTACCTAGTTGTCTATGATGGCCGACGACACAACTAGCGGATAAAGTATCACATACATACGTGTGGCATCCCTATTCATAATTATTTACGGCTCTAACTCCCATTTGCTGGTAATTTCCATGTTTTTCAAACCGATTACAAACACGGCACAGAAGCTGATGGTGATTGGAGTAGGTACAGCTAGAATCCTAGACAACAGGTTTGAAGTCAAATAATCCTGTGGATTCTCGTTTCTACTCTTCGGAAACACTTCATCTCCGCATAAATTTACTCACCGGTTCTTCTTTGGGCTGTGGTATAATACTGTGCTGTTAAGTATAAAGATGCAAAGATTCCACGCTTATTTTCACCCAAGACCTAAGCCGGACACCAAGCTCTCATGTTAATGAAGTCTGGATAGGGCTACCTCTGCCACGTCGAAACATTGCATATATTTATCGCAAAATACTCATTGTCTAATCGTACTATTCACCACCACTCCGTGAGGTACATAATTAACGTGCCCGGTGTTCCGTGTACCTACTTACCTACACGTATCTCATTTGGAGTAGTAAAGTGCACCCTGGTCTAACGTGCAGTAGTAATACCAGATTTCAGGGGTAAAACACGTAATTTTCACTGATGCTCAGTGCTGACAACGTAGAAGTTATAGGGTAAATTGTTTTGAGGAATTCTGTTAATGCCCGTTAGTTAATTAGTAATCGTTGGATATGGGGAAATCTAATTTCAATCCAATCAAAGCTATATTACATGTATCGTTGGGTACACTATGAAAACAAGACGATAGCCTGCAACGTCTCATTGGGTAGATGGCCCACGACTTAAACAAAAGCTAAGAGATCTACATTCTAATATAGGCTTAGAATCAATATTTGGGTGAGCACAGAGTAAACGCTATGTAACAATACATACAAAGCGCATATGAGCAATGATCTTTTAGAAGTTACTATACTGACTGATCCATTAAATGGTAAGCCAGCAGCAAATTATTTCCTCTCCTGTGATAGGCTCAGAGATTCTAGGGCACGTAAGTATCTTTGGACCTAAGAGGCTCTTTTCCATACATGTAACTGTCTGGCTCGCTGCCGGGCGCGTGGAACGTTACGTTATTATACACAAGGGTATTCATGCGGCAGGAGGTGTATAGTGTTTCTAGTGTGCAATTTGAGAAGACTAATCTGCTCACCATTAGCTTATATCAATAGGTTTCGGGGGTAGCTTACTAGTAACCCGCCGCGAGGACCGGAAGTACATGTAGCCAACTATAGGTTGTATGTATGCATGTAAATAGACCAGATAGATGGTACATGATGGTACATGATGGTACAGTAATCTTATTTTAGTTGAATCTAACTCTATTTTCCTAGTCGTATCGTGAGCACACATGAACTTGAAACTACCTTCACAAGGTATCACCCGCTAAAGCTTATTGCGTAAAAGATATCAAGTTAGGGTAAGGTGAACAGTTGTAGTTTTTCGGATGTGGACTTCCTAGTCGTTTCGAGGAAGCCCATACTATCAACGCAACCACTTATAGTTTCTTCCCCTGCAGCTGCTCCTAAAAAAGGCTCAAAATAGCGCTAGCATATCATGACTCCTGTCTCCAGAAGAAAGGCTCAAGGTAATGCAATTGGGGACCCAGTATTTAGAGTTATATATCAATCGCTAACCAATTATCACTACGAGATAATATCAGATCTGCAGAGTCACTGGTGATTTTGGTAAGCTATGAACTTATCTGCAGTTTCGAGTATAGCTAGGCTCGATTTCAATCTACATTTTCAGCTTCATAGAGAAGATACGAGGTACTCTTAGTCACATACCGATTACTTGTTGCCTATGGGAAGAATTCCGCAGCTGTGTAATAACATTAACTGTGATCAGGCAAGCACGTATGCACTTTTCTGGCACAGGTAGGGAAATTCTGTGTCTAACATATCATGACATACCAAGACAAATCAATAACCTCTGGGGGGAGGGGGAGAGCCGACACTCTATAATATTAGTGTATCTCACCGCGTACCCACGCCACATGTCTAGCTTTGTTTTGTAAGCAGCTTGAGAAATGAAGGTGAGAGTGCGGTTATGAAAGACAGAAAATAATATGACTACCCTATGACCATCATTCAAGTTGAACATTATAGGATTGGGTGAAAGAAGGGTCTTGAGTACATCCAGCTGTATCACATTCACATAGACACGCTGAGGAGGACATATGAGGCAGTGGCTGAGACAGCGCACGGTATATGATGATAAATAGGTACATGGTGAACTACGTTATTCCAGGAGACACTCATCAAACAAAACTCAAAACATAACAAGTAACATAGGAAATCATAACAAACAACACTTTACAATTTAGACAACCTATTCTCTCCTCCCTTGTCGTGTTTTTCAGTCTTTCTCTAGCTCTCCCCATCCCCACTTAGTTCTCACGGGTTTTCCTCCTCCGCTGATCGGTCCTTTCCTTTAGATGTGTTTATTGACTCCAAACCTCTAGTGCTTTCTCTATATCTTTCTCGGTCCAGAGTAGTTCACGTATGGTTGGGAAGGACGGTGTTTCTTCTCTGCTGCTTGCGGTGAGACGGCATTCGGTAAGTGAGGATATGTTTGTTTGGAGATGTATTTATTATTAGATAATTACTCTATTTAGGGATTAATTAATTCATTAAGTACTAAATTTAGGGATAGGAAGCTTGCCTTGATCATAAGCCCTAATCTTGGTTAATGGGGAGTTTATTTTGGCTAGAGAAAGAGGTAGTCTGCGGTTTTTGGGCAAGTCCAGTAAACAGTAATTTATGAAACCGCACCAATGAATTAGAGTTAAATAGGCTATAATAATAAACTAGAGAACAAGAAGCATCATAAAGCGTATCTAACGTACGTACTCGCCCCCTAAATATCTTCACTATCAAAAGTAGAAATGAAAAGACCACTATCATATTATAAATACCAATAAAAACAACCCATGGGAAAGTGAAGACCTGAATTTCATGTTACCCCCCTAATGATAATAGAAAGAAAGAAACAAGGAAAACAATAAATGATGACCATTCCCAATATGCCCCCTTATGTGTTTCCCTAACGGCCAATTTCCCACTCCAATTGCTCCCGGTAGTTGCAAAAAAGATAAAATAAAAGTGAATACACCCTTCCCATGTTCGCCATGATAAAACGTAAATAAACTAGAAAAAAAGGAAGGAAAAAAAGAACAGTAGAGTGCCGTAAGTATGAATCGGGTATAAGTAAAAACACTGTTTTGGTATGGTAATGCAACAAGTAAACGGGAGGCAAAAACGCAAAGCAAGGCATGACAAAACAATTAGCACAACTATCCTATCCAAAGTGAATACAACCGCAGAAATTTATATAATAACAAAAGAAACCATAAAGAGGGTACCTAAAAACATAAGGAAAAAAAGTACTAAATCCCCATTTTTTTTTCAAGGAAGAGAGGAAAGTATAAAAGAACTATTCAAAAAATTTAAAAAAGGAGAGGAAAAAGCCAAAATAGGGAATTTGTAAAATGCACAAAAGAAAGATAATGAATGCAGCAGTTCCCCGCAAGAAAGAAAAGATGTGAAAGTAGAGGAGGCTTAAGCATGCGAGTGGGCACGTTCGGAAGCAGCATCTGCGTGGTGATGACTATGATGATCCGTGCCTCTACTGCGTATGCTTTGGGTCTTCCGGCCTCCACGTCTTGGAAGTGTACCGACATCATGTTTACCTAATTAAAACAATGTTAGCGAGGCCCAAACGCAGATAGAAAGTAAAAGTAAGCTCATACCATCACAACAAGCTCGGACATTCTCCAACTTTTCCGAATCTTCATTCTCAATTTGTTCCCGTAAATCCTCCGCCGAATCATTCAACTCACTCTGGTCGTATATACTGGTGTTATGCCTGCTGCTCTTGGTACTGAAAGTGCCAAATCCAGAGGCTGGCCTGAAGAGGTTGCTGAGTCTGGATCTGCTACCCTGACGCGCAACCTTATCTGAAGGGCGGCTATTTGAAAGTGACGAGTGGTTTCTAGCGGGCGATGATGCCCGTGTTGTCCGTGTATTGTAAGACGAGAGGCTTTCAGCAGCGCCGCCGCGGATCGAGCCGGGTGCACCGTTTCCATTCCCATTGTTGAAGCTTGGGTTAAACTGGCCGTCTTCGGGATTATTAACAGGCTCACCTACACCCTCCTCCCCAAGTTCTCCTCCAGTCCTCAAAAGCAAATATGATAGAGCCTATAACCCATTAGCATCAACCACCACCTTTCCAAGGAAATAGGAATTCCCTTACATTAAACCAAGTTTCATGTCGCTGTCCTGTTGGTGCCGTGAACTTCAAGGATCTACCAGGCGTGATAACAACCAAACTCTTCCTGTGCAATCCGGGCGGCATTGGGTTATCATCCGTCACAACTCTGACCGCCTCAATGGCCACACTTTTCGCTCTCAGCTCAGCTCTACCAGCCGTAGTTGGATCCCGTTCACTCCAATAAAGAGTCCTCGTGTATGGGTGGACCCAGAAGAAACGCTTGTGTCTACTGTGAGATAATGATCCACGTCCAGCGTTCCTTGTATACTTCCAAAGATACTCTCCAATCATGGTCTGAGTGATAGCTTGGATCATTCTTGGATCCGTCTGGGCTTCTCCTGCAACAGCCTCAGGTATAATGTTGAATCTTGTGTCAAGCTCAGACGCGAATGAAGATATGGATGATCTGCGGGATGTGGGCGAGGAAACCTCACTTCTAGTGGCTGAGAATCGGGGGGTGGCATTTGGTCTTGGCGTTGTACCAGCCTTAGAGTTGGGTGTCTCGGGGCCAATTGCCTTGATAGTATCGGTGTTGACTGGTGTCTTTGGCCGGAAGGAAACATTGTTGCGCGAAGATGAGGGTAGTGGGGGGGGTCCCATAGAGCCAACGGCACCTCTTAGACTCCCAGAGCTTCCAGGGCGCTTTATAGCACCTCCACGCGTTCCGTTTAGACCAAAACTATCGCGAGACTCATGAGATCGAAGACTGGGCGACCTAGCACGCGACCTATCCCCTCCGAGGTACATTGAATCCGGTGTGTTAACAGCGAACGCTGGCCTCTTGCCCTTGTCAATAGTTTTAGCAACAGCCATATTATCAAAGAATTCATGTGTGATATCTGTTTGTGCCTCTTGATCGACAGCCGGTGCTTTGATGATAGGGATCTCCTTCATGCCAGCGCCGAAAGTGCCAGTGGAGAATGTCCTCTCGTTAGCACCCTTGAGACCTTCGGGTTCTTGCGCTGGAGTGCTGGGTCGCTTCCATCCACCAAACATCGACCCAAAGATTGAGCTGGATTTCTGGGGACTAGGTGTAGTCGGGCGTTGTTGCTGCTCTTCCACAGTCTCTGAGACCTTCTTGGGCGTTTCTTCATCCGAAGATACAGATGCATCCCTTGCGGTAGAAGCAGAAATAGGGGCCGGGGTTGGTACCATTGATTTCTCCACGGGCTCTATTGGCGTTGTGTCTTGGGCTGAGATCCCCGAAAACTCCAATGGCGCTTCGGGAGCAGGTTCAAATTCAGCAACCTTGTCAAAGACAACAGAGTACTCCTCAGAATCGGGTTCAGTCTGCGTACCCGCAAAAGATACAGGTTCGGGGTCGGGCTGCACTCCAGTGTCCCTCATGTCCAAGACCGGGATGGCAGATATAGTTTCTTGCAAGACATCTCGCTCTTCCCTCAGCGCAACAATCTCCTCCTCGAGCTTGACGATAACTGGCTTGAGGGTTCCAACCTCCTTCTCGAGTTTTACAACGGCTGGTCTAAGAGTATTGACCTCTTCGAGGTTTTTCTGAGCCATTTGCTGCGCGGCTGGAAGGGCAGTGTCCTGTAAGTCGTCACGTTCAGCCCTAAGAATGATAACCTCTTCCTCAAGTTTCTCGATGACCGGTTTGAGTGTTCCAACTTCTTGCTCCAGCTGCGCGATGATCGGCTTAAGAGTGTCTACCTCCTCACGGGCATTAACGAAATCGGCCCTGTTTTTCTCTGCTAACTGCTGGGCAACCGGGAGGGTTTCCTTCAGAGTGTCTCGCTCCTTCTGCACAGTTGTCAACTCTTCCTCTAGCCTGGCGACAATCGGTTTAAGCGTATTGATCTCTTCAAGAGCCACAACAAAGTTATCTTGATTCTTCTGTGCCATCTCCGTGATTACTGGAACAGTCTCCTTCAAGTCATCCCGCTCCACAGTAAGGGTCTTGACCTCTTGCTCAAGCTTGACGATAATCGGTTTGAGGGAGTTAACTTCAACCTCACTCTTCTGGGCCATCTCCTTTGCCACTGGAAGAGCCTCCTGCAGACCATCTCGCTCCTGTTTAACATTGACGAGCTCTTCTTCGAGTTTGACGATGATTGGCTTAAGAGTGTTTACTTCCTCAAGAGTCTTGACGAAATCGGCCTCACTCTTCTCCGCGATCTGCTTCATTGCCGGAAGGGCGTTCTCCTGAAGATCATCTCGCTCCTCGGTCAGAGATTTAACCTCTTCCTCGAGCTTGGCAATGACGGGCTTGAGGGACACGATCTCCTGCTCGAGTTCGATAATAATTGGCTTGAGAGAGTTGACTTCAGCCTCCTTCTCTTGGGCCATTTCTTTGGCCGCTGGGAGGGCAGATGCAAGTTCTTGAAGGCCATCACGTTCGACCTTAAGGGCACCAACCTCCTCCTCGAGTCTGGCTATGATGGGCTTAAGCGTGTTGACCTCCTCAAAATTCTTTTGTGCCATCTGTTGCGCCGCCGGGAGGGCAGTTCCTTGTAACTCGTCCCGCTCCATAGCCAAGCTCTTAACTTCCTCCTCAAGCTTGACAATAATAGGCTTGAGTGTGTTAACCTCCTCCAGTGTCCTCAAAAAGTTGGCCTCGTTCTTCTGCGCCAATTCTTCGGCAGCTGGGAGGGCCTTTTCTTTCAAACCGTCCCGTTCTACCTTCACACTTGACAGCTCTTGCTCGAGGTTGACGATAATAGGCTTAAGAGCTTTTACCTCCCCTTCGAGCTGAGTGATGATCGGCTTGAGTGTATTGATTTCGGCCTCTTTCTTCTCTGCCAGCTCCTTCGCCGCCGGCAGGAAAGACGCTGTTACCTGGAAACTATCCCTCTCCACTTTCAATGTCTCAATATCTTCTTCAAGTTTTGTAATGACAGGCTTAAGAGTGTTGATCTCGTCTTCTCTCTCCCGCGCGAGCGCTTGGGCGGCGGGGAGGGCAGATGCAGTCATTTGAAAGCCATCACGCTCTACCTTCAGGGCCTCTACATCATCCTCGAGTCTAGTGATGATAGGTTTAAGGGTATTTATCTCGGCCTCCTTCTCGTGCGCGAGCTGTTGGGCAGCGGGGAGGACCGATGCGGTCTCTTTGAAACCGTCACGCTCCACCTTCAGGTTCTCAAGGTCCTCCTCGAGCTTAGTGATGATGGGTTTAAGGGTGTTGATCTCAGCCTCCTTCTTCTGTGCGAGCTCTTGGGCAGCTGGGAGGGCAGATGCGGTCTCTTCGAAACCGTCACGCTCTACTTTCAGGTTCTCAAGATCCTCCTCGAGCTTGGTGATTATGGGTTTAAGGGTGTTGATCTCAGCCTCCTTCTCTTGTGCTAGTTGTTGAGCAGTAGGGAGTGCATTGTCCTGCAGATCATCACGTTCCATCTTGAGAGCCTCAATATCCTCTTCAAGCTTAACAATGATGGGTTTGAGTGTGTTGACCTCCTCGAGATTCTTCTGCGCCATCTCCTTCGCAGCCGGGAGGGCATTCTCCTGTAGGTCGTCACGCTCCTCCTTCAAACTCTTAACCTCCTCTTCAAGTTGAGCAATGATTGGTTTAAGTGTGTTCACTTCCCGCAAAGCCTTGGCGTAATTCTCCTCATTCTTCTTAGCCATCTCCTTTGCGGCCGGGATAGTAGACGCGGTTTCCTGTAAAGTTTGACGCTCAACCTTAAGGATCACGATCTCCTCCTCGAGCTTGACAATGATCGGCTTGAGAGTGTTGATTTCTTCTTGGGCTCTGACAAAGCTGGCTTCGTTCTTTTGTGCCATAGCCTTTGCCGCTGGGAGTTCAGTTTCCTGCAGGTTATCACGTTCGGCCTTAACATTCTTGATTTGCTCTTCGAGGGATGTGATGACCGGCTTGAGTGTGTTGATCTCCCCTTGAGCCTCAAGGAAGCTGGCCTCATTCTTCTGCGCGAGATTCTGAGCAGCTGGAAGAGCGGATGCTGTTTCCTTGAAGCCATCACGTTCTACCTTCAGAGATGCGATTTCCTCTTCAAGTCTGACAATTATGGGCTTAAGGGTGTTGACTTCTCCCATAGCCTTGGTGAAGTCTTGCTCGTTCTTTTGCGCCAGCTCCTTGGCCTTCCTTGCATCCTCCTCAGCCTCTCTAAGTTTCCTCTCTGTTTCCTTACCACTGTCCTGTGCTTCCCGAAGCCTATCCGCTGTCAACGCACCTGCTGCCGCCGCCGCGACCAACTTGGCCGCTGATATCTTGCCGTCTTCTTCCGCTGCTGCTAACTTCGCTGCTACTACTCTTGACTCCTCTTCTGACTCTGCTAACCTTGCGGCCGTAGCCCGAGCCTCCTCTTCAGATGCGGCCAACCTGGCAGCCGTAGCCTTGACCTCCTCCTCAGATGCTGCGAGGCGTTCAGCTGTAATGCGGGCTTCTTCTTTGGACGCAGTTAGTCTCTCGGCTGTGGCCCTTACTTCTTCTTCTGCTGCTGAAAGTCTCTCGGCAGTATCCCTCGCCTCATCTTCAGATGCAGCCAATAGCTCGGCTGTGGTGCGGACCTCTTCCTCTGCTATTGCCAACCTCTTAGCTGTGGCTCTTGCCTCTTCTTCCGCCGCGGCTAGTCGCTCTACTGTATCTCTTGCCTCCCCCTCTGATGCCCTCAATCGCTCAGCTGTCGCCCTAACTTCTTCCTGTGACACTGCCAGCCCTTCTGCCGTGGCCTTCAACTCCTCTTGTGATGCTAATAATCTTTCTGCTGTGGCCTTCAACTCCTCTTGCGATGCTGACAATTTTTCTGCCGTGGCCTTTGCCTCTTCTTGTGATGCTGCCAATCTTTCTGCGGTGGCTCTAGCTTCCTCCTCAGACTCGACTAACCTCGCTGCGGTGGCCTTCATTTCCTCTTCTGCAAGCCTCAACTTCTCCGCAGTTGCCTGTCCAGCTTCCTCAGACTCTGCCAGTTTCGCTGCCGTAACTCTGCAATTCTCTTCTTCGTGGGTGAGTTTTTCTGCCATAACTCTGCCATTCTCTTCTTCCTGGGCGAGTTTTTCTGCCGTTGACCTAAAGTTTTCCTCCTCCTGGGCAAGCTTGGCTGCCATTGACTTGACATTCTCCTGTTCTTGAGCAAGCTTGGCTGCCGTTGACCTGACGTTTTCTTCCTCCTGAGCAAGCCTAGCCGCTATCGCCCTTGCGTTCTCCTCTTCCTGAGCAAGCTTAGCCGATGTCGCCCTCATGTTCTCCTCTTCCTGGGAAAGCTTAGCCGATGTCACCCTCATATTCTCCTCTTCTTGTGCCAACTTCGACGCCGTAATCCTGACATTCTCCTCCTCTTGTGTTAGCCTCTCCGCAATATTCCTGCTATTCTCCTCTTCCTCCGCGAGCCTCTCCGCAGCCAACCTCGCCTCCTCCTCAACCTGCCGTAACTTGTCCTCTGTCGCTTTACTGCTGTCCTGTACTCTACGTAACGCTTCCGCCGCAATCGCACCTGCTGCCGCCGCCGCAGCCAGTTTTACTGCAGAAGCTCTTCCATCCTCTTCAGACGCTGCCAATTTCTTTGCCGCCGCCGCCGCTTCCTTCTCTGATGCTGCTAATCTCGCGGCTGTAGCGTGGGAGTACTCTTCGGATGCTGCTAAACGACTGGCGGTATCCCTTACTTCCTCCTCTGATGCGGCCAATCTGGCGGCGGTATTCCGTACCTCTTCTTCTGCCGCAAGAAGCCTCGCTGCGGCGGCCCTCTCACTCTCCTCAAATCGCAAGATTTTCTCGGCCGCTAGCTTTGCTTCTTCATCTGCCTTGATTAGTCTCTCCGCAGCTTCCTTGCCGGCCTCGTCAGACTCAAGGAGCTTTGCGGCTGCTACTTTGCTGGCCTCGTCTGCTTCGAGCAACCTGGCAGCTGCTGCAGCGGCGGCACCTTCGACTACGAGCAACTTCGCCGAGGTTGCCTTGAGCTCCTCCTCGGTCTCCTGAAGCTCCTTGCTAAGGTCAGGGTGGGTGGGGTAGGGTACGTCGGACTGCATGCCTATTTCAACTACTGGGGTTGGATCGAATTGAATTCCAATATCAGTGACTGGGGTGGCCTCAGACTGGATGCCGACCTCTGAAACTGGGATTGCGTCAAACTGAGTCCCGATCTCTATGACCTCTGCATCTTCGGATTGGACGCCGATGTCATTAGTAGTTTCCTGCTCCTCGATTGTGTGCATGGATGAGATTGTAGAGAACGCGGTCCGGGGCCTGTCCATATCATTGACACCCAAGAAGTTGCGGGAACGATCAAGTACAGGATAGTCAAGGAGGTCATCAGTCATGATACCACAATCAACCATGATACCCTTGGTAATGTACGGCATATTATTTCTGGTGGGGGTAACTGGGACTTCGTCCTCCTCTGCAGTATCTTCATCATCATCGCCACCATTGAACATACCATCACCCAACTCGGCAAACAGGCTCTTACGCTCACCAGTGCCTGCGCGTTTGTGACGTACACTGCCGGGGGATCCGTTATGGAACTGGAAAGTACCCGCATCGCTGGAGCTCGCTGAGAATGCCCTGTCCCTGTTGCTAGAGCCGACTGAGAATGCGCGTTCGCGGTTCCGGAACATGCTACTCTGGCTGGGCATCCTGGTCCCCCTGCTGTGAGGTCTACCCATTTTACTCCTGAGGCGTTGGCCGGAGCCAGGGATGGGGGTCATAAAGTCATCGTGGCGGTTGCGGCGGTCTTCGTATGCGCCGTCTGAATCCTCTTCTGTGGATGCAGAGGAGGCAACGCTGTCTCTGTGGCGGATCCTATTAACGGGGCGTCTAGAACCACCAAAAGAGGAGGCGCGAGAAGTCTTCTTCTTGATGACTCGCAGATGAGCACCTGTCTCGGTTTCGGTAAGCTCGTCAGCTGAGGTTGGGTGATCGTACACAGGGCTCTCATTGCCAGTCCTATAGGCCTCCGTCTCTGTCGCAGTGTCATTTTCATTTGCGGTCTCAAATGCATCTGTGGTCATGCCCGCAGCTTCGTTTGCAGTTTCGAATCCAGATTCGTCTGTTTCACCTCCGGGCGGGCTTAGGGTGTAATCAGTGAGAAGAATTGAATTTGATGGGGCCTTTGTTCTGGTGGGTGAAGGCGGCTCGTCTTCGGCTTCCTCCCATTCTTCATCTACCTGGGTATTCTTTATTACTTCGTCTTTGGTGCGGCGTGCACCGCCAAGAAGAGTAGTATTAAAGATGGGTCGTGGAGCACCAGACTTGATGAACGAGGCTTTACCCTTCCGTCTCTTGTCAGCACTACTTGGTGGGCCACCGACTGAGTCCCTTCTCAGCCGTGAGTTTTCAAGATCGTCCCTAGCCTCCTGAAGCAGGCGTCTGAGTTCGGCCTTCTCAGTCTTTTCTCGATTCATGTTTGACTTGAGATTAGTAATCATTCTATGGGCATGCTGTAGACTCGATTTCAAGGTCTCAGCTTCTAGATGAGTGTTTCTGGGTGTTGGTTTTGAGGGAGACGACGGTGGAGAGATTTCTGGTGTGGTTTGGGCGGGCTCCATCACAAACGGATCTTCATTCTGTTCATTGTCCTCTCTGTGTTCGAGGGAGGCCCGTAACCGGTTGCTTTGATTATGACTATCTTCCAGCTCCTGCTTCAGGTCCTCAACCTTCTTCTCTAGCGCAACGCGTTCATTTTCATTTGTAGCCAGATTCCTCCGCATGGTTGCAAACTCGACTTCATGGTGCTTGTGTTCCGCTTCAAGGTCTTCAAATAGTTTCTCATTTTGGTGTTTCCACTCATCAAGCTCCTTGATGATGTCCTCTTTCTCGTGGCACAGCCGTTGAATCTCTGCATGCAGCCGATCCTCTATCTCCTGCTGTTCTCTTACTTGAGCAAGTAGTTCCTGATTGCGCAATTCTAGGTCCCAATTTTCCTCTTTGTATCTCTGCTCGCTGTCATCAAAGGACCGGACTCGGCTCTCGAGGAGCTCGGCTTGCTGCTCCAATCCCGCTTTCTCAATCTGTAGAACCCGAAGAGCCTCCTCGCGCTCGGACAGCAAAGCTTGGAGCCGCCTAACCTCAACGAGCAGACCTTGGCCAAGCTCAGCTGCAAATTCGAGATCGTGCTGTCGGGAAGGTTGATTTCGCTGACGGCGTGACGGAACTGTAAGTTTTGAAGGGGAGTTTGTGCCTTGTGCCTGTAAGTTTGCTGCAGCAGATGGGACGAGCTGTGGTGAACACAAAGTTGATTAGCCTAGAATCGAAGCCCCCACAGAGATCTGCGGATCTACCCGAAGAAGGGGGGATGGCAAAAAATAAGATTAAACACCATACATTCCCAGCCCCATACGGCGACGTGCTACCGCTACCGCCCATGATCTTATTCGTCAATACTGCCCTTGCGCTCTCTCTGCCGACCTCATTGTACTCCTTCTCCAAATCTTGTAGTTTCTTCTTCAGCTCCGGGTCGACGGTGTCGCCGGCCTCGTCCAGCTCCTTGATCCTCGCTTCATATTCTTGTTGCTGGCTCAGTAGCGCCCGTCCTAGGTTTCCGGCGGTCTCGATTCGTTTGTTGACTTCTGCTAGATGTGCTTCCAGTGTCCGTTTAATCTGTGATGGTGATGATGTGGGTAGAAGGATGGGATTGCTGTTGCTGTCCTGGACCGATGTCCGCTGTGGAGTCGTAAATGGGTCGTCCATCCCGGCAGACATCGTCTCCAACCGTAGTTAGGGGTTCTTTGACGAGCGGTCCGGTGCCCACAGTAGATTGGACCAGTGCTGGTCTAGTAAACCACAGCAGGAGGGGGGGGGGGGGGTATTAGGCTGTTATATAAGGTTTTATTAGTTGATTAGAAAAACGAGCGACGAAGGTCGGACGGCCGGTGGAAGAGAGAGAGAGAGGGGAGGGGGGGGTGGGTGTGTGTGAGATTAATAGCTGTGAGTAGGCCGGCCTGGACCAGGCACGGGTGTGAGGGATGGAAGAAGCGTGACTGAAAGTTTGCAGCACGTTCCGTTCCTGAACGAGGAAGCAATCGTCAAGGGTCTGAGCTAGCGGACTTGCCGAGAGAGACGAAAGACAAATTTGAACAGCAACGGTACTAACCTAGGTAACTTGTAGCTTGGGTGAACCTTTTTTTTCCCTTGCTTCCTTTCTCTAAGAGGATAAAATTATTATGAAGAAGGCTACAAGAGTATGCGACCGTCAAAAACGATGATACAATAGAAAGAGAAGTGATGATGTCAGAACTAGGAAGAAGTACCGAGGACGTGGGGAGTGGGGCCTCTTTTTGGTTCACGTTAAGAGACACGGCCAAGTTCTCTTTTCAAAAAATTGCTGCTGACGTCGCTGCTGGCAATAACTGCTGCGCGGAGTTGTGAAGGAAGAGGAAGGAGGGAGATAGGGAAGAGAAGGAGAGAAGGAGAGAAAGGCAGAGAGAAAAGGAACAACAAAAAGGCTGAGGTACAAAAATGTGATTCTATTTCCTTCCTGTAGGCCGACAATGACCTGTACACCTGAGAAATATCCGATTGTCTGACTGACTGGCAGATTGTTCTGCTGGCCAGTGGTCGCTGGCCAGTGGTTGGGCTAAGTATGTAGATATGTAATGTAGAGATGGATAGCCGCCCAGGATTCAGGTTAGATTCACTGTCGATGAGTGGATTGGATTCGAATATGTATGTATGTAGTTCGTTTCTGGCAAGCAGCAGCAGCAGCGATGGATGAACGGAATGAGCTGCTGACTCCGCCTCTACCTATGGGTGTGTGAGTGGGAGTGGAAGAATAGAGGCGCTGGTTCACCCGTGGTCTCGATCAGAGTTGTTCGTTGACGCGCTCCAGCGAATAGCAACAGAGGCAGTACGAGGCTAAGGCTGCCGCGGGTTCAGTTATATGTTTCGACCATCCACAAATCAGCAGCGCGAGCGCCCAGCACAGCGATGATCCACGTGTACGCAATATTGCTGCACGCGTTTTTAGCTATACGAATTGATCTGGCGAGACTGTGGGGGATACGTGAAAAAGACCTCGTAACAAGAAAAAACAAGCCAAACGCGAAGGGCAAGTCTGTGCGAAGTGGGATCTAATAATAATATGGAGAATTAAATTTAATGGGTGGGATTGTTGGATGTGGAGTTTGGGTAGTACCAGCGGCCAGTTGGTGGGGAGCGAGCGGGCTGCAGAATTTGTGAAGGGGGGGTATAAATTTGAGATGTGGGAAGAGCAGGCGGCTACAGCAAAACACTATTTGGGATTGAAATTAATAGAGAGTGTAATTGAAGGGAAACCTTCAGTTGTTTGTTGGACATACAAAAAGGAAACAATTAAGGAAAGTGACAAGATACATCTATGGTATGTATGGGGATATATATGATGGGAGGCGAGGCGAGGCGACCAAAAGGCAGGGGAAGAAAGCAACTCGTCCGGAGAGGCGAGTAAATGATCTCTGATATACCTTACTCGGGAGTGGACACTCTCATGTATTTGCCCGGGTTGTTTTGATCGCTTTCACAAAATGGGATGAGTCCCCATCTTCACCCCCTGTCAAGCACCAAACAACAAGCAAGCGGTTCCTACATGTAGCCAACACTTCGCACTAAGCCCGGAAGTTATCAACAAACAGTAACCACTGGATTAGGACTTTAACCCGATTGGTGGTGTGGCTCAGATAGGGTCCCAGTAATGATCTGCCAGCCACAAGGTTGTGGCAGTACTGCCACACCTACCACTTACAACCACCGACCCTAGTAGAGATTACGAAGCTCTCTATCCCACAATCAAAAATCAAACACCCAACACAATCGCTGGCATCATACATTATATCAAACATCATCTCAGCTTAAGACAAACCAAGCAAGTCAACTCTAGAACAAACCATGCCCTCACCACCACCCCCTTCAACTTCAGTCCCTCTCTCGGCCCCAGACGCGCCTGTCCCATTCTTCAAGCGCGCTTCCAAGTCTAAATCAATCAGGAAACGGCCTGCCACTCCCCCCTCCGACGACTCCTCCGATTACAGCTCCTCCGATGAGTCCAAACCTATCAAGAAGCGGCGAAACCTCAACCAAAAAGCCAATGCCGTCACCGCTACCTCTGTCTCAAAGCCAAGCACATCTACAGACACTGTCCCAGTTGCCCGTACCTATGCCCCAGACTCATCACGCACACTAACTTCCGCCAACGACGCCACAGCTACAAACTGGCATAACGAGACGACGGGCTACACCTCGCCCCCCAGGAAACCGCTCGACAGTAGCACCTCCATCGTTACAGATGAGCCGCCCGTCACGGATGGAACCTACAAGGGCGCATCTTCATATGGGAACTTCATCAAGAAGTCCAAAGACGCCCCTGCACGCACTGTGGGGCCCATGAAGGCGCCGAGCAACATCCGTTCCATTACGGTGACCGACTATGCGCCTGATGTTTGTAAAGATTACAAGCAGACTGGATTCTGCGGTTTCGGGGATACGTGTAAATTCTTGCACGCACGTGAGGACTATGCGCAGGGTTGGAAGCTGGATAGGGACTGGGAGATCCAACAGAAGTCAGGCGGGAAGCCGAAGAAGCAGGAGGATGCCGAGGACGATGATGAGTGGAAGGAATTGAAGGACATCCCTTTCGCCTGCGTCATCTGTAAGAAGGACTACAAGGATCCGATTATTACGAAATGTTCGCACTACTTTTGCGAGAGCTGCGCAATTGGGCGGTATAAGAAGAACCCTGGGTGCGCAATCTGTGGCAAGAGGACAGACGGGGTCTTCAATGGGGCGAAGAGCTTGCGGAAAAAGCTACAGAGAAAAAAAGAGAGGGAAGAGGAGAGGAAAAGGGAAGAGGAAGAGGCGAATGAGGATAAATGAGGTCAATCACATGGTACTCTAGTATGTAGTTATGGTCCCTTCCTATTATATATCTGTATTATAGACTTTCATCTGGAAAATATCAAGGCGTATTTGCATCTGAATAACTCCCCCATCCTCTCGTCTCCCGTGATCAGTGCCCAGAACCTTCAGTACCTACAGTAAAAAGATCCTCCCACCACCTTTCTCCTTGGCATACCCAACATCGTCCGAGGAGCCGACCGCGCTCTCCGTGCACAATACTCACCTGCAGCCACCCTACCAAACCCTGAACCCACATCCCCCACAACCCAGTTCCCAGCTGTCAAATCACACCTCTGCATACATATAAAAAATTCCCCAGCCCATGCACGCACCTACCCATATGACATACTTGTAGGTCGATAATAACTAATAACCTGCGACCCACAACCCACTCCAATTAACATACTGAACTCTTGTCCTTATCCAGCCGCATGCAGGTACGATTAAGTAAAGTATGTAAGATGTAGGTACAACTTTACCCCCAAAGCCTAATTAATTCCCCGTCGCGATCATATCATTTATAATCTAGTGTATGTACTGCCACCAGTGGACCACGGCTGGCCTTTCAGCTCTCCTCCTTGAAACCCCCGCAATTCTCGCTGACCAAAAGGACAAATGTCTGACTTCATCCGGTTAAATTTCCCCACCGCACTCGATACGGTAGTTAGTGTAAACCAGGGTTGAATCATCGTTTCATCTAGACTACATGTAGGCATGTAGGGAGGGAAGGTGTGGTCACCCCTGCAGCCAATTGCTTCCGGATTTGGTTGCAACAATGATGGGCGAGTGATATTCTGTGAGGACTGGATATAATAACAGGCCAAACCGATATCGGTTCCCTTTATTACTATTAGTCTTTATCTATCGAGAGCCAACACCCATTCTTCTTAGCCCCACCCTCTCCTTCCTGTTCGCGTAACCGCAAGCCCTCTAAACAGAAAGTATCAAAACAAAAGAAATAAAAATGCAGAAAAACGCCGAAGAACAGAAAACTCCTCCCAATAAACCAACGCCTCCACCCTCTAACCGCAGCAGTAGTACTTGCAACAATGCAAAAACTCCACCATGCTATAGCAATACACCACAACGGTGATAACAACCATTACAACTAGCACCTCCCTTGCGCTTCCCAAACCACCCAATAACCTCCAGTCCATCTCCTCTCCTCTCCGCCCACAATACCACATACCAACTCTCGTCCATCCGATTGAATATACGAGTGCAAATATGGCAACCCAAAGTGCCTGTTCAAAGTGTCTTCCACAGAACCGCCCCGGTACAGGGGTGATCGAGTTCAAGACAAATATTTCTATGAATGCAACGAAGGATGAACCAATGGCGATGACGAATTCGGGTATTATCGCTGGATATGCTGGAGTATTTATATTGGGTAGGAGTATGAGGAGATAGAAGCACGATGATGTAAAGGGGATTGCCGTGACAGTGGTGTAAAGGCAGCGAAACGACGTGCGGAGAAAGCGGGACCGCATAAGACACGAGAGCAGACGGGTCCGAAGATTGTCCTGCGCATGTAGAGGGGGCCTAGGGCAAGGGAGGCTCCTCTCGGCACATCTGTTCATTATACCCCAGAACTAGAAAGTTAGACACGACAATATTTCTTTAGGAAGGCTTCACTGGAAACCTACAGCAACAAGCCACATGTAGAAGCACTGCGTGGCCCATATGATATTAATCAACCTGAAGAAAAAGATTCTTCCGTTGCCTGCACACCTCTCTCTATAATAATAGCAGCACAAGATTCCTGTCATGCAGAAGGCAAGAACGAGTCTTATAACGATGACCAACCCGTCAGGGATCCACTCAAACGGGGACTGGATGATCTCTGTGAAGATGTATCCCTCCGGGGGAAAGGCAAAATCGAGTTCATCCTCTAATAATCATATCCACAGTAAGCACATGTCAACTGATAGCAAAAAGCACGAGAACTACTAACCATCAAGACTATCCGTATCACAGTCCTCTCCCCCGTCACGACCATGACGTTCCTGCCTCACCTGCTCCAGAAGCGGCGTGTGTTCATTTGCCCTCGTCTCACGCTCAGAGCCAGATCCTCTATCTCCCGAGCTCGGGTCGCCATGTTCACGCCCTTTTGAACCTTTCGATTTAGACCCCTTCGATTTAGGCCCCCTCGAACAAGAGCCACCGATAGATTCATTCTCTCTAGTACAAGAGTTCTTTGAAGGCATTTAAACAAAAAATAGTAGCAGTGGTAGCGGATTTATGATGAATCAGGGTGTATCAAGAACGATAATCGAAGAATCGAAAACAAAATAAGAGCAAGGGGAACAAGCCACCTTCCAAACAGTTTACAAACACCAGCCAGATCTGCAAAATAATAACGAGTGATCCAGCGTGAAGCGTGGCCTCACCCTCAGATAAAATCTAAAGATGACTAATACCAAACAGATATGTAAACAGAGTAGAGAAGAGAGAAAGAGCTCGGACACCAAGGGAGTTCGGGTGCTAAAACACCGCCCAACGCTCTGGAAGACTGTTTTTTCCGTTGACCCCCCTGAAACCCCTTCTCGAGCAGCCAGTAGTGATGAGAGGAAGTAGCAATAATCTACAAATGATGGAGGGGCCACGCTCCCTCCAGCTATATAACCAGCTCTCGCTCCCCTCCCCCCTTCTCTCTCGGTCTCATGGGGCGTAGTAATAACAACATCAAGCCCCCCCCATTCATCACACGAGCAGTAGTGGAGAGGGGGAAACCATCGTCATGTTATACATGTATCTACACCCCACACACATTCGAGGAGACTACATGATAACAAGCAACCCGCTCCTCTTCCTCGCGTTACACACGGATGCTCTCTTCTTCCAGGACGATCCGGGGGGTCTCAATACCATACATGTACATAATATGTGATCCCGTGGAACGTCCCATTCCCCAGCTTTGGCCTCCACCTAATCCTATCGCCCTCATGTTTCGGGGCAGAAGACTCAATTTGCCTCATTCCAGGCGGCGCGCTCAGTTCCCGGATCGGGTGGCAGGGGTGTGGAGACAGATGGTGGTAGGTAAGGTTTATTATTATGGGATGGGCCACATTTGGTAATCTGTCACGCGAGCGTCTTATCGTGGGTAATGTGGGCAAAGCCAAGTGAAGGAGAAGAAGAAATGCGGCGTATTACGCGAAACCTCAGAGCTTGATTAATTCTCCAGATCCTGTTTTTCTCTATCGTAGAAAATGACCACGCTGCAAGGTGTCTCCCGGAAATCCGGGCTCGCGAGTGAGGTTCCATGATGGTTGTTTTCCAAGGTGACTAAGCTATTACAGTGAACCCTCCGAGGGCTAGACATGGGAACTGTGACGGTCTTTTTGAATGCGCCAAGACAAACCCGCACACTAGGAGCTTGCGCCCTCTACACACAATCAAAGTCCATGATTGTCACCCAGAAAGTTTTCAACCTCCCGCCGCCGACAATTCTACGCCCATCGCCAACGACCAAATAAAACACCAGAAAAAATACACCTATCCGTCAATCCCTCATCCTAAATAGTGAGTAGCCTAAAAAATTACAAAAAAAATTAAATGAGTCTATGATGGAATTCTGGACGCATTATTGATCCTCGCACCCACGAAATCACTGAAGCTCCATCACAAAGCAAGCCAAGCACTAACAACCCCCGCCCCAACCAGATCTGCCTATCATGCCCGGTGTTTCCGTCCGCGATGTCGATGCCCAAAAGTTCATCGAGTCCTACGCTGCCTTCCTTAAGCGTCAAGGCAAGCTTGCCATCCCCGGCTGGGTCGACACCGTAAAGACCGGCCACTTCAAGGAGCTCCCCCCCCAGTCCCCCGACTGGTTCTACGTGCGCGCCGCCGCCGTTGCCCGCCATGTCTACCTCCGCAAGTCCGTCGGCGTAGGCCGTCTCCGCAAGGTTCATGGTGGCCAGAAGAACCGTGGCTCTCGCCCCTCCCACCACGTTGACGCCTCCGGCTCCGTCGACCGCAAGGTCCTCCAGGCCCTCGAGAAGATTGGCGTTGTCGAGCTCAACCCTAAGGGCGGCCGCAGAATCTCCCAAACCGGCCAGCGTGATTTGGACCGTAAGTCCCCCCCCCTTGCCCCCTCCGCTATTGCTGGTGGTGGTTGCTGCTCCCGTCCCCCCTCTAGCCGCTGGGAATATGAGCGGTGTTGGACGAGGGGCTGGTGTCGGGTTGTGCTAATGTTACTTGGGGAGGACAGGTATTGCCCAGACCACTATCGAGGCCGAGGAGGAGGAGGGAGAGGACGAGGAGTAAATGGCGCTCCTATAGCACGGATACAACAATAAAAGTTTTTTGTGCCGGTTCTCTTCTTCTCTTCTTTTTTTTTTTTTAAAAAATATTCTTCAAATGGCGCATACCTGGGGATTTCGTTGGGTGTTAACATTGGCCTCTGTTCCCTCACTTCATTGATATATGATAATGGTGATGATAAAGTACAACTTGAGTGAACTGAGGAGACTGTAATCAGATATGTTTTAGGCTTTCCTGTAGTGGTTCTATAGCCTAAATGTGAACCAGAATATTGCCCATCACTCGTAGTATCTAGAGCCAATGATTCTATAGTCCACTTTCCTCCATACACTGACGTCCATATCCCCAACCCACACCTTCGAGTCCTAGTCACCTGACAATATACAACCCTTACCCTGCCTATCACCGCAAAAACCTTCAACCACAACCTCACCACCCGAAGAGAAACCCTCATATCAATCCACAATCCCCATAACCATGGCCACATTACGCGCGCCCCTCCTCCGCCTCCCCGCCCTCCGTAGTGGCGTCCTCCGCCCCTTCCTCCGCTCCAACAGCACCACTACCACCCCCGAAACCAACGTACGCACGCTTAGAGGCTTCCTCGGCGGCGGCAGCAGCACCCTCTCCCGCACACGCATCCAGCGCGCCGCCACCCCCACCACCGAAATGCCCGAGTTCCCAGTCTTCATGTCCGGCCTGCAGGGTGGCAGCAGTGAGGATAACCTGCACCACCTCAACGTGTTCGCCACCAAGCACAACACGCACATCACGCTGACCAAGCCGAACAAGGATGTGATCCTGACGCTCTCGTGCGGTAACGTCGGCTACAAGAAGGCGAACCGCGGGACGTTCGAGGCCGCCTACCAGCTGGCAAGCGTCATGTTTACCCGCATGGAGGAGCGCGGGATCAGACCAAAGAACATCGAGGTTATATACCGCGACTTTGGGCCGGGACGGGAGGCGTTCACGAAGGTGCTGCTGGGGAAAGAGGGGAAGAACATTAGGGAGAGTGTGGTGAGGGTGACGGATTCGTCGAGGTTGAAGTTTGGAGGGACGAGGAGTAGGGCGAAGAGGAGGTTGTAGATACGCGGTGGAGGAGGGGGAAGGTGGCTGGGGGATGTACAGTTCTTACCCTGTATCATATTTTTAGTTTGGCTTCTGGGCTTGAGGAGCTCATCTTAGAGTAGAGGACACTAATTAACAAACTTTGTTGTGTCAATACCTAGGGAGAGTTTTGTTTACAATTGACTTTTATCCCTGATAACCTGTTGTGATATCTAAATACCATTCATACACACGGAGACGATTGTAGAAAATTAACTTCCTCGGAATGCTATAGTGATGATCCCCAGTCGAGCAATTGTGTAAATCTTCCGACCTACATATAAATTACCCCTTACATAGTACTTAATTAAGCTATTAGTGATAAATGCTGACCCCTAGCAAAAAGCAAAGATTGGTAGCTTTTGCCAGCAGACCTTACTTTATCAAATAACCAAATCCTGACCCTCTATTCTAGGGAAGCATCGACAGCTTGAGGGATAACTAAAACACACACATGTAGCACTATGTACGTACCGGCCCCTCACTCGCCCAGTCATCGAGTGATAAAACATGGACCAGACCACCGCAGCCTGTCAATGACCAACATACATAAATGTACATACATGTACTACATGTAGCTACATGTAGTAATCTACCTAAAGCCCAGCCACCACTGAACCGTCATCAACACCACCGGCTGTGCAAATAAACATTATATAAATACAAAAATAAAAACGTCTCCCCGTAGATCTCCCGCACCTTGATGTCTTAGTTACCCGGCTCACTGCCAAAATCTCAAGATCACGATAACGATAAGACTCCAATTAATCAATTAATTACTAGGCCAAAAACTATCTACAAAAAGAAACCTTCTCACTCTCACTCACTTCACTCACTCACTCGTCCTGACATTCGCTCCACTCAACTCCACCTTCACTCATCACTCATCGCGCTCGCTCCATTCACTTCGCCTTCAATGGCGTACCCCCCGCAACACATCCCACACGTTAGTCGTCACGGCGCCCCTCCCTGCCCATGGATCCCCATTCCCGATCAGCGCATAATCTGTATCGAACACCCAGCAATCATCCAAAACATTGACCGTGGGATCGCCACTCTCGGCGGTGAAAAGGCGCTCGTCAAGGTACGTCCGCTAGTGCGCAGCACCTGCACCACCAGCACCACCGGTAACTAACAGACCGCCTACTATCAGCTCGCATCGACAAATGGAAATTCGGGTCTCATGCTGCGCTTTCGACCAGAGGACCCCATGCAACCCCCGATCCAGTCGCGCACGGTGCCAAGCAATAGCGTGCTCATCAAACTGACCGTTCCGCGGCGGCGGCGAAAGAAGCGGCGGGATGCGGAGGGGCGGGTGATTGAGGACCTACAAGGCGCGGCGGAGGAGGTGCCGCTGATGGAGAAGCTGAGGAAGTCGAATGGGAAGTATAAGATTGAGACTGTGGGGGTTATTGAGAGGACAGTTCGATTTCGAGGTATGGCTTTTGCGCTTCCAGTTGGACATGTGGGATGTTAGCTGACGAGGCTCCAGACATGGCAAACTACCAATTCAACACCTCCCGCTCCCCCTTCGTCGCAAAGCTACAGTCCGCAGTTCTCGACTGCTCCTACCCTTCCCTTCAGAAGTTTGCCCTCTCTTCCGGCAAAGGGCACCAACCCAACCTCGAGATCCTTCCTCCACCCTCATTTTCCAACACCGTCATGCAACACACCTACTATTACCGCCAAAACCCGGCCATCAAAAAAGCGCTCATTGCCGGCAAACCCGCACTCCTCAACCTCCAAGCCGCCCCCAAAACGCTCACGCCAATGGTGCACATCAGCAGCCCGTCACTGCCGTCAAAACCCCTTGATATCCGA
The DNA here is from genome assembly GCA_024713715.1 of Morchella sp. 2018-W26. Lineage (NCBI taxonomy): Eukaryota > Fungi > Ascomycota > Pezizomycetes > Pezizales > Morchellaceae > Morchella > Morchella sp. 2018-W26. The sequence goes on from JAMGYX010000016.1 coordinate 611,277, forward strand.
CCCTACGAGACTCTCGACGCGGCCGGCAAGAAGTGCGTCGACCACCTTCGCGCGCTCTTCGCCCAGCGCCCTATCTGGACGCGCAGAGCCCTCTTCAACCACTTCCCCAAGAACCTACAGTCGCTCGTGCGCTTCTCCATGGTGCATGTCGCATACATGTGGCGCGCGGGGCCCTGGCGCGACACCTGCGTCGTCTATGGGCTTGACCCCCGCCAGTCGCCCGAGTACCGAAAGTACCAGAGCGTCTTCTTCCAGGTCGAGACGGAGAAGAGCAGCAAGGGGCGCGACGACGCACGCAAGCGCAACAGCCACATCTTCGACGGGAAGCACCTGGTGCGCGACGGGCGGTGCTTCCAGCTGTGTGATGTGACGGACCCGCTTCTGTGCAGCCTGATCGAGACGGAAAAGATCAGGCGCGTATGCGATATGAGCGATGGGTGGTACCGCGCAAGCACGATGGCGAAGATCAAGGCCATCATGAGGGGGAAGATCCGCACGCTAGCGGAAGGGAATGTGCCCGCGGATAGCGAGTTTGTAGATGTGCTGGAGCAAGAGAGCGAGAGCGAGAGCGAGGAAAAGGAGCGCAAGGAGCGCGAGGTCGCGGAGCGCGCAGCAAGGAAGAAACGGAGGCTTGGGAGGGAGGCAGCGATGGCGGAAGCGGAAGCGGAAGCGGAAGTAGAAGTAGAAGCCGCAGAGGCGGCCGAGGCGGCCGAGAATGATGGGGAATGGGAGGAGGAGCTTTCGGAGGAGCAGAGGGTTGATGGGAGGGTAGAAGAGCTGATGATGGAGCTGCTGAAGCAGGGGGGCGAGCATGCGGGGTATGAGGGGTATTTGGAGGATGTTGGGGAGGAGGGTGATTTTGATGTGCTGGAGGGGGAGGATGATGAGGATTAGTTTTTCTCTTTCCCTCTCTTTTTGTAAATATTTAATAGTAGTTAGCACTCTAGGTCGCGTGATCATTGACACCGGCCAGGCCAACAAGGGCAATAATGCGAGTGCTGTGTCATGATCGAGCTAGAACGTCTTGGCGGTGATTGGGGAGCCGCTTTAATTCTGCGATGGCCGATAATAAGCACACCTGTGTATATGTAGACATTATAACCACCTAGGGCTGGTGGGTATGAGGGATATTTGATTCCAAGACCCTGCGGCCTCGAATAAACCACTGACTTGTCTGGCCGGGGAGTCCCAGTGTTCCCCCTCGCCTTTTGCAGGACTGGATGTCGAGAGTATTACATCAATCAAGCCCGGGGGATTGTGGGGTTCACAACAGGACGTCTGCTCCTGGATAGCCTACTCTGGGCTCGATAAATTTAGGTCTCGCTGTGGTATGTGGTCAGACGGATAGAGTGGTGAGTAGGGTTGTTATCTACATGTATGTAGCTGTACTACACTTAGATTTACGTCCCCCTGTTTTTTAATAATAATTGACTTATGGGTGTGTTCTAGTTGGGAACGACTATACGTACACGAGTGCAAGTCCAGACTTGAAACCCTTGTTGCTTGAATACCCGTTTTTTTTTTAAATCAATACATGTAGTTAGGTACTGGCGGTGTCAAGATACGACGTGGGTACATATAGCTCGAATCCCTAAGTGTTAATACCCACATGCATTTGTAGTACTTCGCTGATCATGAACACGTTGTTCTGATCCCTGACCTCCGGCTGCGTATGGACCATGAATTCTTTTCTTAAAATTTCTCCAAACCCGATGTATAGGGACAGGATTATAATAATAACGTACTTTAAAATTCCTCTACGGGGCTTTCGCGTATCTACACGTTGGTGTTCTCAATTCCAAGTTCGACCAAAAGTGTAAAGGGACCGGCAGATATACATATAACCTAAAGTGATCGTCTAAATACATGCATGTAGGGACTTTGCGCAAAAGACACCAGAGTCTTTTTCCACTTGTATTGTTGGCTGATGAGAGGATCGGCGCCAATCAGGTTACCGGGAAAAGACTCCGGACCCTAATGTTCATCTCTACGTTAATGACACTAATGGTAGACCAATCTAAAAATCACTAGAATATTATGTCGGAGGCGCCTGCAATACGGTATGTGGGAATGAGCTCCAACCCTCAGTTTCCCCCACTCATTCACGCTCACAGTCTCTTCAACTCATCATAAAGTTCTTGTACTCATACAATTATCCTGTTACAGAACGTGAGAAAGTGATTCTAGTTGATCTTTGGATGAATTATACCCTTATAGTCAGGGTTAGGGCTGCCCCGTGAAGCTAGCCTACGGGGTGACAAAATCAGACGACAACCAGAAAAAATGCGCCCCTCTACCGATTGTAACACGCCGGCCGCCCTCCCCCCACCAACGCCTCCCCCGCATAATGCGCGACGTCAACCCGTAACGATTCCGCGCAGACGATGATGACGGACCACGATGAGAGCTTCATTGCACGCCTTAGCGCCCTCCCAGAGCGCCCTCCGTTATTTACGTCAAATCCTGTTTCCCAGGCTCTACAAATACCGCCCCACCACTATGGCGGCCAATTGCGCTCGAATACATCACCACTGGGGAGAAAGAGAGTTTTTCAAACAAAGAGGACTTCACGGTGGAGAATTGGGGGCTCATGTGGGAGAAATAAAAGGACCGGAGGCCGAGCTGGTGTCTCATCAATATCAATTGGTACCTCAGGTCGAGCGGGACGTGCTACGGAGTTCGGCTTTGTCCCTAAATAAGGCGAAATGGAAGAAGACAAGGATAAAGTTTAGGAGGAAGAGGAAGATGCATAACCCCAAAGCATGGTTCTTGGATAGCTCCCGTCTTATCAACGCAAAGCGATTGAAAGAGGCTGTGGATAAGTGGATTGATGCGAAGGAGAAGAAAGCGGACGAGAAAGACATACAATTACTGGGAATATCGTTAATGAAAGCCTTCAATCGGAACCGACGATCACTAGGGACACCACATATATTCAATCTAATGGCTATCACGGACCCGACATCGATCGATACCTCTTGTTTGAACCTCTGCATGGAGGCGTACCTGTTGAATAATCGACCGGGTAAGTTAATTGAGGTATATAGGAAATACCAAGGTCTTGTCAAACCCAACTATGTGACGATTAACATCATCCTGAGAAACTTTATTGCTATGGGGCAATTGAGCAAGGCAGAGGATTTGTTAAAGGTTGTCTTGGAGTCGGGTGGGCCTGTTACGCGCCATTCGTTTCAATTACTGCTGTATGGGGTGAGAAAACTTACCGAGAGCTTGCCGGACATGACTAGGGTATTCGAGTGGATGAAATCTACACACTTAAGCCCACACTCTCCAGTCTACAATATCATGATCAAGATGGCATTGGATTGTAGCCAGTACGGCCTCGCAAAGAGATATGCGGACGAGATGGTGGAAAGGGGACTTGGATACAATCTCGAAACATTCATTTTGTTTCTCAGTAAACAATCAATGGCCGGAGACTGGGACGCTGTTGGCAAAACGATGCTACGGATGCAGGACTATAATATAAAGCTCTCGACTCGCGGCTTCAATACCCTCTTACATTCTTATGCCCGGGTGGCCGATTTGCCTTTAGTTGAGCGTTTTTTCGAATCGATGGTATCCCTTGGCATAGTTCCAGACCGGTATTCATATAACGTCTTGATTCATGCCTCTTGCCGCGCCAAAAATGAAGAAGCCAAGAATCGGTGGTTCAATCATATGAAGTCAGCTGGGCATCTTCCAGACGCTCTCACCTTCAATATCCTGTTTCATCAGCTTCGCCAAGCCAAAGCTCAACCCTCTGTTCTCCGCCGTCTTTACAACGCCGTACTCGACATAAACCCGAGTCTTGTCAACACAATGACGAAAAAGATGCTCCTTGACTCTATGCTCAAAGACTCCCTCGCCTACGAGCGTCGAGCAAACCTCCGCCGCACCTCTCCATTATTGAAGGATGATGTCTTCTTACCAGAGATTAAGGCAATGGATTCAGCAACCGATGAAGGTCGCCCATATAATGCAATCTGTATATTCACCGACATATTAGCCCAGGGTCTGAAACCCTCAGCATTTCTCACTGCCTCCGTAGTTCGTGCGTCTTTCCGACTCCCGGCATCCGAGCACGACAATGTCTCCCGCCTTCTATATCTTGCCTACAAACGAGGCGTCCATGTCAATGACGTCGTACTGAGCGTGCTCTCATCCTCATCAAATAGTATATATTCCTCTTCGACTTCCCCCTCCTTGCCGGAAAAGCCGAATGCCATTTTGCGGCAACTTCACACTTCCTATAATTTCATGAGTAAGCATTGCCTACCAATCAGCCACTATATCTTGGTTAAGACCGCATGGAAGCTCGCCGTATCCGGCGATCCACACGGTGCTATATTCCTAATGAACCAAGTCAGCACTTCAAGCTGGGGTTCAGAGTGGAATATTGTAGGGTTGACAACACTACTTCATGCATATATCTTGATTAAGGATTTGAAGGGAATGAACTGGGTGGTGGAAACCATGGAGGCACAGCAGGAAATGCCCGACAGGATATTTATGAGGTATCTCCGGAGAGCCAAGGAAACTTCTGAAAGCCAAGAGGACGAAGCCTTCATATCGTGGCTAGTGGCGCGGTGCGTAAAGCTCAAGGAGACGCTGCGGGATCAAGCGGCCGACCAGAAGGCGAGGGAGATTCTGAAATATTTCGAGGGATTAGAGGGGAAGCCTAATATTTTGCCGAAGAGAAAGAGGGAGCATGTGAGGAGAAAGTTAGTGAAGAGCCGGAACCATTTACAGGGGTTAGGAGCTCGCCATTAATACTAGCGAAACTCTAGTTGCCGCTTTTTTATTTGATGTGTTTATTTTTGTTCATACTAGCTAGCTAGGGTTGGGTGGGGGGTTTTCTCTTGAGTCTTTCTCGTTGTTTCCATTTAATTTATGTGTTGTATATGTATATGTAGTGGTACTTGTCGCTTGCACGGGTAGTGGTGTGTAAATATTGGGCACATAAGTGGAGTATATCTTTTCTTTTGCATGTATGCATATACCGGGTTAGATTGGTGGGTAAAGGGGCATTATAGATATAAGGCCGGGGCCGAGTGTTTTAAATTTCAATTGCTCCTGTAGAAATAAAATCCTCTGTGGAGCCGCGCTGGGGGTGGGGCCTCTTCTCTTGTTATGAACATGGCTTTTCATAATATCTCACCCGCGTGGCTCACAACCACTAATGCCTAGGTTCTTTGGAAAGTTGGGGCAGGTTATCGGAAGCAAGAGTTTTAACTGTCTAATAAAGGAATAACTTCTTTGGGTTTATTTGAATATGGTGGCCCACGCCGTTCCTACCTTCTAGTACTGATTTGATAGTAACAAGGTATAAGTATGTGAGCTAGTAAACAACTCGAGTGATATTACATGATTAACAAAAGTAGAATGCTCAACCCGCCATCTGTAATTCTTAGTTCAGCACAAGACGTAAAATTAGTCGATGAAATTTAGCACTGAAGGTGAGAAGTAGGCCTTGTTACAAAGCGGCTATCAAATCTAGGAACTCATTATAATTAACAGCATGCAGTACCCTCGCTCTCATTCTCTCCTCTATAGGTTGCAGTTTTGATAGAGATTAGCCATCTAATATTTGTGATCTAATCTTGGAGAGAGTATTGCAGACCTAATTGTGATATTATCATACCCAAACAAAAAGTGACCAGCGAATGCTCCAAGTAGTATGCAAATTATAAAGTAGCCTTCATATAATCATTGTTAGCTATAAATTTTACATTTGGGGTCTTTGGAATAAGAACCATTGTAGTACATCGCCAATAACATTATCTATGGCACATTTGTTAGCTCCACATTACAGTAATGGTAATATTACATCAACTAGAATTGGTGAAACAATACAAAGTAACTAAACATGCCCAGTCAGTAAAGAAGTGTTAAGGGCAAAGGTTACGGCTCACGCAAGACCAAACTGGAGCATATAAATCCCCGCTCTAACTACCCTTTGAAATATTGTCGGTTTATAATTTGTGGCGTGACACGGCCCAACGCTCCTTCTAATGGCATACTCAAAGCCTTAGTGCTTCCTAAGCGGACAAGGTAGCGGTCATATTCGCGCTGAGCACGACATAGAAATTCTAGGATTAGTACAAGGAGGAAGACCTAGAATAGTAGACATAAGTTAGCAATATTTAGATTTGAATGTCTTTATCAAGCTATTGTATGTACTCACACCAATGCAAGAGCTAACAAACATGGCGGGAGTCTTAATGCGCCACGAACGAGAAATGAAACATGAGCCAATGGTGTACCAGTTCCACATCATCTATAGAGGTCTTTGTTAATTTCGAGTATAGCGAGCAGCGGGAGGCCCGAGGGTAGAGTTTCATACAGATATCTTGCAGGCTGCTACTGTGGATGTCTGTGTTGAGGTCGAGGTCGAGCTCATGGCGTGTGTACTCATGGTGCTGTGGTCCATTGTGGTCAAATGTTAAGGAGTAAATAGTTAAACTAGCTAGTATACGGGGCCCTAATCAGGAGATAATAATGTTCCGAGAATGAACTAAACTTAGCAAGAGCTGGGAATCTAAAGTATTTATAGTCTTTATCCTGAGGAGACTACATCGGGGGTTTGGCATCTACTGAGTGCATACCGAATCGAATACCTCACTGAGCTGAATTCTGATGAGAGGGTTTTTGTGCACAACACTTGTCACAAGCTTAGGGATATGTGACCAGCGATGCGCCCACCTATGGCCCTCAGTAATCACACCATATATATTATCTCCACGCTGCGCACAATAAATAATTTAATAACAGTGTCAGCTCCATGACGGCGCTGTACTCACTAAATTAACAATCCAGAGGAACAAACTTGCTAGAATAGGTAAACGAGGAGCCACAACTGGCAGTATCACGGCGGGCAGAGTTCCAGTGCGAGTGTTAGGTCTACCCAGGGGCAAAGAGCCACATGTTCCAAGGAGTTGCCATTACATGTAATGAACCTAGACTTGTGACCCGGTGAAAATAACTTGCGCAAATATTTGCTCACGGTGAGACTTTGGGGGGGAATGAGGTGGTTTAGCCCACATATAGGGTAGCAGCAGTAGCTGCATGCACACGGGGTCGGGTTTCTTGGAAGCTACATGTAACTATATGTATACATGTATGTACATACTATATGTACATGTATTTTCTAGTCCTTGGCGAAGATCTGATACGTACATGTACATGTACCCAGGGTGTCGGAAAGTGATGCACATTCGGTGCAGATACTCTTCATCAAGTATACGCTTAGTACTTGGGTATGGTAGAGAAATTCTGTTGTATTGTGATAAAGTATTTGGGCGTTGTCTGGTCAAAATGTGCATTACTTTCCAACACCCTGGGTACATCATTTAAATGTGTTTAACATATATGTTTGTCTTAAGTGCTCAGCCCTAATATAACAAGGTTTATAAAATTCCTCAACTACATGTGAGGGCTTTTCGCATATTTTTTTCTAGATACATGTACTCGTGCGTTAATTAAATGGTCGGAAATTGCTTTCCGACCTCTTACACAATTAACGAGTAAGTAATATGTAGAGATAGGTACTTGTAGCCATATACTTTTTAAGTATATCTTCTTTTTGAGAGGTATGGTCTATTTTTATGCGGTATATATATGCACTTTGATACAAACACTTATGGTGGGATAAAATCAACATATAGGCTTAGCCCTTATGTACATGCAATTTTTTATTTATATAAAGGTGCCGCGAGTTGATACTATTGTAGCAAAATAACGAGGTGGAGGGTTTGCTCAATTGCGAAGCTAACAGGACTAATAACTACATGTATATGTAGATGGATGTGCATTATGGGCGCTGAAGAGGACTGGAGGCGTCAGGACCGGGGAGCCAATACATAGTCGTTTCTGATAGCTTCTATATGTGTTTCCTAGGCGTGCTTTCTAAGAATCGGTAAATTAGAACCTCTAGGCTGAAGCCCCGAAGCTTCGAAGGCTTATAAGATAGTACATGTAGGTATACATGTAGATATATACAATCGCAGTTAACATTTCAGAACATACGCGCACGTTATTAGAGACCTCGCGCAGATAGAGCCAGCTCTATATTATTTGGTTGGCAGGCTTTGGGATCGGCACCAATCGAGTTACCGAAAAATGGAGCTGGCTCCATTTGCGCAAAGTCTAGCTCTTTAATATTAAGCCCTGAGAAATGGTGAATCGCAACGGTCCGCGACACGTTGTGCAACTCGAAGATCACAACCCCAAGACCATAACACATTATAGAGAAAACTAAAAAGATGGAAGCAACTTGTATTCTACTTATATATTATTTATTAAGATTGCATCCCCTCTATAATGAATTTGGTGGTCTTTGCGTTGCGTTACCTTAAGTATTGCTGGCGCGGGTGTCGTTTCTGGGGACTTGCTTAGTGAAGACATGATATGATCTGTTTACTTGATGCTCGAATTGTGTGTGGTAGATACAAGAATTTCATACTGTCAGCCATTTAAGTGCTTGTTTATGGAAGGATTTTGCCTAGTATGTGGGACTTCCGCACCGTCTTTTTTGTTCGCTCCGTTTATTCTCAATTTCATTTTACCTAAGAAATTGAACCCGCTGAGCGCCTAAGTATGGTACATGGTTCAATCTGTCAAAGGGTCGTCCGAGTATCATGAGGCTCTTTGTAGTAAACTTTACCGATCATAACCCATCACTCCTAGCTAACTCGCAATATGGGTTAGGGTTTATTTAATGCCAAGCCCAAAGCAGAAAGGTCCCACGAGCTTCAAGTTGCTTGACCTTAACCACCACAGACTACCCCGGGCCACGCCATCCACCATCCATCCATCCATCATCATAGTTCAACATCATCATCGAGCTCCTACCCTCTTTGAGTTATATCTATCCTGGTGTTAATCTCCATCCCCCACAACACCTGTAATGAATCACCTCCCCGAAGTCTGGGGTAGAGTATGCTTATCCCCCACCATTTGCGCCGCAACATCCTAACTGACATATCTAACCTTTTAAGCCCAGAAACGATGTCTACGGTGCCTACGATCACTCTTACTTGCAGGGATCCCATCCGATGCAACATACTCAACAACCGATTGTCACCGGCACCAGTGTCATCGCGCTCAAGTTCAATGGCGGGGTCGTAATCGCTGCTGATAATCTCGGTATTCCTTGCCCTATCTTCTAGTTACTACCGTACCCAATACTGATTCATCCCATTTAACAGCATCATATGGTTCTCTCGCACGTTTCACCGACGTTGAACGTCTGAAGCAGGTCGGGACACATACTGTCGTCGGTGCCGGCGGTGACATGTCGGACATGCAGCACCTGTACGAGAAGCTCCTTGACTCGCTGATCATCAAAGAGGAGTACCAGAACGATGGGCACAGCCTTCGCGCGAGCCACATATACAGGTATCTGAGTCGGGTATTGTACCACCGTCGTTGCAAGTTTGATCCTCTCTGGAACACAATCCTCGTGGCGGGGTGGGATGATGGAAAGCCGTGAGTTTGCCCCGCAGTTGCTGAAATATGGTATCTAATCAAATGTGAGATAGGTTCCTTGCATCCGCCGATCTTCTCGGTACGACCTTCTCCTCCCCTGCGCTCGCTACCGGGTTCGGTGCGCATCTCGCCATTCCCCTTCTTCGCCGCGTTTGCCCCGATGAAAGAGCCGTTGAAGGTATCACAAAGGAGAAGGCGGTCAAAGCCATTGAGGAGTGTATGAAGGTATTGTTCTATCGTGATGCTAGGTCATTGAACAAATACTCGATGGCTATCATCACTGGAGAAGGTGTGGAACAAGTTCCTTTGAGCGGTGAAGGGAAAGAGAAGGTACATGTTGAATGGAAGAGGGATATAGCTCTGGAGAGCCAGAGCTGGAAATTCGCCGAAGGCATCAGGGGTTACGGAGCGCAGACTGTTTGAATGATGATTGACGGTACTGCATGATATAATTTATCTGGTTCCCTTACCAATAAATCGAGCGTTGAGGACCTTATTATGACCTTTCAACCTACTGTGACTACTATCACTGCTTTGTAAGCCCACGACTAAACTGAGTGTGTTGCGCCCATTAAAAGGTTTCACAACCACTTAGAGGGCCTTCCGGGCCGTCGGGGCTTGTAGCGGGAAGCCCGGGGGGCCTTGAAAACGGCGGAGGGATATGAGCCCTTTGAGTTCCCGACTATTGACTTGATTCAGTATACCCTAACTTCAATACACACTGGCTGGCCACTGGCCGGTTAAGCTAAATAAACCTGCAGCAGGTTGTGTAATAAGAAAAGTCGAAACTTCCCCACGACTAATCTCTACAATTGAAAGAATGCTCGTGTAGACCATTGAATACTTTTCGTCATTCCAATCAGTAAATGAATCTGTACGGCACATCAAGAGGTGTCCTGTTTTCGACTAATTCCCATTCCCCCACAAGTATGCCTGGGGTGAACAATATAGGCAGCAGTGGGCTCTTAATCAGAGGTTTCCAAGCTTAGTAAGCCCGGCTCCAGAGAATGTCAATGTGAGTACGCTGCTAATAGTTGCCCACGTACTAGTTACTGGGCTGTCCTATTGAACTACACATCAGTTGTAAATACTTTATAATGTACTAGAGTAACTGAGCCTGCGTTTTCTGGAGTTGGCATACGCAGAAGGTTGTTGTAGTCTTGCTTGAGGTCAGGTAGTTCGGGAGAACGTTTATCCGTTTATGAACCATTTTTCACTTTCTTTGTTACTGTGCAGCGCACAAGAGGCGAATGTCCAGATCTATGTCTGTTTCTAGGTATGAAAGCTCAACGTCTTAGCAACATGTAAACTGGCACGTGTATGCCTGGCTGAAAATCGGTGTCTTCGAATTGTGCCTGTTCTCATTCATCGCATTACCAAGAACCGTCATCGAAGGTAAGGTAGCTCAGGATCATGGGGAGCTCTAGCCCAACATCCCCAACCCTCTCGGCATAATTCCAATCGGTGAGGGAATTAGTCCTGTCAATTTTTCACGATGCCCTCAGGCCCTCATATTTGCAGTCCATAGAGGGTCCCGTCCTTCCCCCCGCTTTCCCAACAGGTGCTAGCCTTACGGAATGCACGTACCCCCACTTCGGCATAGCTTCCATAGAAAGAGAAAGAAAAAAGTAAAGGGTCCTTTGGCAATCGAGAGAGATGAGCAATGAGATGAAATAAAAGAAACCGTGACTCTAGGAGCACAAAACCGCGGGAACCACGGAGAATCATTCGCTGGAGCAATCAAGTACCTACATGTACCTACCTATAATTTCATGAGAAAGAGGAGAATAATGCTGTTCCTTTCTGCCTGATCTATTAGAGACTCCATTAATCTTGCCTGGCTGCCCGCGAAACTACATGTACCTACTTACCCGGACCTCATTTTCGGTGAGACATATAATTCCGTAATATTGATGCCGAGAGCCCCTCTGGTGCGGAATTGACAAAGATCCAAAATCAGGCTAAATTCCCTGTCCACCTCCGGCGCCAAACCTCCGAGGAATTGCGGAAAAGTAAAAATTATTGGCAAACTCGTTATCGATATCCCCGAGTACCGGCTTTTTTTTTTTTAAATGAAGGCGGCGGCGCCGGACAGCGAAGGAAAACGGAATTACGTAGTTGGGTGCACGTTGTGAAATATTGTTTTGCTTGCCTGTAGTTGAAATGTTCACTTAAAACCTAGGTTTTCACGAGCAGGCACAGGCAAAACATATGACGAAACGTGGGTGCGGCTACTTGTTCGAGAAGGCGGCGAGGAAGGGAGGGAAAGGAAACCCGTCCATGGTGATCATTTAATTCTCCTCTCCGGAAGGGTTTGCTTTCTAGAGCAGTGGAGCAAGAGGTATTAAGCTAGGTACATACATCATTGAGGTGCATAACCTGTAGGCTGTTGGTAAAGAGTGAATGTTAACCCCTCACTGCAAGTAAAGTAATCCCCGCCCCACCATGAGCTCCCCCACCTCAACTGAATTTGGGCTGGTAAATTCCGCTGTTCCGCCATGACCAAACCCAACACCTAGGGACAACATCTACGTAAAAGCATTGCCCATCCCCTCTCTTCTCTTCTCTACTCTCCATCTCACCAGCTTTCTTCGCTCCTCTTCATCATTATTTTATACTGATTCCCTAAAAATTCAGGACATATCACATAATGACTTCCGCTCTCGATCAACTTAAGGCGTCCGGCACTGTATGTTGTTACTACTATGACTTTAAATCCTATTGCATTGAGGCTTGGGTGGCTAACCGCAAATTTTTCCCTAGACTGTTGTTTGCGATTCTGGTATGCCGATTGTATTGACGCTGCTGTTTTAAATACCAATACTAATAAATTACTCAAGGTGACTTCGCCAGCATTGCCAAGTACAAGCCTCAAGATGTAAGTCTTTGGCCTATATATGCCCTCAAGTCTGTCCATATCCTAATACCTGAATTTTACAGGCCACTACCAATCCTTCTCTCATTCTCGCCGCCGCAAAGAAGCCCGAGTACTCCAAACTGATCGATGCCGCCGTTGAGTACGGGAAGGCTAAGGTACTTAATCACAAGCTCGTCATAACTCCATCCCGTCTAACAGAGCCTAGGGTGAGTCACTCGATGAGAAGGTTGATGCCACCCTCGACCGCCTCTTGGTTGAGTTCGGCAAGGAGATCCTCGCTATTGTCCCCGGAAAGGTTTCTACTGAGGTCGATGCTCGCCTTTCGTTTGACAAGGAGGCCTCCATCGACAAAGCCCTTCACATCATTGACCTCTACAAGTCAGTTGGTATCCCAAAGGAGCGTGTCTTGATCAAGCTCGCTTCAACCTGGGAGGGTATCCAGGCCGCGAGGATCCTCCAGAGTAAGCACGGAATCAACTGCAACTTGACTCTCATGTTCTCTCTTGTTCAAGCCATTGCTGCTGCTGAGGCCGGTGCTTTCCTGATCTCGCCCTTCGTTGGACGTATCTTGGACTGGTACAAGGCCGCTACTGGAAAGACCTACGCTGCGGAGGAGGATCCTGGTGTTAAGTCCGTCCAGAGCATCTTCAACTATTACAAGAAGCACGGCTACAAGACCATCGGTTAGTGTTATCCTTGTCCACTGATATAATTGTCTCCGGTTACTTACTCGGTGAATCAGTCATGGGTGCCTCTTTCCGTAACACTGGTGAGATCACTGAGCTCTCCGGATGCGACTACCTCACCATTTCCCCCAACCTTCTCGAGGAGCTCTACAATAGCCAGGCCGCCGTGCCCAAGAAGCTCTCAGCAGAGGATGCCGTCAACCTTGACATCAAGAGGGAGTCTTACATCGACAATGAGCCCGAGTTCAGGTTCTTCTTGAACGAGGACCAGATGGCCACTGAGAAGTTGAGCCACGGCATCAGGGCCTTTGCCGGTGAGTAGAGGACCCTTCCAGCCGTAACTATGCTAGGACTGCGAATGCTAACTGATTACGTAGCCGATGCCGTCACCTTGAGGAAAATCCTCGCTGAGAAGATCAACGCTTCATCGTAAATTGGCTGGCTCTGTTTATTTACGTAAAGAAAAAAAATGATAGAAATAGGTCTTCCTGGTGAAGGGAATTTCGAAGGGACAAAAAAAATATATAAAAAAAAATATAAATGCTTGTTCTTGATATTTTCGTCACTCTTATTCTGCCCGCATACGCTGGATCTAGTGGCTTCTTCTTTCTCTTTTCTCTTTTCTTTTCTTTTTCTGGTGTTAATTGCTTTGGAGTTTGATATGCCACTCATCAGGACTGTGCGTTATTATATACATAAGTTGAGCTCTTAACGCTTGGTTGGTAGCAAGTTGCTGTTAGGAATTTAACCCTTGATGCGCAACTATGCATGCCAAACGTGGGAGCTTGGATGGAAGAATACATCTTAAAACCTCTGGGCGTGACTTTCGCCAATCATTGGCCCATTCCAGCAAGGGTCTATTGAGCCCCTTAATCCCTAAACAGGCGACTCCGTTGCGACGTCATCTGTCATGTAAATTTCAACGTCAGTCTGATTTCGAAATCCTCAATTCCTAATAGCCCATAATGCCACTACCACCTCCTCCACCGCAACTCCACATGCCCTCCCCGACGACTGTGCATCGTCCCTCCCCACCGCCTCTCCTCACTGCTCCACCCCCCCAAACCTGGCCCCCGGCCCAGCCCAGCAGCCAATCTACTCGCCATCCCTCCCCAAACCCGCGCAGGAGTACCTCCCGCAAGCGTAAGCCCTGGCGCAAGCTCCTCTGGGTTAAACAAGACTACCCTGATAATTGGGTGGACCCTACCTTTCTCTCCCAGCTGCAGCGAAACATCAATGTCCATCCTTACGATTTCTACTCTCTCGTCGCCGACTCCACGGTGATCGTACAGCACCTCTCTTCCGTCGTTATCTTCGTTACGTCCTTCATTGCCATATCAGCAGAGCGGGTGTCTCCTGTTGCAGTAGCGGTTGCGTCCTCGGCGTTGACGGTTGCAGGATGGGCAATCTGGGATATGGGCTATGAGAAGAGGGAGGCCGCGGCAGATATGCGCCAGTTGACTGGGTTGAGCACGGCGCCGCATTCTAGAACACCATCCGGGAATCTGGTTGGGGGCACAGCTGGGGGGCTCCACTCGCGCACGCCGTCGGGCAATGGTGCAGTGGGCGCGGCGGGGAGCTATTTCCCGCCGTACCCGGCGAGTACCAACGGTGAGAGCGGATCCCCGATCAAGAAGGTACCTCCAGAAGCTAGCCCTGAGATCGATAAAGCGCATATGAAGCATGCGCAGCGGGCCCGGCGACTAACGACCGCGAAATCGGCCGCTTTGATATACTGTAAGGTCCCACATGACTCTATATTCTAGGTACTAACCAGAGCAGTTACTTTACTCGGACTCTCTCCCATACTCCGCAGTTTAACAACCACTATTAGCGTCGACAGTATCTGGGCTATCGCGACATGGCTCTTCCTCGCAAACTGTCTTGGCTTCGACTACGGGTCCGGCGTTGAAGTCAAATTTCCCGCCTCATTACCTACCAATGCTGCCATCACGAGCTCCGTTGTGCTTGCTTCGCGCCTACCAGACACCACGCACGTGTTTTCGTTGATATTGTTCAGCATACAGGTGTTTGGACTGTTCCCCGTATTCAGACGGTACCTGAAGCACGTAAGTTGGAATCTCCATGTGCTATTGACAGTCGTGCTTGTGCTGGGTGCGGCAGGAGGGCTCGGCGCTGTTGTAGGGTGGGGATGGGCAGTCGTCTGGGTGTGTGGAGTTATCGGTGGTATGGGTGGCTGTGGATGGTGGCTGATTGGGCTGCAGAAGTACAAGAAGTATGGGCTTTACTACTTTACTCCGTACGAAATGTTGTGTGCTAACTTGCTGTGTGTCCTAGCGAAATTCATGGACCATGGGATCCCGCGAGACCGGTTATTAGACGGCAATGGGAGTAGGGTGTTGTCTAGACTTATGCATGCATATGAATAGGAGTGCATTCCTTATTGATATAAAGGTGATTGGTTCCATTTCATTTCCGCTTTTAACATTTTTTTTGTTGTCTTTTGTATTTTATATGGGGTTTATCGGTGTTTGCGAGTATCTTAATATTAGATGGGTTTGGTGTTTCCTATGCTGCTTTTTAAGATCCAAAATGTGTATATAACTGCCTAACCCTGAGATATCAGTTTCCTGCGTACGATAAAACACTGGCCTACTAGTAAGGTTGACAGTCATAATAAAGGGTTATTTTCAAACTTGACTAAGCATAGAGCTACGATTATATGCTATCTAATAGCCAGACGATACACCTTGAAGTACTCTCAAAGCTTTTCAAACCCAAGAGCTAGCATCATAACATTATAGGCCACGTATAGCGAGTTAAGGCCTGAGAGGGTTCCCCCCTACTGGACCGATTCGTTACCGGTATCCCATTTCTTCATATGGTGTTTGATGAGAACCACCATTAGGAACTTACTCTACCCTATGAGGGGCGAATGGGTATAACATATGGGTCGCATACACATATGAGTTATCAACCAGTCAGTCAATCCGATACTATCAATAGCCGAGTGATCTTTTGTGATCCAACTCAAGTCTCTGATCAACAATCCTTAATTCATTATATATATATTACTTCCCCCCATGATTTAATTTGTATTAGAGCTATATATGATTTTTAGTTCTCCTTAAAAACACTAGGAAGCTATATGTATTAGTCCAGTCAACTTGTATGCACCTATGTGCAATCAAGATTAGATTAGATTGTTGGTGCCAAGCCCAGAATGGAGATAAACTCAGCCATTACGGTACTAAAACGAGGGGCATTCCCGTTAATAGGCTAAGAATATGGAGCGGTAAATGTGTGAAAACCAATTTTGCCAACGGTGGTAAATTATTTTACTGGTGGTATAAACACTGAATTTCAGTCTCTATGCTGGACTATACTACACATATTAATCATTAATGCAACATTTATGAGAGTTTCCCATTGGTGGTGAAATATCTACCACTGGTGGTGGGGTAGCCTGCCACTGGTGTGAAATTCCCCAACGGTGGACAATACATGTATTCATATATACTATAGCTAGCATTATATAGCCCCTTTTGGCCATTTTAAGGTATAGAATAATTTACCACCGTTGGAAAAAATTGGTCTTGGCACATTTACCGCACCATGTAAAAATACGATATTTGTCACTAACCGTAACCCTATGGTAGTGATTTCACCCCGTTTCTTCATATTGTATTTGATACTCTTTAAGATATATTACGCTTTAACTCTGCTTTTACGATGATTATGTAGTTCCTCTACATAGGAACATACGTAGAGACGTAGTCAATGTCGACTAATTTACAAATCTTCAATCTTAACCTCTCATAATATTCTCCATGTAATTACATTTAACTACTAATAATCTATTCCCCTGAAGGCTCATTCAAGCTCGTTGAAAGAGCATCCGGCGATCCAAAGTTTGGAGACCCATCAGAATTCCAGTTGACTGGTTGAGCCATTGTGTATCTGTTCCCATCACACGCACCAGTTGATACTGAAGTTGCATGATACACGTTCCAAATCTCCGCGCCATCGGGGCTAGTGAAAAATCTATCAGTCACGAAGTGTTAGTTTAAAATAAGATCTAGATCTCAAAACTAGAATCTGGTTAAGATTACCCATTATGACCAGGCCCAAGGTTTCCATTGGCACTGCTGAACACTGGTCCGCTCTTCTTCCACGAACTCGACAACAATATATTATTGGTTCCGTCCCAAGTGAGCAACCCCAACTGGTAGCTAGTAGTCCAGCAGTATGAGGCTGAGAAGGTTAGGTAAGTCTTTCCGCCATGGTAAAGTGCTGCTGGGCCCTCGTTGACAGCACCCCCTACAGTCTCCCATGAGTTCGTGGGTTCAGAGAGAAGATATGGTGTTCCGATGGTGTATGGGTTGCTCATCTCAGCGATGTACAAGCTTTGCAAGCTATTTGGGCTAAAGCGAGACCAGACGAAGTAATTCTGTGAGGTAGTGCGGAGGACGGTGCCGTCAATTCCCCACTCCGAGCTGAGTTGGGATTTGTAAGTGTAGTCTCCGAGAATGTCCGTCCCGCCTGTAATCAATCAGTGTCAGAGACGGGCGTAAGTACATCATCGGTGAGAAATGAATATTCAAGTTCATTTTATCTTACTCGGGTATGTACATACCTTGCAATACGTGTAAACGCTGGTTGTCACAACATGCCGAAGTTCCTGCAGTATCTATAGGTACATGTAATTGTTAGAGTTGGATGAAGACAAATCAACAGGGGCATCTGTGTAGTATACATACAATAAATCCACCAAGTATTATCGATCCAATGAACCTCTGAACACCAAGACACCTGTTAGTAAATACAATAACTACAGTGATAGGGGCCAGATCGTAAAATGCTAACCAGGTGCCCAGAAGTTTCCAGCCCGGGATGCGGTTGTATCTGTCCAAACAATGGTTGGTGTCGCTGTCTTCAATCCTTCTAAGGTAGTCGCTCGAGTAATCTCGATATCGGTCCATGTTGTAGTCAAAAGATGGTAATAACCAGCAGTATATACTAAGAACGGGTCACTGCCATTGGTTTCCTTGAGTGGATTTGTAAATGTCGCCCCGGTTGCAAGTTGGGCAACCAGGCTGAAAAGACATGATACTGCAAAGCCACGAAGACCAACAGAAAAAAACATAATGGGTAATAGACAATTGCAATCTGAGTGGTCTGTCAGAGAATGATGCTGAGCCTGAAAGGAATAAGAGGTGCTCAATATATACTCACCTCAAGGAAGAATTATTTGTGCATACCGAATGTTCCGGTATCTCCTCAGGAGTTATGTCCCCCGAGAGAGCGGCCGAGCTTCCCGTAGTATATTATAGCAACTAAGAAGTTAAATCTTGTATACAGTTAACCAAGGATGTGATATTGGCTGCATTCGGTTTGCCTGTTCATTCCACTATAGGTTTATTGGTTTCGGCTTTATTTATGTGCTTATGTACATGTACTTAGGTACAGACATGTAAGTACGTGTATGTAGTCGTGCTACTTTACCCACGCTAGATATAGAAAGGAAATGGAATATTCGAACAAGGCTGGTTCGGTGCATCTCTCGGAATGATCCGACCACGTTACTCTGTAAAGTGTTATTAGTGCAGGTGCAGGTACAATGTATGTCCCTGCAACCACTGAAACATCAAGCAATGGCACAAATTCTCTAAACCTGGCTCGGTCTTGGTATCACTTGGCGCGCGAAGAGCTAAGTTCTAGGCTTCTAGCGACTTGTCCGGGGATTTTCACCACTTATCACTCGACATTTACATCATATATACATGTATCTGTATTCCTGGGAATATGAGAACTACATGTATGTACATGTATACTCCAGTATTCTGTAAGTACACATACATACATGTACTTATCCAAGACACACACGTAAATGCACCAGTCGAGCTTAGGCTTGACTATCGTTGCATTCTCATGTATCACCTCCGTCACAAATAAAGAAGAAAAAGGAGGTTGAGGCCCGGGCTCTGCAGTGGGTTACATACATGTGTACAGGGTACATGCCTCATCGTAAAAAATCTGGGGTCGGAGAGCTAGAGATCCATAAACTAATCTGTATCGCCCTTGAATACCAAAAGCCACAATTGGAGACCCAAATATATTAAAATGCTATGAAGCACTTCAGAAGCTTATACCTTTTGGTCATACCCCTGAGAGGTAAATTTACGGTTAGCAAGACCAAGAGCAGTGCGTGAGATCTTCAGCCCTAGTTCAAATGAATTTATCGCGCCACAATATTTCCATACGCAGCGAGCTGCTTCTGCTGCTGCTGCTGCTGCTGCACACCGAGCGCAGAGGACCTCCACAGTCTGCCTGGTTTCTTTCCTAGATTATGTAGGTACAGTATTCCCCGGGGCCTAGGTCGATAGCGAACGACCAACCATCGTGACATATATAGCTATTAAGTGCAGATTTGCCATTCAACCAACTTCGCCGACGCCGCAGACGCCAGACTGATAAATGATACAACCATACTGCACAATCACACCTGGGGCAACGAATACTTGTTCCTTGCCCTATTGTATAGCCCTTAATTCATTAATACAGATTCCATTGAAGAATTGTGAGATGATCATTTATCGGCACAACAGGGTGCTTTTTAGGAAACACCCCAACGTGCAAAAGTGCCCCATATGATCTACTTCTAATAGCCTCCCATGTGGTCGGTTGTAGTAAAGTGCTACTACTCTATTTCATTATTTCATGGCGTCGTCAGCTCGTTTACTGGGGTGCTTTTAGGCAGTTGATAAGCTAAGGATTCAGCACCGGGCCTACCCCGGACTATATCGTCTCAAGGCCGAGGTTGGGGTCAAAAGAAGTGGAGAAGTGGGGAACCCTTGCAAGCATTATCCGCATCTCATTGTGATTCCGGACGAAGCCTCCCGTCTATCGTTCTCGGCACAACGATTATTGGTTGGAAAACTGAATATTTAATTTCAAATTCCTCCTCCGTTGGGTTTGGAAAGGATTTGCCCCAAATATTGCTCATGTGTCTTCCCCAAAACCCTGTCCCAGGGAACTAACCGATGCCGGCCGGTCATCTGTAACCTGTGTATTTAGAATCCTTGGTGTCAGATCGAACGCTTGTGTTGCTCTGATGCTTTGCATTTACTACATGTATGCGTGAGAAATTGAATAAGTATGCCCTCCATGATGCCTGCCCTTCTCCAACGCGGGCCTTCAATCAAAGTACCCCATGCGTCCGCCGTTCGCCTATGGTCATCGCAGACCCCAAGCAAATGACCCACTCCGGTTTTCATAGGAAACCGCACCACCTATCAACATGGACCACTGGTACTCGTACACTCTTTACGCAGCGAACCCGCCCAAAGCAATCACTTACACGAAAAGTGAACAGCTACCTCCCACTAGTGAGCTTTCTTCTCCATTACGCCGAGGCCCTGGAAGTCAGAGAAGCTCGGGTTCAAGCGATACAGACTCGAAACTTGGATCATCATCGCCGAGATCGGAAAGGTTCCGGAGGTTTACATTTTCCGGTAGGAGGAAGAAGCAGCTGAATAGGCCTGCTGCTTCTTCCTTTGACAATCCAAAGGATGTGGCGCAAGTATTTAAGGCAATAGCGTATTCCTCATACCGTATGTTTAATTATCCGTGCAGTTTCTCTGGAAAACTCTGCAAAGACAGGCACTGATCTTAATCTATCTCTCCCCCCCTGTAGAGCAACCAATTCCTCAAACTATTGATTCCCAAAGCCTACAACGCCATGAACGGGAGCTCAGTAGGCATCTACGGAGGCATAGTGATAGCTCATTCAAAAGTGCCCACACATATAGGCAAGAGCAATTCCAAACCCCTATGGTGCAGACGCAGGAGCAATACCATCCCTCTCAATCCTTGAAGAATTCTCTGTATTTACACACATCTTCTAACAGTAGGATTCTCCACGCTATTGTTTTACTTAATAACTGATTTGGTGGAATAGTACTCACAAATGTCGAGCCCGCCCTCCCCTATGAGTGGTGTGGAGGAACCCTTAAACCCTCTTCTTTCTTAGTAGAGAAGACACCACGAGGAGAAAACAGATTTGGCCCTACCCCAAGACCTCTCAGCTCAGGATCGAACACTCTTGGTGAGCTAGAAGATATCCATATGGAGAGAAAATTCCCATCTGGATTCTTAATCAATCCATTCCGCATCAAGCACAATCGACCCAGGATTGACCAAGATGAGCATGAATCGTGGGAAGAAGCGGTGGATTGGTGGTATGAATATGGCGAAGACGAAAGTATGTAGAACGTTGTGCTACGCTTTGACGATTTTCTTTGGGTTTCATTCAGGCGTTTTGGTATTCGAAAACCATGCTGGATTTGTTCTTTGTTTTGTTTTATGGGACTGCTATTTTTAACGTTTATATACATGTATCATAATATATCACGACGGACCAGAATACCATGTACAGATTCATTGGATTCAACTCTAGAATACTGCTGCTACGGATGAAAAAACTGCAAATCCCACGTTTCTCTGATTCTATTAGCTACATACTAGTTTCGAAACTCTATTATGTGCTACATGTACTTAGTAAGTATGTGCGAGGCTCTGCCTAATACAAATTTATAGTGTCTTGTAAAAACAACACTTTTACAGGTGCTATAGAGGGGTTTTCGAGGGTACAATTGTGATGTCAAGACCCCGACTAGCTCCGCATGGGCTTGGCAGATTCCATAAATTACTCCAACCCTGAGCAACCTACATGTAGCTCCTTTGATAATTGTCAAACAGCATTGAAATTTATGATTTAGACTATTCATAATTATATCTGCCCATTTCCAGTATTCTAAAAATTAAATGGCCTATTGTGGGCAGAGGTCATAATTTAGCAAGTTTTTGTGCCTGCCCGATAATTTATGTCAGCGTATTGTACATACATATACCTAATAATATATACTGAAATTTGTTCTGGTGTTGCATCTTCCTATGTTTGACAAATGATTATATTTTGGTGAGCCAAAGAGTTAAAGAGCCTAAAAGCATGTATCTAACAGCGCCAAACGTAACGCCAGAACCTTTAAGCCCGATCCGCCACTAGGAAATGGCAGTACAAAGGGATGTTGTGAGTTCAAGGCCTAGTTCCAGGGGAACACCAAGTTCCCCCTTCCCCTTTTTTTTGTGTTTACAAAGGCTATTTTAGCCCGAGAACCTATCCCTTTATAAAGCGATCACTCTTATAAAAGGTAATATCCTTATAGGGCGATTGGACTGTATATGTATTACGCAGTTTTAAGAACTCCGGGCAGTCAAAGTCGGAGGGTATTACAATAACCAGTAAGGTGTGGGTAATAAGATGTGGCTCAAACAGCAAAATTGGTTAAAGCTAAAACACCAATATCATCACAGGCCATATTTCATGTTGCACAACTCGGGCAGTTAGCGAATTCGAATCATTTTTCATGATGCACAAGCGTAGTTCCGCCAAGGCCAAAACACGTCTGTCCTTTGGCGGCTCGTGCAACCTTTAACGACATCCTTCAAACAACAACCACTACAGCTGCTATTCCCCGATTACCAACGAACCAAAGTCCTCCGTACTCTCCCGCCAACTACCTAAAAACAACACCTCTTATTACCCGGAAAACAAATGGCGTCACGAGGAGGCGGCGGCGGCGGTGGTGGTAGAAGGGTACTCCTTCCTCCCATTAACTTTATCTTCAAGCTCTTGCAGCAGCACTCGACAGTGCAGATTTGGCTTTACGAGCAGCTTGGAATTCGCATCGAAGGAAAAATTAGAGTATGCTTTTCCTTACCCGCTGTTTTTCCATCTCCCCACGCGCTATCTTACGCCCGGATCACTAATGATCTGTTCAATGGTATAGGGCTTTGACGAGTTCATGAATCTTGTAATCGACGACGCGGTTGAGGTTAAATTAGCAACAAAGGAAGAGGCGGAAAGTAGGAGGGAGCTCGGTATGTTTCTTTTATTGAATTTTAAGGGGATACCTGCACAAGACTCCTGCTTGGAAGCTAACATAATTTCCACAAAACATAGGTCAAATACTCCTAAAAGGTGATAATGTATCATTGATACAGAGTCTACAGTAGCCGGTATTCACCGGGCATGACTGGAGTAGGAAGGCTTAGTGGGGGTAAAATCGGGTGCGTCGTAGATTGACAAAAAGCTATAGATCAATCGAATAGAAGCTTCCAGGCTGGCTCATTTTGTTTTAGGATATCTTCTACGAATTGTTTGTTTTTGAACTTGATGCATGATGAAAACAGATTATACAAGCCTATATTTCAAAAGTCCATCAAATATATATTCAGAAATTTACGTTCCCTACGTGTGAATATGAAATAGGTATCAAGTCTAGCTACTAATTAAAATATAATGCATGGATATTTAATTTGGTCAAAATCTATAGACCAAGAATGATCTTAGCGCATGGTGGTTGATCATGAATATGCATTTTTCATCTACCTCGAGATAGAAATCTACCTTTTACTCCAGGACCACTCAACTGCAATCACTGGGGCTCTACCGCCTTGGCACACCCCTTCCTCTTCCTCTCAGGGCCCGTTGGGCGGCACCACGGGGCATCTTTAAAATGTTAGTAAAGGTAAACTCGAGGAAGAGGAACTCTACTCACTGGAGGGCCGCCTTGCGGTTGTTCCGATTCCTTGTTCTTTACAGTTTCATCGACCGACAAGATCAAACAAGCTGCTTCAGTAGCAGCCTGAATAGCATTAATCTTGACAGCAGTAGGTTCCCACACAAACTTGTCTAAGTTGTTTGCGATGCCCTCATTAACAATGTCGACACCAGCCCAGGTCTCGCCGTTATGGTGACGCATGCGAAGTTTGTTTAGGATGTCAGTAGCATCAAAGCCGGCATTATCACACAACTGCCGAGGAATGATTTCAAGAGCCTTTGCAAAGGCAGCGATAACAAGCTGCTGCTTGCCAGCAATGGTGCGGGAGTACTCGCGGAGGTACTTTGAGATTTCCATCTCGAGGGCGCCACCGCCGGCGACAATGTAGTCGTTTTTGACAGCCTTCTTAACAATCATGATAGCATCGTGAAGGGAACGCTCAACCTCGGCAATGAATTGCTCGGCACCACCGCGAAGAACCAAAGTGCAAGTCTTGGCTGCAGGACAGCCCTCAAAGAAGTTGAAACGCTCGCCACCAATTTGGCGTTCTTCAAAGCTTTCACAAGTTCCCAAATGCTTCTCATGGATGTCTGAGCAGGTGGATTGAACACTACCTCCGACGGCCTTCACAACGCGGTCCATATCATCCGCGGTGACGCGGCCGGCACAAAAGATGTCCCTGTCAGCGAAATACCTATACAAATTTAGCATTCTACCAGTAGTGAGTTGAGATTATTACATACTGTGTAGCAAGATCTCCAATAGGTAGTTTCGAGAGGACGACCTTTGCTCCAGTATTCGCCAGCGCTTCAAGCTTTTGGAAAATGATTTGCCATTCGGCATCTACTATGGCTTGGTACTCCTATAAACCTCTGTCAATATGTAAACATTTATAAGAGATGGGCCTACCTACCGAAACCTGCTCTACTCGAACTTCGGCATTATCCTTTTCACTCTCTATAATCTTTATCAGCACAAATATTCAATTTAAATTGGAAATGAACTTACTCAGCTCTAACTCAACATTTAAGCATACGATCTTGGGGTTCTTAAAGGATTTGGGCTGTTGCTCAAAACCGGCGTAAGCGAACTAAAAAGGTCTCAAATTAGTTATAACTCCGAATTAACAAATCTTTCCAACGAGAGATCCCGCTCACAGTCTTCTTAAAAGCAACACCGTTGACGAAAAGCGAGTCCTGCAGACCACCTCCAGGCACTTTCTTCATTCCGATGAGCCTCTCGTTGAGCTCCTCCTGATCCAACGACATGACCGCATCAACGCACACTAATAGAAGCATCAGCATTTATCCCATCGCCATTACGAAGCTCAACCCAACGTACTCTTAGCGAAGAAAGTAGAATTTCGCTTAATAAGCTTTGAGCTCATGGCAGTAGTTGCTAACTTCAACAAGGTATCTCTCCTGTCTCCCTTTTCAATCCTGACCGCAATCTCCTTGATCTTGTTCTCCGCCAATCTGGCAGCAGTTCTATATCCCTTAATTATGACCTGTGAGCTAACCCCTTCCTCCACAAACTGCTTACTTTCCTTCAAAATCTCCCCAGCTAAGACAACAACCGAGGTGGTTCCATCGCCGACTTCAGCATCTTGAGAGCGAGCAATATCTGTCAATATCCGGGCGGCAGGGTGCACAATATCCAGTAACTATAGAAGCACAGCTATGACTTAACAAACCTACGATCTTGACTTGGTGCTTTTGAGTAGGTGTAAACATACCTTCATAACTGTAGCACCGTCGTTTGTAATGGTCTGTCGTCCATTTGCATCCACGAGGAGTAGATCTCCCCCATAGGGCCCCAATGTAGACTTTACGGTATCTTGAACCGCCAGACATGCGTTGATGTTGGAGATAATCTGACCACGACCCTGGGAGGCATCGGTTCCTGCGTAAAGGACCCACCACCGAATCAGCTCCGAGACTCTTCTTTGCTCCGAATCGGACCAGGTTAAAACTCAATACGAAGAGTGAGACGCGTACCTTCCTTCAGCACGATGATCGTGGGAGTTTGTCCATTAAATGCCATGGTTGCTTATGAAGCAAAGCAAATAGAGGCGGGGTTTAAAAAGAAGGATCGGAGGGGCAAAAAAGAGCAAGAAGCTATCCGTTACGATAGTCAGCAACCTAATTCGCTGATAACCCCTAGGAAGCTTTATCAAAGATAGATAGATTTAGTTACCTTTCGTGATTGATAGGTGACAATAAATTGTGTTGTGGGGTTGAACTGTTGAAGTGGAGGGGTGTCGTGGAGTGGATCACATAGAGCCGCGAACTTTTTTTAACTGTGGCGGTGGCTAATGTGTGGTCCGTGCGCTCCAATTCTAAATTGGCGGAGTGGAGTCTCGTGCCCAGCCGTGTGGAAGTGGGCGTCCTATCTTATCAGATTCTGATCATCCTTCGTAACCTTAGAGACTTTGCGCTGATGGAGCCAGCTCTATATCTCAATTATCTGATTGGCAGGCTTCGGGATCGGCACAAATCAATTTACCGAAAAATGGAGCTGGCTCCATTTGCGCACTTTAAGCCCTAGGACGCCTCAACCGATTACAGGGCGATAACATCCAAGTTCACCACCAACACAACTCTATGATATTGGGTGTAGGTGTATTGAAAATTTCAGAATTTATCTCCAAGTCTAAGCAGAAAAAGAAGAGGGAGGAGGGGCAGTGGAGCAGGAGGGGGTATTTCTTATTACTTTTTATGTCACTAAACTGCGTTCAATCCCTATACCATAAGAGGAACTTCCCCACACACTTGCAGATAGAAATTACCCTACAATAGTACCTTAGTTGAGTAGCGAGATGATGATAGAAAGTATGTGGTATGTGGGGGTCAATTGAGGTTTAAAAGGCTAAGATGTAGCCGGGAAATCAAGGGACGTGAATAGAACACAGGCACCTCTTCAGGATGTGCTTGACATTTTTTTTTGAATAGTTTGCAAACCGCACCACTAATAATACATCCAGCGAACAATAAGCTGCAGTAGCAATTGCGGAATCTCAAAAGCGAGTGTTGTGTGATTTGAGGTGAGCGAAACCAACTCCAGGTCCAAACATCCAAAGAACAAAGCTAAACCAGCATGATGAATACCACTAGCCGTCATGACCTCCTTCTTGCTCTCAATTAGAAACAAACCTAGGCATTAAACACATAAAAGCCAACCCATGGCCAGACCAACGGAGATAACCAGAAAAATGTAGGGTTACAAAGACGAGGCACCACTATCAACAACTACAAGACTTCCAACGCTTCCAGAACTGACCCCACCCCTTGTCCCACCACCCCCACCTCCAGCACCCCTACCAGTACTCACATGGTTCTTCTTTTCTTCCAGATAGGCTTCAGTCTGCACTTGTTGACTATGCCGTTGCGGCCCCAAGGCAGGGGTTTGGGACGCGCTTGCAAGAGGTGTATTGTCACTCTGAGTTCCCTGAGAGTCTGTTGTGCTGGGCGGGGGTGGTGGAGGAACCGTGGAGTTTGGGTTACTATGGTGTGCATTTCCGGCTCCTTTCTTTCCGGAATTCCTTCCAGAATTTTTCTTTCCCTTCCGCTTCGCCTTCTCAAGAAGCCGCCGTTTTTCTGCCATTCTCCGGCGTTCTTTGCGGTCTTTAATCTCATACTGCCGTATGAGTGCTTCTGGAGCTTCGCCAAATATCATTTCGTACTCACAAAACTCGCAGACCCAATTTTCCCCATTACTACTCCCACTCCCACCAATTGCTTCTTGTCTACGCCGCCGCTGTTGCTGAAAGGTATATTCACGCCTAGTATTTGGAATCCTGTTGCCTGACTTCTTCTTTGTCGGTTGAGGTGTAGAAGAATAGGCAGCGTGATTTGACATAGGGGATGTTTGAGTCCCAGTTGTATGCATAGCCTTTTGATATCCAGAACCATCCATGCCTGTATCTCTGGTGGTAGACGCGGGGTTGTGGAGAGAAGACGTGGAAAACGCTAAGCTTGCAGAAACTGGTGACTCACAAACAAAAGTGAATTGCGTTTGCTTCGGGGGTGGAGGCAACCCCGCTAAATCACCACTATCTTCGGCCCGGCGCCTTGTTTTTGAGAGAGCCGCAGGCACGTCATCCACAGAAGATGTTCTCCCACTTATCTTTTTAGCAAATGAATCAGTTGGCGGTGAATGCGAATATCTCCTGCAATTCCTCCGTAAGGATGCGTGATTCGTCGAGGAGATAGTAGATAACGGTGATCTTTGCGTAGAACCACTCGTTTTCCAACGACTCCGAGGTGTAGAAGTTGAGGTAGGTGAAAGTCCGGAGGGAGGCTGGGATCCACCCCCGCCGACCCCGTTTCCTCCAATATTACATGTACCCCCTGAGCCTACAGGCGTTGGGATCTTCCGTTTCTTCTTATTGTTGGTATTCTCGGACCACTCATAAGAGTCTATCGGACCAGAAGCACTCTCCGCTGCACCAGACTCATCATTCCCGATGCCACGAGAAACTGATGCATTCGAGGTATCCTCTTCATCAGACGAGTCCTGCAGGTTATCACCTACACTATGGTTCCTCGTACCAGAGCCAATAGATTTTCCAGTATCACCCAAAGCAGCGTCTCCGGCGTAATTGTTGTATGGAAAGTAGAATAATGGGGTAGTTGGTTGCTGTGAAGGGCCGAATAAAGCTGCACTGGCATCCTCGGACAGTCGCGAACGGAGTCGACGCCTCGGAAGTGGCCTAATAGGGCGTCCGTGCACCAAACTATAGCTACTATCTGCTGTTCCTCACAATCTTTTATTGAGTCCTGATTTCCTCATTCACTGAATATAGGACTTTTGTAGGTGGTGATCTGGGCAGAGTGGGGGGGGGGGATACGTGTGTAGGGCTCCCAAGGATGGAGGGGATGGGGTGGGATGGGGAGATCCATACCCACAGCGGCAGACATCGTGGCTGGTAAAGGAGCTTCCCGGGAAGATTTAACTGGAGATATCTAGTCTGGACGGAGTATTATGGTTGGTGGTGGGGTTAAATGGAGTAATCGTGTTCGAACGTATGCGACTGTCAATATTATTGGAGGAAATCACTCTGCAGGTAATAAAAGCAGTCAGGTAAGAGAATGGTGACGAAGGCCGGGGGGCAATGGGGGTGGATTTATATGTATGGAAATCGACTGCCCACACAGCACATGGTCCTCCTTTTGCCCGCACAAAGAAGCAATGAGGGGCACTTGCCTTGCAGGATAGACCGAATATATCACAGGAGATGAGCGATTCCGGGTACAAGCATACAATAGTAGCTAAACTTTAGAAACCGATGGAGAGAACGAGGATGGTATCTGGGTGAGATATAGATGAAAGTGTGTAAGGGAGTGTGTGAGTGAGGTGGGACTTGCTGGTTGGAGTCCTTGCGCTGCATCTCGGCACTCACTGAAGGGGCTCGATAGGGCAAGCTGGTCCCACACCCCGTCCAATGGCTCTACGTACCTGCCCTGATCGTCACCTTATCTAAGAGGCCAAAGTTTAGACGTCTGTATCTTTACTTGTCCAAAAGCTTAGGTTGCCTTCAATGTTGTTTCATAACAATTGATGGTCGGGTCCTTAGACTACATGTAGTAGTAGTGCGAAAGGGCTCGCTCATAACACATCCTAATAATTCGGTACCTTACTTTGTAAGCAATTCATCGATTTCTGCGCACATACATGTACGTATGTACTTCAATGGAGTACATGTGTATATCCAGACTTTATGGTGTCCAGATAAGATGTAGCTTATCGGTACCCCCAGCACCCAGTCAAATTCTCAGATTTAAGTAGTCTCCTTTAAGCAGATGCGGGGATTGTTCTCGTACCTGATTTCAGAAATATAAACCGGTTAATTAGTTTATCTAATCATCAGATCAATACACGGCCAATAATACTGCAGTTGTATTGTCAAACTCTTTGGTTGATATAGCAGTCACGAAAGAAGATGAGTGGTTCAATACTGGATAGTTCCGCTACTAGTATGTATATAACGTGATGCAGAATACTAAAGTACAGCGGCGGGTAATAAGTCATCGGATGACCTAACCACAATCCTGCCCGCAAACGCGCGTTCTAGTGGAGTTCCGTACGACGACTTATTACCCACCGCTGTACAGCCAATGAGGGAAGGTAAAGGCACAAGCTACATAGATACCTCTACAGGCGGCTGTACCGACTCGAGATTTATAAATCCACAACCTTCAACTACCACCAAAATGCGACTTTCATACCCCGCGCTTAAATCATTGAGCTGTCGCAGCAGAACATTAACAGATAGGGTATAAAACGTGACGAATAGGAGTTGTGAGGTCTATCCAACGCAGTCTGCAGCTTGTGTGTGCATTACTGCAATCACGATCAGATGCTCTTAGACCGGGAATCAGATCGTAAAAGTATTGGGTGCAATGGTATTTAAATGCACCCTGGACCGTGGCTTATTTTTGAAGCCTTGGGGACTACACATCATGTACTCATGTAGCATTTGCTAGGCTGTCCAGACTCTTGATGAGATGCAAGTCGCAACCCACATAGTTCCCCGGAGCATCTCATCTTTCCTCCACTCTGCCCCGTCGTATCATCTGTCAGAGAAGAACGGTTCAAATAGATGAGTTCAAATACACGACGCTAATATCCCCAGGACAACGAACGCTTTGTGCACTAGTCAGAGGACTAACTCACTAACCTGGAAATCCGGAGACGAACCCTCCTCTCTCATCTCTGCTGCACGTCAGTTCCAGGAAGTGCTAGATCTTATCTCATCCCTTCATAAGTGACTCGCATTTGTTTTACCTGGATCAGTACGTACATGTTTGTCGTGCTCTGGCCTGTATGGGTTTCTCACAACAGCGTCACCGCCAAGACTTCATGCACGCCGCATCGTGGTTCCAGCGTTTCCTTCCCATCCCGACAACATCTAGGAGCCGCCTTCTCATCAATAATTCTCTTATAACCATCCATCCAGGTCCCTTGGTCTCCATCCTACTACTCCTATCGCTACTACTAGTACCACCGCCACACTACCGCGATTTGACCACTTTGTTTAATATATATTTCTACGCTCTCAAGATGCCAAACCCTCAATAGCTGGTCCTGCGCCGGCAGAAAACAACGGTTGATGATGCGGCGATATTACTAACTAACCTTTCCGTTTACATCCCGCAAGTCAATAACACAGGATAGGTAGTATGGTAACAATAGCTATGAGGATGACAGCAGGGGAACAGTGAGTTTGTCTTTAGGGATATAAGCGATTTTCATTAAAAAATTAACATTCAATGCATAGAGCGGGGGAAGGGGGTAGTAAGCAGCGGGCAGCGGGCACACCACACAAGGAGCGTCACTTTGTCTTGATTGGCAGTGGCTGCAGGTAGCTCAAACCGGCTTAGTCTGTCCAGCACTTTTTCCACTTGCAGGCCCAGCCCACTTTGGCTCTCGGCCGCAGTGCTAGTCTAGTTCCTTTTTGTGTCCTGCTATTATGGGAGTATTATGGCTGTCGGTCGTTTCCCGTCGCTCGCGCTGCTGAGGGGAGAGAAACTCTGAGTCTCTCACTTCCGTTACTGGGCTCGTCACTCAACGCACACACGCCCTTTCCACCCGCTCTCCGCTTCCCACTGGTCCATCCTCCTGTCACTCACGCTCGCCCTCCCTTACACTTAGGCACGCACACACTCTTGCTCAGTTTCCTCAAGTGCTGCTCTTCCTACTCCTCCTCCATCCTCCCATGCACAAGCTGTTGTTTCTCCCCCTCCTCCTTCGCCGCTGTCGTCCTAGTCTACTGTACCATTCTTAAGAGGCCTCCTAACCTTCTCTTATCCCCTCCCCCATTGCACTTAATTACTCTTTAGTTCGATTGTATCTGCTTCTAACACCCCACCCCTCGGGTTTTCCTACTCTATTCATACCCTCCTCCTCCCCTCAATCCTTTATTCCTCTCCACCCCATCCTCCTCTCTTCCTTTCCCACACTGCTCCCATCACTACTACTCCTCACCGCACATCGCAGCCGACCTACTATTCAACATGGTTTCTCCCCGCCGCTCTTCGCGAGCGCGCTCTACAGCAAATCCAGCGCCAGTTTCACATTCATCGTCCTCCTCAGGATCATCTACATCCAATCGTGGCCGCCTCCAAAAACATCTGGAGAACGAATCTCATCCCGAAATTGAAACCACCTATTCTCGACGCGGAGACCACCAAGAGTCCGCGTTTGAATCTCTCCCTGAGGCACCCACAGAAACGAATGGTAACGGTGATGAGGAAGTCGACGAGACTTCGCAAGAGGATGAGATCACCAGATGCATCTGTGGCCATCAGGAATACCAGGGCAGCGACGATGACCAGGCTGATTCCGCGGATGGTCTCTTCATCCAGTGTGACCAGTGCCATGTTTGGCAACATGGCTTCTGTGTAGGCATCACAGACCAGGCATCTACTCCAGAAAACTACTACTGTGAAAGATGTAAGCCAGAATTGCATAAGCTCGGACACAGTAAATCTGGGTGAGTTTATTCATCAACCTATTTCATTCATTCGGATTGCCATGAGCTTGATTAGATGGCTTGATGATCATGTTCTAACGTGTTTCCCTCAGGATGCGGACCTCCCTTTATCTCCCCACTCAATCCGAACCCACTTCACCAATCAATAGCAAAGAGCAATCTCACAAACGGCGGACTACAATGAACTCCCGTGACGCCGAATACGATGATGCTCTTCTGAAGAAGGTACTCGAAGAGAGCAAACACGACAAAGCATCAGGGAGTTCTACGCGAGGAACGAGCTCGAGAGGCCGCAAACGGGGCACCAGCGAGGGGTCTGATGAGTGAGTTTTTGCTGCCACATCTAAACAGTAATATTTCAGTGGTAGGGCGGGATGGCTGATGCTGGGGTAGGCCAAAGCAAGATTCGAAACGAATGAGAACTTCCGATTCACCGGAATCGCCTACCAACGGAGCCGTCTCGTCAGGAGATGAAAAACACGGAAAGACAGCTGCTGCACCATCCTCGACTAAAAAATCACGCGGTGCGGCTGCCCGTAACTCTACTACCAGCTCCTCTGTGACTGGAAAACGGACTTCCACTAGAAACAGAGGTGGAGAAAAGAATAAAGAAGTAAGAAAAGAAGGTATTTTTTCCCTATTCCTTTTTCTTCTCTTTCTTTTTTTTTTTTTTTTTTTGGTAGCATACTTTCCCTCCTCACACCCCTCATACCTCTTCAGTAAAGCATAATCCAGAGTCAGTGGCATGTCTAATTATATACTTTGTAAATAGATTCTGAGCACTCAGACGAATATCCACCACCCCGCTCTAATAACCGCAACCCTCAGAAGCCTTCAGCAGAGGAAGCGATCAACCCTCCTCCACCTATCGAGGCTGTTCCAGACACGCCGCAACAGCCAACTAAGCGTGGCGGACGGAATGGGCAGACAAATGGCGCTTCTCGACGTCGAGGAGCCTACCGCCATCGCCAGTCGGAAGACCCCAACGACGCTAGCATCGCATCCCCTCATGTCATGGCGCGAGATCTTTCATCCACTGGAGGTTCACAAGCCCAGAAAGTAGACCCCAGTACTACCATCCTTGATAAACCTACCAAGCCCAGGATACCTCAGGCTAGGATGAGCATAAACGAGATGAAGAGGCGCGTAAATGGAATCTCAGACTTCATTACACGCACCCAAATCGAGATGGCCAACTCGAGGCAAAGCGATATCTACGCATACCTATCTTGGATGGAGGAGAAAGGTACACCTGTTAGCAATTTCAGCACACCGCAAGACACTTCAAAGGCAGTCACACCAACCTCAGGCACCGCCCCTGATGGTAAAGATCTACCGCAGATTCAAATAAACGGTAACAATGGAACTGTTAAAGTGCTTGAGAAAGCAACCGAGATGTTGGTTGGCGATATGCAGCCGGGAGCGTTAGAAATGATGGAAATGTTATCGAGTAAAATAAATCGATGGCAACAGCACTATGGGGAGAAGATATGAATGAGTTTTTTTTTCTGACGAGTCTCTTTTTCTAACTTCTTGTATATGGGTTTCATGGATGTCGGCTGGTGTTTTTGCTTTCCCTCAAAAGATTAATTGTAGTCTCCCATTTCATTCCTTTCGATTTCTTTCCTTTGTCTTGTTTTGGGGCGGCGACCTGGAATTGGGGGCCGGAGTATTTTTTTTTATTTATTTATTAGGTGCTTTTATTGTTATTATCTCAAGGGATTATGTCTTCTTCCACCAATTTGCCATTGGAGTTCTGTTTGTCAATGTTGCTTTACGCCCCTGCGATATCTGTTGCGCTTTGTTATGTGAGCCAAGGAGTAAAACGTTTGTGTTGAAGAATATATACTTACCTTGAAAGTGAAATTGCCATTTTCTTTTCTTCTGTACCATTTACCAATGGCTTCATTTCCTTCTCCTTCTCGAAGTGATAAGTCTCTTTAAGACCCCATCACAAGTCCAGGATTCCTAGGGCTGGGACCTTTCCTTTTTTTTCTGGGCTGATTGTTTTATGGCGTTATCTTTTCTGGGTCTTTCCTTCCCGGTAGGGGTGCAGACGGATCGAAAATCTGCACAATCTCTGTGATTGACCCGGGCTCACCCTCAAACCAAGGTATATATGTCTTCAGGATTCGGGAATGCGGGCCCGGAACAAGTACCGCAAAAGTCCGTTGGATAAGACCGGTCTGTTCTTACGGGTTCACGGCATAAGCCACAGAAAACTGCTTACGCTGCGAACCTGTAAAAAGAGACTGGTCTTACCCAACGGACTTTTGCGGTAGGGTTGATTAACATTTAGGCCATTGATGTTGTAGGTACAGTCGCACCTCGATATGCCGGATGCCAAGAACCAGACAATTTCAATACGGGATAGCAAATATTCAATTGATTTTGCAGTAAAAGAATTTAAAAAACCCCAGAGGATTCTGTACGTGACAGCAAGGGATCCGGGATATTGAGATCCGGCATAGTGAGGTGCGACTGTAGGTACACACAGTGCTCTACTTTCGAGTGGAGTGGAGTACCGGACCGGAATTGTACCTTATACCTCCTCTCTCGAAAAGGAAGTGCAGTGTGAGTGTGCACTTTATGCTGTACCCAACTCCTTCTCTTATCCTGCCCGCCCGCCCTGCCTGGCCCATGGCCGCCCTGCAATCATTGGTGGGCTGTGGGGGTGCTGTACTTTACCCCGCTCACTTTCCCTTCCCGAGACAACCACTTTTTTATTTTTCTTTGCATGTATCACGCATGTGTGTTACTGCATATACCTTGGCGTCTTGGAAGTAGTTTATGACGTCATGGGCCTGGGACTGGTTTATTCCAACCAACACAACACCTGTCATGTCAACCCAGGCCTCTTTTTTCGGGATTCGGATGCAGGGATTGGATGTGTGGATGGGATGCGATGGGGGTGAGCGAGGGGTGTGATCTACAGTACCGCAGGCTGTATACCAGAAGACGTGGTCGTCAGTTTGCTGGATAGGAAACATATTACCTAGCTTAATGCTGGGTTGGGCCTCCCCGGGTTCGCATTCGTTTCGTTTCGGGTCGAGCCGTGGGGCTTGGTTCTGGTGAGTCTGGGCAGGCACCAATTCTAGGGCGTGATTGACTGCTAGAAGGATGCAAGGGATGAGATGGGAGGAGTCGAATGTCGAACAAGTAGTTAGTCGCCAATCTACTATAGCTAGCAGTGATTATAAACTTTAATATATTCTGACATATCTGATAATACATGTAGTTATCAATCGATCCACTGACACCGAGGGTCCACAAACACTGCCATATCGAATGTGGCGTCTTGGTTTACATCAGAGTACCTACTCTACATGTCCTGGGTTCCCCCACTGGAATCGCATTGTAGGGAGAGCTAGGCCAAATGCTTCTAAACGGTGATGAACGCAGCTAACAATTACTCTTTAATTATGATAGAAGTGACATATCTAATGATCTCCTTCTATTTTAATTATTGGAGATCATGCTGTAGACTACGAGCCAAACATATTCGTAAGGCCTTATATAAACTGCACTTTAGTGCGTTTAATACCTCAGAAAAACATTTTTATTTGTAACTATATTTTGAATCTATGTAAGGTACATGTATATATAATTACTAAAGTACATGTACCTACTCGCAACTTCATATTACATGCCATACAAAAATGTAGTCTTGGCGGTTTTTTGGGTGTATTGCTACTAGGGTGATTATTTGACGCCTGCTATGTTCGCATTACAGTTACCTTGTCTTCGAAGCCGTAAACATTCACCACCATCAATCAACCAAGTCACATGAGACCCGTGAAGACTTTAGGATAAGACTACCGACGGCTGATTGGTGACCGGACAGCCCTTGTAAGACTCACGAGGTTTGGTGTTACAACGGCCGTGAGCAGTCAAGAATTAAGCTCCCGCTCAGACATCATTACTTGCATACTGTAGCTAGGTGTGACGTAAAACTGATCTCCAACACCATTGAGGGATCGAGTGATATTTCTTGATTGAACACGTTAGTGCACATTATTTACAACCACATTGTAATGCGTAGCTGCCTAAAGTTTTCTAGAGCAGCTCGAATTTTCACCTTACCACCTTCTACTTCATAACGTGTGTCGGGAAATACGCCTCTTTGTACCACCAGAATGGACCTTCAGGGGAGGATCAAGATGACAAAAAATTAATTTCAAAGCCTCCACCGTACGTGCTGCCCTTCCCTCTGAGCTTGACAAAAAGAAAAAGAAAGGGAGAAAAAAAAAGGGGGCGGAGCAAGGGCTCAGATCCTAAGCCAAGAGGGCATAGAAGCACTTTTTGTTTGAAGGCAGTAATAAATATAAGGAAAACGAATGACAAGGATAATTAATGTACGTTGGGGGACTACAAAATGGGCAAACAAAAGAATAACCAGAAAAGTAATCCAGTCAAGTGAGAAACCAAACCTTACACCAGGAATATAAACAACACGACACGGCGAGAACGAACGCATACATACATGTATGCATCTGAAAATAGAAAAGTGACCAAGATGTAAAAATCAATTCCACTCCAACCCAATGACACCCATACAAACAGACAAAAAAGACGACTCGTAAAAGTAAGAAGAAAAACCCATATCCTTTCATATAGAAAAATTCACCAATTGCACCTAGCCCGTTCTTTTGAAACCAATGTTTTTTTTGTTTCGTGCTTCGCCGTGATAGTCCAGTTGGATGCGGGAATGCCGTGGATGAGATTGTCGAGTCCGGACGATTCACACCGAGACCAAGTATTCCCAGAGAAGCCGACTTTGAAGGAGAGAAAAAGAAAAAAGTGAAAGAAAAAAGGGGAATAGAGAAGGAAAAAAAAAAAAGGGAAAAAAAACAGACCCAACCCCACAACCGATGCCACATTTTGTACGTGCGATATTTTGCCCCCCAACCAACCCCAAATCCAATATACCCCATCTTTTGCGAACAACCCAAACCCCAATTGCTTGTACCCAATAAAGATCTTCCTCCCAGGAACTCTTGCTCTTCACCGCAAGGAAGATACAAAGGAAAATAACAGGAAAACAACCCCTTTTTAAATGCCTTCGCCATTTGATTGAAACCCCTCTGCCCACCTGTAGGTATCCATACCCTGACCCGAGAGAGGAAAATAAATAAAAAAAACAATGAACAATTACAATACTTAAAACACTCAACAAAAAAACAAGTTTAAACAGGTCCTCCCAAGACACAGCGCCCCGAAGTATCAAGAATAAACACCCCAAACAAAAGAGAGCCCAACTATAAAACATAAAAAGATTTAGCCCCAAACGCTAGCGACAGTTCCAAGGCCCTTGTTACTAGGACCCCAAACCTTACTCCAGCCAAGTCCATCTGCACCTTGGCCGCTGGGGGTAGAGTTATTAGATGGCGCAGGTGAAGACCTCTCCTTTGAGATATTATTAAAAGGGTCGCTCTCCTGGGCAAACCCGTAGCTCAGAGGTGAAGGCAAAGGTGTTGTTGACCGTTTGCTGTTCTGAACTGCAGGGTTCTGACCCTGTGTCGGGCGTGTCCCGATGGGAGCAACTCCTGATGAAGTCACGGGTGTTGTAGGTGCACGCTGTAAACGTGGTGGAGAGCCGCCAGGAGACGATGCGGAAGTCCGGCTAGACTGTGCTTGAGCACCTGCATTTTCAAATAAGCTAAATGATGCAGACTTCGACGATGGCGAAGACGCACTGTTTGTGCGTGAACGCGTCGGCGAAGCGACGGTAGACTGTCCAGCATGCTGACCTTGTTCAGTGGCAGGGGTTTGAACTGGAGTAGTATCAATGTTGCCATTCTGCTGATTCGCAAAAGGGTCAAAAGCGGACGAAGGAGACGGACCACGTGTACCACCAGCATTAGAACCTGGTGCAGAGGGGCCATTGGAGTGGATATTGGATCCTCGTGAGACAGGGTTCTCATCCAAATGGCCATCCTCAGATGCATGGCCATCGGGGCCTCCGGCATAAAGAGCACGGTGCTGGCGAGCAATAAGATCACGTCGCTCGTCCTCGGTCATGGCGCTAGGACTCATGACACGATCCTTTGCGTAGGTGGAAATTTCGGCCAACAATGCTAAAGGGCCTTTATAAGTTGGGTCTCTCCCAAGATTTGGAGTGTTCGAAGACATACTCCTATTATACTGCTGCTCCTGATGATAGTTACGCAGATCACGCTCCCTTTGAGCTGCCAACCTTCGCTTTGCCTGCATCATCTGTTCTGCCTCTGTTTGGCGCGGCTGAAAGCGCTGAGTGGCGTAAAAGTTCTGAAGATTCGCGGCAGACTGAGAACGCATTACGTCAAAATCCTGAACAGAGTAGTGACGAGTCGGTAAGGCGCTTCCCATGCGCGTTTCTGAACCTGCTGGATGATTAGTTTCGGTCCCAAAGGGGCTTGGAGAAATTATTTCCACAGATACTTACCATGTTCAGGGAAACCACGGGGACTCAAGACTGGCAAGGAATCACGGCGCTGAGGGGCAAACATTTTTCCACTCTTAACGAGATTATCGACAGCTCGATCAACCTCTATATCCCTCGTTAATACGTTGCAATATGAAGCCAGGGTGGTTTTGCTTGTAATGCACTTACCATCAATCTGGGCGCCAAAGGCAGCGGGGTCTTCGGGCTTCATTTGAGCTGTGTACCGTGCGGTCAGATCCGAAGGGTCCGAGGCGTGAGAACGTGGGAAATGCGTCTGAACAGGAGTCGTACCAGCCCGGCCTTCCCAGCTAGGGCGAGAGCTTTGCCAGGTTGACGCCTGGCTTTGGGTTTGGTTTTCGTAGTAAGACATGATTGAATCTGCAAGATCTGAAGCGAAAGGAGTTGTATCAACAAGACGGACTACGGTTGCTAGGGTAAAAGGAGGCCTAGATGGCTATTCTACACTGTAATCGAAAGAGGGGATGGGGGTGGGTCCTGTCTAAATGGTGGCGAAGTGGATTAGTTAGAGGCCAATAAATAGTGTGAAGGATTTTCTTGATTTTTGACTGGCCAATAGCATTGTGAGGAATCGAGGGATAAGGATGAACAGCGGAGATAGAAGCAGGGCTATTTTTTTCGGTACATAAAAAGTGCAGCTAAAATGGGGTACAACAACGTATGCAAGACAACGGCAACAGCTGAGGGAAAATTGACATACCACTAGCACAGCGGGTGAATAGTAGACAAAAAGGAGTTGTCCACTGGATTCCACTGAAGTATGTTGAAAAGGAGGAGCAGGAGGGAGAGAGAGGAGTAGAAGAGTGAGAAGGAGAAGAAAGAAGGAGTTATTGTGTCCAAGAAGCAAAGAGGGGGATATGAGAGGTTGGGTGTGGAAGTCCTCGGGTTGGGGGTTAGCCTTTTGGGGTTAAACTGGTGATGACGGGGTTGTGCGGGAAAAGGGAAAGGGCCCGTGTGCAGAAGCCAGCAAAGGAGGGAAAGAGAAGGGAGAGGGAGAAAAATGGAAGGAAAGGGAAGGGAAAATGTATATAAATATCCCTAGTATTTAGAAAGAGGATAAAATGCTGTTCAATGGAAAATTTAAGACCTCAGCGCCGACTCCACAAACGCCGAAAGAAGATATCCCGGCAACTACGACAGGCAACAGTCTGGACAGAAAGGGACCTCAAGTAAGGAGGCCTCTAGTTGAGCGATGTGCGGGATGGGGGGAAGATATCGCTCCACGCTTCCCAGTCTTCGTCCAGCGTTGGGGCCGCTGCAGTGCCAGTCTGTCCATTGGCTACCTGCGGAGTAAAGCATATGCTGTGACCGACCCTTACTCGCTGCTGGATTGGGCAGGTTCGGTGATGGTTCTTCACTTCCTCGCTTTTTGGGTGTAATGTGCATCATTCGGTAGTCACCCTTTTTTCTCAAGGCTCCACAGCTGCGAACGTGTCCTATCCACGACTTAGAACCCCCAAATAATTTCATAAGTTTTGCGAGGCCGAAAATCAATTGCACAAAGGGGTCTCTGGGTTGATTTTGCCATACCCTAATGGCCCCGAAAACCCAAACTAGTCTGCAGTTAAGACCCTTAATACTGCGGCGTACACAAGCCGACCACGAGGAACGTCTGTATGGAATGTTCTACAACAAATTACACGGGGAAACGTCGAAACGGATGGAGGGCAATGCCCTTTTCGGAGTATCCACCAGGACCACCACTTCGCGGCCCAAAATGGACGACCTTTGCGTCTTATTGCATTTGAGAGCCCCATTGGCATGGGCCTAATAATTTATATGCCATCCATACAGTACCTACTCTAGAGTAGAGTAGGGTAGAGTATGTACCACATACATGTAGTACATGTACTTATCGGCGGCAGACATGTGCCCCCCAGTGGAACACGCCGAACTTGCTGTAGGTACATATCATCTCTAGAGTACTTCCCAGGGCTTAAGCCTAGGTTAGGAACACAGTCTCTACATGCTGTGTTAAGCCGATAGGGCAGTGAGAAAAAGCAAAAACAGAAGATAAATTGCACTAGCAGCTTTAATGGTACATACTCAAAGTCTTCAGGTTTGGAATATCGTGAGAACCCTTTTTATGCTCCGGTTCCAAAACTGGTGGAAAAAGTACCATGGTAAAAATGATATTTTCGTACAAAGTCGTGTTGTATTTCCACCAATCTTTTCCGTACGAGGAAAATCCATCTTTACCTTTCGTTTTCGACGCCCTTTCCTAGAA
This sequence comes from Morchella sp. 2018-W26, assembly GCA_024713715.1. NCBI lineage: Eukaryota > Fungi > Ascomycota > Pezizomycetes > Pezizales > Morchellaceae > Morchella > Morchella sp. 2018-W26. Next base: position 652,079 of record JAMGYX010000016.1, read on the forward strand.
TAATAGGTAACCCCGTGATACACCCGTGCAACTGATTACGGCATCCAACACTTTGCGCCTCAATTACCAAGCCGAACCATAGGGAGATCAACGTCCGATTTCAACCGCCACCGGTACTGGCAAAGCAGGAATACCTACTGGGTGAAAAAAACGAAAAATGAAATTTAGGCCACAAAACCAGAGCCGCCGATCTCTTTTGTGGCTTTTGGAGTCCCAGTGACGCCATAGCTGGCATTCCTCCAACAGAGAAAAAGGGTGTGCGGAGAAAGCCTATGTTTACGCATCGTCACATCTCACACGGGCTCTCATCCGGCACGTTCGCCTTCAGGATCAGTCGATCTCTCGCCTTTCTCTGCCTTTACACCTTAGAAAATACTTCTTTCCGGGAGCGCCTAGCTCACTCATCCCCGTTTGCTGGTGCCCGGAACAGTACCTGGCAGTATCTCACTCGGGATATCGGGAAATACAGAATTCCCGTCGATTCCCTTGCAACCGAGACAACAAAATGTGCCTGCCTGTATTTGCGCTTGTCAGAGATATATGTAGATACGGGCCGGGATGTAGCTCCAGTAGCGTATTTATGGGAAATTTATCATAAAGAAGTCACACTGCAGACATCATCACCAACAGCACTCCTGGACAATTTCCGGTACTGTTTTTATCACACTCTGCATATCTGCCTGCTCCAAATAGAAAAAAAATTCGGATAGGAGTAGGCTTTCTTTCGGACCGCCTAGGTCACAGGATCGCCAACTTTGCTCACAGTACCTAGAGTACTGTCGCTCACTGGGTATTGACGGACACCGTGTTGACGGACAGGGCTTTTTTGGAAATAAACCGGACTTGGTTGTTTCTCTTTGGTGGGATCCGTCAACACGAAAAACTGGCAGGCAGGCAATGGAGGCTGAAAACCCTGAAACAGAAACAAGGCAACTGTTGGCTGCGTGCAAGACCAGAGTCTTCGACAGGCTTGGCATTAGGGCACCAAGACCGATAAATTTGACCCACTAGGAGTAACATTAGCTACTTCTTTATACTCGCATACATCCAAAACTACATTTTTCCATGGCATGTAATAGCGGTTGTGTTCAGAAACGCTCCGGGTAGAGGGCGTTTTTTTTTTTTTTTTGATGAGTATTGCATTCTAATGCAGGGATCTATAGTTACATGAGCATCCTGTAGAATACTGTAGAATACTGTATTTACATGTAGTACCTCAAATTCTTATTCCGTGCAATAAATACAAGTACATATAGTACCGAAATTGACTACCGTGATACTGTAAGGGTGCGGTATCCTATATCGATATGGTACTCTACTTACGATGCTGGTTTAAACCGGTATCCTTGACTCGATACCGTAACCCTACGGTTATATTTTACTCCCATTTTCGAGAGTGTATGTCAACGGATATAGAATACATGTAGATATTGTATGTAAGATGTAAGTATTTGGTAACTATAGCATTTGTTTTACTACGGTATTCCAATGGTATTTTCATGTAAAACACCAATCGCCTAACCCTAGTCTATATAATAAGAATGAAAACATAGAACGATGGGTATCTTCTCACCAATAACTAAATCAGCTTTTATAATAGTGCGATAGGTATGCAGAGATTACAAGATTTTTTTGAAAATATTTTTATTCCTAAAAGTTGTCAGGCCATTACTTTGTAAATCCTATAACAATAACAAAAACCTGAAGTTGATGCTGGTTGTATGTTTGGTAGGAAAGCAGCTAAACTACTAGTATAGCGAAAGCTTGCTATAACGGTACCTTCTATAAGGGTATTCTCTCTATAACGGTAGCACTTCCCGGTCCTTTTTTCCCGGCCTTCAGCACCAGTAGCACCTTTTATATAAGGATAACCTCTCTATAACAGTACCAAATTCGGGTCCTGAGCGTACCGTTATAGCAAGCTTTCGCTGTAGGTGGTAAAGCTAGGGTAAGGCGGCCAATTTGCGGAGAGATGCGGCGATGGTACCATATATTTTAGCAGCCTTATTGATACGGTATTGATATAGTAAGTATTTTATGGAATACGTACAAGTAGTTGCGGCGAGGATAAGTACTTACATGTACTTAGTATGTTTCCACCAAGTTTGTGTGAGGAAACGCTGTTGCAAGTACAGAAGTGATGGCAGAATTTAGAAACCTATTCTCGCGGCAAGTATGAAGTATTCTCTAGATTACAGTAATGTTGCAACATTGCAGCATTGTATGTAGTAATTATCACATCAAATTCAGAAATGAACTAGCATTTAAAGGAGTACAGCATTTTGTTAAATCCGATCCCATCCCCATTTTTGATACTGTATAATGGGCACCCTCCATAGGTTAAAATACATGTATACGTGTATTTAAATCACAGGCCTAGATGCACGTACATGTAGGTAAAAACGTTTACAAGTACATGTACTTGTATGTATGTGACCACAAGAGCTTACATGTACAGTTGTAGCAGAAGGTTCAATTACAATACAATCTCGCTATGGATATGGGTAAATTCGCATCCAAAGATACCCTTATAGGCCATTTATCAGAGGCGCTCTGTTCCTAAGATAATCCCTGTCCATACTAAAGTTGCATATCCTGATATCCTTACAAACAATACGTATATCATTATAACGAGATTGTGCTGCATGAATGTGGTAGCGAATAAGGGTTAGGGTTATTACTTAATAAGTCAATAACAAGATACTCTCTAGGCAAGGATAATGATGTTGAGGTGGCAACAAGTCTCAAGTATTGTTCTCCTGCAATTGCGGTCTTGAGGTCGAGACAAGGCGCCTGGGTTCTGGGCAAATGCTTACATAGCGGATTCCCCTCAATCCCCCACTTCATCAAATGGGAAACTATGTATATATCGAGCCATTGATCAAGAGTCAAACACCCTCTAGACGTTGGAGAAGGGAAAGATATAGCATAAGTAGACTTTTCTAAAGCCTTAAGCCCGGTACCGGGTTGGATATTAAATCAAGTTGTAACGAGTGATAAACTATGAGTGCCTCGATAACACTCGAGTGATTTCTTATGCTTGTAATTTTTCAGATGTAGGAAGGTCCTATTTAGCTATTGCCTAGCCTTCTACATCCTGATAAAAGAGCCCTATTAGCACGCAAAGCAATCCTACTCATAACAAACTTCCCCCTACCCTCGTTTAAAGCACAATTCTTCCGAGATTAATCTAACCCAGATCAAGAGCGACTATTTTTGAATAGTTTCGGCAACTCTTTCGCTGCCTCCGCAATTTTTGGAGAATAGTGTTTTCTCAGCAAAACAGTTTCCCAAATTGTGGCAGCGTATGGATTGCTAATCTCCGGTTCATCTATATCCATTTTATGTGTTCCGTCACCGACCCTATCCTCCGTCGAGAATAGACCATGGAGCCTCCGTTGATGCTTCCTCGCCATTTTGTTTAGCATTCCTAGTATTGCTAGTGCTGACCTTTCTGGCATGTTTAGACTAGATGTCATTAGACGCTTTGTAAACGCTGCGATACGTATCGGTGTATTTGACTTGTTCGCATTTTGCTGGAAGAAGATTGTGTTGAGAGCACGGATCAACATCTCGATCTCGGTGGATACGTTAATCCGTTTTGAAGGTGGGGTGGTATCGTTCGGATCGGGAAGACGTAAAGACTTTAGAGATAACTCGAGATCAGGGGACATTGAGAGAGGTAGTAAGGTAGCATAGAGATGTGTTGTGAAATATGTCAAGTCGATGTTCATTCCTTCCCCTGTGTGCGAGTAAGCAATCTTTACCTGATGGGATGTGTGACGGGTAGAAAGCATACCTTGGCCAGATAACAGGGTAAATGCCGTTATGACACAGAGGAGCGCTTCTCGACTGGCGTTGCGTTGGATAGGGCTTTCGGAGTCATTATCCTCTTCCCCGTCTTCCAATGCTGCTGCAATGAGTTCCTTCAAGGCCACGAGAAGATCTCCAAAAAAGTCCAAATTTATTAGGTGTGCGTATCTGCATATCTAGTTAGTTCTGGCAGCCTGGTATCATGGAGACCGGAAAATTCTCACTTTGCCAGTCCTTCTAACGTTGCGCCCATAAGTGCCGGTGGCCTCTCCTTCAAGATTCTAAAGTAAGTTCCAAATACCAACTTCAAAGTCTCAGACTGACGTTCTTCTCTCTCCTCGTGCGAAACTGTTGCGTCCGCTTCGTCCATCTCCTTTTCCGAAATTTTCCTCTCCTTCTCTGATTTCCTAGCCTTCTTAGTCCTGAACTGGCGGTCCTTCTTACGTTTTCTTGGGTTTTCGACTGCTTCTAGAGAGGCCTTCACGTCGAGCTCTGAGAGCAAACGCAGCGATAAGAAGGTGTTTAATACGGACTCATCAACTGCGAAACCCTTGGCCTTGAACATTTTTGCAAGTAACTGGACTGCCTCGAAAGAAGCTGCGCCATCGTCGTCATTACGGAAAAGATCCTCCAACGTAGTACGACACTTAATAAACACATCGTCCACAGTCTTAACACTAACCCTTTCAACAATGATCTTGAGAAGCTGGTTGCGAAAGTTGAAATGTGGGACTGTAGAAATAAGTCCGCAGGAGCAATTCACAGCAATCTTTCCGACAGCAACAACATTCTGTGAATGGTCGGTTCTGGAAGCTATTTTAGTTTAGTAACGAATTCCCGAGAAACTCCAAGGAAGTAGGGAGTTTATACCCCTAGACAGCTCCGCTAGCTTTTCGACATAAGCCTGATAGTTTGAGACCAGAGACTCCTCAAAACTTCTGAGCTTCTTCACCTCCTTCGTAACCTTTGCCTTCTGCTCCTCTTCCGTTAAGGACCTTATCCGATACCCAGGGATAATATCTTTGTATATAGCCAACTGTGTTCCTAATGCTAGCTTCTGTATCGTGACGTTTTTATCTTCCGACATTTCGCGCAGCCTCTTGAGCAGCCCAACCTAAACCACAGATTTTGTGAGTAAAGCCCCCAAGTAAAAGGTGCTCTTCCACTGTAGAACAACGTACATTCTCCTCCGGGTCCTCATTCAGAAGAATTGCAATATTTGAAAGCTCTTCTTTAGCGTCTACTACCCTCTGGCGCTCTGAAACTTTCGGGCGCACTTCCAATTCCTTCACCACTGGCTGAGGTTGGCCTTCTTCTTCAACTCCCGCCCACTCTTCTCCCTTATACTCCTCACTGTCATCTACCCTTTCCGGAAGAGTAGATTGAAGCACTACTCCGCTGAGGGTCTTGATCGGAAGCCTGGTGCTTTCCTTTTCGGCTTTGCGCTTCTTGAGCGCGCGCGGTCGGCGCTCGTAGTCCTGTTCAAGGTCCCATTGCGCCGCGGCGGCGAATTGGTGTGCAGTCTCAATGGACGAACCGGACGACTTCTTTTTGGGCATCGGGCGTAATTTGAAGGTGGTTTGCTAAATCCTGGTGTCGTGGTGGGTTGGATTACAGCTTTTTTTTTTCCCCTGCGGTTCCAGAGCCGCCATGCAGCCAGCCAGGTTGTCACGTGGTGGGCACCCGCTCTAAGAATATTTTGAATATTGACTCAGGGTTCAAAGGTACAGTATGCATATAACGAGTGGTTTTATACTTATATCACTTCAAGAAAAGATCTCGCTTTGCGTGTGATATATTCAAGACAGTATACATGTAGTTAATTACTTCTTATAAGGATAGAGGAGCCATCAGTGTACGGCCGGAGCTGCGATGCGCTAGTGGTTATATCATATATACAGTACCATATCCTATCCGCACTCTCTAGACATACATGGAGTAAAAGTTTTGATATATCAGGGTGGTGGTAAACTCTAATGAATGACTACTCTTACTGCAGCGCTGCTGATAGTGAGTAGCAGTAGCGCGCTGACGGGCGAAGCAAAGGTCACAGCTACTTGTACTTCTTTACCACCAGTCCGTACAAAAGATATCAGGCTTACTTGCGTTGAGAGTGTGGTTGCTACACAGAAGTGGCGTCGGGGACTTATTCTCGCGAAGTATTTGGAGACTTAGTCTGATATATATATGCCTTAGTTAAATACTTGCCGGGTTTTTTTTATTAGGTCCGACTTGCACAGATCGGTGGATATCCATCCCCAGTTCGTATACATGTATCTCCAGGTGGTGTAGCAAGTTCCAGCTCCCACTAAGACCCATGAAAACCACAGCCCATCCACAAAAATGATTATCACCCATGAAACAATGATTTCATTTTGGGTTTGCGCTCTGATTTAGACTCCTAGTCCTCTAATGATTCAGTAGACTCCGATGAATCGCCATTCACTAAAATGCGTCGTTGTGGTCTAGATAGGTTTTTAAAGTGTCCATTTTTTTTTGGGGGGGTGTGGTTGGGCTGTCGTCCCAGGACTTTTGAACAAGAACTACATGTATACGTAGACATGCAGCCTCAAACACCACATCGATCATGATTCATCTTCGGGTTGAAGCTGGGTCAACAGAGAGCACAATACCTGATCGAAAGTCTTATTTCAGTACCGATTGCATCAATTGTACGCTACTAGGTTGATTTATCAGGATTAGAAAACGTACATGTATACGTACTATACTACAAAGGACTGAGAAGGCCGGGCTCTTCGCTACAGTACAAAACAACAGGACGACGTACAACATCACGGGGTTATTCAATTGAGTAGGAACCTTTATATTAGAGGGGAGATAGTAGCATAATATAATACTTCAGTACCACTGCAGCCCTCGTACCTGACTCGTCACCCCCTTTTTTTCACGATGCACCTACATGTACCTAACTAATCATCGGCGCAAACATCTCACCAACAAGTAATCACGAGTTGCACCTTCTGCCATTTGGCCACTCGGGGTTTCCAAGGTTCCTTAAAGCACCATAAATCTCCGGGGATATATGGGCGCTTTGACCCCCTCCGATATTTATATGACAGGCTCATACCTGGGTTTTCTAGGGTACTGTCATAAGTACATGTACATGTATGTATGTACATATATGTATTAGGGAGGCTGTGGCTCCTTGTGGTGTTTCCTATCGTCGAGAGCATTGGTAGCCTTTTAGACGCCACGCCATCACTCCACATATATCAGTATCTTCATTATAGGCAGCTTTTAATAGCTACTATCCTGGAACGTACGATATTACTTATACATACATGTAGTTTTACATGTCATTTGTCATAATCACGGAATATCACTCGTAGCACTATTTATTCAGAAACGGGTTTGCGCGGAACGTTGCTCTCCAACTACCATGGAAGCTGAGATCTTTAATGGCGGAATGTGGTTGGTTGTTTATATCTATACGCCAATATTATTCTACCCAATTAGTAAAGTTTCGCCGAGTGTTCGAGTTTCGTTCTCTAAGCAACGCCGTGCAGGATACTAGATACACTGCATACTGCATATTCCCTTTTATCGAATCCGGGGTATCCGCGAGTGTTTCTGTTAAAAACAAATCCCGGGGCACATGCACATGTATCGTGGACGTCATATTGCACTAGGTAGATTCCGAGCTTTTGGGTCTGGAGGTAAGGTTGCTGGCGTAAGTGATGGGAGTGTGGTGTAGATCACTCGCCGCAACGAAGGCGCCACCCGGGCGCTAAGACATTTAGCGAGCTGACAACCATTTGGATCTGTAACATACATACATACATGTATGTACTTACATGTAGGGTTTGGAGATGAGGTACAGAGAAAATAAGAATATATATGTAGAAAACTTCGGCTTCAAGGTAGGCTTCAAGGATGATATCACAGAGTAATTATTTACAACTTCTTCTCCCTCTTCTTGATTTTTTTGAAATTCGTCAGTCATCAATACATGTATTCAGATACCTGTTCGTTAATTAATTTGTAGTGTTGAAAACACCAGGAAACCATTTCCTGGGCCAACAAACCCTCAACCTGATGTAGAGCCTTTCTCGTCCTTCCAAGTTCTTCGTTGGCGCCCTTCTAAGTCTGCATTATTCAAAGGCATGTAACCGTCCCCGGTCTTCCATAATGACATTGCATAGTGCCGTACCATCACAGCAAAGAACATTTGCACTAGCATAGAGGTGAAGAGCCCGATCCATCCAACCATAATTGAAATTTGCATCATTTCCGAACAGCCCCACGCTTCCGATTTAGGGGCCGGGGGCTCAATCCCGGCCCCATCAACTCCTGCAGCTTCAATAATATCGCTAATATGGTTGAAAGTCGTTGTGTGGAAAGTTCCATGGGGTAATGTAAAGGAAAGTAGCCCCGAGCTAGGCGATTCTACATCGCAGAGGTGATCACGGAAAGTTGAAAATATAAAGAGTAAGACAAAACGCGAAGATGCTGAGACAATGGTGTCTAGAATAAAAAAATTTGCGAACACCGATAGCGTATAGGCATGTTGCTGTAAAGGTCAGTGGGGTGGTTGGGGAGGAAGGGGGCGCATGTATGCTCACTTTTATGGAGCCATATATACCCATTGCACTAATAAATGCAGCAAAATATGTATACAATGCGAGGCTATCCGAACTTCGATAGGTGGTATCGCGAGATAATTTGTGAAAAAGGCAAGCTGAAAGTCCATTTGAAACCAACGCTAAGATACTGATAGCAATAGTAAACCCGCTGCAAAATTATTAGTATATTGGCCATTTTTTATTGGGGCAAGGGTAGGAGAGAGCTGTCGGATGCACGTACCGAAGGTGTTTCAACGCCATCCTGGTCAGATTGCGATTGAATAAACGGCCGTCAAATAAATTCTCCGGTTTTGAAAACGAAATATAATGCTCCTCTCAAATTCGATCCCGTAATAAAGAAAAATCAAAAACAGTGTCGTATATACTCAAATCCTACTACCCAAGAAAAAAAAAGAGGAAAAAAAGAAAAAAAAAGAAAGCTGAATCCAGTCTAATGAGGACTAGCTTCGATGATGTCGATATGCTCGCTGTGCCCGCGATGCTCGTCGTGTCCGTGATGGTGGTGGTGGTGGTGGTGGTGGTGACCGTGGCTGCTATCAGGCTCTGCTTCGACAACGTCTAATTCCTCGGCGCTGTAGTCTGAATGGTCCGAATGGTCCGACGGTTGCCTTGCCGCAGTTTCCTGTAGGTGCATTCCATCAGCCGATTCATATATAAATGTGGAATATACCCGGAATATATAAAGAAAAAAGTATAGGATATCTGTGCAGAACTTACAGTGGTTAAGCCAACTACCCTTCCACGGGGAGCCTTTTCAATGTCTTCGTCACTACTACCACTAACAGAAGTGCTCGTGTAGTCAGAAGAATCCGACGGTGATTTAGTCCGCCGACCACCAAGAAAAAAGCTCGGTTTATAACAGTAGAAGCAGGTACAAATGACGACAGCACAGAGTATTATAGTAGCAAAGAAGATAGCGAGGAAGAGAGAAGTTTGAGCTTTTGTCATCCCCATCCTGAGAGTGCGGCGGCGGACTGTGTGGTTATTATGATGTAGCGATTTTTAGCCTGGCTCAGATTGACGTATTCCGAATGATCCGATCAAGCATTTCTCAGCAGCAACAACGCTGCAGTTTCACTTTCGGTAATCGCAAGGTCGGAAACGATTGGTCCGCGGGGGGGAGCGCCAGGATCCTGCGACCAATAAAATCTGGCCGGCAACGGTTTGGAGGTACAGAGTTCTTGAGGAATCGACTGTTTATGAGTGCAGTTGACAGCAATGGAGATTTGTAATCGGCCACTAGTAAGTTCAAGGCTGGGTGATGGGTGGATCTGTAACCGTAGAATTCTTACTGAAGAATCTGAAGACGAGCAATCTAAGTAAGCCAGAGAGAGGGGGTCTAAGAATCTCAAGGAACAGCGGGCACGAAGAGTTTTGTATGATCGGACACGTCGACCTCCGCTCATCCTTCGAAGAAAATAAGAGGCGGAGGTTCAGGGTTTAGTTCTCGGCCGCCGTAGGTACAGCTCTCATTGGGTGTAAGCGCCTCTGTCTGCGAAATCCCGTGGCCGGCCAACCTCCCTTCGACGATATGTGATAAGTTAAGTTTGTGTAGACGGTAGGCCTACGAGTCATGTTACACAACCTGCACAACCCATGTCGTAGGGTCCATGCTAGGGGGGTACTTACAGTGAAAGGGTCACTAAGAGGCCTCTCTACTTAAAAATATTCTAACCTTTAAACCTATCCTAAATTTACCCGTCTGGGTAAATTTGACTGTTTCCTTCGTTCCTGTTTCCAAAACCCATCGGATTTCACCCCTCATCTTACCACGGCAGTTTCAGCCCCACGCTCTTCCAAGATGGCCTTCCTCCTGTCAACGGGAGTGCATTTCTCTGCTTCCGAGATTCTAAAATATCATAGGAGACTGCCTAAAACCACTCAACTGTTCCCTCTCCGGTAGTGTTCTTTATTAGAATAATTAGGGTATAATCCTTCTGGAACCAACCATAAGCAGATGGAAGGTTCTGTCAAGACCCAATCCATGTGTTTCTGAATCGTAAGGAAACGCTGCATCAACAACCAGGAATTTTTTTCTTTTTAAGTGAAGTTGGTCCCCAGGTCACTTGATGTAAGAGAGAACTCTGCAAACGGTAGTCGGGAGGTAATGGATAGTGTAGAACTGATCCCGCCCTGGTGGCCATCAACGGAACTCTAACCTGTAAGCATCAGTGAGATTTGTGCTGAACCTAGCTGAGAATCAGCTGGTTAAGTGTAGAGGTGTATATTATGCATTAATCGGCCGCATGAGAGTCGAAAACTCCCAAAGCAATTTAGTTGTACCCTTGGATCTGGTTTGCCGTCTGTAATAATTGAATCTATTTCGGAATGCACACTTCTCCACTTTTTGCTCTTTCTGCATGGCCTTGCGTTCGATAGTCATTTGTTTTCGGAGTGTGCCTGACTGCAGGCCGGGGTGCAGCGATGCTCGGGAAAGTTGTCAACCTCAACCTTTAACCCTCCAGGGCCAGATACATGTACCTCTGGCCAGTGTCCGGGGATACGGAATCTTTCCTTGTACCTATTCGTATTTTGGTTTGTGTCTTCTCTTGGCTCCATCCATCCTCTGATTCTAAATATTACATTGGCTATCTTTTTTTTCCCCTTCCCTCTTGTGTACATGTGTAGTCTATTTTGGTTGGGTGTGACGTAAATGGTCAAGTTGAGAGGACTTTTATATCCCTAGGTATTTGGTGAATCTATGTCCAACATCTTATAGTGAGCAGAAGAGGGTGGTTTATATTATGACCTAGGCACCCTGGTGAAAAAGGTGGGGATAAGAAAAGGGGGGATAAATCAAGTTCGAAAATAATTACATGTAATCCCAAGGAAAAAGAAAAGGGACAAGTCGCAGGAACAGCAGGGTCAGGAACAGGAACACCGCAGAGGCTGTCAGACATCGATTTGCCAGCTACGTGTAGATACCTGATCCGAATACTTACTCACAAAGATGAGCACGGGGAAATAGAGGAAATACATGTATGTAACATAATAATATTAAGTTGAACAATTACATGCATTCCAGCACAGACAGCTCTCTGCTGCCTTTGCCTGAGGTTCTCTGCTGTCGGTGCATTCAAGCATTCAAGCAACTTCGCGCTCTCCTCTAACAACATCTACTCACACACGCCCTCTTTTCACTTTCGCTTTCCCACACCGTTCTCTAGGTCGGCCTTACTTACATTCACTCTCAAACAAACCCTCCCCGTCTCTTACGGTTAGCCTGCAATCCGTTGCTCACCACACCCGCACTACCCTTTTGTCCCTCTTCTCCCTCTCTTGCGCCCTATATCCTTCCACCCTCTCCTCTGCTCCCTCCTATTGTCATCCCTCTCTTTCTTTGCCCCCTGCCTCTACTTCCATTACACTTCTCCTATTACGGTACCCCGTTTTAGCTACGTCAACTGTCTTTTTGAAGCTCTGAAATTTGTAGTCCCTTTCCGTTTCTACTGGTTTCTGGGTGCCCCTCTCTCCCATCTCAATACACCTACACATCTGCCCCTCCTCGGCATTGATATAAAATATCTCGCAAAATCCTAGATTTTCGGTCCCTCTTCGCTGGCCGAATTTTCCAACTTCACTTTTGCATCTTACGGAAGCTGGGTGTGGGACTCTTGCTCCGTGATACCGTATTCGACCGTTCCTACGCCACCGTCCAGTTATCACTGCTGGCCTTAATACAATTCTTGAAGGGCCTATTGACTCTCTGTCCTCACGGCAGTTCTCATACTAAGCCCTTGCAACCCAAAGCACTCCACCTCCTTGAAGTTTTATGACGTTGAACGTTGGAACGGGTGCTCCCCCGTCTCTTCACCAGCAACAGACACATTCTTCTCAGATTCTTGAACCAAACAGTCGGTATACAGTTGGTTCACCCAAATCTTCAACCGTCAAGCCTGCTACTTCGTCCGCTCCAACATTTGCCCCACAACAATTTCTCCCTCTGCTATCACCACATCAAGAACTCACAATACAGCCTCGTAGCTTCTTGACAGAACAATCCCAACAGACTAGAGTTGGTTCTCAATCTCGCAAAGTTTACTCTCCCGCTCGACGACGGCATAATTCAAAGTCACCGGAGCGAAATCGAGGAACTGGGGGACAAGGGAATGGGCGAAGGAGTTACCCCAACCAAACAGCTGGTTCAAAACATAGCACACCGGCCATGCAAGGAAGGAGGAATGAAGGAGGACAGTCGATAGCAATACAGAGGCCTTCACTAAAGTACAACCGATCAAACTCGTCGGTTCAATCCAGCTCACTGCCATCAACCCCCAATCATAATCCTCGCCAATCAAACGGACTTTCTCGAAGTCCTTCGCCATCATGCGCTCTTGATTCACCAAGATCAGCATTATCAGAACCCGTCACAGTATCCCCGTATAGGCCGCCAGTTGGCGGATGTATATACGAGACTGCACTGGTCAACGCACGTAGGCGGATGCCTTATTCTCTTGGCAATGACAAGATCGCCCCCGAGAAGCCAAAGCTAGAAAAGCTGACTCCTGAGCAGGAGGCCAAGCTAACAAAGGATATGATAGAACTGTTTGAAAAACTGAAACCCAGTAGTGAGAGCAATGAGAAGCGGAGGCGATTTTTGGTCAAGCTTGAAAACCTGTTGAATGATGAGTGGCCAGGCCATGACATAAAAGTGCATGCATTTGGCTCAACGGAAAACCATCTCTGCATGAGTGATTCTGACGGTACTAGACACATATTTATACGTCTTTTGTAAGAAATATCTTGCTGACATCATACAGTGGATGTGTGTATAACAACAAAGTGGAAAGAATTCAACCATGTCTGTAGGCTGGCAAGAACACTTGCTAAACGTTTGTACTCATATGATCGGGACTAGTATTATTGTGTCTAACGGTCCTGGTAGATGGCATGGAAAGAGTTGTTTGTGTCCCTGGAGCAAAAGTTCCTATCGTAAAGGTATGGGATCCAGAATACCAAGTTGCCTGCGACATGAACATCAACAACACACTTGCTTTGGACAACACTAAGATGATCAAAACCTATGTTGAAATTGATGATCGGGTTCGTCCTCTGGCAATGATCATCAAATATTGGACAAAACAGAGTTCATTGAACGATGCTGGTAAGCAGATTTTTGGATTCAATGTCGACCTCAGAAATTAACATGAAGTATTAGCTGGTGGTGGAACATTAAGTTCATACACATGGATTTGTATGATATTGAACTTTCTTCAGACTAGAGATCCGCCTATTCTCCCTTCATTACATCAAAGGCCTCACAAGAAAAGGCCGCCTATAAGCGGGGTCGACATATCCTTTGATGATGATATCGAGGCGTTAAGAGGGTTTGGAATGAACAATAAGGAAACCCTTGGCGAGTTGTTGTTTGCTTTTTTCAAGAAATATGGGTATGACATGGACTATGATACCAGTGTGATATCAGTAAGGCATGGGAAACTTTTGACAAAGGAGGAGAAAGAATGGCAATTCAAGCAAAATAATCGACTTTGCGTTGAGGAACCATTCAATACATCTCGGAATCTTGGGAACACTGCAGACGACTACTCGTGGAGGGGTTTACACAAAGAATTTAGAAAAGTCTATGAGATTTTAGCAGATAAAGCTGATTTAGATGCCTGCTTGGAACTTTATGTACCACCCGAGGAACCGCAGACATCTGCCCCGCCACCCCAAGCCCAACATCGTCCTGTATTTATCACTAAAGGTAACTCGAGTCATACGAAGCGGCGTGACTTTAATGGAAATGTGAGGGGACGGGGACCACAATGGCACAACAGTAACGGTCACAACAATCACAACAGCCACAACAACCACAACCATAACAACCACAATCATAACAGTCATGGGAACCATAATAACAGGCCGAATCAGAACAAAAGAGCCTCAAATGGTGCTTATGGAGCCCAATTATCTCAACAGTATCTCCAACAAGAAACCTTTGGATACATTCCCTCACCACAAGACCAAATCCTTGCTTTACAAGCCCAATTTCATCAAGCGCACATACGCGCACAGGCTCTTGCTCAAGTACAGGCTGTTCAACAAGCCCAAGTCCATGCCCAGACGTACGGCCAACAATCTCAGTCATCTGCAACTTCCATTAATTCATTAGGGTCTGCTCAAAATCACCAAGATGTTCTTGCCTTGCACCCAACACTGGCAACTTATGCGTATTTTGCACAACTTTATGGAATGAATCTTTATTATCCAAATCCTTTACATTCTGAGGTTTCATCGACGCCAGCATCCCCGCATATCGCCAATGATACTAGGAGCGGGTATGGCCGGGGGAGGCGTCAAAATGGGTATAACATGGGCCCAAGGTCACAGTCACAACCGCCTCCTGAAATGTACCCAACACCAGGTTATGGAAATGGAACATCTGCAGCCGGGGCGCCTGGCTCGGAAGATGAAGATTTTGCCGATCACTCTTCAAACGGGAATCCTGTAACACCCCCGGCAGAGGAGCAGGATGAGTATGTGGGTTACTATGCCATTGGTGGTTCATTGCAACATGTACCTGCTGTTGTTGATTCAGTTGAGGAAGAGGAGGAACCTTTTCTAGAACAAAAAAGCTTAGTAGACCGACAAAAGCGTTTGTCGCAGGAGAAACTACCAACGCCACTATTAGGGACGTCACGAGATGCATCAGGTGCTCTTGGTTTGGAAAATGTCCCTGCTCCTCGTGATCATCTCAACGACCATTGTGGTCCTGTCATCGTCAATGGGTCAATTCCCGTTCAATCATCGACTTCTACAGATACCCCCCTTTCAAGTCTCTCACCCCCATCGGAGACCCTTTACTCCTACGATGGGACACCTCTAAGTATAAATCATCATGGATCAGATGGGACATTGGATCCAACAGCTGTGGGACCGAAGCAAGTCTCTGGACACACTCAATTATATGCTCAGAAGCTATTGGAGGTGCATACACAAGCTGCTGGAAATCGCCCTGAGCATAACCTGACAGCTTCTAATATGGCCCAACAGCATACCGATACCCCTACATCCGATTCCGGTATTGTATTATCGTCAAAAGCGGAATCCCAGCCTTTGCTATCAACATCAGATGATGAAGTCGTGGAGTCTATCAGCTCCACAAGGTTGTCTCCCAATCTTCGACAGCGTGCAGCTACCCAACAGTTGCTTTGGAGCAACACTAGAGTCCCGGTAATCGATACCTTGAAACCCAAGGGTCCTGGTTTGCCCCAAGAGGAACTTGATGCACCACCTACACCTCTGCCAGATACTTTGGTGCCTGCATCTATATCTAAAAAGGACGATAAGAATGACGTTCCTACAAAACAGCAATATAAAAATTGCCGAAATCGTAAACCGATCCGACCCAATAATAATAGTTCGGAAAAACCCCCCCCAACTCCTGCCGAAAAATCGACTTCAAGGGGCGGGGTTGGTTCGAAACAGAGGAATGGGACGGTAAGTAATAATAAAGCTAATGCCGGCCCCAAGTCTGGCGCAAAGAATGGGTCATGGGAAAAGATAGGAAGTACCGGGAAGGGAAGGAAAACAGTGGTTCAAAAAACGGTGGATCCTGTGTCATTGAACGAAGTCGAACGAAAGGGCGGCTGAGCCGGTACTATTTCAACTGCCCTTATTTCCTTTCGGGGTCAGGGCGTGTATAACGAACTTGTGAATACTTACGACAAAAGAAGGGATGAATTTGGCGCAGGAGAGGGGATAGGCCATTTTTGTTTTTGTTTTTAGTTTTTTTCTTTTTTTTCTTTTTTTCTTTTTTTCTCCCTCTTTTTTTGACCTTGTGATCAATTTTCTCCTTTCTCCTTTTCTTTTATCTTTCTATACCTGGGATTCACGGTGGCGGGGTTTTTTCAGAATGCTTGTGTTTTCCTTCTTTTTATTTCATTCTAAAACCACTAGTGTTTGTGTGTCTATGTGTGTGTTTTCTTGGTGCAACTTTCTTTCCTCTTTACTCATTAATATGGAAGTGGAGCGACTCACGGCAAAACGGCATTTTCCCTTTCCCCCTTTTTATTATTTGCACCCTTTTCAATTAGATTTATCATCTTTCTGTTATAGGCGTCATCTTATCGTTTTGTGTCCCTATATGTACCCTTTCCGCGTGGCTTTACAAGAACAAAATCTACGGGAGAGGGTAAATGGAATTATATGGGGAGCAAAGTTTTGCTATTATACCAATAAACATGAAGGCGGACATGCAAGCATCTAACCATTCTAAACGGATTGGATGATGCAGGATTGCTGGCGGAAAAATTGCTTAATTTCTGGCAGGGTTTTCTCTCCATTATTTTTCCATACCATCACCCGCCTGTTAACTTTTCTTTGTCAAATACTTTCTCTCTAATGTGGAGCTACAGGTGTGAATGGGGGATTGGATGATATCCCTATCATGTTTCCCAAGCCTGAGTACTATACAAATTTTTCTTAATTTACTTTGCTTTACTTTTCCTTTTTGTTTTTGATTAGCGCAAGGGAAGGTGTTTCTACAGTGGAGTAGAAATGGAGAAACGAAGTTGCTGGTTACGGCTTGTGTAGGGGATCATTGCTTATAGGTGTCTTTTTTTTATTCCTGGTTCTTGGTGGTATTTCCTTTTCTTTTGTGTGGTCATTGCGGGTAAGGTTCGGTTTGATCTACGCGGGTTTGGGATGTAGAGGTGGATTTAAAGCTTGTTATCATCTTTTGCGGTTCTATTTTCGGTTTTTTCTCCTTCCTCCTCCTCCTCTTCGTTTCCCCCTTTCGATTACCTTTTATATCTCCCTTCATCACCCTTAAAAATAGCTTTATTTATACTAGCTATGTCACTTTGGATATGGTAATCGGCCATGGGTCTATCGTTTTTCTTCTATATATACTCTTTGTCCGTATTCCCGTACTTTTATACCGATGCTATGGCTTACAAAGAGCTCGAGGTGGAGGGTTGTTTTTCTGTTTGGTTTACTTTCCTAGCTTTAAAATGGTAGCCTTTTGTTCTATGGTACCATGGTTATCTTCGTTGCTATTTTCCCTTAAATGTAATGTAAATGTACATGTATTATCGTTGGTGGTGTTGGTTAGCATAGTGTCTACTTTCCTTTCCTGCTCAATTTTGTTTGCTTGGTTTACCCTCGTGTTGGGGGTGGTTTGGCTAGGTGGTATAGATGGGTGAATGTATATTTGGGTGAATGAGCCTTTGCCTTGATCGCTTTACGCGGTTTGGCGTGTATGTGACTCTTACTATGTTCGTGTGTACATGTAGGTACCGGAAAGTGATGCAGCGACTCGATTTACCACTCACGATTTCCACCACATGCGACCCAATTGTAACCCTAATGAAGCAACAATATTTCAAATAAAAGAAATCAAGGTGGTTGCGAATATACTAAGGCCTCACCTGATAGTGTTTTAGGGACCCCTGGGTACAATGAATGTAGGTATGTACGTACGTGACGCGGCTGGACGCATGTAAGCTAGCCCCCGTATGTGCATGTATACATACATGGCATACTTGTATATAAAAAAAAAGATTCTATACATTCGTAAGGTTCTGCATCCCCAAAGACAAGATAAAATTTGTTCTCTACCATAATTACATGTATCTTTCCTTATTGGAAATTTCAAAATAATGGCTTTCTAATTGTGTATTCTGGGAATTTCGTGTGTATGATTATACGGCCACATGATATATCAGTCACAATTGTAAGGGCTGGTGGCTACAGATTTGGAATCCTAAGATTATAATTACTTCTTATGCTAAAGAAGTCTATGAATAAGACTATAGCGCTAATAGATATATTATATATAAAATGCACAATTTGTCAAAGTTCATCTCCCATTTTTCCATAGCCTACGGGCTGCATGCATCATCTCCTATAACCGACCTCTCCGAGTGATAATTTATGATTAGAGATAAGTTCTAGTATCTTTCGTCTCGAAGTACTGCGTAAAACGCATTTTATTCATCAATAAAAACTCGGGATCGATAAAACGATCGGGCGATAAAGCCTGGAAGTTTCTATTTAAACTGGGGGCCCCAGTTTAAAATTGTGAGTTAAGTCTTGGAGTACATTACACGAATCTTTTATTCTTCCCACAAGCGACTTATCGACCGTTTTTCGAGTCATGCATGCCATAGGTTACTGTGGTGCCCCTTGGAATCTCAAATTATTAGGACCACTGCTATAGTATGTTTGAGGGTAAAACTAAGCGTATTTGTCTGTTGAGCATTCGATAACCTTTTGTGAGCTGGGGATATTTATAGCCTTAATTAATGCCAGGATAAATAGTAACGGCGTTTGATATAGGATAGATACTAGATACGGTTAGTTTTATGACTGAACGTCTAGCTAAGGGACACCGCTATGACCTGTGGAGGTGACTTAGTGTTGATGAGTATGAGTGGTATGACTTTTTGTGGTTGGAAACTCTAAGGAAACACCGCATGATATATATTGGTGCTTCATTATTCAAAAAATGGAATAACCACCTAAGATTCCGCCGCTCCTGATGCATCGATCTCCTCTTTCGTTTGGTGCTAGTTTTTTTTTTTTTTTTTTTTTTAATCAAGCTAGTTTATTTCTGGGTTAAAACTAATTGCGTGCAGTCTAGGACTATGGCATAAAAACCCTTCCCCTATCAAAAACAAAACAAACATCCCCAAAAAAAACCAAAGAAAAAAAAAAACACAAAAACAAAATAAACATAAACCCATAAGTGGTATAGACGAAAACAAAAACACTAAAACGTACATGGGGGGAGGTGAGGATATAACAAGTACGTTATGTATATCTTCATTTCCCCTCCCCTGGTAAAAATAATCAAGTGCCTGATAACAGGGCTTTAGAAAAGCGATGACTGTAGATGGTGGAGTTCGGGTGTAGAGTAAGGGTTGACGTATTTAGGCCGTTTTATCACGGCGTACCACGGATTGATATGGCAGAAGGAATATTAGGGAACGGGTTACGGGTTTGGATTTCTTTCTATGGGTTTCTGTCATACGGGTTATGAGTCATGAGGTTGCAGGGATGTGGACTAGTATATATTGATGGTTACGGGTCTCTCCTTTGTTCTTTTCCTTTCTCTTTCTTCTCTACTTCGTCTTTCTGTTACCAACCCTACTATCAAGGGTTTCTCGTCTCGTTTGTCTTTATTCTTGTTTGTCTCTAGGAAATATACGATCGTCTATATACTTCGCTTCGCTTGGCATATTGTCAAGAACCACGTGACCTTACCCCGCTTTGCCATAGTCCCCGTCTCGCCATAGTCGTCGCTTTACCATAGTCCTCGCTTCGCCATAGTCCTCGCTTAACCATAGTCTTCGCCCCGCCATAGTCCCCGTCCTTCCTCGTATATGTACGAAGAAGTTGAGAACATAATCTACTGTTGTCTCTACGTTTACGCCCACGCTCGCCACTCTCTGTAGTACTACATCCCCGATCTACTACTCCTGCGAGAGTCATCTCGTCTCTCGCCGGTTGTGAACCCAGCCTTCTGTTACTCGCTTCGCTCCGTAGCGTTTCCATGGGGTGAAGATACTTGCGGTGAGAAGTCTGCGGGAGGGGGTGGTGGTGTAAAACATCGTTAGTCTTGAGAAAGCGGCGCTTGTAGGCGGGTTAAAAGCGCGGTGGGGACCATTGCAGTTAGCGACTTGGTGGGGACTTCGCAGCATTCTCCATAGCCATTTTGCACCCCAGAAGGACAGAGCGTCGGTGGTCGTTGGTCGTGTTCGATGCAGATTCATGGCGTCTTGTATTCTGCAGAGTTGGGTGGGGTGGCCGAACTGGCAGCAGTTACGGCATTGGGTTTTCATCAACAAGACTTCATTTGTCTCCTAAGGTCTCCTGCATCAGCAAACTACTACTTGTGTATGCAGTCTCCCAACAGTCTCCCGGGTCTCCTGAGAGTCTCCTGAGGCTCCTGGATATTTTTTGAGTCTCCTGAGGCTCAGGAGACCTCAGGAGACAAATGAAGTCTTGCTGATGTGAGCCTCAGGAGATTCAAAAAATTTCCAGGAGTCTCAGGAGACTCTCAGGAGACCCGGGAGACTGTTGGGAGACTGCATACACAAGTAGTAGTTTGCTGATGTTAGAGGTGGCTGGGATCATGGTAGAGCAGCGGCGGGGGCGCGAGAAAAGGCGAACGGTTGAGCTGAACTTTGGTGCGTCATCGGCTGAGACCGTGATGCATCAGCAAGACTTCATTTGTCTCCTGATGTCTCCTGAGCCTCAGGAGACTCAAAAAATATCCAGGAGCCTCAGGAGACTCTCAGGAGACCCGGGAGACTGTTGGGAGACTATATACACAAGTAGTAGTTTACTGATGATGACGACCGAGGATGTGGCTTTGGCGTTGCGCGTGGTGTCGTTGGGGTTCAGGAATCTAACTGCGGAGGGGGAGACGCCGGTAGCAAGGGTGTGCATTCTGGGAAGGAAGCATCGAGGGACTCTTTGTCTTGAAAGGCGAAGAGGGGAATGCCGTGAATGGCAATATCGACGTCGGTGGGGGCGGGGCAGAAAGTAGTAAGGGGGTTGTCTGGGGACTTAATAGCGGCATTGATTAAGCCAGTAAAAGCCTCAAAGTAGGGGGTGTAGGTGGTGGTGGGGACTGTGGGGGGGGGTCAGGATTGATACTGTGCCGCGTTGGTTGATGGAAATTGAGAGGGAGGTGGGCAGGACTGGTTGTTCTTGCAGAACTGGCCAGAGATAACTTGAGAGGGTGACAGTAAGCTTTTGATGGGGAGGGTGGAGCGGGTTGTTGGGTTTTGAGGGTGGGGGTGGGGGGGGGTTCTTTTGATGACAGGGCGGAGGGAGGGACAGCTTTGGCCAAATCCTCCGCGGAGGGGAGGGAGTCGACTTTTGCCTGGAGGCTGTCCAGTTTTCTGGTGACGGGAAGGAACATCAGCAAACTACTACTTGTGTCTGGAGTCTCCCAACTGTCTCCTGGGTCTCCTGAGAGTCTCCTGAGACTCCTGGATATTTTTGGAGTCTCCTGAGGCTCAGGAGACATCAGGAGACAAATGAAGTCTTGCTGATGAAGTTGTAGTTCAGCGTGATGCGGATTGTCTTGCGGCGAACTTTGATCTCGGGCACTGATGTCACTCTAGGGATCTTTGTCTTTGCGTTATCTTATCGCGTCTTTATAATATTCTGTCGTGGGGACAGCGTTAGTATTAAGCGTGTCCATAATTTATCTAGATAGTTGTAGGCTTTAGTAGCGTCAGCAAACTACTTCTTTGTGTATGCAGTCTCACTCTCTAAGATTACTGAGAGTCTCGCGAGGCTCTTGGATATTTTAGTCTCACGAGGCTCAGGAGCATCGAGACAAATGAAGTCTTGCTGATCTTGGTCTTGCGGACCGTATCTTGCATCAGTAGAGGTTATAAGCTGGCGAACTTCGTTAATAAACGTCATCTGAGACAACGTATTCGAGATCTTGTACCGTCGGCGCGAGGAGGTTTTCAGGGAGGTCGAAAGTTGGGCGACTTGGGAGATCATGCTAGCTAGAAGGGTAACGGTGAGTTTGTGTGCGTCGTTTGAGTTGGACTGGAGGAGCATTCTCTCAGTCTCTGCTCCGATAGCGGAGTGGTCGGTTACATGAGAAATAACTCTGCGATCGATGAGGGGGAGGTGGAGGTCTGCTATAGCCTCCTGTAGGGGGGGGCTATTGAAGTGTGACATTTTGAGGTTGAAGTTATAAAGAGTTTTGGTGGGGTGGTGATAGTTGCCACGCCAAGCTTGGTGGTTGATTTCAAAAATCAGGGAGGAAGAGGGGAAGAAGGCTGTTCGTTTGGTGCTAGTAACTACATACATGTATATATCTGCATGTAGTACGTCTAATAGTGTAGCCCCCCCCCCAGGTTTTAACCAGGAGTCACTCCTAGGCCCTAACGGTTGCAGTATTTTATCTAATGTATATATGCGCCCAGTCCCGGGTAGAAGGGGACTAGAATTATAGAACATAATTATATAAGCATCGACCCAACTCTATATAGATATAAATTAAAGTGATCTTTACATACTAATTTGGCCTCCCCACAACTTTAGTCCATACCTCCCAAAAAATACGCCAATTCACGTGAATGGAAGCTCACGCGCGCATGTATGAGCCTAATATCAGATTAATGAACCGGACCTCCACGGGACTCGCGGTTTAGATATATATATACTCTCCACATAATTACGTGAATGGACATTAATTACGTCGAGATATTAACCAGGACTCCAGGTCTAAGTAGGCATTTGAAGGTTTACAGCCACATCCCCACCAGATACCGGTCACACAAGACGTCGAAGTTGCCTTTTCAAGCCAGAGTGAGGGGAGATTAATGAGGAGGCGTATTCAAGACAAACAACCTAATATGGGAATTTCAACGTCTTGTGTACGTGACCGGCCGTCTATTCAAATTAATGCGGTATTCAAGTACGTGCGTATGGTAGAAGCCATAAGCCATGGCCAAGCAACGCAATACCTCCATCATATAAAGTCGGAATTAATTAGGCCCTTTTAAGCTATATATAGCAGACGTGCCCAAGTATACATGTGCGTGGTTAATTGTGTTGCGGGTTCTCTGGTGTGCCGTTGGGTTTTTGGTTGTGTGGACTAACCAAATACTCTGGTTTAAAATGGTTTTAAACGAGGGGTGAAAGATCGTTGAAAGTCCTAATATTTCTTAAGTACCGGTTATACGTATATTGGTGGTGCTGAATACATGTGGACTGCCATCCTTAATAAACCGCCATATTTCGAAAAAATCGGCTGTATATATTACATGAGATCAACGTTCTTATTAGCAGACATAATCTACACCGTTCAACTAATCGTTAAGCAAGTGATCCGAGTCCCTGGCCGGCCGGCCGCGGGGATAGCCAATTTTTCGAGTTTTTGCGGTATTTGAGAACAAACGACGCTGTTCTATACCATATTCTAGGATCGACTGTATATACACGCATTTTTATAAACATCTATATGTATGTACATATTTTAGTAAGAGGGTTACATGGTTCATGTGGTGCGGTAAATGTACATATATATGTGTCAAAGTAATTTTTGCCGACGGTGGTGAATTATTTTACCACAGGTGGTATAGGCGCTAAATTTCAGTCTTTATGCTGCGCTATCATTATTACAAACACCTATGAAGGTTTCCCGCTATAGCTGGTGGTGAGATTCCCCACCAGTGGACAGTAGGGCTCATATGTTGGCACCATATAGCCCCTTTCGGCCGAAATGTATGTGCTTTTACCAACATTATAGGTATAAATTATGGTATTATTTTCACCATCGGTGGTAAAATAATTTACTTTACTTTTGACACACTCGCCGCTCCATAGGTTCAGGCCTTAACCAATATATAGGTCCTGGATTTATATCCTCCTAATCTATAACTACCCCGTGTTCCAGAGAATGTTTAATCTATCTAATAGATTTTCCGTGTATATAAGTTTAATTGATGGTATAACTGTTAAGATATACATGTATACATGTATATATAAGGGCGAATAAGATTACCCAAGCGAGACACGAATTCGATTACCCATTCTACATGCCTGTGTCGTTCTGAGCGGTTTGCCATAGAGCAGCATTGAGGTTCTGACTGGCTTCGGTCTACCTATCCCGGCAACTAAGGTTTCATATGTTAGGTACTGGTTTATAATATTTATTCAAATCTCCTCCGATAGAGAAGGATATGTAGGCACAGGCACCCCTCAATGTTACTTTATTTAGTTTATGCTTAAGACACGTTGTCGCATCAAATGGTAAATCAGCAGCCCTGTGCTCGGGCACGGGCCACATGCACGCCCGGCTTTCGGCTGTCTCGGGTCAGAGCCGCATGCAAGCGAACAAGCTTGTACTTTTACTGCTCCGCGAATACCTTCTATTTCCTCTCCCCCGGCCTTCCCAACATGGTAGTTAGATTGCACTCTTTCGATCCCAGGACTTTGCAAAAGCTGTGACAAAAAACCGTTACATACATACATACATGCATTCAGGAAAATGTTCGCACATGCATGTAATTTGTTGAATTTGAGATCATTGGCCTTTTCGTCATTGGCTCTGTGCAAAAGTGGATCTCAGTCTCACTTTCTCGCTTCTCCAACTTTCGGTGATTTACGGGAGCTTATATCGCGGTATAGCAATATTTTGCCGGTTCTAGGTCTAGCGTCGTGGCTTTATCTTTCCAATATGGTGCCTATCTCGGGTCCTTAGTTCATCTTTTAGAGAATTAGAATTTCAAGGAGCTAGCTAAGTACATGTAGATAGATGTTCCCTGATAAAAAAGCATCACAATGTCCTTTCTTTAACCTCGCACTGCCCGTCCTCTCACCTCCACGATCGGAGAAATTCGACGCCAATTTCATGTCCCACACCAAAAACTGGATTTGGGTTTCCCCTCCTCCTTTCGCTTGATGATTTTACGGAGAAGCTGCCCGTCATTTGGTTATTTGTTATCTATAGATCTGACATCATCTCTGGCCTTTGAAAACGTTAATTTTTTTGTCATTAACCACCCGAACCCGAAGACTCACCAGCTTCGAAAAATATAAATATAACAAAGAATTGACGCAGATGCTATTAGAAAGCGCCTGACCTCATATCGGGAAAGAAGAACAAAACTGCAATATCTTAATTCAACCTTCAAAAAAAGAAACAGCTTCAAGTCGAATGCCCCGACAAGAATCTATCCCAATCGCAGCGAATGTGCTCGGCACCATAGGTACCATCCTATGGTGTATCCAGCTCATTCCTCAGATATGGAGAAACTACCGATCAAAATCTACCGAGGGCCTCCCCGCACTAATGATGTTCATCTGGGCAACCTGTAAGTTTCGCAACACACCCAACTCTAAGCTATCTATTGAGAATTAAAATATATAGCTGGAGTACCCTTCGGAACCTATGCAATTGTACAAAATCTCAACATTCCCATTCAGGTACAAGCACAGGTTTTTGCCTCTCTATCCCTCATCTCATGGGCACAGTGCCTCTGCTATGCCCATGGATGGAGAGTCTGGACGGCTTCCCTGTTAGCATTGGGGACGGGTATCCTGTATGGCGGTGCTGAAGCTGCATTGGTCCTCGCCCTTAAACCATTATACGAGAAAGGGACTGAGTGGCCAATGTTAATTGTTGGGGTTATTGCTTCTATTCTTCTTGCTGCGGGACTGATACCGCCATATTTCGAGATTTGGAGGAGGCACGGGAGGGTTGTCGGTATCGGTATGTAAATAGTATCTCTGAGGTGAGGCTACTGAGATGATGTGCTAACTTGGGGGTGGGGTGCAGATTTTGTGTTTCTTTCTATTGACTGGGCGGGAGCTTTCTTTTCGCTTATGAGTTTAGTAGCGCAGACGACATTTGATTATATGGGAGGGGTTCTGTATCTTGTGTGCATTCTCCTCGAGACCGGGATATTTTTCTCGCACTGGGTCTGGCTATTCCGCACTAGAAAGCAAAGAGCAGTGGAGAAGGCGATAGAGCGAGAAACAGGAGATGCGGGCGTCGGCTATTCAGTAGAAGAGAAGGAGATACAATCAAGTAGGAATAGTGTCAAGGAGGATGTAGGAAGTAAGGTTTGATTGAGAATTAAAACTTTAAGCTGGTATTATTTTAACTTTATTTTCGCGGTAGTGACATGAACAATCTTAGGTAGGAAAGTATTACGAGCATAGAGTTACTTGCAAAGCTCTATGAGATGTAGGAAAGAAAGCCGCTCTATGAACGTCCAACAGACAGGTTTCAATGGGTTGAACCTTGTGATATAGGATCACCCGATATCACTCGCAATTGAGCAAATATTTCAGACGAGAAATAAAAACAAAAAGACAATAGAAATGTGCAATTTGAAATGTGAGAACGTCAATCGGTAAACCTACATGATTTCAATGAGTCTCGTTTAGTCATGCTGATGGGAGTAGTGGCCATGAGGACCGTGTAGCCGTTGTGAAGCTTAATATTATGGTACTACTATAATATCTCCGAGTTGGCTATGACACAAATTATAACTGCGTGATTTAAGAGCCTAGAATTTGTGCAGAAAGCTAACTAGTCCACTGGATCTTCTTTCCCGATTGAAAGCTAAGGCTTCATCAGTGGTAATAACGCCCTATCGGCCTTCATTGGGATGGTCGAGCCGGATTCGAGAAGCCTAACCCAACACAAATAGGTTGCCATTGGCCGCGCAGTGCCAGGGCTTTGCAAAATGCAACCCACACTAAGCCTCGACCCTCTCGAGTCGTGAACACAATAATGTAGCACGACTTGGTTGCCTGATTAAACATAAAAAGGTTCCAACTGCCATGATACTTTCCGGATTGCAAGCACTGATATTTACTCTAACTGAATAACCTATAATTTGAAGGCGAAGGAAATTTGCATTTATCGGAATTGATTCTTATAGTAGGTGAGCATTGACAGCTATTAGATACTTGTCTGTGGATCTTATTCAAATAAGAAAATCTAATTTTAATTAGTGATAGGCCCATAGTTTGCATGCCGTTCTGCTACCCCATAACTTTATAGTCAATCCTTTTAATATCCATAGACAAAGAGCGGAAAAATACCCGCTGATACCTGTATGAAGAAATATTCTAAAGTACAGTTTAATTTATGCCAAAGGATATAAGAAACGAAGAAAAAAGGAGTCTAGAAAAATAAGAGCAAGAGATAAATAAGTATTCGGTGTTTTCTACCGCGTTAGCATGTGCTCTCTTCCAGGACCAACTCCAATGTTCCCTACTGGCACACCGACGAACTTCTCAATGAAATCGACGTAGTTTTTTGCTTCAGCTGGAAGCTCGTCCCAAGAGGTGAGCTTGGTTGTTGGTGAGGACCATCCAGGAAGGTTTTTGTAGATAGGCTCGCATTTTTCAAGGATCGTAAGGTCCGCTGTGTATGTGTTAGATTGTCAGATATTGTTAGAGGGCAAGGGACATACCAGGGAAAGATTCAAGTTCCGTGCCTTCGAACTTATAGCCGATTGCAACTCTAATCTCGGAAAGACCATCGAGGATGTCAAGCTTGGTCAGGTTGAGGGAGGTATAATGGTTTACAGCAGTGGAATACTTGACGATGACAAGGTCGAGCCATCCACAACGACGCTTACGACCAGTGGTGACTCCGACCTCCCTCCCAACATCCTGGAGGTGCTCGCCAATTTCCTAAGAGAATATCGTGAGTAGATGATGTCTTACAGATCATGCACGGAAACCTACATTCAGCTGTTCAGTAGGGAATGGACCGCCTCCAACACGGGTTGTGTAAGCTTTGACAACACCAATGATGTTCTTTATTTTAAAGGGTGAAATAGCTAATCCGGTGATAACACCTCCAATTCCAGTATTGGAGCTAGTGACATAAGGGTATGTGCCGTAGTCGATATCCAACATAAGGGCATTCGCACCCTCGACCAAAATTCTCTTATTGGTGTCGAAAGCCCTCTGAATGAAGAGGACCGCATCCACTACATATGGCCTCAACGTTTCATAGTAGACTTTGTACTGCGCTAATTCCTCCTCAACATCATAAACCAATAAGTCCCCGTGAAGCTTCTTGAATGACCTTGCAAGACCTCTCAATTTCCTCTCGAATGTCTCCCAATGGAAGAGTTCGTAAACACGAATGCCGCTACGGGCAGCTTTCGTAGAGTATGTTGGGCCGATACCCTTCCTGGTGGTACCAACTTGTGATGAGCCAAGGGCGCTCTCCTCAAGCCCGTCAACCTTTTGGTGAAGATCGAAAACAAGATGGGCGCGGTCAGAGATGAATATGCGACCAGTGGTGTCAAGTCCTTTCTTTTGAATGTTTTCGAGCTCGCAGAAGAAAGATGGCACATGGACAACGACACCGGAACCGATGAGGTTGAGGCAATTGGGATTCACAAGACCTGATGCGGAGGGTGGTATTAGTAGTGGATACGACGAGATGTTACATTGATACAAAATTAAGGGGGTACTTTATAAATTTTGCGATTGTAGTAATACCGATAGAGATAAATCTTTTTTTGATACTGGAATGAGTCATAACTAACCTGAGGGTAGAAGGTGGAAATCATAGGTGATTCCCTTCACCACAATAGTATGTCCAGCATTGTTTCCTCCTGCGCTCCTTGCACACACATCAGCCTCGCTGCAGAGGATATCAACAAGTTTTCCCTTCCCCTCGTCACCGAACTGACTGCCCAAAACTACGGTAGCCATGATTTAAGCAGGTTGTAGATTTTTTCCTTCGTATAGTCGCCTGGCTAGGTCGTCGGGAAAGAACAGACAACCAGCGAAGATGGCACGGTTAAGTAAAAATCAAAACAGGCCCACCGCTTGGTGGG
Organism: Morchella sp. 2018-W26; assembly: GCA_024713715.1. Lineage (NCBI taxonomy): Eukaryota > Fungi > Ascomycota > Pezizomycetes > Pezizales > Morchellaceae > Morchella > Morchella sp. 2018-W26. The sequence goes on from JAMGYX010000016.1 coordinate 680,796, forward strand.
GTGAGGGGTGGAAAGAAAAGTGGGGTTTCTTAAAAAAAAAAAAATGGAGTAAAGCTTGGCATACTGGGGCACGCAATCGTTGCTCTGTCTGCTCGGGCCGTGGGTTTGTGTCTCGTACCTCGCTATAAGGGACCTGCATAACCGAGCCCATTTTGTTAATTCCTAATTCATAGATTTATTTTGTATAGGAACAGGGGGTAGCAGGATATATGTACTCTATATTCAGAGAATTCCCATCATACTGAAATGAATTATTGTTTGCTCTATATCGAGGCATGGCAATCCTCAAATTCTGTTCCTTATCAAGCACGCCGGGTTCCTTATGGCGGGGTGCGGGTGAACCTGAAACAGGTAAATACAAAAGCCCGGAATGCATAGTACCTCATTCCCCACCAAGCTAAAGCGGGAATTGGGTGCTGCACTCGGTGGGTGGTGAGCTCGCTGGGCAGGGAACGAGGGTACTAACTCTACAATCACCGGGACCCCGATAGTAGCAGACTCGATAGTGACACTAGTAGCATACTCTCGATAATTCACCGCAACCCCAACAGTGGCATATGGTCCGGAACGGAAGTTCCTATGCTAATATTGAGGCTGCGCTGTAGGTACAGCCGTATAACTTAAGGCCTGGAAACTCCGTTTTGTCTAGTTGAAACGGGCCCTTAATTACAGTACTAATTTACCTCTATACGTACATGTAGGGCTATAGGGTAGATAGACTATAAACCAGATTCTTCTAATAATGATTATTACTAACCAACCAAAACAGGTCAAGTTCTCACATTCGTAGTGCCACATTGTTGATACCGGGGCCCGGCCACAGGGCCTGGTTCTGGATCTGGTCTAACCTAGAGTATGTACCTTAAGGCAAGATCTTAAGAAAAGACAACTCTATTACTTGAATAAAAGGAATATATGAACCATGAGTTGACTATAATACTACCTACATTAATCTCACTCCGGCTTGCTTGCTCTTTTTCGCAGCAGACTGGACTGCCGTCGCTGAAGTACTATTAAGGCTTGAAGCCGCTTCCCTCTTTTTCTCGTCTTCAATTTTCTTGAGTCTCTTCTCAGTTTTAGCTTTCCCAGAGCCTTTGCCATGGAATTGATGTGAAAGGTGTTTGAATGCCTACATATTTGCCAGTTGTTTAGAGATGGGATATAGCATAAAAACTAAACGGATGTAGCATACCTCTTTTTGAGTCATGTCTCGCCCAAACTCATCCTTGTAGCTTAGATTAACATCCGGTTTGTACTCCTTAAACCTCTGTGCCATTTCCCTTGCTTCTTGTAGATCTCTCTGTCTATTCTCCCACCTAGCATGCTCTTCTCTCTCTCTAGCAGACATGCGATCAAACTTCCCGCTTTGTCTATCACGGAGTCTTTGCTGCTTGGCCTTCTCTTCTGCTTCAAGTTCACGTATCTTCTTTTCGACGCGAAATTTCTCACGGTCGCGAAGGAGATTGATTTTATGATCTGCCCCTTCGTCTCGTTTGAGTAGGCCGCGTTGGTTTAGCATAGCTAGTGTTGCACCCACGCCACGAGATATTGTCATCTCCTCGTCCAGGCCGGTACTTGAGATCTCCGGTGGTGCTGGAGCAATTAATCCCAAATCCTTTTGTTCCTCCTGTCCATCTTCCATCTTGACATCTTCATCGCGCTCATGCTCGGGGGAATCCGCCATGACAGTAGTAGCAGCAAGTGCAGATCTGGATTTCCTCCGTTCTGGAATAACAGGTGCCCTGAGTGCTGCGACAAACTCGGTCGTCTCATCAATGACAAGGCCAACCTCATCATCGTCGTCACCCTTCATTTGGGTATCTTCTGCATTACTCTCTTCACGTAGTTGACGTGCTAAATCGTCGGGTTTCAAAATCTTACGTTTTTTTAGTGCCATTTTTCGCTGCATAGCAAGTGAGCTCTGCAAATCATCATCGTCTATGAAGGAGACATCTTCATAAATTCTCTTAGGTTTGATGATTGGTTTACTGTCAACATCCATAGTTTCCCCACCCGCCTCCGCCTCAATTAGTGGTGGTGGTGCAAGTGAATCCTCGACATCACCTGACCTCTTTCTTGTGCTCTTCTTCTTCGGCTTCCTGATCTTTATGGTAGATGGGTCCACATAATCCGACATAACTTCTGGCCCTGCGCCAATCCTCAATTAGTCCATTCGAGAATGTGAGTGCACATATACTCACTTGGTATATCTAGAGTAATGGGTTTTGCCTTGAGTCTCTCAGCGATTTCTTGCCGGTGAATATCAGACATGTCTTCGGTGTTCCCACTACCATCTAGCACAAACTTCTTCTTCCTCTTGCCTTCTATCTCCTCGTCATACTGGGAAAGTATAGATGTTTCCCCATCAGCGGCTTCATGGGGGTTATAAGCCGGCTTTTTCTTTTTAAGCTCGAGCCGCTCCTTGAGGCGTTCGCGTTCCGCCAGAGATGTAGAAATAAGCTCATCTCCCTCTTCTATCCCACCCCAATTATCAGACCAACCCTTACTTGAAGTACAACGAAACATACTCACCTTCGTCCTCCCCAATTGTTGAATCCTTCAGTGTCAACACTACGCCCTCCTCTCCAATTGCAAGCTCCTCCAAATCATGCCCCACCCTCACACCCTTCAAATCCTCTGCTGTATAGTCCTTGGTCTCCCTTGCTAACCTTTCTAGCTCTTCCTCCTTTTCTTTCGCCATCTTCTCTGCTAACTTCTTCTGCCGCTTCTTCATCTTCCGTACCCATGTTGTCGTGTCCTCTTCGGTCTCGTCCGCCTCACCAAGTCCCTTGCCTTCCAATACGGCAAACCGCTTCGCTGCATCGCGTGCCTTTTTAATGCCTTCAGCACGTGCATGACGTGTGGAGTCAGCTTCGAGAGTAGACTGGTGGGTTTTCCAGTTGTCAACAGCGCGACGATCTTGGGCTTCAGTTGAGTTATCGTATATGGGGGCGGCACCCGCAGCGGCGGCGGTATTGTTAGAAGGAGGGTCGGCTTTGAGAGGTTTGAGACCGAGTGAGATACGAAGCTTATTTGTTTCTTCCAGGGAAAGTGACTCTTCCATTATTGAGGTAGGTGAGGTGGATAGCTCGAGGAACGGAGTTTGATAATCGTGAATCATGAATCCAATCCCGTGCCTGGTGAGACTTGGCGCCAAGCTAACTACAATATGGTGAAAAAATTACTAGAGGGGCACCTAAACTTCTGAGATACTGGAGATAGATGGGTGTACTTATAGTAGCCTAAATCCTTCTAACGCTTTCTGACAAATATCAAAATAGTCAAGTCGCTCAGAGTTGGTGCAATTTGTGAAATTTGTCTAGCCCATACAAAATTGAGAGGGTACATGTAGTTTTCAGAATTGCGCCCATAAAACCCACAGTTCTTGCAAAAGTGTTGTTTTTACAAGAAAGGCTTGATTAACGGTTATACTTACTATAACCTCCACCAAACAAGGCCTCATGGATCTCAAAACCTGGTGGCCATTTTTGGGGTGTTCTATAAAGTAGAATTTTTCTATTCGCTAAATTTGTTCTATTCAGTTACCAAGGCAAATAAGATATAGTGGGCGACTCCCCATAAGCAAATGGTGCCGAGATAGATTAGTTCCCATGAACAAGTAAGATTTTTCTATTCGCTGGACTTTTTCGTTCACGAACATACATTGTATATGATTTGGCTAACACCGAGTGATATTACATGAACCAAGGGATATTGAAGCCAATCGTTCTAGGTATTGCATGAACGACACATGAAGACTTAAGAATGCTATAAGCGGAGCTAGCCTTCTGTTGTATGTATTTATGCCCTCCAATTGTGAATCGTAAGACCATAACCACTCCAAACTACAGCCACTCTTCAAAAGTGTTCGTGATTCATATAAGATGGTCAGTGTGTCTTGCAGAGTTGAACCACATCTAATATTGACTTTAGCTAACATTAAGTACTAGTGGCTTGAGATTTTAAACATTTTAATGTATAGTTTGATAACTAACCTGAACCGAACATGTCATATTAAATACGAATCACGAACACTTTTGCTGTGGCTGTACATACATAAGCGCTAACAAAAGAGACAAATATGAGCGCACCAACGTATCTAAATATTTGAGGCCCACATCAACAAAGCGGGAGTCCAGGCTCTAATGATACCCCCCATACTATCATTCCTATTTCGAGAAAATAGAGACGGAAAAAGGCAAGAGAAAAAAATGAAATAAAGTAGCAACGAGCCAAGGGTATAAACACTAAATGAACCGACTTAAGGTTGAATAATAATCTCATACCCCAACAATACCTCTGTGCTTGCGCCTTCCCAGCCCCTATTACCCGCGGTTGAGATCATGTATTGGCAGGTCGTATCAACATCTATATACATGTTAAAATTTGAGACTGATTTGGAAAGAAATGTTTGGTATAATATAAGGCTTACATATTGACGATATAACACCTCCATGGTGCCCCGGAATGATTAAAAATGGGACGGTCGACCTTGTCCCTTGGTCGCTCAAATCATACAAACGTAGATTATCAAATGATGCACTACATGTATTTTCCGGGTTAGTTGTTGAGGTAAGATGTGGGTGGGGAAAACTGACCAAACCAAGTGCCTACCATTGGGCATTGCGGATAATGCTGAAACCGGCCCGCTTCCCATAGGAAATCTCATTGTCCTCACAGGCTCTCCAACTCCTTTATGAACGCTGAATTCCTCTACTGTACCATTTCGTCTACCGACATAGACAAAGTTGCCATCTGTGCTCCAACAAGCATCCATGCACCAAGGCGGGACTCCTTTGGATGGTGTACTTGTTGCGACAGGTGTGAGCTGTCGACGATCCCAAATTCTGAATGTCCCATCCATAGAGGATACTAAGAACACATTTTGGTCCGTCGTGGAGGCAGATGATGCTGCCGCCGTAGGTATATGGTTGGTAGACGAAACATCGTGATGGACGCCATTGGTACCGTTTAAACTCTCGCCATTTTTTGTCCCACCCGAGCCACTATCACCCATGGTGATATCCCCGTCTTCGTCACCTTTTTGGCTCCCGCTCCCGTTTTGAGAAGGTTTTGTGTCACCATTAAGCCCAGATCCACTGGCGATGGCTTGACTCATCTCATCTACCTCACCACCTCCCATGCCCATTTCATCATCGTCGTCACCAAATAAACTCCCATAACTCCTTGTGCTTTCCGCCGGGCTTCCCGGCGCATCCTCGTCGCCGTCATCTTTATTCGCCCCGCTAAGCCCGTTGGGGAGGCCGCCCTCCCCCCTTCGCCCCCCAGATACCCCGTTTATGAGACTATCTCTTCTAATCTCTTGCCAGCTATCTGAATATGGTCTAAAAGCAATGCTTGAAACCTGCCCTGCATTGGAAAGAAAATCCCGTGTTGTTTGTCCCGTGTTTAAATCCCAATCGTAGACATTTCTGTCCCAACTCCCGGATAAAAGGGACCTTTCATCCGAGGAAAGCGTGAGTACACTAACTGCCGAATTGTGTTTTCGTAGCGTAGTTATAATCTTTCCTTCATCATGCCGTACGGATTGAAGATTTATGCCACCGCTCTAAATGGACTACGTTAAGTATGATTCATGCTAGAATTGGAGGCTTGAAATACCTCTAGACCACTTAAGAGCCATAGACTTTGGTTTTGAACTGCTAAGCTATATACGGGACTTAGCTTTAGATCATCCGTGGTTTCTGGTATATACAGGTGTTCAGATTTAACTGCATACATGTCAGTCCACAAGCGTTTCAATGAACTAGATAGACGGACCAACTGGTTCTTCGTTCTCCCAGTAAGATAATAAGATGCCAGCCTGTCCAATAGCGATATCGCGTTAACCGCTTGCCTACCGTAGTTCATGTTTCAAGTGGACTCACCCTCGTAACGCTATCAACAAACGGATGCCTTTGGGCAACCGTCAAGGGAACCCTTCCGTTAATGCTCCCAAACCAATCAAAGCGTCTTATATACCCGTCACTTCCACCTGTAAATACCCATCGCATGCAAGGTGTTGCGCAAAAAGCGTTTATACTTGTGGACTGCGGTGCTGCTACATAAGGCACGATATCATATGTAGAAGCTGTTCCAGCGCCTTCTCTCAGCTTTGGGCGTGGCCGGACATCCTTAGGCTCCTTTGAGCTTGAACGCGAGCGGTGAGGTCCCTGAGGATGTTGTGAATCTAACAAAGAGGTTAGTTCAGAGGTAGATGGAACGTGATGTGGATCCCCGGGAGTTACCATCGCCGTCGCCGTCGCCCTCCTCATCGCCCTCGTTTTGATCTTCCCCGTCGGGGTCAGCGTCCCCATCCACATCGTCATCATCATCCGAATTGTGGTCAGATTCATCTTCGTTTTCCTGGTCGTGGTCATCCATATGGTCATCCTGCTCATTGTCCGAAGATCCGACGTTGGAAGCTAGAATGAGTAGTTGGCTCAGTATTGGTTCTCTAAAACGATACACTCATGAGGCTTCCTTGATTCATAAAATAACGTGACGTATGGGGCTCTATGAAAAAAGGTTTCAAATACCATTATCATTATGGTTTCGTTCATCATCTGAATCCATCTCGCCGCGCATTCTAGTTCTCTGCTTGTTTGGCCAGACCGCGATCTTCTCGTCTCCTTTAGATCCTCTCTAATACTGTAGCTAATGTGGGCCTACGCGACAGTATTCCAAAGTTTGTAGTAAGTGTGTGGAGGGCTCCTAGCGAGTATTTCGTGAAATTGTGATGTGATAATCTACGAATGTCTACATACATGTGTGTGGTGATAGTGCGCCCTAAGTTAATGATGAACGCGATCTAAACCCCTTACCCTAATCGATACGCTCTGCCAAGAATCGTAGCTTTCAGTCTCCACAGGGATAAGAGTAATATTACATACATGTACTTTAACGCCCGATCGGACATTCCTATAAGCCTTAGTCAAAAGTTAGTCTAATAAAGACCTTATATATTCCTGAAATCACTCCTGAAAATCATTGAATAAGGTCTTTATTAGACTAACTTTTCACTAAGCCTTTTTTAAGGCTGAAATCAGGCCCATAGGAATATCCGATCGGGCGTTAAAGTACATGTACCATGCCATAATCTTGGCTGCAATCTAGCTACAGCATTGACTCCGAGTAGCAAATGGAGCCAGCTCTATATTTCAGTTATCTGGTTTGCAGGCTATGGGATCGGCAAGTCTCTAGTATCATGTATACATGTAGTCATGGAGCCGGTTTGGTAAAGTGTAATATGCGTTTAACTGCGTGACTTAAGCTCATACTGGTGGCCTGAAAAAGTGCCAAGACGCCCCACTTACTTTCGAAGGCGCGACTGCTTTTGGCGGGATGCCTGGAACGCTTTATAACTCAAATGGACCACTGAACTATTCATCTACCGCATCTCTATTAGTTCTATCGATGATTTGACATCTCTGCCGCGTCTCTTTCCAAACCACTCTAGTCACTTCTATAACTTCTCCTCGCCCTTCCATTTTCTTCCTATTTTCGCTGTAGTTAACATGTCTACACTTACTAGTAGTAGTAGTAGTAGTAATGGCGGCGGCGGCGGCGGCGGCAGCGTAAATGGAGGTAGCAGGAAAGACCAACGGAAGAGAAACCGTGAATCCAAGCTTACAAAGGGAAAATCTGCAGTTCCAAAGAAAGACGACCTAGAAGAGACCACCGACCAAACTTCCAATGACACTCCCGAGGAAGTTGAGGATGGTATCAAAGAAAGGGTTGAGAATAGTACACAGGATGTACAGGATTCAGAGAATAAAAACGAAGAACCACCACAAACAACCTATGATGGTGATAACTGGGGACCAGATACTCCCCATACGGGCCAGACTAAAATTCTCAAGAGGGGGCGAAGGAAGCAAGAGATTCACAGTCTTCCACCACTTCAGATTGCCGGGGTGGCTTCACCAAGTAAGGACAAAATTTCAAGAGATAGAGAAGCAGCGCTTTCCCAAGAAGAGTTACATACAGATATCTCCGAGAAGATAGGTAGAGGTGGGAGGGGGAGAGAGGGAGAAATACCTGCAGGAAGGAATCCAGGAGTACTGAGGAACGAAAATGTGGCTCGGTAATAGCTATATCAATACTTCCTTTGAGACTCATCTGACCTAACCCTGAAAATTTCTACCTACAGTTTCGAGAGAGAGAGTACAGACCACTTCGAAGCAGCATGGCGTAAACGTCCGGACGTGCCGACAACTGAAGAATTGATGAGCACGACCGTAAAAATTCCGATGAACCGCATCAATAGAGCCTTCGACAGTGTGGACGATTACCTCCAAACACACTACGAACTTCTGAGGGAGGATGCGTTCGCAACCCTTAGAGATGCTGTATTACTTATGAAAGAGAACCCAAACACAGAGGATAATCATGATGTTTCGGTCTATGAGAATGTGAGTTCGCCCACCTGTATAATTTGCCCGTTCTTGCGTCGGTGCTAAAGTTTATGTACATTATTTCTAGGTTCGTGTACTTGGCATAACGTTCTCACATATGGGAATCGCCAGCAAGGTATCATTTTCTACCAATCGTGCAGGAAAGAAGATTCCCTGGAAGCAATCAAAGCGACTTCTTCCAGGCACACTCGTATGTCTCTCACATGATAACTTCCAAACAGTCAAAGTGGCTACTGTTGCAGCCAGGCCTTTGGCTGGACTTGGAATGAACCCCCCCGAGGTTGATCTACTCTTCGGCGAAACCGAACTTGAGATTGATACGGAAAAGGTTTTTCTCATGGTAGAATCACGTACTGGGTATTATGAGGCGTATAAGTGGACCCTCAGGGCATTGCAGAGGATGACAGAAGACAAGTAAGTTCACCATTAACCCCTCAATTGCTAAATCCATTATCATTATTGTTATGCTGTTGTTACTAATTCTTGATAGTTTTCCCTTACACGAGCATATATGCTTCCTTGAAAAAAATGTCCCACCGCCAAATTATGTCATACAAAAACCTTGCCTTAACCTTTCCCCCATATTTCCAGATATTCCAGATAAGGAGCCATTGGAAGATGTTAATATCATTAAATCATGGCCTCAAAACATTTTAACCGCCATGGACCACACCCAAATGACAGCTTTACATTCAATTCTAACTAGACGTGTTTCGATTGTCCAAGGGCCCCCGGGGACAGGAAAAACATACGTTAGTGTCCGGGCACTAGAAATTTTACTGCATAATATGGATGCGGGAGATCCGCCTATTATTGTGGCCTGCCAAACGAACCATGCATTAGGTAATCCTTTAGTTTCCCCTATAGCTTGTTTAAGTCTCTAATCAATCTCGATGTAGACCAACTACTAAATCACATCATGCAATTTGAAGACGATGTCGTGCGCATGGGAGGCCGTACACAAGATAAGGACAAAATCAAAGAGCATACAATGTATGTATTAAGGACCAAGGGGAATATTAGAGTCCGGGGCTCCCAGCATAATCTCGCGTCCTCAAATTTGAAGAGGATCAAGGATAGGATAGCAAAGCTATTCGAATGTCTCAAACAAGAGGTTTTAACGATAGATGACTTATACGATAATCGCCTCATAACTCCTGCTCAAGCCAAAAGCTTTATCGAGCGCTCAGCAGGTTGGGTAGTACCCGAGGAAACTGGTGCACAGGGGGGTCTCATGGGCCAATGGCTTGGTGAGTATTTCAAGGAAATCCAGATTCAAGACATCATCGATGGTGAATATGAAGAAGGAGACATCGACGAGGAGACGAGAAAGGAGGTTGAACAAGACTTTCATTCTGGACCGGGAGAAAATGGCGATAAAATAGATGACAAGCTCAAGGGTGATTGGTTTGGGATGGGCCGTCGATATACTGTCGAACGCCCGGTCGGTGTTACAATGGCGGAAATCCAACAGGCAAAACGTGTGCAAAATGTTTGGGACCTTGAAGGTTATATGAGAGCAGCCCTCTACCATTACCTCAGGCAGGAGTTGATAAACAAGATTTGGAGTGAGGTTAGAACTCTTAACAAGGACTACCAGCATTATTGTCAGATGCTTAAGATAGCAAGAATGGAAAAAGACGCGCACATAGTCGCCAACTCGAAGCTCGTCGGAATGACAACAACTGGGTTGGCTAAATATAGGAGTATCATTGCAGCTGTACGCCCCAAAATCGTACTGATCGAAGAGGCAGCAGAGGCATTGGAGGGACCTGTTGTGGTCGCATGCATGCCGAGCGTCGAGCACTTGATCCTAGTGGGGGATCACAAACAGCTTAGGGGCCATTGTTCTGATATGAACCTCTCCGATGACCCATACTATCTAGACATTTCAATGTTTGAACGTTTGGTTACAAACGAATTACCATACGAGACATTGAGAACACAGAGACGTGGGTATTGTTAGAAACAATATGAAAAGAAAATTACTAATAGCCCTGGACAGGCATGAGGCCGGAAATCCGAGAAATCTTGAAGCCTATTTGTATGTCAAATGCCCTAAATTAACTTGTTTTCTTAGATGTATTAACCAACTGGCACACAGATGATGATACGCTTGTGGATGACAAGAGTGTTCTAGGCCGTGAATCAGTTAAGGGAATGGGTGACGTAAATGTAAGGATCCATCTTCTAAAAACTTCCTTATACTTATTTGCGTGTCTAGGTTTATTGGTATACGCATTACTATCCAGAGAGCTCGGATGAGGTCCATTCGCGCGTGAATCATAATGAGGCGGAAATGATAGTTCGCTTTGCGGACTACCTTGTGTTGAACGAGTTGGAATCCAAAGAGATAACAATTCTTACATTTTACGCCGGACAGAGAACCAGGATTCTCCAAGCCTTGAGGAAAAACATCAATCTTGCACAAGAGGATATCAAGGTCAAAACCGTGGATAGTTACCAGGGAGAGGAGAATACCGTGATTCTTCTAAGTTTGGTGAGGAGTAATGATGGTGGCCACATTGGATTCTTAAATGTACAATTGACCCTTCTATAGCCAGGCATTGGAATGGCTGACACGGTTTAGGTTGAAAATCGTGTTTGCGTCGCGTTATCACGTGCCAGATGTGGTCTCTACATCTTCGGAAATGCTACAATAATTACTCAGGCCAGTAAATTATGGTGGGAGGTCGGAAGTATTCTCAATGTAGCACCATCTCGGCTTGGGATTACCCTTCCCTTGACGTGCCAGAAACATAAAATCAAAATAGCAATTGAAGGTATGGCTTTCTCCTACTGAAATTATTCATAATCAATTGACAAGTTACGGGACTCTAGACCCCATGGATTGGGGTGACATCAACGGAGGCTGTCGTAAATGGTGCAAGGAAGTTTTACCGTGTGGCCACAGCTGTATCTTGAGATGCCATCCGTGAGTTCAAGACTTTTAGCAAATATACTAGGGTTGCTAACCGATATTTAGGTTTTCGCACGACATGATACGATGTACAGAACAATGCAATAGAATTCTTTCATGCTCTCATCAATGCGGTAATATTTGTTCAAAAGAGTGTAGCTGTCCAAAATGTGGCAAGCAACCAGCGAAGCCACGATCACCACCACCAGGCCGTCCCAGTAATCAAATCAGCGCCCCTGGCCCACAGACACCTACTTCCCCCCTTACCGCTGTCGAAAACCGCGCAGCAGAAAGGCATGTGGTAGCTACTGGAAACACTGATAGATCACAAGCCACCCCACCTAGGCTTGTCGATGTCGATGATGAATGGAAGGCTGCGCTGCCGGACAGTCGAGTACAACAGGTAGTAAAAACTGGGGACGATCTCCCAAGGGTTTCCAGAGGAACTGCGTCCTTTGATTTCACTCAGGGTAATGACCCTCGGATGCAGAACGATTACTCCCAGAAAGTCTATCAAGATGGCCGACCTGGGGATGATTACTCCAATGGCAATTACTCTCCAAATAATTATTCTCAGAACAATCATTCTCTACAGGGCCGTCCCCCACCCCCTCAGGGACGTTCCCTATCCCCTCAGGGACGCCCCCTACCCCCTCAGGGACGCCTCCCACTCCCTCAGGGCCGCCCCCCACTCTCTCAGGGCCGTCCCCCGCTCCCTCAGGGCCGTCCCCCGCTCCCTCAGGGCCGTCCCCCACTCCCTCAGGGCCGTCCCCCGCCCCCTCAGGGTCATCCTCCGCTATCTCCTCAAAATCGTCTTCCTCCCGCGCAAAACCGCTCTCCTCCCGACCAGAGTCGCCCTCCTCACCCACAAAGCCGCTCCCGGGGAAATTATGAACAGGAGGGTTATCGGCATGGCGGCGATCAGGACGACTACCCGCGGGACGATTACCAATGCCCCCGCAATAACAACTATCCAAACTACCCTCCAAACAACTATTCCCAAAACAATTACTTCCAGGAAGAAGCCATCAACCATCAAGGAGGGTATGACGGGGCTGATTATAACAGAAACAATTGCTATCACAGCCGCGGAGGTCCTGCCACGGCACCTCGTGGCACGGCTTATCGTGGTTCCGGTCGTCGTCAGCAGGTCAGAGAGTCATGGCCAGAGGATGATGGGGGCCCGCGTTATATGGAAGATAGAGAAGGTGGGATGCAGCAGAGGGGAGCAACGTACAATCATTGGGAAAATAGGGAATACCTGCCGCAGGACCGCAGGGCTCCGGACGCGTGGCCACCCCTTGAAAGAGGACCCGGAGCTATGGGCCCCCCCAGGGGCCTTGAACCGGTCCATAGAAATGTTAATAGTGTGTGGCATAGGAACGGGCAGTCTAATAGAGGTGGGGGGAGGGGGAGAGATCATATCTCATATACTACTTATCGCTAGGTATTAAACGTTTTTCCTGTTTGTTTCTAGTTAGGGAGGTTGCTGGCTGAGTAAGATATTTCGTTTGCGTTTGAGCCTTTTCCTTCGAAAATCTAAGAGCTTCTGGGTACATGTTTGCATGATGGAGACAATTTTTCTTTTTCTTATAGCAATTTTTTTTCCTTATATGGGATCTTCCAACCCATAGAGATGTTATATTTTTAACTCCGAAAGTCAAGGCCACCACCGAGTGATGAGCTGTGATCTACTCTCATTATGTTCATTTTGTTCGGCGAGAGTGCGGGGATTACCATCGTTATAGACAATAGAGGCTTTATGGCCACGCTACTAGCCAACTCTAGATACTCTCATACATCTCCATAACTTGCACCCGGATGTATTCTTATCAGTTTGTGGGCCGAGACTTTGGCGGCGGGCGTCACCATGAATCACTCGCCTAAATCCGCAGCTCTAAGGGTTTGAAATCTACAGTACTAACGGTGGGGGATCGCTATAGTAACTACGGTATTCTCATCTACTTTATACTACGGTATCTATATCGTATTCTTATCTATACCACATTCCTTCCAATATCGATTTATGAGAAATATATAGGGTAGAGAATGCCAATTAGCGTCTTCCGGTACAAGAAAATTAGGACTAGTAGGGGTAGACACCATGCTGCTGCGAAGGTTGTATGAGGAGTGTCTTATCATCCTACTGCCAAAGTACACCACCATCACCACCACCACCATCACGATAATCATCGCCTGACCAATTGAGTAGATCACACTCTTCCCCATTGAAAGTACCTAGCCTATACCATGAAAATTTATTTTTTAAAAGCATTTCCCAGCTCTGAGAAGCCCACCATCAGGGGATAAGTCGTGAGGTATATATAGATGAATTACTAAATTGAAATATCTGGCGATGTTTATATTTGAGATGCTTCAAACTGAAAATGGGGGAAATAGGGTTAGGTAATAAGAGTTTTGAGCATTGATCTATGTTCAGTACTTTTACCGGAACACTACCGTAGTGAGTAGGGTTCAGTATTGCCATTACTTCTGCATTTTCTGAATTACGTGTACATTCTGGCTATACTACTGTACTCTTACCGTATTTCCTCAACTCTAGCACTTCCAAAAACAAAGAATTTCTACTATACAGCATTTACAGTACTATATTTTCAGTAGCAGTACCGTATAATTCCTCTTACCGTAGTGATACAATAGTGACCCCACCCCCCTTTTTCCGTACTGTACATGTATTTATCCTTAACCTTCGAAGCGGCTCCATCAATCAAGACTGCATACCTATCGGCCCCCTGTTTTCCCTTTCAGGGTCGAGATACCACACGGAGAGTTCCTGGGGTAGTCCTAGGCCTCGCCTGGGCTTTCTAGGCTTGTACTGCAGGATTCTCCGGTCTCCGGGAAACTTCCAAGAGGTCTATGAATTAGTGGGTCCCATTTTTAGATATTTTGAGTTCACTTGGGAGTCTGGTTTTTTTCAACTACTTCCGCGGTGTTATAGTTGGGGAGGACTTTTTGATCTCTGGGAGGTTTCCGAGGAACCAATGAACTGGAGGCTTTTGCCTACTTTTTCTTTCTTCTTTTTCAGGTTCGAGATAGCCACATCCCAGGCCCGCAATATTCCTTTTGATGCTCTGAGGGTCTTATATATATGATCGTAGTTCAATCATACCTACTCCGAAAGTTTGTCCCTGAGGCTAATCAAATTTTTTAATGAATCTTCTACCCTTTGTAAATCAAGCACATCTTCAGTAAAGATATTTGGCGTTAAACACCAATGCCCCCCCCCCCCCGAGCCAAAACAACATCCGGACCAGAAGGGAAAGCGATTATACATTACCCTTACAGTTTCCCCAGTTTCCCCCACAAACCTCCCTAGGGCCTTGACTAAACAGCACACACATATACACACATACGCACACACCCGGCGGACCTTTACCATAGACATCTACAACAAGAGATAGCGCAAGGCTATGTTTGCAACGAACTTCTCAACCCGTATTAATGATGGGTACCAATGAAACCCCCAAAGCTGATCTTCCTTCTTGATAAGCAAGATTAAGCGCTGAGCCGTCCTGGCAGTCTTCCACTCCCTTTCCCTTTCCCACGGTCCATTAAGCTTAGTCGATCCTTGCCATGAGGCCCTAGAGAATACTTCAAGCCCTACACCGACAGCACCATCGCCCAGCGCAGCGGCCAAGGCTGTAATGGGCAGGCTCACAGTGAAGCTTCGGGAGCCGCTTCTTGGGCCAGACAGATCGCTACAGCGGATGCGGGTCTCAGATTTTAGAAGCTCGCTACCCCCGGTGCCGGTTTCTAAGTAAAAAAAGATGAGGGCCTTATATAGAGGAATCTGGGGGAGAATGTCTTGTTTGGGTACTCTAGGAGGGCCCCGCCCATAGCGAGCAGTCTTCAATGAAGGACCATTAGAGTAACGAGTGGTCCTATAACCCGAGACGGTACCAAAATGACGATGGACCAGACAGGATTACCTAGTCAGTACGCCGCTTGGGTTGAATACCACCCCCAATCCATAGACTAGCCTGAAACAGGAAATCCTAGACAAGGATTCTCCTAACGTAAATAAAGACGGTCTCGTACAATTATCATAATTAAGATGGGGGACTGCTCCACCTCCAGCGCGGTGACATGCCACAATTGACCTTATAAATTCACTGAGAACCACGGTTGCCGCGGTTAACTCGAGCTGATATTAAGCAGAGCATAGTTGGACGAGCAAGACTGTACCAGCCTTTCCAATAGTGCTACTTACCTTTACTAAAAGCCTAGTTTTACACTCCAGCACCAAGAATCGAGATACCTAGGTGCTAGATCTTGGATTTCATGAATACGAGAGCTATAGGTGTACGTTACAAGTAGCAACCTTATAGGCCTATGTTCCTCCTTCTATGAGCCCGTATTACTGGTAGGACATATCCGGCCCAGACAGACTTCAGGACACGAATGATGTCTTGCTTCGTACCGGGCAATATAGCTCCACGAGTGATATCACATGATCCACTCACCACATCAGTCTGTGTAGTGATGATCGCTACTATTACAGCAGAACTGTATGGTTTGCGGGCGACTAGAGTACTTATTGCTCGCCGTTGACGGCTGCATCATAAGGCTGTCAACAATATTTATTCGCTTACTTTGGGGTCATACATGTCGGCATAAATTAGACCACGACTCTACTCCTGTCTCGACTGCCTGGTTAACACGGAAGTTTCAAACAGCCGAAAGGCTAGCCACGAGTCATAGACAAAACTCAACCCTGGTGGGCTCAAAATCACTGAGTTTTAAGGCTCCATGCTTTTTTGCGAGCTCCGACCAATCCCCGCTGTCTGATTATTCTGAGGAATTCCGCCATGAGGAAATGGAGGCACCAAGCAGCAGCCTACCAATCAGGTACTGTCTTTACAGGAAGCCAATTGAAGCATGTTAAATACCTTTACGCGAAAGAAAAATCCTTTGCTGTTTAATTTCTTAATATCATTCAGAACACACAAACACACAAAAAAAAGAATGGGAGAAGACGAAACCGCCATTTAAACCAAGTTTACACTTTAAATTTTTCCAGTTTTTTCCTTTCCATTTCTCAAGACTTATTAGGGCAGGTGGCAAATTGGTACTTATAGCAATTTAAAAGGGTTTGAAGTAATTGGGATAAAACGAAAAGAAGAGAGAAAGACTGTGATACTGCATGAAAAATTTGAGGATAAGGAAAGAAAAAGGGAGCTTCTCTAGACTCAAAGAATCATCTCCTCGTCCTCATCAACCACTGGAGCAGAGATGTTGGTATTGACCACAGGGACCGAAGCTTCTGCACCGGCCTCGGCAAAGTAATTATTCATCTCCTCATCCAGCTCCTCTACAGTCTTTCTGGTTCTTCCATTACCGGCACCGGACCTAGTATTCTCCTTCCTTGTGCCATTATTGTTGTTCCTTCCGCCATCCCGCCCGCCACGATTCCTCTCACCCCCCCTTATGGGCTCATCAGCTCTGGCACGCTCACGTCGCCTTTCTGGAGGCACATAGCGGTCGATACCTGGAGGTGTAGGGCGACGGGTGGGATCACGTCGCACGTCGGGGCCAGGAGAGGATTTCGCCTCTCGTCTGCCAGATCCGCCGCGGCGCATTGGTTCAGAGCTGGAGCGCTCATCCAAAGTAGGGGCCTTAATACGGTCGAATAGGGACTTGGAGGTTGAGACGGGCTTGACAAAGGTGAGCCGGATTGGTTGGCCATTTGCGTTTGCGCCGTCGAATTCGGCCACAGCGCGCCTGGCATCTTCCTCGCGCTCGTAGGTCACGAATGCTGTACCTTCTGAGCGGCCGGCACGGTCGTACTGAAGCTCGAGCTTTGTGACAATACCCTGACGCTCAAAGAGCTCCTACAAGATATTAGATATCGCTTGCAGACAATCACTTGGACCGGAATGGCACATTACCATAAGATCATCGCGTCCAAGTTCGTAATGGATGTTTTCAACCCTCAATTTCCCTGATCCAGGGGCACTAAATCATCATTATTATACTGCGCCAGGAACCCAAGGATATATCATAAACTCACACTCTGGTTGTCTCCGAAGGAAAGCGAGCATCGGCAGATCCACCGCGCCTGAAAACTTCTCCGCCGGAAGCATCGCCTTCGTATTTATCGTGAACCCAGGCTCTATATAACCGTTAGCCACACTCTCCCACCAATCAAGCTATGGGGAAACGGGGAGCTCAAACAGGGAATCGTTGTATCCTCTCTGATTTCCGGTCTGTCAATTCCAAACAGAAAAAAGAAGCAAGACGATCACGTTAGCCAGGCTGGAACTTTTTTTTTTTTTAGTTTTTTCTGCGACAATTGCGTGTATGTAGAAATAAAAGGTGTTTTTTTTTTTGCCGTTAATCCTCTCCTGGCCCATAATGCGATTCTTGTAACACAAAGAATCTGGAAGGAAGAGGAGTACTAAGACTTATGACTTATGATAGGAGGATCATGATGAGAGGCAAAAAACTGGAGGAGATCAAAGGAGGAGGTGGTGGTAACACGCCTGTGGCTACAAACAACATCTCGCGTTAGACTTCCTTCTATCTCCCTCCCCCCCTCCGAGCGGGGAGAAAGTGCAAGAAATAAGACAAACCTTTCTGATGCCGCCCCTTCGATCTGTCCTACGGCGGCTTCGGTTCCCATTCCCGGTCCCGTTTCCGCCATTGTTTCCGCCATTATTGTTTCCGCGCTTTGGGGAGCGTTAGCCTTAGGCACCCAGCACACGCCCACAAACAAGAGAAGAAAAACCCACCGAGCGCTCTCTCACGACGTCGTCAAGAGCTCTATCCATAGTTCGCCGAGATATAGGAAGTGGAGTAATTTGTCGGGCGGGAAAAAAAGAAAGAAAAAAAGGCTGTTAAAAAGGGGTGGAGGTTGTGAGGAAGATATCGAGAGGTGTGAGTGAGGTGAAGGGAGGAGAAGAGAAGGGAGTCAAGCTGGCAGGCGAGCGAGAGAGAGAGAGAGAGAGAGGTGGGAGGATCAACCAACGTTGCACGTTACACCTTTACCAAACCCTATCCTCCCCCCCCCTCCCCCGAAGAGACGATCCTGAAACCAACGAAGCGCCAAGCACGGCTGATGCCTTGATGCGTATATGTTTGCGGTTAGATGGTTGCAGGAGCCGCAGTCGCGGATTCATGGATGGTCACTCGGTAGTTGCTCAGGGAGCAGATGGACAGCCTATATAGATCTGCATATAATTCCTTTCCATCAACTCGTCACGACTCCTGCGGTTTTTCAAAAGGTACTGATCATGATGACGCCACACACGACACAGCACGTAAATCACGAAACAAAAACCCTGCTGCAACATCCTTCTAAACGAGAATCCCTAGATAGTCCCTTTCTCATGGATAGCATCATGCCCGCGCGAGACCAGGCGTATTGTTAGCAATCATCACACTTGCGCTCTATCTACGTGTTATTACTTATATATTCCCTCCACCCACTAAATACTTAACCTCAGCGTCGCCAAGGAGCCTGTGGACATTTAAAAAGAGAGGCAATAATAAATAAAACAACCCCCCCCCCCTCTAAAAGCAGCACTTCTATATCCCCGGGGGAAAGTCCCCACTAGTATGTAGGCCCATATATATATATAGCGGCCGCAACCCACTGGCACCCCAGACACTCCGAGCCAACATCTCGGTGTCTCACCCAAAGACGGAGCCGGCTCCAGAGTGGCAATTGGCAGCATGGGCCCTTTTCCCCCTCTTGTTTCTCAGAAGCGTGTTTGAGATAGTGTCTTTCTGGCGGGCTGTTCCATCGGCACTGGCATATTTATTCTAGACTAGGGACAATTCTATTTTACTACCACTCGGGAACACCACGGGCCCGGGGTCGGTTGTCGGAGCCGATAGCAGAGCCCCACGTCAAACCCGAGTTGTGGTAAGGTCTTGTAACACTATCGGCTTTTACATTCACAATGCGGTTGCCCACTAGAAGTAATTAAAATCATTTTGAGTATTTAGGCTGTCGATATGCTTACGTTATTGGTATTGCACTGATACCCGGAAAGGGGGGAAATCAAAGTATAGGGTGCAGCAGCAGTAGGGATGGTTCAAGTGATGGGGGAGGAGACCTATATAATTCACGCTATATATGATCAGTCCCAATCACAAAATGTCACTCGCTCTATTCTACATATAAAAAAAGGACTAAAGGGGGGTAAAAGGGCCCGCGGCCGAGGAGAAGGGAGGAGAACAAAAGTAGAAGACACCCTCTATCTTGTCATCCGCTTAATTCTCTCCTCGGCGGCCCTCGCCCTCCTCTCCCTCTCCAACCTCATCCTTGCGTCGGCCCCTAGCCCCCTCTCCTCCTCCTCCCTCTTCCCCATTGCCATCTGCACGCCCCCAAGATTTCTCCCCCCCCTCCCCGGCAGCCTCCTACTCTCCGCAGCAGCCTTCGCTTCCTCCTCCTTCAATCTTCTCACCTCTCTCTCCCTCCTCTCCTTCTCCCCCTTCTCCCCATCTCCCTTCTCCCGCCGTTCCCGCTCCTCGGCCTCCGTGTGTGTCAGCGCAGCTGGCACTCCCGCTGCCTCCCAGTCCCACGCACTGTCCCCGAGCTCATGCCGCGCGACACGGAATGCATCGCGCGTGGCGCGGTCGCCGCAGAGGACGAAGGCCGGGTGCGGTTGCGTGGGCGTTGTGAGCGTGGGGTCGGCACGGGCCTTGAGTAGGAGGGCGGAGACTACGGCAGGGGATGATGAGGCGGCAGCGAAGTGGAGAAGTGTCGGTGTGTGGTGGTTCGGTGGCGTGAAGGTGAAGGTGGTGGGGAGGGAGTGTGTGCTGAGATAGGTGAGCAGCGCGGGGGCCTTTGAGCGTCGAATCAGCGCGGTGAGTTGTGTGCTGTGCATTTGTGCGGTTTCTTCGGCGGGGGTGAGTTTTGGTGGGGCGGGCTTGGGTTTGGAGGTGCTGGCGGAAGGAGGGGTGGTGGTGGATGAGAGAGTGGCGAGGGAGGCGGTGGTCAGTGTTGAGAGCTTACTACGCGTCAGTTCGACGAAGCACCGCATAAGCTCGGACTGGGTTGCGCGGCGGGTACTGAATGGGAAGCCGCGGACTCGTGGGTCGTTGCTCTTCAGCGGCGCGCCCTCCCCGAACAGCGTACGGCGGTTCGAATTGCCCACTGCGCGTACATAGAGCAGCTCCGCGCTATCTAGCCACTCCTTCCACCCACTCAGCAGCTCCCTGATCTCTGCCGTCAGCGCGACCTCGTTGTAACGTCGCAACGAGCTACCCGCCGAGTGCGCCGCGCCCTTCGCCGCATCACTCGCGGACTGCGCACCTCCCTGCTTCCGCCGCGTCGTGTAGCGGTGGAACGTCTTGTGCGCTATGATCGCTGCTGAACGCTCGCCGCCGCCGACTTTCGAAACCTTAGGCGCAAGGGAGACGACCATAGCTGCAAAGTGGCCGCCACCGATCATGCACATGAAGATGTGTGGCTCGCGGCCCTTTGGCTGCGCAGAGAGCTGCTTTGAGCGTAGCGCAGAGAGCCATGAAGCCTCTGACTGCTCGGCGGTGGTGAAGATCGCGCGGTAAATCCCGAGCGAGGTCTCCGCAGGTAGCAGCGGCGAGTTGAACCATATTATTGGTGCCTTTCCAGCGCCCTGCTTCCAGCCGGTAACGGTGGCGGCAGCGGCGGGCTCGTCATTGGGGTGAGAGAGGATGGCGTTGCGCTTAAGGAGGGCGGAGAGCTGATCGGTGGGGCCACTGTTGTCATCCTCATCATCAGAGGGAGAGCTGCTGTCAGAGCCGGAGATGCTCTCGTTGAGACCCTCGAGGAGGCCGTCGAACTCAGCTTCAGCAACGGGGGGTTGGCCACGGAGCTTGCGTTTGAGGTTGAAGTGGTGGAGGTCGGAGCGGACGTGGGCACGCTGGTCGGCAACGGTCTTGTTGGTGATCTTACAGAGAGCACAGGAGGTTGAGGAAATCTCAGGGTCTTGCGGCACCGTGGTTATAGAGGTAGAAGAGGGCTGAGTTTCGTCGGGGGTGGTGGTGGTGGGTTGGTCGGTGCGGAGGGTGAGGGACTCGAGGAGGTCCGGAGGGATATCGTATACTAAGTTATTGTTAGATATGGAATGGATCTTAGGGATAGATGGATGCAAACCGTAGACGGGGCGCTTGAGGATATCCTCTTCTTCTTTAGCCATTATTGGTTTGCGAACCTCCGTATGTGGTTTTCTCTAGTCACTAGGATGATGACCGTTATACAGTTTCTTTAAACTATTATAACTCGAAGATGGCGTTCTTCTGCTCTTTAGTTATTAGTGTTGTTATTGCCCTTCTGATATTGGTCGTGGTGATGATGGTGATGATGGTGATGTTGGGACCCAAGATGTAGAGATACCGATAAACTCTTGTCAGGCCTTCCACAAATTAAATGACGCAGAGATTCTGAGAGAGGTTCAAATGCCAAGATTTCCTTTCTTGGCTGAGTCATCCTCGCTCACATCTGGCGATCATCATTGACTAAGCCTTTTAGAGACTAGTCAGGACAGAGATCCCAGAGCTTTTTGATGCCACGATACTGCAACGGGCAGGAGTCTCGTTCCCTTGAAGGCGAGCTTCTTCTTCTTCTTCTTCTTCTTCTGCTTCTTCTTCTGCTTCTTCTGCATCTGCTTGACATGGAGAGGAGATTCATACATGAAGAAGCATGTACCGTAGATTGCAGATTCACACATGATCTGAGGCTCAATTTAACTACAAGTACATGTACTACTACATGTAGTAGCCATCTCTCTCTGGGCATGTACTTGCTAATGACCGAGTACATGTATTTACTCGACACGACCTGTGCTCTCCCGTAGGCAATCCCAATTGGCAAACCCCCTCCCCTTATCCTACCAGAGCAGAACAGAGCATACATGCACGTGTGTATATAGTAGAATCCAAGTAGAGCATACATGTAATAATGCCAGAATCTAATAAAAACCCCGGTAAGAGACATCCCAAAATTAATTCCCCCACACATCCCATCCCCCCCTTCTCCGGCAGCTTTCTACCGATGCCCCTACCACACCCCAAAGTCGAGGTGGTCGCACCAGCTCAGACGTTTTCTGAAGCAGGACGACGAGGCTGAGACCTCCCTCCCTCCCCTCCTTCCTTTTGCTTGCATGCATGCACAAGCAAGACCAGGGTGGTTTTTGTAGACTTCTTCTACCCACCGTTCCCTCCCCCTCTCACACAACCAAAACCACAACCCACTCGATCCTCACGCCAGTGGGAATGTATATGTAGACAGTAGCTGCTACCATCTACCATCGCCCCCCCCCCCCCCAACCTCACGAATATATATATACCTACATCACGAACGCCCACGGGCAGGTTCATATGCCGATCAATCCCCCGAAACTTCAGCACCAGAAACAGCCATAATGACAACGACCATCCACCGCCAGATCGGGCGTATGGGCAAACGGTCCGCCGACGATGTATTGCCCATCGTAACCCAATGGAATTAGGTTGCGAATTGCTGACGAAAACTTCACAGGCCAGCGTAGCAATGATCATCAAAGAGGTCCACGACGCCGAGTTGCTTTTGACGAAGGTTACTCCCCCCCCCCCCTCACATACACACTCCCCGCCTTACCTCAACTTCCTCCGCGGAATCCCCCCCACAGCTAACACCTACATGTACCTACCTGCAGCTTATAGAACACTCAAAGGCCTGGCGGGATGCGTGGTCGTCTATCCTCGTCAACCAGGTTACCCTCTCGGATTCCTTCCATGATGTCTACAAGACGATCCCCATGCCCGGGGACTCAAAGGTGGAGGTGCTCGAGACGCCGACGGACACGTTGCGCCGTGTTGCGACGCTGCATGCCGCACAGAATGATCTGAAGGCGGATATGCTGGATGAGATTGAGAAGGTGGATCGGTTGCTTGTCGAGAGATTGAACGATGCCAAGGTACGTTGGGGCATTGGGAGCTTTGTTAATAGGGCTGGATTAGGTTGGCTGATAGAGATATGTGTGTGTGCGTGTTATAGGCATCGTTGAAACCGGTAAAGAAGGCAATTGAGAAGAGGGAAAACAAGAAGCTGGACTATGAGCGCTTCCACAAGCAAGTTGAAAATTCGCGCGCAAAGAAGAACAAGTCGGACAGGTGAGAGAACCACTGTCGCGTGCTTGGGTGGATCGGGTCACTTTTGCTAATACATTTTAATAGGGAGTATTCGGTCCAATCAAAAGCAGAGATGGACGCCGAGCGGTCCAAGATTGTATGCAAAACCACCACCGCCACCATGGCTACCTAGTAGCTATAGAAAACTAACATATAATAACTCTCAGGCCTACGAAAATGCCGACGAGCACATCAAATCCTTCGTGCCTCCCCTTCTAGCAAAGCTCCTCGAATTCGTCCCATGCATCGTCGAGTTCATCGTCATCACCCAGCACACTCTCCTCCAAAACACCTACAGCGCCATCTACGAGTACGCCAATGACTACGGCTACACCGACCCCGACGGCGCTACCGTCATCTCCGAGTGGGAGTCTCAATTCATGCCTATCCGAGAGCACCTCGAATCCGAGATCACCTTCATCGCTCGCGGCAAAGCCGTCACCCAACCCATGAACGTTATTGTCCCCGAAAAGAACATTATCCCGCGCCTCGGCCGCGCCAGCAAGCCGCCTCCACCCCCACCGCCGTCTAACCCCCCTGCCGGCGGCGCCCCCAGTTACCAAGAACGTCCCCCCATCACCACCCGCATCTCATCCAAATCCAGCCGCGGCGATCCCCCACCCCCACCCGCAAGCATTAGACCAAGCATACGCTCCAAGACCTCCAACTCCAACTTCTCCGCTCATTCGCGTGACGAGTCCCCACCTCCGCCACTCCCGGGCCCACGCCCCGGCACAGCCAATCCCCCGCGCAGTGACACCCACAAGGGCATTGTCAAGAGTCGCTCATATGGTAGCAACAACCCCCTCGCCGCGGCCGCCCAGCGCCATGCCATAGATCCCCCATCAAACTCCTATCTCTCGCCCAAGTCCCCCGCCGAGATGGCGCGGCGCAAGAGCGACTCTGCCGGCGAGTTCCAGGGTGGCATCGGCGGCGCCGGTAGCAGCGTCCAGGAGCGACTGGCTGCGATCCGTGCGGGCCAGAACAGCCTCGCGAGGACTGAGAAGGTTGTTGGGAATGGCGGGGCGCCGAAGCCACCGATATCGAGGCAACCGACGGGCGCGAGTATGGCGAGCGTGGCGAGCTATAAGAGTGCTGCGAGCTACAAAAGTGCTGCAAGCGATCTGAGTAGCATTGCGGGGAAAAAGAAGCCGCCGCCACCACCACCGCCGAAGAAGAAGCCTGGATTGGGGCAGACGTGGGTGCGTGCGTTGTATGATTTTGAGGGGCAGGACGCCGGGGACCTGAGTTTTAGGGAAGGGGATAAGATATTGGTGGTTAGGAAGACGGGGAGTGTTGATGGTGGGTTTTTTTTTATTATTCTATTACTCTGTTTGGGTTTAGTAGCTAACTGTGAGGGTAGATTGGTGGGAGGGAGAGCTGAATGGGCGTAAGGGACAGTTCCCAGCGAACTACACGGAGATGGCGTAGTTTGACTGGGGAAATTCACCATTGGGTAGTTAGCTAGGGGGGGGGGGGTTAGATGACGGTATTTATTTATTGGGGTGAGAAAACCCCTTTTTTTTTTGACTTGCTGTGGTTTTGGGAGTATGTAGTCAATTGCACACCTTACTTTAAGTAGTTTTGTACTAGCTTGGTCAGAGGCGCTGAGGGGCGCGAGAGGGCCATCATCATTACATAGGTTTTTTCTTTTTCTTCCTTATTATCTTTGTTTGAATTCCTTTTTGTCTGTCTGTGTGATTAAGTGCGTCTAGCCAGTTTTAGTTTTAGTTTAGTTTACTCCAATACCCCCCCTCCCTACCACCCTCGCTCTAGACCCGGGGGTCTTGTAGTATGGGGGTTTTAGTGATGTATGAGTGTATGGGGGCAATGAAAATTGCATGTGTGCGTCCAGCAATTAATCGAGGGATATACATGTTACATGATGTAGTTGTATGCTGTCAGGCTCGTTCCCAACCCTCCTAGAAAATGTCCGGTTTCTGTGTCGGGGCCTAAAACGGTTTAGATTCCCATGTTGATGTGCTAGAATATGCCCGTTCCCGCCCGGAAAAAAAAACTTAATTTTTTTTTGTACATATATGTAGTGAAGTGAGAACCGGACACCACGATACGGGAACATGAGCAGTTTTAGGCTCCGACAGAGCATATTATGCCACGGGAATATATGTAGTACGTGGTCGAGGTAAATACATGTAAGAATGCCTACACGAGTGAGCGGGCGGGTAGGTATGTCATAATAATGCACGCACTCGAGTGATACCTCATGACGCTGCGAATGCGCGGCGGGGTGCTTTAGTGTACGGGTATAAATACTTGATACACATACACGAACACGAGCACCCGCGTGGCTGGCTAGCTTGCTATGTATACATGTAGGTAGGCCTAGTCCCGCACCCACCCCCCCTACGAGCAGCTTGCTACTCGCCGTAGGGTCTGGGGCATTAAGTCCCCGACATGCAAATGTCCGACACTCGCTGTTTACCACGTCGGAGACCTGGATGAGGCCCGGGCCGGGGAGGCTAGGAAAAAAGGTCAGGTTTCCCGTCGGGACCTGAGTGGACCCCGGGGCTATGTAAACTCATGCCCGGGTCTGACAGCGCCCTCCAACTACGACAGCGACCTCCCGGCGCCGGAGAGCTCCTAATACTCCGTAAAAGATCTTACTAAAAGTCGGGGCGATAGTGCTCTAGCCCCTCTGGTAGGACTGGGTGCGAGCGTCAGGGAGGCCGGCCTGGAGTGGGTCGGGGTAGGGGGGTAGGTTTCTTGTTCTCATGTGCATGCGGTGGTGGGAACGGCGGCGTACGTAGTATATTGTAGTATTGCCTATGGTATTCAGTGGCTGGACCCTCATCTCATGCATGTAGAGCGTATAGGGTAGAGCGGGGCGGGGCGTGTCAGGGTAGGGTACATGTAGTTATAGGTAGGGTAGGATACTATAGGGCAGGGCAGGGTAGCTGTAGCTAGGGCAAGAGGCAAATCTCCGGTATAATTTATGTAGAGGAGATATGGGCCGTTTTATGCAAGGCCAATTATATATTCGGGGCGTGGGCGCCTGAAGATAGTAGTTGCCTACACATTTAATTAATTAAACGATGATAGGTATGTACCTATTGCATGTGACCGACGAGTGATACCTTGTGATTTCTAATATACCCCCCCCCCAAACCTTTTTTACCCCCCCACTACCACCGCCACTCTACGTTTGATTTATGCCCTCTATGGGCCCCCTATTCACCCCAAAATGTCTGTTGATATTTTACACCTAAACCACCAACCGACCTTTTTTTGGGGGGGGGCGAGTATCGTACCTACTGATTAGTATGTCCTACACCCATAAACAAATATAAAACCAGGTATTAAAACCCAGCACATAGCCTATAGCAGTACTTACTCCTATTCTGTCCCCAGGACACGGAAATAATGGTATTGTAATATGTACTCGGCGGGGAAGCGGTAATGACATAATACAATATTGGCCTAAACCCTGCAACAATTATTACAGTCAGGACATATTCTCCCGGCTCGCAATGATAATTCCAGCAAGTACTGTAGTTGCGGGCTGCCCATATATAACCTACGGGTTGCATGCATTTATGAAGTATAAATAATAGCAAGTACATGTAGTTGCGTTTGGCGAACGAGTGATACCTGATGACCAACGACCCACCGCGCGCTGGCGCTATAAGTCATAACGCGCCGGCCGAAAATCTAGGCTATATGGCAGAAACGTTATCCCATCGTCCGTCAGTAAGATGCTGACCCCGCAGAAAAGTAAATCTGGTGTGGCTTTACTTGCAGATCTCGTTATCTCTCTTATCAGATAATAGATCTCCCATATAGGCTTCGTTCCTCTCATATAGGGGGGGTCAGCATTGAGGCTGAGCCAGTGTTGGTAATGACCCCACGACCCGTAACGACTAGTCAGCGTTAGGACCCGCTCGGGATCTACGGGTCGTAAATGGTAATGGCCTAGATCATATCCTCTTCCGGGGCCGTATCACCAAGTTGTAGACAATCTGTGAAACGTCTGGGGCTCCTGCTAAGTACTAGTACCGCACCTATACAACCTACATTATGGCCAGTCCGGTCAAAATCGCTATGGCCCCGACCATTAAGAGGAGTCGTTATGACCCCCCGTTGTTGTTGGCGGACCATGAGATGCGGCCCGCTTTGTGTAACCGGTACTGACACGTGGAGTAACTAACACCCGCTCGGAAACACACGTGCGCCCGTACCCGCTACGATAGGCACCCGCCATCGAACTCATCGGGGATATCCCGCCACCCGCACACCACGCCAAGTCCCCACCCAGGACCCAGCTCTCGTTATCCAGAAATGACCGGGCCGCGAGGGATTGGAGGCCCCCACCGCCCGGGCGAATGAGGAAAGTAATGCTGTCTCTGCCCGATGAATAGGTCTATTCGTGCTGACCTAAGAGTGATAGGACAGCTAGTTAGCCAAGGCCCCCCAAACCGTAAATGGCGAGCCGGTGTGTCGAGTGACACCCCATGATGCAGATGATCTACGGATGACTGGGTTCATGTATCTCTTTCGCTGGTGACTAAATGCTTCCAACTTTTGTGGGGCCGCCTCCGCCACCGTGACAACCATAAACCAGGTCTTAGGAGTACAGACGGCGTATTTCTGAGGGAACTCCCGGGTGCACGGTGCACTATGCGGCCTTCTAAGATGTTGGCAGCTTCATCAGCAAAAGAGATAAGCTTTATTTCGGCCCACACCAACCACTGTCCCCTGTATCCAGTCGGCCTGGCCACCGATCTAGGGTTACTAATTTTGCTAAGAAAGTGGAGCCTGGGATAGCTTTGTTTACTAATTATACAGGCTCTGTGGGAGCCATCTAGTTTATTATGAGGACTTGTAGTCGTTGAGCTTCTATGCAGGCTGGTAGGGGTGAAGAGGGAGGCAGTGTAAGGGTGTGGTAGATACCGCTTCTTTCCTGTGTATTCATGACCATAAGATCTGTGATTACATAATGATAGACACCATACATGTATATCCTTCCGCCCAGGGAAGCACCTCCACAAGCTCCTTCTAGATCTCTCAAGGCCACACCAACCACAACACCAACCCGCCCGCATAGAGCCGCCCTATGAGACTACTAAAGTCACATATGAGTATTCAGGCTTCAAGCGGGAACACACGGGCACGTCTCAGCCTTAGTCCTAGCCTTAGTGTTACTTTTGGCTACGGGGGATAAATAAAAGCAGATCACCCGAAGCGGAGCGAAGGCCCCCCCGCGGCTGCCAAACACCTGCCAGCAAAGACCGGGCGCAGGCCTTGTTTCAGGGAAGGGGCGATTTATTGGGGACACCGATTTGGCTCACGGAAACGATGTTTCTAGTCTCGGTTTTGTAACTGGCATTTTAAGCATATCAAACGTTTCCAAAGTTCCAGCTGGAGCTTGACCCCATGGAACGCCTTGTCGGGAACCCCCGAACGGGCCTCTCAGCATGCGTGTAAGTGGCCCCTATAATTGGGTTGATACGGCGCTTATTGCCCCACGTACCAGAATAGGGTGATTATTATAAGGTTGTTCTAGAATGACCAGGGATAGAGCGGGCCATGGATCATGGAACGGCAGGGTTCCAGCCGAGCTCTAGATCTCCGAGAAGATTTGTGGATATAAGGCTGCCCCTTGATACTAGGGCGGGTGGGATTAGAGACTTTAAAGAGATTTGGGTAGCGATTAACTGTGCCTCAAGTCGGATTGACTCAATTTAAATGCAATATATGTCAATAACTACTGAGTCTGAAGTAAAAGTATGCAATTGAAGGTATTGCTAAGGCAGGTAGACCGGCAACACAATGAAGACTTAGGTCAGTGCCTCCACATGTTCTCGGGTCAGGTAATAAGAACCTGAAAATGCGAACTACAAAGCAGGGGCCCAATTTGGTGTATTTTTGCTAGTAGCGAATCAGAGACTGTTACCGTTAGAAGTCATTTCCAGGTTCTTCTTACCTGACCCGAATACGTGTTGCAATGAAGGATAGCGTTTGTATACCTCCTTCACAGGGTCCCACCCATATGTACGATCTAGTCTGATTGGAGGATTGGGGGTAGTAGTACCCTGAGTGGTTTGCTTTTTCTGCATGTCCAGAACAGGTATGGCGCCCGTTTAGGTTCAAAGCCACCAGGCTATGGTCTTTGAATCTGTGTGAAAACCTTGAAGCTCTCAACCGGGTCATGATTTTCCATGGGTTAGTGTTCAGGTTCTACCAGATTTATTAATATAGTGGTACCGGCTAATGGTTTAACAGTAACAACAATATCAGCCTAGGTGGTACCGAGTGCGATGCCATGATGCTGGGCTTCAATACCCCCCTCCCCTTGTAAATCAAGGTTTCTACGCGCCAATAGATAGGCTGGGCTCATGAGAGACAAAAACCTAAACCCGCAAATCCTTTGCCTTTCCACCCTGCCAACTAAACTTCATCAATCCCACTGTAGACTGCCCTGTCCATATAAACGGGACCCGGCCAAGCTTGTAGACATAGCTGGGAGTACTATCTCTAGATCTTCCAGGGGGCCAGTTTTTGGAACAAAAACAAGAATTGCGGATAAATTCATACCCTGTCTCGCCAAGTATGACTATGCACTATGATGTGATGTAAACCCCTATATTGGCCGCATTTCGCCAGGAAATTGGTGCGTACTTTACAGATCCCGAACCAGCCGTTTTGCAAGGTTTGCAGCAATATTAATCGGCCTACACAGTAAGCCACGGATGACAAACACCCCAGGCCAGTCTAATTAGTTCCAGCTGCCTGGATCCGGCGGGCTTGCTTCACCAGATCTCGATCTGGACCATCGTTGACAGGTCAATCTACATATGTAGACATTGCCTGTTTTTAGAGCCGGATAGGGAGGGAGCTGACGATAAGCCTTCGCCATCGAGGGGCATGACCAAGCAGATAATCCAAACGGAGGAACCACATTGTCCAGCAACGTCAGGCCTGTTTTAATTACATGTAAGTAATTCTCCGTGCGGGTTTAACTAGAGGCCATCTCGTTATCACCGGCGCCTTCCGTGCAGAATAGTCTTGGTCTTGTGTAGGCAGGCTTGTATGTACTTCAATTACTCCGAGATCAACGAGTAATGTAAACAGATCATCCCGACCCGTTGCTCCAGGGTGGTGACCACTCAATACCGGCCCGGTTTGATCCTAATGCCGGATGTGCAAAGCATTGACCCAATAAATTCGTCAGCTACTACACGCGTTCAACTGGGTCACCTCTGATGGGCTCGTATGATAAATATTCTGTCCTAAACACTAAGCAATGAGCACGGAAGCCGGCAAGGAAGCCTCGATCAGTTGTTTGACGAGGCCGTGCGTCTCACGTCTCTCGCTCGCGTATCTATGCTCTGACTCTTTGTTTCGGTTGATAAATACAGGTTTCTCGTCCCGCACGTGGGATGGCTTGGGCGCGCTGCCACAAACCTGCCTATTTAGCGTAGGAGGGAAGGAAAAAAAAACTTTCCGGCTCGGGCTCGTGGGCCCATGTTGTGTTTGTGAACCCTCAGGCCCTCTCACCCTGAATTTTATGAACGGGGAGGGTTGGTAAGAGACCGACAATTCGGGAGAAACATTTGTCCATGGCGTGAAGGGAGGAAAGGACTAAGACACTCCCACGTTACGTTCCCGCCCCAAGAGCTAGAGAACACTGGGATAACGTCAAGAAGAAAGAAAAAAAAAAGCTTCATGCGGGCCGGAGGATCTTTGATCCTTCACACCAAGCAGCACCCGGCCGAAGGCGGGACCGGGGTTTTGTTTAGTGCTGATTTTGGTGCTTGATTAAGGGCACATACAGGATACATACCTCGGCATAACTTAAAATTTTCAAACGCTGGGCCTCTGCGTGAGAAATCTCCTGAGGCAACAAGCATGTCCCGGCCTAGTGTAGGAAGATTAACATCTATAACTCAATCGCCATACTTTGCGTAACTCACGGTAGATTGAATTTCGCCAAATGAATCTTGCTCGATCAAGATGGGAATTTTTTGGTAAGCATCAGGGGCGTAGACCTCTCGTCCGAGAGGTAGATAATTAAGCCTGCCTGCAAACGGGCTTCTCTAGGATTTACTCGAAACTTCTAGAAACAAATGCCAAATCCATAGATCCTTAATGCAAGCCTGAAGCCACACAAACGTCAGCCTGTACAAGATTAAAAATTTGCACTCATCGTTACACTTCCGTAAACGATAGAAACCCTATTTTTTCCCCCCTTGGACTTCATGTCTCGCTTTTTTTCCCATGTGGCACCGGCACCTTATCCGAGCTCTTGGCATCAGGCATCAGGTCTATGACAGTAAATTGAACGCATGTGGGTGTTTCGATAGCCCGAGAGTTGGATAACAACCCTACAACGGCTGCCTTAAAGCCGGTATTAGATCACCAAATCAGGGTAGTGGTGGCTCTTACCTCGGCATCTTTGTCCACCTTAGTCACTAGTAGAGGATTAATGTCAAGCTTTTTTCTCAGTTATGCCCGTGGGTCAGGACCTCCCGGAATGATACCTTCCGTGCTGTAAATGAATATAGTTCAGGATATCAAGAATCCTTATTAAATAAGAGCATTTCCTCTCTCGACTTTGATCTCCCATCATTGAATCCAAACAACTCAAGCATAGCACTTAAAGCTTAGACAGCCATCTCAGTTGAATAGCTCTAAAGTACTTTGACAAGTAGCTCCAATCAGGAAATATAAACATACTTTTCCGGGATATTCAATTTTAAGGTTATTTCAATGGCGACATCAAACACTCCCAGCGAGGGAGCTTTGGAGAAAACTTTGTCCGCTTCCTCAGCATCATCCTCAAACTCATCTTCAAAAACCGTTGCCGAAAACGGTCCTCACTACGTCGATCTCGAATCCCAAAGCGGGCCTAGCGCCTATAAGTCCCGTGGGCGAGGAGCTTCAATCTCATCTGCAGCTACTCAAAAGGATATATATCAAGATTTATCGACAGAAGACGCAAATCTTCGGCGACAGGAGACACTGCAAGAACTTCGATCTGTATATTCACGACGGACCGAAAATGAGGGTGAATTGGACGCTCCAGACGATGCTTCTGAATTTAGAGATATCGATCCTGAACTGATTACATGGTAAGCTTGATTTTCTCGACATACTTGGTGCTGGGTAGTGTGTTAACGATTTTATGAATTATAGGGACGGCCCAGATGACCCAGAAAATCCTCGTAACTTCCACACAAAAAGGAAATGGACCATTACTTTGATCGTTTCCCTTTATACATTTGTCTCTCCATTTGCTAGTTCTATCGCTGCACCTGCCGCTCAGGCGTACGCAAAAGAATTCGGCATCACCAATAGCACAGTTGCCTCTCTGACAGTTTCAGTATTTTTGATCGGTTTCGCATTCGGCCCCCTGTTCTTCGCCCCACTCTCTGAGATTTTCGGACGTGTAAAGGTCATGCAAACTTCTATCTTCCTCTTTTTGATATTCAACATTGCCTGTGCCGTCGCCCAGACAACTGGACAAATGATTGCATTCCGTCTCCTTGCCGGTTTGGCTGGAAGTTCCCCCCTGGCTCTTGGTGCTGGTATCTTGTCTGATATCTGGGCACCCGTCGATTTGGCCCGAGCAATGGCTTTTTTCGCTCTTGGCCCGCTTGTGGGGCCTGTTTGCGCACCAATCATCGCTGGATTCATTGTCCAGCACATCTCATGGAGATGGGTTTTCTGGGTCTTGTCCATTGTCACAGGTGTAACGGCGGTCGCTGGTGCCATTATCTTCAAGGATGAGACATACGCTATTGTTATTCTCAACCGCAAGGCTGCTGCAGCAAGGAAGGAGACTGGAAATGAAAACCTTCACACTGTTTTTGAGGTCAGCAGAGATATCAAGACTAGCTTCAAGATCGCTCTTACTAGGCCTTTCTTGATGTTGGCATTAAACCCTGTGCTGTTGTCCCTTGGACTATTCATGGCCTTCACTTATGGGTTCCTTTACTTGATGTTCGTCACTTTCCCGACTTTGTTCCAGGGTGAATACGGCGAGACCGTCGGTATTGCCGGTTTGAACTATCTTGCTCCTGGGGTTGGGTTCATGCTTGGACTTGCAACCTTCACTCCAGCACTCCAAAAGACTTACCTCAAGCTTACCGCTGCCAACGGTGGTGTTGCAAAGCCCGAGTTCCGTCTTCCTACTCTCTTTGTTGGTGCCATTTTGATCTCTAGCGGTCTTTTCTGGTACGGATGGTCCGCTGAGAAGGGTCTCCACTGGATTATGCCGCTCATCGGAACCTCCATCTTTTCTATGGGGCTTATCTCTGTTTTCACGTCTGTCCAGACCTATCTGATTGACATGACACCACGATATGCCGCCTCCGCCGTTAGTGCAGCTACCCTCTTCAGATCCCTCTTTGGGTTCGCGTTCCCGCTGTTTGGAAAGCAGATGTACGACAAACTCGGGTACGGATGGGGTAACTCTTTGATGGGTTTCATTGCATTGCCATTGGGACTGTTGTTCCCGCTGTTGATCTTCCGTTATGGTGAAGGGTGGAGGATGGCCGCGGAGAAGAGGATTGAGAGGGTTGAAGCGGGCCAGAGGGCTTCCGCCGCTGCTAAGGATGCGAAAAGGGCTCAGCAACAGGCGGAGAAGTTATAATCACTCATAATTCTTCTTCTGATTTATATTATTTTTCCTTTGTAAATATTTTGGGGGTTTTGGGTTCAATGGTTATCATATATTTTTTGTGTTTCATATTGGACTGGTTTCTTTTGTTATTAGCGGGTTGGGTATGTTCGATTGATGTTTAAAATACTATTTGGAGCGTTATGATGCTGTGTAATTATTAGTTGGTTATAATATCTTGATATTTATAGATTTGAAGATAATGTAGAACGTTGTTCTTGGTATATCCGGTTCCAAAAATCGTTTTGAAAACATTACTTTCAATTTTTCCTCCTATCAATTGCGATCAGCCATACTTTTAACACCTCTATGTTCCATCCAGGGTCTTACCATCCTGGGACTTTTGTGGCTAACCGTGAAACACCCAACGAAACGGATGTGATAACGATTTATCCATCTGTATGGTACACTCGCTCGCGGGGCGACTGTATTTCAATGTTAGGGATTTTAAACCAATAGTTGGACTCACATTGTCGACGCTGGACTAAATTACCACTACGAGACAGAATCCGTCTTCGCCAGGCGAGCGAGTGCACCCGGTACTCTACCAGGTATTCTCATCATCCAATGCTGGTGTCTCCCGAGAGAAGATCTTATCGATTTACTGCAGGCTGATGTTCGTGCATGGAGGCGTTCTGGTGTTGACTGGGTTTTTGAGAAAGGCTACCCAACCCAAAGCCGCGCCAAAATCAAGCTTAATGCACGCCAAGCTGAGACTGGGGGGCACGAACCAACAGCAGGTGTTGGGAAGGGGAGGGCAGGGGGAGAGGTCTAACCGTGTTTGTAACGGTTTCTTAGTAGCCCGAGCGTTAGGAACCCTTACTGATCGGGTTTAGAAGGCTGGTAGCTGTTTGCGCCGCTGTCTAATTTCGGAGAAAGCTCGAAACGAAACAGCTCCTTTTTTTTTTTTTTTTTTCCCTTTCCCTTTGTGCGCGAATGTCCTGCTGTCAGTCAAGTCTGTTTCCTGTTGTCTGAGTTGATTTTGATGGACCGCCAGCGAAACGATGCAGATGGTTGTTTATGCATGAATACATACATATGTAGTACATGTATGTGTCTAAAGGTACTGTACCTACTACAGCAGTGCCTTGCCTGGGTATCATACATGTATGTAGCTGTGAGACGCGTTTTTTTTTCCCTCTTTGCAGGCTGTGTTCGGTAAAGTACCGGGACAGCTCATGGTAGGGCAGATAAACGAGGACTCTAAAGGAACTGCCGGGACGGGCGCGTTGAAATCTTGAAGACCTCAAGGGGGCAAAGGAATTGAATGATAGTAGGTAGGGGAAAGAACTCTTGCAAAGCGCGCCCCCACAAACAACCCATGCCCGCGCGCCCGCTTTTTCACAATTGAACCCAGTAACTCGGGGAAGGAAATTAAGTTCGGTTTCCTTAATTAGGATCGTAAGTTACCTTTCTGGTTTATGGACAACAACAACGGTGTGTAACTGCAGCTTTTTTTTTTTTTTTTTTTGCTCTTCAATCCTAGGCCTCTCCCTTCCCATTTTGCACCGGCGTATTAGCTCTCCCAAGCTTCCAGAACGCGGTTGATCATTTTCGCGCCCGGTTTCTCACTCGATCTTTTCCTTACTCTGCATTCTGCTTTCCTCTTTCTTTACACTCTTGGACTTAATGATATACTTTTCTTGTCTCTAACCTCTCTCTAGCTCATATTTATCTCTCCTCCAGTCGTTTGAGATTTTATTTTATTCCACTTACTTGAAGTCTTATATCTTTTTTTTTTTTTCCCTTTTTCGTTCTTATACTGTATTTCATTCTTTCCCTGAAGACCTTCGGTTCTAGCCTGCTCTCTATCTTCCGCGTCTCCCCACTTCATCCTCTCACTCGTCATCTGGCCGTGGTGTGTTTTGGTTGTCTGTCTCCTGCTGCACCGTACATACATATCCTACCCACATTACATTAACATTGCCCACCAATACACTACTATATACAAGGCGGCTCTCTACATACACATCAAATACAATTCCAGTGCACACTCAAACTATCTATGCAGCACAGGTATGGTCTGCACCTAGCTCCTATATCCTTCCCCACCCCCCACCACTACCTCCCGCTTCCTCTCACGTACAGTGAGTGCTGTGCTGTGCTGTGCTGTGTCGTCTGTCGTTCCCCTTTTTCGAGTGGAGAATACCATGTGTAAAAACGTACTGCGGCTAATAACGGGGTCTACTTCCTCTCGGTCCAGCAGAAGACGAGAATACAACATCGTGATACTAGGAGCCGGTAAGAAATCACTGTTGCCATACGAAATCTAGCTTC
The DNA here is from genome assembly GCA_024713715.1 of Morchella sp. 2018-W26. Classification (NCBI taxonomy): domain Eukaryota; kingdom Fungi; phylum Ascomycota; class Pezizomycetes; order Pezizales; family Morchellaceae; genus Morchella; species Morchella sp. 2018-W26. The sequence continues at coordinate 717,169 of JAMGYX010000016.1, forward strand.
ATCTCCCTCTTTTGGTCTCGCTGACTGGTGTTCGGTGGTGCAGGTGGTGTTGGTAAAAGCTGTCTTACAGGTTCATTCTTTCCTCTCCACTTCCTTCGGGGCTGGTGTCGCGTGCTTGGAAGACTAAACGATTCGTCGATGCGTAGCACAATTCGTTCACAATGAGTGGATAGAATCCTATGACCCCACTATAGAGGACTCTTACCGGAAGGTCATCGACGTTGATGTGAGTTTTTTTTTTTTTTTTTTTTTTTTTTTTCAACAGCCTTCCCATTGTGTCCGTTACTACGACGGAAGACTAATGAAATATTTCATTGCAGGGTCGGTCATGCGTGCTCGAGATGTCAGTATACCCTTCTACCAATGCGAAATAAATTCCACTCCCAACCCACAGCTTGAGTGTTTAGGAAAGGCTAATATGAAGCCCACTACTTTTTCGCGGCGAATTATAATACAGCTTGGACACTGCAGGAACAGAACAGTTTAGTCAGTAGCCTTTGTTTTTGTTTTTGTTTTTTTTGCTTGTGATCGGGGAGAGGGCCAATCAGTATGGGAAAATTGTGAATAATCGAGGAGCTAACGCAATGAAATTATCCCGATGTAAACAGCCGCCATGAGGTAAGAAAAAAGCTTCCACCTAACTACCTTCCATTAGAAGCAAGAAGCTAACGTCATTTCAGAGAAATATATATGAAAACCGGTACCTACCTTAGCTCTAATAAACCCCCGTCCCAAACCCCTGACTAACGCTTATCACCTCACGTAGGCCAAGGCTTTCTTCTCGTCTACTCAATAACTAGTCTTAATACGTTGACCGAACTCTCCGACCTCCGTGACCAGATCTTGCGCATCAAGGAAGCCGAAAGCGTCCCGATCGTCATTGTCGGCAACAAATCAGACCTCGAAGAAGATCGTGCCGTTAATAGCCAGCGAGCAATCAATCTTTCGCAAAAATGGGGCCGTGTCCCATTCTATGAGACCTCAGCAAGGAAACGGCAGAACGTGGATGAGGTGTTTTTGGATCTATGCAGGCAGATGATGAGAGCGGATGCAAATTCCGGTTGGGCAGCAGATGGATATGGAAAAGAAAAGCCTTCCGGAGGAAAAAAGTCGCCGAAGACGTCTGGCGGAAGACAGGGCAGATCAAGGTTCTGTGTGATCCTATAATGCGGGGATGGCAGGCAGAAAAGGGAGAAGGGTATGGTATGGGATAATCTCTTTTGGTCAATGGTATCGGGTTTTTTTAAGATCGGACTTTTTTTTTTTTACATCTATTATTTTCACTGACCCCCGCCGGGACATAATTCCCTTTTTATCAAGCCTTCCCTTTGGATATCCTGTTATCGGAGGTGTCCTACGTTTGAGCCCTCCTCAATTTTGTTTGTATATAATATGTTTCATTCGGCGCCATTTGGGAAAGAGAGGGGACGTCTGCAAAGACATGGGAAATAAGGTAAAGGGCGAGAACAGGGCGCGCGGATTATAGGGGCATTATCATCTTTTTTTTTTTTCATTTTCATTTTATTTGGCGATCATTGGCGTCGACTGCTGTTTATGTTTTTGATTTTGGGTAACCCATTTTTGAATTTTCCAATTTGTGCTGTAGCCGCCACTGTTACTGTTTTACTGTTTCACTCTTTATCTATCTCTTTTTATATCGTGGTTCAGTTTGGGCATTTTTTGGTCGTTTGTCAATGGAAGGGAAGGAATGATTTTTAGTCTTTTTCTTTATTTGAATCTCGGTCTTTTTCCCGTGGGGTTTTCTTTCTTTCTCGCTCTCCTCCTTTTTTTCTTTTCCTTTTTTTTTTGTTGCATGTCGTGTAGCGGATATTTAGGGATAGGGAAAGGCTTGATTCTCACCGATGCATCATCACACCCAGCAGCTTGAACTCCTACAAACTGGCAATTGCGCCAATTGACCCGCAACCATATTCCTGTAAACAAAGCACATGTAGATACTCCCATGTACCAAACACCTAGGTTTTCTCTCAGTTACATGTATAGTAGGTAGGGCAGCTATACCTAGCCACCCGCGAATCCAGGGCATCTCCTGCGGCGCCATCCCCGGTGAGGGCGTCATAAGGCGCAAAGCGTAGCTGGAAGATCTAGGTACATACCTCTCTGCTCTTCGAGCCCATCGTACCTACATATGCATATACATTCCTCCTGTACTCTACGTACCTGGTCGTACTCCGCAGGACTCCACAGCTGCAGGATTATGGTTATTATGGCAGGGACAATGGGTACTGTACCTCTCTCTCCACACACCTACATGTACCTGCCTACAGCGCCTCGGCATAGCGAAACGTCCTGTGCGTGGGTTACATGCATGCATGCATGCACCGGGAAAAAGAAAAAGAGCATAATCTCTCCTCTTGAAACGGCCGGTAGGTGCCCTAGCATCGTGGGACAGGCAGGAGATGCGTATGTAATGGCGAGGTGAGGTGAGGTGATGCGGAGGAGTAACTAATGCTCGCCCCCAGGGCGAACAGAGCAGAGCAAGTAACAATTACCGTATGTGGGATTCCCGGCAGTCCGTCTGTAGGCTCGCAGAGTACCAGGTAGAGTCATCCACCCTGTCCTGTCCTGCCCTGTCCTGTCCGTTCTGTCCTGTCCTGCTTCTTCTGTCTGTGCCTCCGCTCTGACAGGGACTGATAGAACGTCGATTCCGTACCCTAGTCCTCCCTCCTTCATGTAAGCTATACTCCTCGATCCCCACATAGGGGAAATAGAGTATCCACCTAGGTACTACATGTACCGCTAGCCAGCTCGTTCCCACCGCAGCAAGATTAAAATAGTGGTCATTGCGCTCGCTGCCCGCCCCTATGGCATGGACGGAGCTTGTAGCGTCTTTGGGCCTAGCTAGCCCCAGCAGTCAGGTCCCTGGAACCCAGAAATTTGGTTTGGTTTTTTTTAATCTGTTTGGGGAGGGGGAGGGTGGGGGGGGCGGTGAAGAAAATATGGGCTCTGGATTTTTTTTGTGTTTCTGTTTTTTTTGTTTTTTTTTGTTTTATCCTGCCTGGGTTGGGAGACCGGGGGGGGGGTGCTCGGGTGAGGAAGGAAGGGAAGGGAAAGGACGTTTTGTAATTTGTAAAATTGGGGAAGCCGTACCGGGTGCTACTGGTGGTGGTGGTGGTGGTGGTGGTGTTGGGGGGGTGAGGGAGATAGGTGTGAGGGTTCGAGTCGTCTTGCCTTCGATCGTTGACCGGCGATAGAAATCGAATTTCTAGACTGAAGAGGGGAGGGGAGGGAGAGGGGGAGCGGACGAAGGAGGAGGAGGAGGAGGAAGAAAGGAAGGCACGGGCCTCATCTCATCTTCATTCTCATCGGTGGGTGCTTCCCAGTTGTAGGCACATGTTGCTAACCTACATGTAAATCTACCTGCATACATGTTAATACCCGCGACATGTCTCCACCCCTTCTCTACCCCAAACGGGGCTTGAACATTTCCTCTTTAAATTCTGGGAATTGTAACCATCTCTCTCTCTCTCTCTCTCCCTAGTAGATGCGGACCCCGTAATACGATGAATCGTGATGGGGCCTCCGGAAATTTTTAAAGAGATGAGCTACATGTAGCTAGCTGCAGCTCTTTGGCTACTCTCACCGCTCGCTCGCTCGCTCGCTAGAATGCGTACAGACACACGGAAAATTCATTGTAGAGATTTACCGTACCTGTGCCTATACCTTTTCATCTGCCCCCCCCCCGGGCCGGCCCTACATGGAGTACCAACTCTTCTGTCCTGTCCGTCCACTACCTACAAAATACCCCCTCCCAGCTAACCCCATCTCCCATCCACACCGGGCCGGACCATAGCCAGAATAAATTACCCGCGCGGAAAAGCACACCCCCCCCCCTCCCATCACCCCAGGGCCCGAGCGGTGCCGAGTGTCTGTTCGTCCCGGGACATCGGAAATGTTCCCGTAGCTGGGGCGCGATGCTTGGAACGGTGCGGTAGGATAGATATGTGATAGATGGGGCGGCCCCCACCTGGCTGGCCGGCTGGCCACTTGGGAGATGTGATGGTGATGATGGTTGGCTGGTGGTTGGTTGGTTGGTGGCGCTTAACGCGTCACTCATATGGGGCCAGCTCGGAGATGATGGTGATGGTTGGTGGTTGGTTGGCGGGTTGGCGGGCGCTTAACGCGTCGATCATATGGGTGCGTGCGGTGGGGTGCGGTGCGGTGCTCATCACGCTCACTCACTCGATGGTGTGGGTGGGTTCATCACTTATCACTCACTCGTATGCACCCACCCGCGCCGTCCCGCGCCGTTTGATTCATACTCGCATGCAGCCTCACGGCTATGGCGCCACCCGCCCGCGCTTGTCTACTATGCCCGTCATATACGCTCACCCGCACCCACATATCGCATCATGGCTGCTCACCCGGTGGTCCGCCCCACTCACCCCACAAGGCACGAAACACAAAACACAAAAGAAAAAACAAGTAAAAACTCCCATTATGGTATCTAACTGCCCCCACTTTATGCGCCGCAGGCTACATCCTAAAGACGCCAAATCTAGTCTCCTTCGCCTCTCCCCTTCCGCCCAACGCAGCCCTCAAGCCCAGGCCCAACACCTTCCTCGTATCCTCCGGTGGGATGACACCATCGTCCCACAACCTCGCCGACGAGAAGGTTGCCTCGCTCTCGGCGTCGATCCGGTCTTTGAGTGCCGGATCCACCGTCTTCCCCACCGTCCTCATTACCGACGAGAGCTGCTCTGAGCCCATGACCTATCCACCCCCCAACCGTTAGCCCTCCTTCTCCCTATGCAAACAAGACATGGTATGGAAAGACCAAAAAAGAAAGAAAAAAGAAGGGAGGAACTCACCCCAATCTTTGCGTTCGGCCACATCCACAAGAACCTAGGGTTGTAGGCCCTGCCACACATGCCGTAGTTGCCCGCGCCGTAGCTGGCGCCCACGACAACCGTGAACTTTGGCACCTCGGCGCACGCAACCGCGTTGACGAGCTTTGCGCCGTTCTTTGCGATCCCGCCCGCCTCGGCGTCGCGCCCCACCATGAACCCGGAGATGTTCTGCAGGAAGAGCAGCGGGATCTGGCGCTGCGTGCACAGCTGGATGAAGTGGGCGCCCTTGAGGCTGCTCTCGGAGAAGAGGATGCCGTTGTTGCCCAGGATGCCGATTGGGTAGCCGTGGATTTTGGCGAAGCCTACCGGGGCGTTAGTACGACGAGGAAGGGGAGAATGGAGTGGGGGGAGTGGGGGGAGTGGGGGGCGGACCAGTGACGAGAGTGCTCCCATATAGTGGCTTGAACTCGCTGAACTCGCTCCCGTCGACGATGCGGGCAATCACCTCGCGGATGTCCACCTGCTTCCTGAGGTTCGGGCCAACGATGCCATTGAGCTCCTTCGGGTCATAGAGCGGCTCCTTGACCCCGGCTTCACTGCCCGTGGGCGGCAGGGTGGCCGGCCAGTTGAGGTTTGCGATGCAGCGGCGCGCGAGCACGAGCGCGTGCGCGTCGTTGACGGCGAGGTAGTCGGTCACGCCCGAGGTCTTGGAGTGCAGCTCGCCGCCGCCGAGCTCCTCGGCGGTCACCTCTTCGCCGGTCGCCGCCTTGACGAGCGGGGGCCCGGCGAGGAAGATGGTGCCTGACTTTTCGACGATGATGGATTCGTCGGACATGGACGGGACGTAGGCGCCGCTGGGGAGGGGTCAGTTATGGGGTTGTGGTTAGTTGGGGGGGGGGGGGGCAAACCCGGCGGTGCAGGGACCCATGACGACGGAGAGCTGGGGGATGCCCTGGGATGACACTGGGGGGTGCACACTATCTGTAAGCTTGATTCTACCAGCACTACTATCACTACTATCATACTACGACTACTACTACTGCTATTGCTATGTATAATAATAATAATATATGCGGGGCGGGCCATACTTCGTGCCTGGTTGTAAAAGATCCTCCCAAAGTGCTCGCGGTCAGGAAACACATCGGCCTGGTGCGGCAGGTTGGCCCCGCCAGAGTCGACAAGGTATATGCACGGCAACCCTAAACCACCCACCCATGAAGTGTCAGTGATCGCCGCAACGGGTATTTTGCAGGAAGGGGAGGGGCTAACGGTTTTCGAGGGCGACGGCCTGCGCGCGGAGGTGCTTCTTGACGGTGATGGGGTAGTAGGTTCCGCCCTTGCAGCTGTGTGTAGTAGCAGTAGTTGTAGCAGTTAGTATGATATAGCTATGGCTTAAACCGGGAGAGCTCGGGGACATACGTGCTATCGTTGGCCACAATCATGCACTCGACGCCAGACACCCTTCCGATCCCGGTGATGATCGCGCCCGCCGGCACCTCCTCGCCGGGGTACAGCTTATGCCCCGCGAGGGGCGAGAGCTCGAGGAACGCGGCCCCCGTGTCCAGGAGCGCCGTTATACGGCTATACACCCTCAGCACACTACCACCACCACTAGCCTCAGGGATGGAGACTCACTCTCTGGGCAGCATCTTGTTCCTTGCCAGGTGCTTCTCGCGGGCGGCCGCGGACCCGCCGAGCGCGATCGAGCTGTGCAGGTCGCGCAGCGAGGCGTTGAGGGTGGCCATGTGTGCGGCGTTGGAGAGGTAGGGCTCGCTGCCGGTGTCGATGTGCGTGCGGAGGGCCGAGACGGGGGTCGTGAAGTGCGGGTGGGTGTGGGTTGTGAGGGGGCGGCGGAGGGGGAGGGGGAGGGCCCGGCGGAGCAGGAGGGGGAGGGGGCGGAGCTGGGGGGGCGGCATTGTTGGGTCGTGAGGGGGGTCGATGTAGGTAGTGGATTGGGATTGACGGGCCCGCTGTGTAATGATAGATAGTTCTTATAGTAATTGCTGCTGTTGTTGTTCGGCATGGGGCGTCTACAAGTAAATACTTGAGAGCGGTACCAATAACGAGGGCTGCCAATTGCTGTTGCTGCCGACGGTAACCGCTGGGCTGACCCGTGACCACCGACGCCCCCGATCACTCAATTGAGATGCTCCAATCAGGTATTTAATTAATTCAATTTCACAACAGCAGTCAGTCTCTCTCCGTCCCCCATATACAGTCAACTATATACACTCAAAGCTATCATATCTACAATCATGGCCACCCTCACACTGACCCGGAGTCTCCTTGCCCGCCGCCTCATCCTCCCCCGTCCCCTCCTCCTCGCCCCAGCCCAGGCCCGCTCAAAGCACACAAAGAACTTTACGCCCCCGACCAGCAGCGACCTGCTCGAGCTCCGTGAGCGGGTCCGCGAGTTCACCAGTACCCCCCCCCCTCTCCTAACATACCCTCCTACCCTACTAACAACCTACACAGAACGCGAGATCCCCGAGACGCTCGCCGCCTACGTCGACTCCAGCAACGCCTTCCCGGACGCCATGTGGGGCAAGCTCGGGTCCGCGGGGTTCCTGGGCATCACGGCCGAGGAGGAGTACGGCGGGCTGGAGCTGGGGTACCAGGCGCACTGCATCGTGATGGAGGAGCTGTCGCGCGCGTCGGGAAGCATCGGGCTGTCGTATGCGGCGCACTCGCAGCTGTGCGTCAACCAGCTCACGGTGCACGGCACGGCCGAGCAGAAGGCGCGGCTGCTGCCCGGGCTGATTGGGGGCGAGTGCGTGGGGGCGTTGGCTATGAGCGAGCATTCGGCCGGCAGCGATGTGGTCGGCATGAAGAGCGTGTGTAGGAAGGTGGATGGCGGGTGGGTGCTCAATGGGACCAAGATGTGGATCACGAATGTAGGTCTCTGCGGTGTTCTTGGGGTGCTGGCGGCTTAGTGACTGGTGTGTGTGTGTGTATTTATAGGGCCCGGACGCGGACGTGGTGGTCGTGTATGCAAAGTCGGAGCCCGACAAGGGGTCAAAGGGCATCACGGCGCTCATCGTCGAGAGGGGGATGAGCGGCTTCAGCTGCACGAGGAAGCTCGATAAGCTCGGTATGCGCGGGTCAAACACTGGCGAGCTCGTCTTCGAGGACATCTTTGTCCCGGACGCGAACCAGCTCGGCGCCACGAACGAGGGCGTCAAGGTCCTCATGAAGGGCCTGGACCTGGAGCGTCTCGTCCTCTCCGCCGGCCCCGTCGGGTATGCCCCCCCCTCCGTCCCCGCTCCCCTCTTACTACAGGCTAACCACCACCACAGACTCATGCAGGCCTGCCTGGACATAACCCTCCCCTACGTGCACCAGCGCAAGCAGTTCTCCATCCCCATCGCGCACAACCAGCTGATCCAGGCCAAGCTCGCATCCATGCACATCAAGCTCTCCGCCGCCCGCGCCTACACATATGCCGCGGCGCGTGCCGTGGACGAGGGCGGCAGCGGCGCAGCGGCGGACACCAAGGACTGCGCGGGGGCCATCCTGTTTGCCAGCGACGCGGCCACCGAGTGTGCGCTGGACGCCATACAGTGCCTCGGCGGCAACGGATACGTCAATGAGCTCCCTGCGGGCCGCTTGCTGCGCGATGCAAAGCTCTACGAGATTGGCGCGGGCACCACGCAGATACGCCAGATTGTCATTGGGAGGGCGTTTAATCGCGAGTACAGCGACCAGGTTATCTAGGCCTGGGAAGAATTTGTATTTTGTTTTGTTTTATGGGGTGGGGGTGAATAGAAACTACTATTGTCATTGTTGTTTGTTGGCCGTGACCGCACTTGAGACATTGCTTCACCCAAAATCACCTGAAGTATCATCAATCAATCACTCGAAATCACCCGGGTGCGTGAGTGACAATCCATGACCGGCGACCTCCCTACCACATACCAACCCTAGCCCACTGCTCCACCCCACTCCACGCCCGGCACCCCATCAAACCCCACCCGGCCCTTCCCCGCACCCCCCACATCGCTCCTCCCCCACACCCGGAAGCCTACCTCGGACCCGCACCCCACACCCGGTGTGCAAGGGTTAGGTTTGTTACGTAAGGGGCCAGGGCCAATGATTGCGGCCCCAGTTTCTGTCGGGCGGTAGAAGAGAGCTGCAGACAGTAAATTAAATACCTGTAGATACCGACAAGTGCCTAACACCTTCTCTGGGCAGCTCGGAGAGGCCGGGCCTGGGCGCTCCCTTGTGGCTGTCCTGCATTGTACCCAGCGAGCGCGTTGCTGTGCCGTCGATAGCCGAGCTGGTCATCTGCAGCTGCTCCTGCCTCTGAGCTATTCGGAGCTCTAAACTCAACTCCACTTCAGCTTCAACAATCATCTCCAATCCATCCAGTCCATCCAGTCCATCCAGTCCATCCAGTCCATCCAGTCCATCCAATTCCATCCAATTCAAGAGCAGAGTAGAGGGAGGGCCAGAATGTACATCCGCCGCACCACAACCCACGCCGCCCGCCGCCTCCCCCTCCTCCTCCTCCGTCACTCCTCCTCCTCCTCCACCGCCGCAAAACCACTGACCTCAATCCTCATTGCCAACCGCGGCGAGATCGCCCTGTAACTCCTTCCCCTCCCCTCCCCTCCCCAGAGGACACCCAGCTAACACCAGACCAGCCGTGTCAACCGCACCGCCGCCCTCCACGGCATCCGCACAACAACAGTCTACACAGACCCCGACGCGCGCGCCCAGCACGCCCTGGTCACGCCCCACGCATACAATATCGGCCCTGTTGCGGCCTACCTGGACGGCGAGAAGATCATTGGCGTTGCGAAGCGGGCCGGCTGCGATTCGGTCCATCCGGGGTATGGGTTTGTATGTGCCCCCCCAGGTCTGGGTGGTGGGATTGGGGACTGGGGCTAATGGGGTGTGTGGGGCAGTTGAGCGAGAATTCGGGGTTCGCGAAGCGCTGCGAGGAGGAGGGGTTGGTGTTTATTGGCCCGCCGCCAGAGGCCATCGAGAGGATGGGGAATAAGAGGTCTACACTTCTAGTCTAATACTACAGCTATAAGACCACTGGCTAATATAACCCCGGACAGTGAATCCAAAGACATCATGCTCGCCGCCGGCGTCCCATGCATCCCCGGCTACCACGGACCCAACCAAGACGCCGCCTTCCTCCTCTCCGAGGCAGAAAAGATCGGCTTCCCCGTCCTGGTCAAGGCCGTCAAGGGCGGCGGCGGAAAGGGCATGCGCATCGCTCGCACCGCCGCAGACTTCCCCTCCGCCCTCGCCTCGGCAAAGTCCGAGGCCCGCTCCTCCTTCAGCGACGACGTCGTCCTCATCGAGCGGTACATCACCACGCCGCGCCACATCGAGGTCCAGGTGTTTGCCGACGCGCACGGGACCTGTGTCGCCCTGGGCGAGCGCGACTGCTCCGTGCAGCGCCGCCACCAAAAGATCCTCGAGGAGTCGCCCGCGCCCTTCCTGGACCCCGCCGTGCGCCGCGACCTCTGGAAGAAGGCGCGCGACGCCGCGGTCGCCGTGGGGTACCGTGGTGCTGGGACCGTCGAGTTCATCTTTGACAACGACACGGGCGAGTTCTTCTTCATGGAGATGAACACGCGGCTGCAGGTGGAGCATCCCGTCACGGAGGCCGTGACGGGGACCGACCTCGTGCACTGGCAGATCCTGGTCGCGAGCGGGCAGCCAATCCCGTCACAGGAGGAGGTCGAGGCCCAGATGACCGGACACGCCTTCGAGGCCCGCATCTACGCCGAAAACCCGTCCAACAACTTCAGCCCGGACTCGGGCTACCTGCAGCACCTACGAACGCCCACCCCCACAGCCGACATCCGCATCGATGCCGGCTTCACCCAGGGCGACACCGTCTCGCCGCACTACGACCCCATGATCGCAAAGCTCATCGTCCGGGGCCCCACCCGCACCGCCGCCCTCGCAAAGCTCCGCGCCGCGCTCGAGGAGTACGAGGTTGTCGGCCCGCACACAAACATCGAGTTCCTCAAGCGCCTCGCCGCGCACCCGGCCTTTATCGCCGGCGACGTCGAGACGGGCTTTATCGAGAAGCACCGCGAGGCGCTGTTCGCCCACGAACCTGCACCGCCAGAGGTCTTTTCGCAGGCGGCGCTCGCGCTCGTCGCCGCCCAGAGCGTCCCGCTGGCTGACACCGACCCGTTCAGTGTCTACGGGGGCGGCGTGGGCTTTGTGGGGGGCCCGCAGGCGCGGGTGCTGGAGTTTGTGGAGAAGACGGGCGGCGGCGGGGAGAAAACGGAGCGCAAGGTTTCTGTGACGGTCGTGCAGACTGGCGTGGGGCGCTACGACGTCAGTGTTGACGGCGACACGGCCTTCACTGGCGTGACGGTGGCGACCGGCACCAAGGAGAAGGAGATTGTGGGCTTCTACGAGCATGCACGGCTGGAGACGACGGTGGTGCGTAAGGAGGAGGGGGAAGAGGACCTGCTGGTGGTGTTTCAGCGCGGGAGGGAGCACAGGCTTGGGCTCCCGCGCCCGAGCTGGTACGAGAAGGCGCTGGGCGTGGTCGAGGCCAAGAACAGCGTCGTGGCGCCCATGCCGTGCAAGGTGCTCAGGGTCGAGGTGGAGGCCGGCAGTCGCGTCAAGAAGGATGAGGTGCTGGTGGTCATTGAGAGCATGAAGATGGAGACGGTAAGTTGCATCCCCGCCTTTGATATAGACTGAGTGTGCGTGGCTAATGGTGGATGGGTGGGTGTAGGTGATTCGCGCACCGCACGACGGCGTGATAGCGAGGATTGTGCATAAAGAGGGCGTAAGTACCCCCTTTCCTCCCCGGGTGAGTGAGCGGGGTGCTGACAGTTTGTTTGGGTTTAGGATGTCGTCAAGGCGGGTGTGGCGCTGGTTCTGTTTGAGGAGGGGAGCGAGTAGTATCCTTCTCCTTCTGTTTTTTTTTGTGTGTTTTTATACCTGGTGGTTTCCCTTGTTTACATCGTGTAGCTAAATATGTAGTTTGTGGCTTCGTAAACGGGGGAGGGAATAAATATTTGGTTCCTACATGTAGTCTTGGGGTAATGATAGATGGGACTCTTGATTCGTAAGAATATGGCGGACGTTCATTAATTACGGGGGTACATGGCCATACCCCAGGAGAGGGGATAGAAATCATTGACAGGCGCGCGCAGAATAGTATTACTTACATGTAGCTACCCCACAACCCTATCCCTATCCCTGCCCTACCCCTACCTCTCTACCCTGCCCCACCCCACCCCTGCCATAGCTCGACTTATTTTTGGAGCTCCCTAGCTCGCGGGAGTAGCTAGTTTGGCGCTGGCGTTTAGCGAAACAACTAGGGCTGGCTAAGCGAGGCAGGGTTTGCCTGCACGGTGAGATCATCGACATGTGGTAGGTTATCAGCTGCCCACTTGCCCTGTTTTTGCTGAGCTGGTGTTTTTGAACCAACCACCTGGTGCAAAGCGTGGGATACACGGTATATAAAAAGGGGGCCTGGCCGTCTGTTTTTCCTTTGCATCGATTGAAGTTAAACTATCGACAATTGGGATAACATACAATTATTTCACCAAACCAGCTCAGCTATAGTTACATAAGTACACAATGCCCAAAACAACACATGCCCGCCTGACGCGCCCCGCCCTGCCCGAGCTCCTCTGGTCGCTGCTGCGCGCACTGCAACTAATCCTCGCCCTAACCACCATCGGCATCTACGGGCGTGACCTCCACCGCGCCAGCAGCGCGCACGAGCACGCCGACAGCCGCTGGGTCTACGCCGCGGTCGTTGGCGGGCTGTCTGTGCTCTGCGCGGTGGCGGGGCTCGCGGTGCCCGCGCTGCGGCGGCGCACGTGGGCGTGGTGGTGGCCCGTCGACGGCGTGCTGTTCTTCCTGTGGCTGGTGCTGTTTGCCGTCTTTGCGCGGCTGTATCTGCGTGAGGACTGTGAGGGGAGTGGCGCGTGCGGGAGGATGAAGGCTGGGGTGTGGGTCGATTTGGTGGCGATGGTGGCGTGGCTTGTGGCGTTTGTTGGTAGGTGCTCTTGTTGCTGGTGTGTGTGGGTGTGGTGTGGGCTAACGGGGGCTGTGGTAGCGGGTGCGTTCTGCTTTTGGAGGGAGAGGCATAGCAGGTCGCTGTTTACGGGGAGGGCGGCGGTCGTCTAGACGGTGATGGTCAACTTGAGGTCACGTCACGGCTGGAGGGCTTGGTATGGGGGACAGACTGGGCAGATAATTGGAGGGGGAGTTGTAGGGCGCATTCTTTTATTCTTTTACTCTTCTTCTGTTTTTTCTTCTTCCGTCTGCTCTTTTTTTTTTTTTATGTGTCTATCTGGGCGTGCTCATCTCGGGGTGGGTGGGGGCACCATGCATTGTGTACTATCGTCAGGTGGTAACTACATGTAGTGGGAGGGGGACGCTGAATACGTAGTAATGATTAACGCTGCATGCCTTTATCGTCACTGAGTGCGGCCCTCTTGTGAGTACGCTTGTCTCTTGATTTGCAATTGTCGGATTAATCGCGTCCTTGGAAAGTAGTACGTGCACGTCTGGACGTCTGGGAGCGGCGGCCATTGCAACACGTGTGTTTCGGCCAGGTACGCTGAACGCAGGACCTAAGCTATCATAGCAGTCTTGACCCATGATCCTCCAGTCGTTACTCTCATTGCCCGGGTCGGTCCAATGACATATGGGCCTGGCCCTGCGTTTTGATTTGTTTTGACCTGACCCTGCGCTGTCCGTTGCGTTGTATGGGTCAGGAGTTCTGACATCTACCCCAGATGCAATTGGCGGTGGTACCTGGGGTCATGGGGTGTCACTCGGTACCAGCTTCCCCCCCCCTGGTCCGCTGGGTATACTTTACACTACATGCCCATTGCACACTCACCCTCGCCCGTCACCTCTGTCTGTCTAGGATGGGGCGATGGTGTGTGGCTGTTCCCTGCGCGCCCGGTTGGTCCGGGCGTCTGTAGATCTGGTGCGTGCGCATGTGGTGCGGCGGCTTGAGGGGCGGAATATCCTCCAGGCGTTTGGTGGGTCCTAAAACGGCCTAGACCCGCGTGTCGGGTGCTAAAAACCTTACTTCAGGACGTAAAATGAGGGCCGGGAACACTAGACCCGTTTGGGCCCCTGACGCGGGAACGGGCACATCTGGGCGCCCCGAGGTCTTGGCTCTGGCGTATATGCTTCCAGACCCTGCGGCGGTGGGTTGTCCGTGTGGGGTGGGTGCGGGGGGCCGGGGGTTAATGTATGTATGCATATGCGCTGCGTGAATATATCCGTCGACCGGGTGTGTGTGTTTAGCTGACGAGGGATCGATAGCGGTGATAAGGCCGGTGATCATCCTACCGGGTTATTTGCATCTGGAGCAACTGGTCTATGTAGTGGTCTACCCCCCAATGTAACGGTATAACACCACAAACCAAGGTGTATGCACCTGGCAAAGCACAGCTACGCGGCGGGGTATGGTGTTAGTGCCGGCGCCGCTGTCTCGGGGGGCGCGTGTATGCTGGGCAACGGGCGTCCTGCCATTACATGGATGGGCCAGCTGCATATATGTAGAATAGACATGAATGGCCCTATCGAATCTCCGGTTAGGCCAGCTACAGCCCCCAGTGTTCTAGGTAAATGTAATTGGGCGGTAGTATAGGATCAGATCTGCCAGCCCGGTACATACACACCTCCACTTTCTCACTTGTATTAAGGGAGGGCGTGTGTGTGCCTGGTTCTTGCCACCAGGGGGGGGGGGGCTAGAGATGGGGCCCCATATTTCCCCGTAAGGTATAACTTCTAGAAGGATAGGTTATATACCTGGATCCCACACGGCGAAGTACCACCCGTGAGCGACAGCTGGACCCACCTCTACGAGTCACCCTCAGGTGGGCTGGGGTAGGGCGGTAAGGGTGGAGGGCGGCTGTCCCCAATGCCTACAGGCGGTAACAGTATGTCCCGACTGGGCCCGTACCCAGCGGGCTGCTCGTGAGATGGGTACGAGGCTATGTCCCAACCACCGTTTTCTAATCCTCACCACCAAGAATGCTTACCATCGTGGTCGCTGTAGTTCTAGGAGCCCAGCCCCCTACCTATTTTTTACTAAATAGTTCTTATAGATAGTTCCCCAGCTCTGGCTGGCAATGGTGGAAGAGGTGCTATTGGTGGGGGGCGGTGATATGGTGGTTGGTGGTTAGGCGGTGGGGCGGCGGCCCGCCAGAGTACACCCGCGCCCACCTGCCGGGCGTGATCATGGGTGTGAATAGCGGCCTACAGTACTCTAGAATCCCTCTATAAGGGCGCGTCGGAACCAAAGACTGGTGCCCTTATAGGGCGCCTATCCTTGATATACTAAGAAGTGGGATCTGTATTGACAAAACCCACAAGGACCGTGGTCACAGGGCGGGAGGTAATGACCGGGGGTCAGAGCGATTCTTATTGGGTCGGGGCCGGGGCCGAGATCATAACGATTTCAGCAGGGCCGGTCTTTGGCTGGTTCTATAAGTAGCGGAATTTAGGGTATACAGCTTCATGATCCGGCCTAGGCATTACCATTTACAGCCCGTGGGTCCTCGACCGGGCCCTAGCGCTGACCGGCCGCTACAAGCCGTGGGTCATCACCAACGCTGGAACTTACTCTTATAGGGAGTATCCTTACAGGGAGATTCGACTGTGTATCTCTGGGGCAAGGCATACCATCTTACCATACATATCTCCGAAATACAAATATCCCGCCCAAAAGATGACCTCACCCCCTGGGCCAAAAACATGCAAAACCACCACCATCACCCCCTACCCCCCCACCACGCTAATTGTTGTACCCTAGGGTTTTGCGTTGGGGCGGGGTTTGAGTGACGTTGATTGTGGCCGCTAGTTCCTGGCCCTGTTCATCGCGGGGGGGGGGGGGGGAAGGACTGAGGTCACGGTTGGTCTCTCTTGGGGTCTTGTGGAGGGGACTTGTCTCGAGAAGGTCTGAGTGCATGTGATGTATAGCCATGTACATGTACTCTAGTTCTAATGCCATTCTATATTTTATATGATCGATTAGAGAGAGAGGCGCGTCTCTCCCACGTATTGCAAACTGTAATTAAACTTATACAGAGAGAGAGAAGCCTGAGTAGACTTGAGTCTCTCTCTCTCTCTCTCTCTCTCTCTCTCTCGCTCTGACTGCAAAATAGAATACAATAAGCCTAATTCTCCTCTTTTTTCGCCCAGTTCAGGCCCGGTGCAGCCGCGACAAATATTTCCTTCAAGACGATCATTGACACAACAAAGGGTCCAACGCTTACTCATCACACACTACGCCCTAACCCTTACCGTATTGTAGATCCTTCCACAGTTTGAGCACACGAATCCTTCATCTCTTCTTTTTGGCGCATCACGGCCGGCAATCAACAAACCAAACAACCAAAAAACCCACAACCTGCAATCCAAACCTCCTTCCTTACCTTAGACATTACACGCACCACCACCACCACCACCACACCACCACTACTACTGCGGAAAGCTAGATCTATTACAGAGCTAGATCACCACCATCATCATGTCCGACGGAGGTTTCGATGACTACGATGACGGCTTCGGCTACTACGACGACGACATGGACTACCAAGACGATGAAGACTTGGTCTTTACTCCCTCCCCCCTCCCCTCCTCTTCCTGCACCCTGCAGGACCTCCCCCCCCCACACCATCCCCCCACAATAGTCCCAGCTGATCCCTCCAGCATAGTCCAACCTAGTCGACTCCATGGCCGAGACCGCATTCGCCCAGGGCGAACCCATCTGGGACGAATTCGACGCCGAGTACAACACGGCCGAGTACCACAGCGACTGGTCCTACTACTCTGACGGCGGCTTCTTCAGCGACGAGGAGCAGGCCCCCACCCCCGCCGACGGCGGTGGCGGCGGCGGCGGTGGCGGCGAAGGTGGTGGCGGCGAAGGTGGTGGTGCGGGGAATCACCCACAGCCGCCCAACGACGCCGCGGAGAAAAACGCAAGGACAAACAACAGCAGCGGCAGGCCGCTGCGGAAGCGCCGGAAGCTCATGGCCGCGGAAGAGAGTGGGAGGAGGCTGCTGGAGTCGGTGCCGATGCCCGTGCCGATGCCGGGGCGGGAGCAGCAGCAGCAGCAGCAGCAGCAGCAGCAGGAGGAGGAGGACCAGCAGGCAAAGGTCACGGCTACAGTGATTGTGCCGCCGCCCCCGACCCCGCCGGGGATGCGGCGCGGGAGTGAGGCGGGTAGGCAGAATGGGGTGGTAAAGGAGGATGGGAAGACTGTGGCTTTGTCTACGAGCGTTGATGGGCTCAGGGCCGCGATGAAGCGGAAACCAAGTACAGATGAGGCTGTACCCTCCCCTTGAGTTTTTTTCTTTTAAGTTGTCTTTAGGGAATTGACGGACAGATAATGGTGTTATTGATGGTTACAGGGAAAATTTCACTTTTTCATTTTTTCATTTTTTTTCATTTTTTCATTTTCGTTTTTTTCATTTTATTTTATTCTCCATCTCAGTAAAAGTGTTTACAAATACGATAGTATTCATTGTTCAGAAAGTTTATGATTTTACTATTCACGTAGAATATATCTTAACTGCGCAGCATGGAATTAATTAAATCACAATATTTACGAATAGAGTTTGTTGGGTGGATGTTCACAGTCCCATGATCAATCCGCCGTTTCATACTAGAGAGTCCTCCCAGTCAAAAGAAACAAAAAAAAACACAAGCGCGAGTAATTATGTCGAGATCACATTACAAGCCCATAATAGCCAAAGAAAGAAAAACGCCAAAAACCCGGTCATCAAGTCCCACCCACACTACAGCTACAAATGCCACGCATACAACCTCTTGAAAATATTACTGCCTTCAGTCTCGATAACATCACCGTGACAGGGGATGATCGTGTCAAAATCCCACCCGGCGACTACTTTCGCGCTTTGACTGAAAGAGCTCTTATCCTTTGCCGTAGCCCACCATATGAAGCGCTGTTGGCCCTTCCCATGGATCCCCAAAATCGCAGTCATCAATTTCCCATATATCCCGGACGCTGGGTTTTGTCCAGTTTTAGAGTACTGCTCATATGCCGGTAGGTTGAAGATGAGGTCGGCGTTTATAAGTGTCCGCGAGGGTTTATGCAAGAAGGCAAGCTCCTTATTTGAATGTCTAATATTTGCTTCCAAATCAGCAAAAACTTCCCGAGCTAGTCCAGTAGACTATCTAAATAAGGGGTTTAACCGTACCCATCAAAGTACTCGACCTCAAACTCTCTCGCAAAGTCTTCTGGGAGCTTGATGCTCCTCTTATTCTCCTTTGTAAAAATGTGATCAATTACTACATCCTCATTACCTTGCTTTGCCCTCTTCTCGCGGAGCCCCTCTGGCCCAATGACCTGCGCATTCTGGAACGCGGCTTTCCATGGGCCAAGCTGCATATGATGCTCAATATCGGGCGCGATGATATAGGATACATTGCCACCGAGAGAGGCGACGGTATCCCGGGCCTCCTGGGTCAAGGTGACGGGAGAAAAGACAGCTAGGCTTCCGGTTTGGAGACGGACTAAAGAGTTAGCGATAATCAGTCAGAACTAGGGTTCAAAGGGTTTTTTGTTTTTGTTTTTGTTTTTTGTTTTTGAGGGGCTCAAGTACCGATTGTGGCCCTCCCGCCAAATTTGAGACGGTTAAACCGGAGGAAAGGGACGGAGAGAGTGACTATCTGGGGAGATACACTGCGGATAACCATTGCTGCAGACATGTTTTGTTCTTTTGACATTGTTTTTTGTTGGGGGTTGTTGATGTGGTATTGAGGTGAGCGGGGGTGCAGACTGTTCTTATAGGATATGATATTGTAATGAGGCGGTGATTTCCGTCGACTGTCTATGACGTTGTTGTCCCTAATGGAGTGGATAGTAAGTGGATCTTTATACTTGTCCCTTACCGGTATTTCTCATTCCTTGTGGTCCCATAATTACACACTAGCTACATGTACTTTGGGTGTACTTAGCTACATGTATGTAATACGGAGCCACTAGTGCCGATCCGCGAATTGACAGCTCCCCTTCTCGCTTAACCACCTATCGCAGTATGGCCGTGCAAGTGGGGACTTCATAAACAAACAAATAAGCTACTGCTTATGAAATCCCGAGCCGAACTTGCACGATATTTGATGATGTGGATTTCAGATAATACAATTACAGGGTGGAATTCCAAATTCTTGCATGGTCCTAGTACCGAGGTCGAATTACTAGATATGACGCTTACTAACACTTCTAGAATTCAGGGTTGGGATTTGTAACAAATCCATGCCATTTAATTTGAAATACTAGACCTATATCCATGAAGGCTAGGATACTAGCGGTATCTTTACTCCTAAGTTGTTAATTTTTGTTATGAAAATAAAAACCAGGGGGATGTACCTACATGTAGGATTTCTTATTATAACATGCCCTCTGGCGAGGGTAATTAACAGCTAATATAAGGCTGGAAGTGCGTTAAATAGTCGCGATCGAACAATATGGAGAATACCTACTGGATACTGCGATATCTGCCGTCGTCACGGCCGCAGACGCACGCGGTTCCATCCTGCGGACTAATTAACGTCATATCAGTAAACCAGCCCATGTAATCAATAAACTTAACCCTGAAGGTTGGGCTGTACTCTCATACTAGGAGTGGGCCAACTCGCGACCGCGAGTTGTAGATATGTAGGTACATACTTTTGGAACTCTGCCCCAGCCCTCCGCCTTTGCTTGATATACACAATATTGAACTTCCAGTTTTGGGGACCTCAGGTTTATCTGCTCCAACAGTCATTCAATATGTCTTTAGTAGATTTTATCTCCAGTTGTGCCGCCCTGGGCCTCTACAGCTATTGCTATTATTGGGGGCCTACGGCCCCCCGCTCCAGCTCCCCAATCCTTCCATCTTCTTCCTCTCTTATCATATTAGTATTGAATTAACTCTAACTCCGGTACTGGGAGCATTTGATTTGGGCTGGTTGCCATTCTGGGTTAGGGTTTCTCACTCCCGGCCAATCAGCTTTCAAGCGCGGGTACAAATGGATGTAGTACATAGTAGAAGATCGTGCACTCAATACCTTCACAGAGTGTAGATAGTCCTCTATATTATATTATTAGGTTCTGATTGTAGATAATTATTGCAATTTGTTTGATGTCCGCGGTTGGTTGCGATCCAAAGTTGACCATACCCTGGGTGACCATACCCCCGTGAGCTCGTCTATATGCATGCAATATTAACCGTGTTTAGAAACCCTCTAGTGATACCCGCGACTACGTGACAGGTGGGAACTAAGGAAGTCGCAACAAGTAGGATTAAACCAACCCAGAGAGGAGATAGGGGATTGTACGAGAGCCCAAGAGATATGATATAGTAAAGCTGGTCAACCTAAGGGGAACATGTATCAGATAATCAGCAGCTAGCTGTAGGAGATAAATCTTAAGGCTGAATTATCTGTTTGTTACAACGGTGGTAGAAGCTGAAGACACGATGAGTTATGGTTTATTTGAAATGTCCATAATTCTATAGTATCACTGATTCAACTGGTAAGATACCTACACACTGTTATGCGGACGCAACGGGTATGATGCTACGGTTTAACAGCCCCAAATTTTTGTTAATTTTTGTTGGAGGCGCGCCTTGCACCAGGCGTCCGGTAATTTTGACAACCCACAATACAATCTAAAAAGGAGAAATTGGCCCATCTCACAGCCCTACCACGGTTCTCAAGTTTCGTACTTACCTATCAATCATTGCGTAAGCTCCAGTACCAACAAAATTATCTCAGAGTTCTAGGCTGGTTTTCTTCTAGTTACAACAGCATCAGAGTAGCACACTAGCTTCAGGCAAGGGAGATCCCTACATACATCGATGGAGCCGCTGCAGCCAATGTCTCGGACGGGGAAAGCTTCCACACCGAATTACTCTACCCATATCTCGTTACCAACAAGACCGCATGTTGATAATATTCTAGTTCTAGACTGATACTGTTCTGGGCATGTTTTTCATTATGCCCCCTAAACACGGATCTGCCACATGTCAGCAGCAACACCGAGAACTCTTAAGGTCCTTAATAGAGCGTATTGGCCAACAACTTCTGAGTTTAAATATTTAGTTCTTGGGACCGGTTTTTGGTGCGGATAGCCCGCCAAGAGCTCAAAATTTGAACTCAAAATTTGAAAATATGAGTGTGGCCAACACGCTCTAATTATTTACCACACTGTGTTCCATTTCGGTACCAACAAACAAACATTCTCGTACTCGCTTCATGTTTGTTTATCACGGCCGCGCCCACTATGCGCTGGTATGCATGCACAACTAGCCCCCGTTTGTGTGGTGGGCCAGATCTGGCGGCCGCCATAATAGATCACACTTGTGGTCTAGACCGAATACATGCCTATTTCTTTGAGACATGAATAAGAGTTATAAACGACCAAGGTGGGAGGTATAATGACGTTGCACTCTATGCACCTGAACCGTTTCAAACGGTTGCGGACCCCTTGCGACTGGCATCGTTGAAGTTTTGTAATCATTGCCCTACCTCCCCTTTACACTTCAGAAAAATCCATTGATTGGGCCTAATAAAACAATCACCTACCTCCGGAGGTGTTTTTGTTTGTTGAACCCATGAATTCAAACCGAACAGGTCCTATGTATTCATATTTATGAACCACCTCAGGCCTATCTGGTTGGCCTACTGGGTCGGGGCGGCCAAGCCCGCACTGCATCCATGACAGCCAATCATCCTGTCCAGGACGGGAGTCCTTTCTAGAGAGTTCCGCTTGTATGGGTAAAATAACTTTACGAGCTGGGCCTTCAATACTCCCGTAACACTCTGGAAGGAAAAAAATTAGTCCTTAAGTTATAACGGTTAGCCTGTTTTGGAACATCCGGGGTGCATTGCATGACTGGGTTCCAGACTCTCGGGTCCACCAAATCTTCTGGCGTGGAGAAAAGGGCACGCAACCCTAGACATGCTATGGGTGGTAGGTAATAAGTAGGCAAAATCTGATTAATTAAAAAATAAAAGTAGCAAAAAAGCAAAAAAGCAAAAAAAAAAAAAAAAAAAAAAGGGCCAGACAACCAACAAAACAATCAAACAAACAAACCAGCCAACCGACTACCTACATGATACCGCTACCAGATGATGCCTCCCAAACCTAGAAATAGATGATGACTTTTTTTTTTTTTACAGTACTCCTTCGTCCTAACCACAAAACAATTGACCCGACATTCCTATGATGTGTAAACAGTGGTCTTTAATCTGTTCCTACCCTTGGAACGCTACCGCGTCTTGTCGGGTTCAGTTTCTCACTCGGTGCGAGCAAGAATTCGTTCTTTCCAGATGCAGATGACGCCGAATCATTGAAGGGGTTTAGGGTAGTATCAGCGGTTGCTCGCCCCTGTGCCTATAGAAACGACACGTCAGGTATATTTTGAGAGAATTGGATTGATGTTATATGGAGAGTGAAAGAACATACAGTGCACTGATTACATTTCTCTCCCCAGTTGCGGACTTGATTCTTGCATTGGTGGTAGCCCTATAGTAACATTAGTGAACTGCGGTAGTGTATGTAGCATTTGTAGTCGGTAATGGTAGGCTTGGACCAGGTGGGACACCAACGTAGTAGTTTGAACAATAATAAGCCCCGTTTGCACTCATGATTGACGCTTATCTTTTTTGATGGGCTTGTTTTGAAGGTAGGAGAGGACAGTGTAAGATGTACGAGGAAATGGAGATCCTCTTGCAGGGAGTGATTGTAGAGTGCGATGGGTGGTGCAGGAGAGCGGAGTAGGTAAGAGTGGAGGAGCGCTGTAGTTATGTATGTATGGCTGGCCTGATCAGATAAGTAAATAAGGTCTACAGACGGAACAAAAGCAGTGAATCGAAGACCAGACAACAGCTAAAGGGATGGAAACTAGGGTAGAGAGTGAAAAGAAGACGATCTGCAAATCAGATACGGTCCAATCGATCAGGAGCCGGCATGGAAGACTTATATATAACGACATTTCCTACTCGTGGAACGCTGTCAAACCCTCTTATGAGAGAAAAAAAATTATGAAAAAGAAAGCAGCAAGAAAAAACAAATAAAAACATCCGTGTCAATGCCCAAGCGCCCCCCCTCCCCATTTAATCACAATTTCGACCATTGCCATTATGTCTCCCGCTGCTGCAAGTCATTGTTTCAGGATCTTTCCAGAGCTCTACCCTCGAGTTGCAGGATTAGGCTGGGTAACACAGCACGTTGGACAAGCTCCGAGGATAGGGGATGATCTATAAACTCGATCAATCACAAGCTTGCTAAAGGGAACGCTATATCGACTACACATAGAAAATTTGGGTATGGCTATGAAGAGAGTATTGGAAAGGGAGGAGGGGGCAGTGACTGAATAAGAATTTACATAGGATACCCCCAACTGCAACCCAAACAACGTGTAGGGGTAAGTCTGGCAACAGTCAGAGCTGTTGCAACCGCGGCTAGTGTCGCCTATACACCCGTGGTATAGCAATACGTTTGGATAACCTACTTCCGAATAAAGTACTACGGGGGTGCAGGATCCGGTAGGTAAGTAGGGGACTCCGGAAATTGCGTCTTCTCTCTCCGAAAATCACCAGAGACTTCACTCGGGTTTTCCCGATCTTCCGGGGTAAAAGGCGAGTGATCGCCGAGATGGAAGACTTTTCCAAAGTTACTTTTTTCGGTCCCCTCACTGTCCAGAGTTTCTGGAAAGGCGGGAACCAAATCGTGATAAGGTTGTATATGTACCCTGGAACTTGAAACACAAAATTCCCGGGTTGACCTCCGCCCCCACTACTGCACTGCACTACACCGCACTTCCTGCAATGAGGCGGTATTGAGCTTTGTATGGAGTCCATATATTGGTAATAGAGATTTTAGGCCAAGCATCAATTTTGAGAAATGCTGTTTGCACACCCAGCAAAAAAGATCCCTGCAGCTGGTAATTTTGACCAAAAGTTATGGTTGGCCTAAGGTTTCTAATGTGAAATTTTTCGCTAATAATCCCCCCACAAACACGGATGGTAGGTTATGTTATAAAATGGGAATAGAAAAATGTAAAACACACAAAGTTTATGACAAGACAATATATGAATCAATAACTTCCTCAAAGTCCTCAAAAAAAAAAAAAAAAAAAAAAAAAAAAAACGCCATAGACGATCATTAAAAATTTCCGCGAGTCGCCAACGTGAACATCGAAACATACCACCCATGCCCCCTCTAACCACAGCGCTTGTTGCCACCTCCTTTTCTATCTTACCGCCATCAATGAAGAAATAGACAACAATTATTTGGGTCTCATGTTATTCCGAAGAACTGAGAGATCCAATCATAATAAAAGAAAGGTCGCTCTGATGACGACGGAAGGATATAGAAACACAACCGATTATCAAACCAACCCACATTAAAATGCAAGCTCCCCTAACCAAAGTAAAAATCCCAAGACACTAAACCAGCTACGATTTGCTCCTGGACCAGAAATCCAGGGAGGCAATAACATCATCGCCATTTCCCTCATCCTCGTACGCATACAAGATCTAATATGTGTAAGTAAATGAAATCAATAGTTCAAATATTTTTGGCTTACCTCTCTCGTTGATTCATGAAGCATTCGAATGTTCTTTCCTGTAACAATATGCACTAACCCGCCAGTCTCCACATTTCGAATCTCGATGAAACTAGGCTCGAAAGCAAGGATATAGGGGTATGAAAGCGCAAAGGAGGTAGGTTGACCTTCCCAAGCAATTTGCCAGTCCGGTCTCGCTCTCCATCCATTCCTGTTAACAAAGAACGAAAAGTCTGAGTAGTTGAGTAAGAATTCGCCGTTGAGCCTATAGATGGCTATCGGTTTTACATTTTCCCTCTGGAAAAGTTCTAGGGATGTATCCGCAGGATCAAGGAGTGATTGGGTTTCCAAAGTTTCCAAGCTGACAACTTCAAATCCTTTTGAACATCCAACGCACAACTTAGATTTCAAGAAGTGTATCGAGGTTGATTCTGATGGGATATAAAATTCCTTAAGCCTAGTCAGCACCTTATATCTATGCAAATAATTAATATATTAGATATCCCACCTTAAAAGGTTTTAAGGTGTCCTGTCCGCCTTGTAAGAGTTTACGGAATGCAGGTGTCCTTTTACCACGGGCTAGAGTGTCATGCGGTTCTAACACTTTAACGGTCGACGATAGTGATGAACTCCTTACACAACAAACAAGTACTCTTCCCAAGCAGACACCAGCTTTGAAGAAATTAGTGTGTCCAATAACTTTCTTCGGTCGTTTATTGGCAAGGGTTGTATCGTTAGGATCAAGGCCTTCAACAGGGACAGACATAAGAGTCTTTTCCGAGAGAATGAGAATAATCGAAAACTCCTCCAATACGTCGATCTGTTCGACTTTACTAACTTCGATGACTTTCTTTGGCATAGATCCATCTTTGTACTTCCGGTCAGATATGTAAATGCCATTTTCCGTTCCATATACCAGCTTTCGGCCACCGTCTAGTAATAGTTAGTGTGATTGGATCCGTCCATATAAAACATTAAACATACCGATGGGGACGAGGCAGCTAACACGATTGCCAGCGTTAAAGAACTGGTCGCAAAGAATTGTTCGTGTAAATATGTTACTTCTCTCCCTCAGCACAGTTTGTTGAGCTTCAATGTGTTCAATCCACTTCCTCCGACTGACCACCGAACCAGCAAACAAAGGAACGATGTAACCTCGCTTCCCCAAATGTTGAAAAGTGATGGGATAGCCCTTTTCTTTGCTATTGAAGTCATTCGGTATCTTTTTTGTGTCTGTTTTAGATGATCCGGGAATGAGGCTCGAAGAAGGCCGTTTTGCAATCCCCCCTGCTCTTCCCGGAAGAACCTCTTCCATTTGAGTAATAACAAGCAATTCAAGGGGTATTGGCTATGCTGGATTTTAGAATATAGTCTTCAACAAATATATAAACGGGGCAATATTAAACTAGTAGATATACCTTTCGATGCACTTTGTACTGTTCCCGCTTGTTCACAACCTTTATTCTAACCAGCAGTAGGGCATGATCGAATAGAAAGGCTTGAATATCCCCCCCACCATCTGTAGATGCACTCTTCTTCAAGCTTCCTTTGAATAGGAGTTGTCTTCCCTCCTCTGTCAATTTCAAATCAACTGTCTCGCCTGGTCTGAATACAAGCTGTTCATTAAGCTGCATGAGATTAAAGTGGTTCTCTGCCTTCCCTGACTCGATATTCACTCGGGTAAGAAATTCTCGAATTAGCTCGGTTGCCATCTTCAGGTCCTTTTTATCAGGATTATCTTCAGATGTAGGCTTAAGTATAGCCTCAAGTAGTAAGGGATATCGAGCGAGTCGAGTCGTTGGTTTAGTAAGATAGCCATTCAGCTCTAATTTCCGGGATTCCTTCTTACGTTCCGTTTCTTCCACGAAACGTGCAAAAACTGGGTTTGCGGCCTTCTCCTTTTCAAACTCATGCTTCCCGTACAACTGATTGGAACCGTACCTAATGAAGGGCTCAAATTGCGGTACAAATTCTAGAAATATGTCACCGACATTGTGAACAACGGGTGAAGTCTGTTGCCTTCGAGTAAGGGCTTCAGCCAGACGTGAATTGACGGCATGAACGTCCATTACATCGCCGAAAACTGTACGGATAAATATCTCCCGGCGATGTTCAGGAATCGGCGAGGGACTATTGGGGTTCTTCGAAAGCAACGGCTTCATCCAGAAATCTCGAAGGTACTCTAAATCCTTCACAAAATCTCTCTCGGTATATATTAACTCGCAAATGACTTCCTGCCTCTTCTGCTCCTTCTCCGAGACACCCTCTGCAATCTCCTTTGGCACTGTGTGAATCCACAACTTTTGTTCCTTCTCGTCATCCCCATGCAAGCTTGACCTGGACTCTTCCCTCCTCAAACCAGGCTGTGGCTTCATATTCAGCCTCGCTTGCTGTTCCAAGCGACGAGGACAAGCTATGGAATAACATAGTTGCTGTGGTGTGCATGTAGGCGAATAGCAGTCCGTCAAGAGAGTAAATACCCCATTAACTTCGTTTTCCTCATCGACAATACCAGCATTTCCATCCCTGAACTGATAAACCTCCGAGTGTGAATCCCTTAACCGATGGTCGTATGTTACATCGTGGAAGAATTTTTGGGCATCAAGAGCCCTACCCAAAAGCAATGCGAGACTTCGATCGCTTGTTTTGATTATATATGCGATTACATCCACAGCTTCCGCACCCGTAAATGCTGATTTGTAGGTCAGCTGATTCTTCTCTCGATCTCCTACCAATATTCGCTCCCTTAATACGAATGCAACCCGAGATAACAGAGCTGGATACACAAGTGGTGCTCGCTTCTGGGGTGGGATTTCCATCCCTCCTCCTCCTCCGGAGGAGGATGTTCCGGATTTGTGCATTGGGGGTCGTTCAGTACCTTGCGTGAATGTCGAAGTTGTTGACGGGGCAGCGGAAGCAGAAAATGCAGTGATGCTTGAAGAATTACTTGCTGAGCTTGGTGTTCTTTGTTTAGCGGCAAAATTATTTTCCCTCGCAGGCATGGAGTTAAGTCGCTGCTGACCCGATGGTTGCCCATTCTGACTATATTGGCTATATTGACTTTCCTGGGAATCTTTGCGCCTATGTGGTATCACTCTCCCACTCATCGTTTGTGCATGATCCCGCTCATGAGAATACGTGGTCAATGACATTGTCCTTTCATCATGCCTTTCTGGAACAACCCTGCCCTGAGCTGTGGTTCTCGACATTTGTGGACCCGGAGGTCTTGCTCCTTGATAGCCAGCGAACGAAGGTCCTGGGGGTCCCATATTAGGTGAGTATGAAGCTGCCATAGATCTAGAACGGTAAGGGTCGTTATTCAGCGCAGGTGGTGGTGGATAGTACCGGTGTGGCGCTGGTTTGGTCATATTTGGGTTTGGGGGGGGGGCACCAGGGGGTTGAATACGCATTGGCTGGGGATAAGGTCTTCGCTCGGGATACATAGGTTGCGGTAAGTTTTGGGGCTGTGATTGCACCCTAGGATTTTGTGTGTGTTGGGTATAGCCAGATGGAGCCTGGGGTGGGTAGCCATTCGGCGGGTGCCCTTGTCTTTGTTGACGCGGTGATCCATTTGGCCCACTACCACCGCCATAGCCAGGGGCGGACATCTGTGGGGCAGATGTCATTGTCTGCGAGCGCCCAGTTAGGGGCATTGGATTTGATTGGGAGGTCATGGTGTGTGAACGTCCGGAAGGAGCAGTGCCAAAGATGTTTGCGAAATCATTGTCGCGTTGAGACCCCGGAGCGGGAGGATTGTGATGAGCACGGTACCGTGAGTTCTGCTGAGAATCGGCCATGATTACCGGGAAAGCTTATCTGTGCAACAAGATCATAATAATTGGTTAGCTATCTGAACATATGTACACAAATATGTTATTTGTGGGAGTGGATAGGTAGGAAAAAAAAAAAAAAAAAAAAAAAAAGGGGATTAATATTTAACTAGCCAAACAACCAGCCAGTCTAGAGCAAGATAGAAAGTATGTTTTGGGTTTTCCAGAGAAGGATTATGAGATGGTGAGTACAAACGGGAGTACAATTTCAGATGCTGTAACGACATGCAGCTCTTCTGAGGAGGGGAGTAGGGGAGAGTGGGGGTGTAGGTTGTAGCGGTGGTGGTGGTAAAGGTAGGAGTTTGGGCGTTAAGTGAGGTAGATAGACACTGGAGGTCAAGTTAGGGGATGGACAGCCGGATAGAGTGTTGGGTGTCGTGGTGGTGGGGACCGTTGTCCGGATATTCCCTGTTACCCGGCCTATGTTTATGTATGTTTCTCCCCGATCTGAGCTTGCCAGGGTCCGTACCTGTAGCTTGGGGACTGGTCCAGTGGTCTATACGTCTAGGACATACCGGCTTCGGGGTACAGTTTAGATATTTATTAGAGAAAGTGAGGATGAACCCATAATTTATTTTATATCTCGCCCACCTGTCTATTCTTGATATTTGTACCCAGTTCAACTCTTACTGGTATTTTTGGCAGGCTTTCCGTTGGGTTTGAACCTCCCAAAGTCCGGGCCGACGATACCTACATGTAGTATAATGTAATATAATTCGCACACCCGTGCCTGGCGATCGGGAAGTATGAAGTGCATGTACTTGAGTACTATGTATACGTATATAAGTCCTACTATTGTTAATCTGTTTTAGATAGCCGTAGAAACGCTAGAATCATATTCAACAACGTGCAACTCATAAAAAGCCCCATAGTTATACCAAAACTGCAACGGCCGAGTATAGTATAGCCCCGATAAGGGAGATCCATGCTTCAAATTCTTGGCCTAATTGAGATAGTAAATGTGTAGAGGAAAGCAATGAAAGGACCATTCGCCTCGTTCTTTACGGATATGATCTAGAAGTGGCCTGCAGGCCTGTAGAGTCTTTCAGGTGTCTAGAGAAAGATGCATAATTTCAGGGGAGATAGGAAAGCCCTCGAGACTCAGTGTGTTTTTCTGGTTGCGCAGATACATACTTGATATGCGAGTATACGTCATGTACCTACTATACTTACAGTGAAGTAAAGTAAAGTTGTCTCTTGCGCGTGAGAGCAACCATCGACCCACCGTTTTCATGATCCCACCAACCATCATTACCATGATAGTTAAGGTGGAATATAGTTGTTTTGGGGGTGTAAAAATGACTGTGACTTTAATACACTTGGATTTAGCTAGTGATTGTGATTCTGTAGGGTCTCAAGCCTGGTGGGGTTGAATACGGTACTGTAGTTCCAGCGCTATTAATTGGACAATACCTAATAAATCTACCCTAGCACCCCGTGTAGTTCACTCAGAGCCTTGTGTTGGCACCGCCGGGCTTCTCTCCGCCACCAGCGTTGGATAACAGCAAAAAAAAGTTGCTTGTATAAAATAGAAGGTGGCCTTCTTGTTGTACTGCTCACACGGGTGTTTTTTTTTTTTTTCCAACCCGTACGTCCGCTCTGTCATTTGGACAGGTCCGCTGTTTATTATCTCGATCTGCGGTGCCGAACCGTGGGCCGCACATAATATGGCTGTCTGTATTACAGTATTGGACCCCCAGTCCCCTCTGCTTTCTGCCCCTCCCCTGACTCCTCCTTGTGACGCGAAGTTTGGGGAAAAAAGTAGGCGATCATTCAGTCCACAACGCAGCGAACAGCGCCTAGAGCTCAGACAATAAAGGCCCGCATCTGCGACGCCGTGTGGCCACTATCTTGTGGGAGATCGAGCCACGCTTGGATAACTTAACTTCTGCAAACCGGTTTTCTGGTTAATGCTCCTTGAGGAGCTTACAACATCTCTTGCAGCTGCTTAACCATCGTTTGATCACATACTATACTCTCTATTCCGCTATTTCCACTGAAACATGGAGTCCAACATGCACTGTGGACCTTCGAACCTTCCTACACCTCCCCCAGATAGCATCACGGAGGAAAAGCCTGGCCTCAAGTTTGATCCGGGAATGGATATTGACTTTCAAAGCGACTCGTTACACTCCCCGGTATCATCCGCTCAGCCGCCTGTCTCACAACTAGAACCTGCTGCTTCTACTTCTACTACAACGCAGACCGACTTCAAAGAAGAGATGAAGGATGATTCGGAGTGGAGGAAACCTTCTGTTGATGATTTCGATTTCATGACAACCTTGGGGTAATAAACGAGTCGGTCATGCGTGATAACGGTTACCTTTTTTCTGACTGCGGGACAGCACCGGGACTTTCGCCAGGGTGTGGCTTGTAAAACCTCGGAGCGTGCCGAACTCTGGCGAGGCACCTCTATTTGCCCTAAAACAGTTGAAAAAATCCGATAGTAAGGGAGAAATAATTCCTCGGAATGTTATGGGGAGGGGGGGGGGGCTGCAATTTTGATATCCGGAGGCTGATATTTGTACCATGATGTTTTAGTTGTTCGGCTGAAACAATGTGAACATGTATGTGATTCTCTTTGTTTGCTTACAAGTTATAGGTTTTCTACCACGTAGAGTATAGGGCGATAC
Organism: Morchella sp. 2018-W26; assembly: GCA_024713715.1. Lineage (NCBI taxonomy): Eukaryota > Fungi > Ascomycota > Pezizomycetes > Pezizales > Morchellaceae > Morchella > Morchella sp. 2018-W26. The sequence continues at coordinate 747,987 of JAMGYX010000016.1, forward strand.
TTGATTGCTGAAAAAACGACTTAGGTGCGTAACGAAAGAAAAATTCTGGAAGTCTGCCGGCCACATCCATTTATCACACATTACCTATGCTCGTGGCAAGATCGAAATTCGTTATATATACTTGTATGTTCATTCCGGGATTTACCGTTTACCGCAGTGATAAATTAGTTGCACATGCTAACACTATCGATAAAGCTTGAATACTCACCAGGTGCACCTATCTTCTCCCTAAACACATAAGTCAAAAGGTCTAATATTCTCTATTTTCGACAGGAGGTGAAATTTTCGGATATCTACGACGAGCGCGCCGTTTCGACTTTGCTACGACACAATTCTACGCAGCAGAAATCGCGATGATCCTTGTATTTCTACATAGCCACGGTATCGTGTATCGGGATCTGAAGCCTGAGAATATCTTACTTGATGCAAGAGGGCATGTAAAGCTGGTAGATTTTGGCTTTGCCAAGGTTGTCGGTGATCGTAAGTCTTGTCTCATTCCCTACAAAATAAATCGTTCGACTGACAAGCATATCGCCCCACAGGTGAAACCTATACACTTTGCGGTATAAGAACGTTCAAAACATCCCATTTTTCTCCTAGGGTGTTGCTAATATGATTCCACTCTTAATTTATAGGCACGCCGGAATACCTAAGTCCTGAAGTTATCCAGAGTAAGGGCCACGGCAAAGCTGTTGACTGGTGGGCCCTAGGTGTGCTGATATACGAGATGAGTTGTGGATTTCCTCCATTTTATGATAACTCTCCCTTCGCAATATACGAGAAGATTGTGGCGGGACGCATATCATTTCCTTCGTTAGTGCCTGAGGAAACCAAGGATATCGTAAGGAAACTTTGCACCAAAGATTTATCCGCACGGTTAGGAAACATGCGTGGTGGTGGCCATCAGGTGATGGCTCACAGGTTTTTTGATGGGATTGACTGGCAGGAGTTAGAAAGCCAAGTCAACCCGGTATGCTTCCCGATGTCTCTATGCAGTTCCTCTTTCATTCCCCCCCCTTTCCCTAGTTTTTTCGAACTAACTTTCGATCCAAACAGGGACCCATAATACCACACCTTAGGTTCGCGGGCGACACAAGGTATTTTGACCACTACGAGCCCCCGGCACCCATAACAGACGATGAATATCCCAAAGAAATGATGGAAAAGTACGACATACAATTCCAAGACTTTTAGCAGAGCGGCGCGGGCGTTTAAATTCATTTTTACTGGACTCAACACTCGACATGAGATAAATGTGTGTAAATAGCTAGCGTTGGTTTGTAATTCTTACCTGTGTATATCATTGTGACTTAACTTTTGTTCCACCTTCATCTTCTGCCATTAAGTTACTAGGCGGGGGAAGTACCTGCGGAGGTCAGATTGCTCAGACGACAGAGTTCATCCAGTATGATGTTATTTTTGAGGAATACAATGCTGAGTTTCAGCCGCTGTAGTGTGTTGTACTCTTAGCTGGCGGATTTTTCTGTGTAAATACCCACGGAAGATAATTTGATAGGCGCTGTATTAACTTCAAAGAAGTGTAGAGACCGTCAGGACCATAAGTTTTTGTCATAATTTCTGAAATACGGATGCCTTGTTCGTGGACCTGCTACACGTGTTATTCCGGGACTCGCCGGAATTACTCTCTATACCAGTTGATTATGTTGAGCGTAACAGCCTCTAAATCTAAATATTTAGTTCTTGGCCACAGTTTTTGTGAAAATCCCGCCAAGAGCTCTCAAAATTTTAACAGGGATTGGCCAAACCGCTGTAGATAATGAATCACATATGATGAGAACACATCTCGATCTTAACCATTCTCACATGAAAGTGTCATATATAAAAATCTAGATCTCATTTTACCATCATAAACTATCACTCGAAGTATGAATGATAGAAATCTGCGTTTTACCTTAGTTCTCTTATTGAACCAAAAACGATGCAAGTTGAGAATTCCAATGTCAGACATCCCGCCTCAGCTCCAGAAGGGTTGGGTACATGTAGTTAGGAATTTTAGAACTCCACCATGCGATGATGAGTGCTCCACGCGGCCTACAAAAGAGAGTGAATGAAGTAATATAGTTGAATACATAAAAAACCATGACTAAGGATCGATAGAGAATGGAGGTGTGTAAACAGAAAACCCCCCAAAGAATATATAGAACAACAAATGAAAGAGGCCGTGTGGTTTGTTAGACCCCTTTCTGAGGGTTTGCTAATGAGAATCACCAGTCAATGACTCTCTCAGGGAAAAATTCATCAATAAGCTCCAGGTAGTATGGCTAGATAAGGTGTTAAAATCGGGGATTCCAGATAGTGTGGAGGTGCATCTATACCTTAAGCTCTTCCACAGTTGGTGTGTCGTCACTCTTTGAGTATAAATCATAAGGGTTGAAAGCTTGGACAGACTTCAACATTTTTCGGTCGTGGTCGTTCATAAGTTTATGATAGGCACCCTCCTTATGCCAAGGGTAAAATGAGTGAAACCTAATCATCGCAAGGCCTTCATCTGGAATTCTGGATTGGTGTTTAACAACGTGGTAAAGATATTCATCATGTCCCCATGAAAGCATGACGTTGTCTAGACCGCAACCCTCGTGATAGATGCCAAGTTCTGTGCTGTATACGGGGTGACTGTAATCGGGATTATTCACAAAGGTCTCTGGTAGAATTATTCGCTTATCAAAGGCACACCCCACTGTCACGAAAGAAAGAAAAAACTTATAAGTTACCACTCTATCGCATTGAGTGAAGGAGTACTCACCCGGGAAAGTATCTCCAACCACATCCCATTGGCCCTCGGCATCAAAGAAGAACAGCAGCTTTCCTAAATCATGAATTAAGCCAGTGACTTGCATCCAACGGGGCTTTCCATCCCTGCGAATAGCCTCGGCAGTCTGAAGTAGGTGCTCTATCTGAGTAAGGTTGGTGTCGGGATCGCTCTCGTCGATTAAAGTGTTTAGTTTCTCCATTGCTTCCCAAATGCTCATCCTGGCCCTCTTCTTTGTTTTAAAATTTATCCTAGCCCTGAGATTATAGGCAACTGTTTGTTTTTCATGCTGCTCGCGGTAGAAATTCTTGACACGGTCACTGGCATCAAGATACTGCCGAAATTGTGTTTTATCTTTTTCGGAATCGAACTCAGACGCATCGTCGAAGCTGATGTTCCTGTCCTTCAAAGTCGCTTTGAGAACATTGACATTATCAATAGCGTCAGATGTGTCCTCAAGTTGATGCCCATCGCGACCATTGTAAACAGCGAGCTGTTGAAAAACCCCAGGTGCCATTTTAGAGAGTTCTATGAAACTGAAAACCCTAGCGTTGTTAGTAGGTCAAGAATTTACCTAAAGTGGTGGTCAGACATACTAATGAAACTATTCAAAAGCGTGGGACCGAGATCAAGATATTGGTAATTGAATACGGTAGTAATGAAACTGACTGGGAAACGTATACGATTGTTTAAACTTGACAAAAAAGTATTAGTTATGTCGAGCACAGAAAAACTACATGTAGTGAAAAGGGCAAAGCGTATGCTTTGGTGAAAGGGTCTAGTGATGTTGGAGAGGAATATATTTCTTAGAAGGAAATATATTGAAGAGGATGTTTTCAAATATGGATTCGTAAATGGGAGATAACAGATCAGTCTTCCTACCTTTGAGGGCTATGGTTCTATGAATACGTATATGTATGTAGGTACGTAGAAGGGGGACTCCCTTTTATAATAAATATATATGTATATGTACTGTATTAACACAGGATTCGCTTTATTTCACTCCCGAGAGAGGTATGTTAACCTCGGGTGGGTGTTGTAAGGGATTGCTACATCAGGTTGCCATCGTGCGCAATACTGAAAAAACGTGGGGTAAAGTACAACAGTGGAGGGGATCCATGGTTGATAATGCTGATAGGTAAGTACATGTAGCTAAAGTTGACATGTATTGATATTAAGACGCCTACAGATAACCATTGATACACCATCTCACCCGAATATTTAGAAAAGCCGGGACTACCAAGGAAAGTTGCACAACCAGCGGGTATCGGTTCTTCTGAATGAATACATAGTTGGTCGCGTACCCTAGTATCTTGCATACAATCAAGGTCGGTGTTCAGTCCGGATCACTCGTTTTGGTCGGGTGTCTTTGAAGTTGCTAACCGGGATCGGCGGATACCTTGACGTTTACTCTATTTTGTGTAATTAAAATGTACATCTACACGTACATGTATTTACTCCATCTACTCATGCTCATACCTCACCCCTTGCCAGTACACTGGGCATATGCATCATAACAAAGAACAAAGTTTCCAAACAGTGCGGAGAAGCTGCAGCGTAGGATAGGATGTAATCAGGGTCTGAAGTCATTCTGCATAAAAACGTGGCATTAGTATTTTACGGGGGATGACGGTGCATCCACATCGCTCACGATGCCCAGCTTGTATGTAGAGTATATTCCTTTACCCTCCACCCCCTCCCTTCAGTGCTCAAATCAAATTCGGGGAAATCTCGGGCCTTCTAGGATCTTTTGAACACAACCAGGTCAAACCATTGCAGCACTTGACATCAGGTGATGTTGTAGATGGCTCCTTGATAAGGTAAATTTCGGTAAACTTGTTCCTAGTGATAACGTATATATATAACATTAGTCTTAAGAGGGAGAATCTTCACTCCATACAGGGACTTTATTTAGCGGGGAAAAAAAGGTATAATCTTCTAGATGACGTACTATAGCCAATATTACATGTAGTAGCCTCAACCTATTAATTGGAAATACGTATATACGGGCACCTGATAATTGGCATAGTTTTGAACAGCGGCTTCGTTTGGCTCCTCCAACCAACACACTTATATGTCATGTAGTCAATGGCATCTCGCTTGAGTCACTTGTAATTTCTTCATCCGGCTTGAGGACGCACTGCAGGTGAGCCTTAGAACACAGCGCACCATGTCAGAAATTATTGATCTAGAAATCATGCTATCTTACCCTCACGACTCTCTTTATTTCTTTATTTGCGATATACTCTACCAAGAAAGTGGAGATCAGTTATCGCTCGGCGAGGGCTTGATTCTAAGTAACGAATCACCCGAGTGATATTTGATGACACAAGCCTACATACTCCTAAGGTGCGACTCAGGAGAAATGGTTGGCCCCAATACATCTAGAGCTCCACTTTTGAGTTCCAAGGCCTATCTGAGCGCGACTTTAGAGCTATTGGTTGACACCTACCTACATGCAAAAAAAAAAGAGGAGGTGCTGCACCCTATGCATTATGCCCAATAACGCCGTGCCCTCACAAACATGTAACTACATGTACGTACTATAGCAATAAGAAATAATAAAAAGAAGCCTGGACGTTACCACGACAACAGTGTGAAAAAAAAAAAAATAGGTTTCAAGGATAATCTCAAACGAAGAGAAAAGAAAAGAAAAGCATGCCAGCAGTATCACTGACATATTAATTCACATGAAACCCGTAGCAAGTCGGACGCATGACGGTTCACTATCGTTGGGAGACTTGTATGGTCAGTACACTCAAATCACTCGGTGAACCGTGTTATTATAACGGAAAATATTTCAAGTACCCATGTCTATGCAAATAGCTGCTATTACTTTACTACTATCTACCACTACCATTCCATTTAGAGTAAAGCCTTAATTTCTGCTACTACGTCCTTGATCCTTTGCTCCGGGAGCCTGTTTTCAACCTTTGAAACTAGTCGGCGTATCTGGTAGATCCCAAGAGCAGCCTCTTTTACCTCGTCTTCAAGTGTCAATAATGTCCCCAATGCTACTAGTGCCCTAAACGTAGCTTCAGAATCTGCTTCAGTGCCAATGATGGTGGTCAGGGGCTTAAGAAGTTCGATAGACCGGTCAAGTGAGTTTGTGGAGCGAAAGAAAACCGCGTAGCTATGCCGTCTGTTATTAGAATTGTTATGTTATAACGTTTCTGGGAATAGGTAGACCTTACTTGAGGAAAAGTGTCGATTTAGCTTGCTTGAGGTTTCGGTTTGTGGTGCCCTCGGATGAGCTCTCAACCAATTCGATAGTCTTCGATTAAGTTAAAATCTGTTAAGGATAGAAAGAACATGCGGGTTACATACCCGCTCAAAACGCGTGCTCATATACTCTCTACCTTCTACGGTCTGAAAAAGGTTTACATAGGTTCTGGTTGCTAACATAGCATTGTTAATCAGACCGTTTCCAAAACCACCAGAACTCTCGAGTATTTCTCCTATTTTTTGGCCATTGAATTGGTATGTTGCTACATGAGGACTTGCTGCCGCAAACAACCTCAATAAGTCAAGTCCCGGGAGCTGATTCTGCGGTGTCCAGCGCTTAATGATCTTGGTAAGCAGATCTAAACTTGCTTCAACAGCAGCAAGTGACTTTACTGCTGGCTTGTTAAGTAAAGCAGACGTTTGAAGAAATTCAATAAGCTTGGCAAGAACAGAAACCTCTTCAGGGTTCAAGGCAATTTCTTTCTCGCCCTTTGCAATGAGGTCTTGGTTAATTTCATGGACTTTCTTTTGGATAGTTGCCAGGTTTGCAGCAACAATAGTAAGGTATGCTGTCTGTGGTATGAACTTTTGCTTGGTTGGCTGCGGGCGTGGGGCGGGAGAAGATGTCTCCCCTGGCCGATACCGATTCTCCGTGCCCCAAGGATCTGGGCCACCTCTATTTTGGCCCCCACCGAGCTCGACTCCCTTTGCATTAGTCACAATAAAATTTCCTACAGTGTCCAGGTAGGTCATTGGAAGTTCATTATCTTCCAGGAATTTTCGGGCTGCATCAAATGGGTTGTCGGACGCGTTGTACGGAAGCTTAAGTGGTGGTGCACCCTCCTGGAAGTCGACGTCGAAGACAAAATCATATTCTTTGCCCTTGTATAACTGTTTACGGCCAGACCCTACAGCATCGACAACTGTTCCAACGTTTTCCCAGGAGCTTGTCTGACTAGACCAGGTATGAGCTTCCACTTTCCCCCCGTTAAGTATCATGATGGCCTACAAATTGTTAACTATAATTCCTATGGGGCATAGATTGACATAGAAATGTAAACGTACCTGTCCATCTTTTTTCCCTGGCTGCTGAAGGGCTTCTACGCCTGGTAATTTTTGCTTGTCCACGTCGCCAATTTGGGTACTACAGAAAAAGTTAAAAAGATCAGTCCTATACAAAAGACTATAGGATATATAGAGGCTAACGCAGGAATACTCGAAGCCGCAACGGTACTATCAAATTCCTAAATTAAACTTAACAAAAAGACTCCAGTGGCAGCGGATGTAAATGAAATGGTGGAGCCCGGTTTGGTGACATACTTTTAAGCCATCCTCATCAGCCCATCTAGCTTGATCTCGTGAAAAGACTCGCACAACCCGATCGCTCGCTCCACTAACAATATCACCAGTCTCGGCACACACAGCAACAGACCAAACGCTGATAGCAGGGTGAGTTATGGTTTGGATGCAATTACCGTCTGCCACCCACAAGTTTAGAAGAGGCTCAAGATAGAAATATTCTAAATAAAACTTGATCCTTAGATTTACCTTTCCAGATTCTAACTGTTCTATCCTCTCCAGAGGAGACAATCTCCCCGGTTGGCAAAGCAGTGACTGAGTAGATGAAGGATGTGTGCCCATGAAGCTCCTGCAGTTGATATCCTTCTGGGGTCCAAAGACGAATCGTCCTGATTAATTTCAGTATGCGTATTCGAAAGACTTCTGTTATTTTCCCCCTTTTCCTCCCCTCCTCTTTCGAGATGCTTACCCGTCATTAGAGCAACTAGCAAAGCCTCCGTTTGGAAGTCTGCACAGCCCTCGGACGACATCCGTATGCTCGCCCAATACCTTAACTTGTTTGCCGTTTCTCCAGAGTCGTATCGTTTTGTCCGCGGACCCAGTAATGACATCTGTTTCCGAAAGCGCAAGAACTGCCCATACAGCTGCCCCATGGCCCTCCAAAAGGTATTGTGTTTCGCCGTTTCGCCAAACTCGAGCAGTGCTACATCATTTACTAAAAGTTCAAAGCAGACAGATCGGGAGAGACAGGGAATATACCTATCCCAAGACCCCGAGACAATGATGTCCCCGTAGTTATCTAATGAGCAAACGTTCTGGCTATGCCCTAATAGCATGTATTTAGGCGACACATCCGAATCCTGTGTCCCAGCTAGTGGTTCTCGGGCTTCAATGATTGTATCCTGACCACCGCTAACAATCAGGCCTGTGAGGAACCTATTTAGCACCTTCTCCTTAAGTGAAGCTATATACGAAGGGATTTTACGGACCATTGGGCCATTCTTTACTAGGAGGGATGAATGTTATGCTGTTGACAAAAGCCTGTCCAGTAGAGTTGATATAGCCATCAAAGGTTGCGGGTTGGGCGTCTTTCCGTTTCCATAATCGAACTGTTGCATCCCGAGAGACCGAAGCAACGAGGCTTGGGGATGGGAAGGCGACACCACGAACCTATAAGTATCATTATAATTAACCTTGATGTTCTAAAACTCGGGGAAGCCAAGGAGGGGCTGTGGGGCTCTAAGATAAGAGATGAAAGCTACTTACATCATCCTCGTGGCCTCGGAGTTGCGCAGAAAGCTTGTACATTCTTAAGATATTATACGAGAAAGCTAGAATATTACAAAGGCTGGAAGAAAGGTGGAGATAGCGAAGTTGCCTAGGCGTCAGAGGGGCAGCCTGGATCGTCATCACTTGGCGGGGCAGCTTGCCTTAGCTCTCTGGGTGACTAAGCCTGAAACCTCCGTTTGAGGCTCAAATGTCTGATGGCTTCTGTCCCTGTACTACGGTGTCAAGGGTAAGTGAGTAGAACGTAGCAACGCAAACCGCACCGCCGCGTTCTACTCACTTACCCTTCACACCGGAGTACAGGTATCCCCGCTCAACCACTCTCACACTCAGGGTTCAGTGTTCACCGCTTAGCCAGGTACCTCACCTTCCTCCAACCCCTTCACTTTGCCATCCGTTAACCCCCGCCTGTCCAGAGCCCGGGAACATACAGTTCAGGTTAAGCCCGAGTTCTCGACGCCACGTTTAACGATTTTACGACCAAATCCACCACCTTTCCGCCTCTTACCTGCAAGCTTACACCCATCTTCCATAGTACATCTCACCTGTAATTTTGTATATTTTGTGAACTCCGCTCTAGCCTACTAAATCTTGTGACTTTTTGCGGTCTCCACACATTAGACCCTCCTTTATCTCGATCGCCAGCTATCCCTAGAGGCAACCAGGGTGAACTGAAACAGTTAGAATGAACTCTGGATCGCCAACGATCAATCTCCCTAATAATGGCCAGAGCACAAATGGCGCGGGCTCAATTCGTTAGTTTTGGTCCCTCTAGAGTTTTGTGGAGAGTTGTCTAATCCTGCACCGTAGATACCCCCCGTGTCGTCCCTCTGACATGTCATGGCCACTCTCGCCCGGTAACACATCTGTCGTTCTCTGATATGTTACCAGATGATGAATATTACCTGATATCTGCCTGTAAAGGTTCGATTTCTGCCTTTTTCTTTTCTCCTAGGAGCGACGGCAGTTCCGTAAGCAAATGGCTAACAAATACACTCCAGATGGAAACCCAATGATTCGGGATGGCATTACGGGTGATTGGTGGGTGGTCTCCATCTGTTAGGTTGAATTAAGCTCAATTTGGATTATTTTGTAGGATCGGGACTTTTCTCGGGCACAAGGGTGCAGTATGGCAGGCACGGCTGTCAAACGATGCAAATCTTGCAGCAACTGCTTCGGCAGACTTCTCAGCGTAAGCTTCAATCAACCCATTATATTGTATCATTCAGATTTTGATTTTTGGACAGAAAGGTTTGGGATACCTTCACGGGAGAGTGTCTCCAAACCCTAGTGCATAATCATATTGTCCGTACTGTTACTTTCGCCCCGAACCCTACTCATATAGCAACCGGTGGCCCGGAAAAAAAACTTCGAGTTTATGATTTGGCCCGTTCAGATACTCCTATGGAGATTGGGGTAAACGTACATACTGGGACTATTAAGTCCCTCGTTTGGTCCGACAAAAATACAATTGTCTCAGGATCTGATGACAAAAAACTGCGTTGGTGGGATATTCGATCTCGAGAGCTGGTATCACAATTTGACATGGGCGAGGTTGTCACCTCTTGTGAACTGAGCCCGGAGAGAACCCTTATCAGCGCAACGGCTGGAAAGTCGGCATATTTCTTTGACGCACAGAGCATGTCGCTTATCAAGAGCATTACAACAGAGTATGAGCTCTCATGCGTGGCTTTGCATCAACAGACTCGAAAAATGATAGCAGGGACAAGCCAAGATACTTGGGTTAGAGTGTATGATTACGATACTCAGGCAGAATTAGAGGTTTATAAGGGGCATCATGGAAGCGTCTGGAGCGTTGGATTTTCCCCAGACGGAAAACTATATGCTACAGGCTCTGAAGATGGAACTATCAAATTGGTAAGCAAACAATCCTAAATGGGGTAATGAGCCTTCTGCTAATTTCCCCTGCAGTGGAAATACACAAACCAGCCATACGGTCTATGGAAATGATTAGTTGGCGTGTAATCGACATTCAAGGAAATATCAGGTATTGGCATTTTATAGGTTATTGTATAACTAGCATTACTACATGGATGTCTACCAAGTCTTAACGAAGGTACGAGCCAAAGGTTTAGAGTCAGGGCAGCCACTGACCATTAGATTGATTTTGGATATCTCTTTATGCCGGAAGCCTCATGTATCCATGAATAGTTGCCAGAGGCGAATGAGAAACATGAACAAGCTAAGTGCTGCAAGGGTCATTTATGAAGTCATATTCTTGCCTCCTTTCCCCTTCTCTCTCAGCCCCTGTAGCTCTTTCCAGACCTTTAGTGGTTCATCCACAAATATTACCATAAGGTTCTGGATTACTCTAGACTATCCGATAGGGAGAGAAATAGTTGAATGGGGTAAAGTAAATTCCGGGAAGAGCGCATTGAATAATAGATAAAGCCTGTTTGTGGGTTAAGAGTTTGATCCATGTTGTCTAGTTGCCAAACAGGCCCTAAGTAAAGTTCTTGGCCGGAGATCATCGGAAACCACGCCAAAATGGACTTTTCGATGCTCTAATAGACCACCTAATTTTGAGGGATCAATATGAGGCCTGGTCAAGAAACTCAGAGTCAGGCGAATAATTTATCTAAGTTTATTAGAAAGTATTGAAATTCATGATTTAGACTATTTACAAGTCTATCTATTTGAGGGGTCCGGCAAGCCCACAGAAACGACCTTAAAATCGGTATAGTAAGGGTATTCGAAGTTATGCCTCCATCCGTCCCCGCGATTCACAACTTTTTGCTGAAGGACCAGCGTAGTAATAGTTTACATCACTACTTTGAACAACTTTGCGCGACGAGTCCGACAGCCGTTCTTAGCCAGTGACTGATTTTGTATTGTGAGCCGTAGACCGCGATAGGCCTTGAATATAGTGGAAGACATATGTAGATTTTAATAGCAGGAGGGTGGGGGTTCCGGCATCGCGAAGAGGGTCCTGCTCTCCAGACGCTTTTTGCGCCCCAAAGAAGTGTGTTCCGGCAAAGATGACCTAGATGTCGTAGATGACTTCTAACATTGTGGGGCATGAGTCAGCAAAATAGAGCAGCAACGTGCGAATTTTATAAGTTCTCCAAAGACTGGTAAATGCCCTCACCCAAAATCGAGATCACATGATATTTATGCATGACACATCCGCCAGATAGAGAAAACCTTTCCTATGCCCCCGTACCCTTGGGCAAAGACAATCACGGATTGGGACAATTAAGGACATAATAAATTCAAAAATTTGAGGTCATGAACAGTGAATTCCCTAGGTACCCATAATCCCTAACAGTGTCCCGGCCTTCTTTATTTCCTGCGGTATTTTCTCGGCGCCGATAAAAATAGTACCTAAAGGGAAGGTGTCGCGACTCTACTACTCTCTGTTAGAATAGGTATCAACGGTCTGTACAGATAGGGCAGGGCAGAAGTACCTAATCCTTAAGCTTTGCAGGTTTTGCTATTAGGGAGGTTTTGCAACGAAGTGCACACTATCTACAGGGTATGTTTCCACAGCAACAATGATTTAAACCGGGATTGTAGACTTGGGATAAAGCAAAAGTGAAGAGCGTGCTAAAATTTGCACGATGTTACGGAAGAAATTAATTTGGACTATCTGCACACTAGACATGTAAACAAATGTGATGATTGGTCAGTTGAGACCTACATGCACTATATGAGATAAAGAATTTTCGGAAAATATTCAACATCAAATAATCTCAACTATGAATACGGATGCAATCCTCTCTCTCCTTTTTGTTGCAATTGCCGATGATCAAGCCTTTTTTCTTTCAATGCAAGCGATCGTGTTACGGAATTCCAACAAAAAGAAACAAGCACTGTTACACTATATTGCTTTTAAAAGTTCCGGTCCAAAATTTCAGATTCCCTATCAACGGAATCAATTCGATCTCAATGAGCAGTCGGACGTTTGGTGTTTAGGTTACCTCCGGTTTACACGCACCGAGATTTATGAAATATTTAATCTCATGCAGATCCCTTTACTTCCGGTTCCAATTTTCCACTCCTCCTTCTACGGCTCTATCTGTTGTCCTCCATAGAAAATCAGCAAAAAATAGGGTTGCGTCTTGTAGCGCCATAATTGGCACAAGATGCAAAAGACGTCAAAGACGCACTAAAATCAATTGCTTAACTGCATCCCCGCGCTCCGGCGCTGCAAGATAGTCTTGGGCTCCCAATGGGTTTCCAAGACATATTTTTCATCTTTAGTCTCCCAAACCTCGTCTTGTACCTTTTGCCAGGCTAGCAATGATGGCATAACCTTGATGCTAGATTGTGCTAGGAATTCACATCACTATAGGTGTATCCTTCGCGTCTATTTGGGCATGTCTATAGGGTTCATTTGGGCGTGTCAATGGCGATGATTTGGGCGTGCCAGTGGATTTGGGTGTGTCCATGGTGTCAATTTGGGTGTGTCCAAATCAGAAAGACTTCATTTGTCTCCTGTTGTCTCTTGAACCTCAGGAAGCTCAAAAAAATATCGATATTAGGAAAAAATAGGTTGCACCAAAACGCACCCTGTCTCCCAAGACGCAAATATCAAAAAGTTCTCGTCTAGGTGTGTCTGGGTGTGTCAGGTGTATCGGGCGTCTCCAAAAAGTAACAGATCACATTTCGCTCGTCTAAATTAGTCCAAAAACTGACAGGTCATATTTGGCCTATTTAAGCTCGTCTAATCTTGTCCTGGAAGTGACAGGTCGTTTTTTTCATTTTTTAACGTCTCCAAAATTTAATATGTTAGCAGAAAAGTTATGTACCAGAAAAGATTAAGCCCAATCAGGACTAGCTCAGATCACCACGTCATTCTTGGCGCAGTTTCCAGGTCTTAAGCACTCCCGCCACTGTCTCCACCTCCATCTTCACCTCCATCTCCACCTCCACCTCCACGTTTATCGCACAAAGACTCCCCTATATATATTCCAAAAAAATCTATAATCTATATGTAGCCCAAATTAAATAATCGCCCAAATTATGACACCAAATCGACACCATTATACAGACTCAAAATTACACAGCATACTTACCAATGACACACACATACTTTGCTTCATGAGATGCCTAACGCTTAAATATGACATGCACGCTCTACGCCTAGGACATGCCCAAATCGACTTCATGGACACACACCCATAATGACACTGTGAGATGCCTAATAACACCATGACGCCTAAAACGACAACTACAGTGAGCGAAAGGTTATGCTGTCACAAGAATAAGATATATTTTGTACATAGAATTACATAAAATTAAATAATGATGTACCGTTAATGACCTGAATTGTCTAATCGTCAGTGTAATATCAATTCCCAGCCAAAATTAGCGTTAAAGTTATGTCACGAAATTAGCGCAGCAAGACAAGACGAGCGCTAAAGACAAAAATACGCCTTTGTTCCATTGAGGCAAGACTATCTTGCATACGCACGGACGCAGATAGCAATTGATTTTGGTGTGTCTTTCGACGCTCAGATCTTAATTATTGCTACGCCACAAGACGCAGTCCTATTTTTTGCTGATGTATAGTTCCTTCTAATAGAATGGTGTTGATCGGTTGTGAGTAGGTAGAGGTGGTGGGTCTGAAAAAGACTAGGTCTGACTTTTTGGGTTTATATTTGATGTTAAGTGGATCAACCTTGTTTATTCTGCATTCTATTCTTTTGTTGAGTCTTCTAGTGATAAATTCTGAGCATTTGGCAATTTGTACCAGGTGTTACGGAGCGAAGCGGAGACAATAGACAGAAGGCCTAGGTTCACAACCGAGACGGAAACGAGACGTAGACTTAACCGAGGAGTAGGAGGTTGGGAAGGTAATACCACAAGGAATCCCGAACGTAGACGTGTGAGTACAGATACCAGTATATGAGGTTACTAACTTCCTCGTACATATATGCTGACGAACAGATCGTTGCAAAGATAAAGACTACGGTAAATGACTACGGTGCAGAGAATCCATGTCAGAATTTGCTAGATTTAAAAGATCACGCGTTTTAAGAAAGTTTGAAGATATAGACGATCGATATTCTCTACGACAAAGAGACTAAAGGCCCTATAAGAGGCTGATAATGCGAAGACGAAGAGTAAGAAAGAGAAAGGAAAAGAACAAAAGAGAACCCATAGCCGTATATATATATTACCTGCTACCCCTGTCCGCAATGACTCATACTCCATGTAACGGAAATCTATAGAAACATCGCAAACCCGTAACTCATTCCTCAATATTCTTCCCCTCATATTCGTGCAGACGCGAAGCGTCACACACAATAATATGGTATCAAATTCCTTAGCGGAGGTTTGATAGTCTATAATTATGCCAGTGTATAGCATAAATGGACTGTGGATAGAGGAGAGCCTTGAGGTAAGCCTGATAGGTAGGGTTTTGAATCTTCCAGCTCATAATTAAACTGAAATTGGAGCGTCTTATTCAAATTAAATTGGAAGCACTAGTTGGTTAAATATTGAAGTAATTTCTGTTTGTCCTAGCGACTTGGTATCGGTGCCAATAGTTAGGTAGTGGTAGCATTATTGGTGTTGAAGAAATTATGTTAAGCGAGGTTGGATGGGGTTGACATCAGTATATTATCATTTCTTTCTATGAGGTTCGGTTGTAGGCAGAATTGGTAATAGGATTCTAAGAGATGGTGGAGAAGAATGCACAGACTGGATTTCTGATTTCTCTTTCTAATGTTTGAGTCAGAACTGACTGGAGGAGGGATTAAATAATGAAGATAGATGTTTTCTTTTTTTTTTTTTCTCTCGCCTCGCTCTTCCCGTTTCTCAGATATAGGAATATATTCTATCCACCGTCTATAGTTCTTGCTTTTTGTGCTTAAGCTCATCTCAGGGTGGGGGTGGGGTGTAGACATTGTTCCGCAAGGTGCAGGTAAAGGGGCAGCGATAGTTTCTAGAAAGAAGACTATAATAGATTGATAAATACAGAAGACGTTGCGTAGAGAAGAAAGAAAGGAAAAAAGCGACACAGTAGGCCCTGTTGCCTCCCTTATATATCCGACAATCCCTCACTAAACATGACTCATACTTCCGCGTAACTCCACTATGACTCATTCCTCCGTGTAACAGAACCTCATAGAATCCCATTTGACAAATCTCTTTTCCCAAACACACAAGAATCCCAATCTGTCCAGTCCCAATCCTTCCACCTAACAGACATCAGTATCCACGAAAAAGGTTCTCTACGCAACCTCTATGGTCTCTCATTAGCAAAACTTCATTTGTTTTGAATCAAGAACTATTGTTCTAGTCTCCCAACTGTCTCCTGGATTTCCTGAGAGTCTCCTGAAATTCGTGGATATTTTTTGAGTCTCCTGAGGCTCAGGAGACTCAAGAAATATTCAGAGGTATCAGGAGGCTCTCAGGAGACCCAGGAGACTGTTGGGAGACTGTATACATAAGTAGTAGTTTGCTCATTAGCTTTGATTCTTTCTCTAATGGTGATCGGTAGGCTATGAACGGTAAACTTGAACCAAATTGAGTTGGCCTTGATGTCCACATAAGGCATGTTACAGTTATTTAGCGCATCTTCAATTTTCTGTTGGTAATCGTAAGCCTTGGTGCCAGAAGTGTTTAGTTTAGTTCCGAGGACGAGGAGGTTATACTTTGCCGTCTTTTTGATGATTATGAAGTAGCATGACGCCTTAGAAATCTTTTTATTTACTTCGGTTCCAATATCTGAAAATGAAATATTGATTTCATCATTTGTTTCAATGATTATCTTTCTGTTTACCTTTGTATATTCAGGTTTAAAGAGGGAGTCAACTGCTTTCTTTACTTTTTTGTTGCCAACAGTTTTAAGTCAAATAAGACATATTACGTTTACTAGCTGCTGCCTGAACAGATGTGACGGAGTGCCAAGACTTCTGGTATGAAGATGACGACGAAAGATAACGAGGACACAAACAAGACAAGTGAAGAGGAATAACAACCAAGCGAATAATCAGGCCGAAGAGGAAAGCGACCGTAGATAACGGCAGAAAGAAGATCAGAAAGTTCTTAAGAAGAGGAAGCGAGGATTGGAGAATACCAAAGTCAAAACGGTGCCATGCCGACAGGAGGTCAATAGAGGTCATAGTAAGAACCTGTGGCAGAAGCGGTGACTATGGATAGAAGTATATTCCTATATACGGTAAGGCGAAGAGCAGAAGAAAGAAAGAAAAGAACTAAAGAAAACTACTTCCCCCGCTATTTAACACATTCTCCCACCAATCCGCCAAGACGCCATTACCTCAGCCATAGAACCATATAGAAACCCAGTATCACCACACTTCATATTCCCTCACACCATCTTCTGCAATTCCTATTACCAATCCAGTCTTCCATCGAACTTCAAAGAATCAAATGACGCCGACATCATACCACTCTATTCCAACCTCGCTTACTCTTGCTCCTTCGACCAATTTAAAAGAAAAGAAATACGTCACCATCAGACCATTCCTTCCCCGCCTCGCTAATCCTTACCCCCTTCACAGTACTCATGCTTCCATCACAGAGCGGTCCGGTCGAATGCCAAGACGCCGGGACAGTGTATGAGACGGGTTCCTTACCTTTGCATTTTAGTGGATTAGCATCAGCAAACTACTACTTGTGTATGCAGTCTCCCAACATTCTCCCGAGTGTCCTGAGAGTCTCCTGAGGCCCCCAGATATTTTTTGAGTCTCCTGAGGCTTGGGAAACATCAGGAGACAAATGAAGTCTTGCTGATGAGGAGGAATGGGAGACGTGGGTGGCCTTCTTTGTTGTAGATTTTGAGGTCTTTGGAGTAGTGGTTGTTATTGTTGTGGTATTTGGTTGTTTCATCAGCAAGACTTCATTTGTCTCCTGAGGCCTCCTGAGCCTCAAGAGACTCAAAAAATATCCAGGAGCCTCAGGAGACTCTCAGGAGACTCAGGAGACTGTTGGGAGACTGCATACACAAGTAGTAGTTTGCTGATGTAACTTTCATGACACAAGGACCGTTCGTAATTTGGATTGACGAGTGATGGACAGGATTATTGTGCGTCCAGGAAGGATTTGTCGTGAACGTTTCATGAGGTTCGGTTACACGGAGGTGAGTGAGTCATAGCGACGGAAGTATGAGTCATGTTGAGTCTTGGTCGTTGGATATATAAGGGAACGTACTTACTTGTGTTGTTCTTTTCCTTTCTTTCTTCTCTACGCAACGTCTTCTGTATTTATCAATTCATTATAGTTTTCTCTTCAGGAACTATCGCTGTCTCTGCTATATAATTTATAATTCCTTTATATTATCGGAGTTATCGCTGTTACCCATCTGCACCTTGCGGCACGAAGTCTATACCACGCTCCCGCCTTGAGAGTAACCTACTAGTTGAATTATTAATTTGTCAAAAATTAGCATATAAAATACATTCTTTCTTCAATATCTTAAGTTAGCTGTAGTATTTTATTTGAATAATATCAGATACAACTCTTGTTTTCCAAATATATCCTAAATTTCAAATATTCTGAAACAAAGTTAGAAGACACACTTTTTTTTTTATTCTCGGAGTTTTATTATTTGGCGCTGAGTTTTCTTGCTTTACGAAAGATATAGAAAGTGGAGTTGCTGGAGTCTCAGAGGAACAGCCTACATTGAGATATGGAAGCTTGAGAGTGACATTACCTGAAAGATCGAGCCTGAGGAGAGCCACGACCCAGTTTTTTTTTTCCCAGGTTTTTATGCGATAGAAGAAGACACCAAAGAAGACTTCATTTGTCTCCCGACGCTCCATCAAGAACTACTACTTGAATGCAATTCCCAACAGCCTCCTGAGCCTGGTAGCCTCGGCGCCCCTTGAGTGAGTCCTGAGCCAGGAGACCTCAGGAGACAAATGAAGTCTTGCTGATATCCTGAGCATCAGGAGACTCTCAGGAGACTCGGGAGACTATTGGGAGACTGCATACACAAGTAGTAGTTTGCTGATGTAAGGTAAATTTTTCTTTGACGTCAAAGAATAGAGGACCGGTTAGAGAAAGTTCTCTAAGTGCCCGAGCAACTCCAGTGTCCCTCTGTGCAAGGATAACCCTGCTGCAGGCGGCAGTGGTTACATCAGTAAACTACTACTTGTGTATGCAGTCTCCCAACAGTCTCCTGAGCCTCCTGAGAGTCTCCTGAGGCTCTTGGATATTTTTTGAGTCTCCTGAGGCTCAGGAGACATCTGTGACGGAGAATTCAAGACTCATCTTGAGGACAGATGAAGATGACGAAGATAGGAAATGAGGACACAGGAGACAAGGGAGACAGGGCAACGACCAGCAAGACTCAAGAGGCAGGAAAGCGAAGATCCGTAGATACGCAAAGAAGACTACGAGGCCCGCATGACGACCCAAGAAGAGGAAGACAATAGAGGTAGAAGAAGAAAGAACCTTCGAAATGAAAGACGAAAAGTATGACTACGATAGGATACATATATATTCCTATGTACAAGAAGACAGGAAGACGAGACAGAGAGGAAAGAAAGAAAAGAACTAAAGAAAACGACTCCACTCGCTATTTAACACCTCCCTCCGTCAATCCGCCAAGACTCTCTTACATCAGCCATAGAACCTCAAAGAACTCAGTATCACCATACCTCGTATTGCTTCACACCATCTCCCGTAAACCTATTACCAATCCAGCCTACAACCGAACCTCAAAGAAAGAAATAACGTCAACATCAGACCACTCCACCCCCGCTTCGCTAATCCTTACTCCCTTCCTCGCACTACTACTAATATCACCAAACCGTCGGGCCAAATGCCAAGACGCCGGAATACATCTATAACAGAGCATTAAGAGAATAGTTCTCACCTACTGAGGCCAGAAATACTGACAGTGATTCAGCAGTTAGCTGATGATAGGAAAAGTATTCAGTAGTGAGTGACTGCAACCTGCCATGTACTACTTTCTGACTGCTAGTGGGAGATCTATTCATGAAAGGATAGGACGAGCCTCATCAAACTACTACTTGTGAATCTCCCAACCTCCCGGCCTGGTAGCCTCCTGAGCGCCTTGATATTTTTTGAGTCTCCTGAGGCTTAGGAGACCTGAGGAGACAAATGAAGTCTTGCTGATGCTAGGCCTTGTCAATGAATAGAGGACCGGCTAGAGAAAGGTCTCTAAGTCACGGTGCCCGGACATCTCCAGTGTCCCTCTGTGCAAAGAACATCAGCAAGACTTCATCTGTCTTCTGAGGTCTCCTGAGCCTCAGGAGACTCAAAAAATATCCAGAAGCCTCAGGAGACTCTCAGGAGACCTGGGAGACTGTTGGGAGACTGCATATACAAGTAGTAGTTTGCTGATGAACCCTGCTGCAGGTGGCAGTGGTTATGCCCGGAATAATCTACAATAAGTTACAGCTCTGCAGCCATCTAGGGTAGACTACCTGATCGGAGTCTCATTTGATGCAGGCCCGGAGCTGTGACACCAGGCTGGGTAATTCGACCCCTTGGCCATCTTTCCAGGACGGAAATACATCAAGAAGACTTAATTTGTCTCCTCGATGTCTCCTGAGGAGACTCAAAAATATCTAAGAGTGAGACTCAGTGAGACTCAAGAGATCAAGAGACCGTTGCATACACAAGTAGTAGTATTGACCCGCCAACACTTACGAGAAGAGAGTGGAATTGTTTCCGCCTCCAGAACAGTAATTTTCACCGTAACTTAAGAAGAAAGTGGAACGCAGGAAACAGAGAGATTTGGAAAGATAAGACTCATCTCCGCTCCGCCATCTGTTCTCGATTTTCCTCATCATCAACAGAATGTCGAAAGAAGATGCTTAAGATTATTCTAAGTTTCCCCAAAAGAATCTTTACTCTCTAAACCTAACTTCTATCTTCTACGGCTGTCTTTTCTTACAAGCATTATCCCTTGGTAAAGAATCCTCTATGCAAGTAGACGAAGTCATCTACTGGGCTCTGAGGACACACGTCTACATCAGAGACAAGATTTGAGACATCTGTCCTGTTCTTCTTCTACTATAGAGTGGACCCCCGTCACAACATCAGGAGACAAATGAAGACTTGCTGATGTATGCCCAGAATAATCTACAATAAGTTACAGCTCTGCAGTCATCTACATCAGCAAGACTTGATTTGTCTTCCGATGTTTCCTGAGCCTCAGGAGAGTCAAAAAATATCCAAGAGTCTCAGGAGACTTTCAGGAGGCCCAGAAGGCTGCTGGAAGACTCTATACACAAATAGTAGTTCTTGATGAGGGTAGAGACCACCTGAATGAGACTATCCGATGCAGGCCTGTGGACAGCCTGCTGCAGGCGATCCTCGACCCTGCTGCAAGCGATTATTCTGGTGACCGAAACACCCGCTAACGCCATTAGAAGCGTGAATGGCGAATTGTTTCATCCAGCAACGTAATTTTCACCAGTAACTTAAGAAGAGCAGTGGAATGCAGGAAACAGAGAGATTTGGAAGATAAGACTCATCTCCGGTTTCCACCCATCTGTTCTGATTTTCCTCATCATCGGTTGTAACAAGCGGAAGAAGACCCTTAAGATTATCCTAAGTCTACCCAGAAGAATCTTTACTCTCTAAACCTAACTCCTATCTTCTACCGGCCCTCTTGCTTCCTACACTCTTATTTAGTAGAGGCAGAGCCCCGTCACAACATCAGGAGATAAATGAAATCTTGCTGATTAACAAAGAAGGAGGCTAGTTCTCTATGTTTGTTTACGTCAAAACTGAGGATGACCTTATAGATGACCTTTTTTGATTCGATAGGTTTACCGTCTATAACGTATCAGCAAACTACTACTTGTGTATGCAGTCTCCCAACAGTCTCCCGGGTCTCCTGAGAGTCTCCTAAGACATCAGCAAACTACTACTTGTGTTTGCAGTCTCCCAACTCTCTCCCGGGTCTCCTGAGAGTTTCCTGAGGCTGCTGGATATTTTTTGAGTCTCCTGAGGCTCAGGAGACCTCAGGAGACAAATGAAGTCTTGCTGATGTAGTGAGGTGCAGGGGCTTGATAATCATCAGCAAACTTTACCATTTGTGACTGAAGTCTCCTGACTCCGAGTCTCCTAACAATCTACTGAGTCTCCTGAAATCCAAAGGTTCTCAGGAGACAGGTGAAATCTTGCTGATGATGGGGGGCACATCAGTAAACTACTACTTGTGCATATAGTCTCCCAACAGTCTCCTAAGTCTCCTGAGAGTCTCCTGAGGCTCCTAGATACATTTTGAGTCTCCTGAGGCTTAGGAGACCTCAGGAGATAAATAAAGTCTTGCTGATGCAGGCAGAATGAAAGAATGTGAATGACTGAAGTATGGGGTGAAGGAGCGGAGGACTAGTAATGCTGTAGAACATGATCATCTGCTACTTGTTGTCTACGAATCAGGTTAATTCTATGATAATGGTGGGGTTTTCATCTAATTATGAGTTTGGTAGTTTTACTCTTTCTATAAGTTTACATTGGCAATTTCTCCCATTCCGGCTTTTGTGGCATAGCGTTGGAATTCTGCAAAATACTCTGAGAAGTGCCGGTTGTTTTGTTGAATTCTCCTAAGGGCGCGACACGCAGTACCTACCTTGTCTGGGTCTCCGAATGCTGTATTTAGTACTTCAAAGACTTGGAACCTCTCCGAGGGGAGATTGATCCCGGTGGTGGTAATATACTATGGCCCTGCAGGCAAGAGATGGCATAGGTGAGTTGAGTTTGGAGGGTGGGGTACCGGTCGGCATTGCCCAAGAGCTTTAACTTTAACATACTTTTAAACTAGGGGAGTCCTTTCCTGTTGCCTCGGTATTTCTCCAGGTCTGGAAGCTTCTCTGAGTCCCCTATTCTAGTCTCTCAATCATCATCGAACAAAAACTTGACAGTTTCTCTTCTAAGAGACGGAACCGCTTAAAGTTATCTTTGTTCTCAAACTCTAGCTCTATACTATAACTCTTTCTTTGGAAGAGTATTTTAACATGAAAAACTACTCTCTTCTCTATCTTCTATCTCAGAGTATACGGCCGCACTCCGAAGGAAAGCCCCCGTTATAGGACTGCACTAGCAGGATCTTTACTAAGACACATCTCAACCGACCTCAAAACTTTTTCACAATTCAGCTGTTCTCATAACCTACCATACAAACAACTGCAATCTGAACTATTGCCTTCAATCGGCCTTGATTACCTCTAATAGTATATGGGTTAACGAATGGAGTGAGGATAATAGATTATATCCACGCGCGTTAAACTTCTACTATTGAGATTTATTAATTTCTTTTTTTAATCGGTAGAGGAGGTTATTCTCATATTGACTATTCTAAATGTAGCTTATTTAGCTTGGCAAACAACTACATGTACCTATGCAGCTTGAAGGTAGAGAGGAGTGTGATATATTCCTCGTAGTTTGCAGGCCTATTAAAATATTCTTTGTATCTTACACTAAACATTTAGACAAATAAATGCCATTATGCCATACTACTAGCCTTCGTTTTCTTCATTTTATATAGACAAATTCCCCATCCTATGCCATTCATTCATGCAAGTGCATTAATGATGCCACAACTATTACCAGACCGTCCTAATACCACAAAATAAGAAGAGAGAAATAAGGCAAACATAGAATTTGAACAAAACAAAGGCACCGTGGCCATTTAATATAATATATATAACCCACACACCCACCCCCCTCCTCTCCGACACACACACACACTAGAGTGCAGTAGATCCAATCTGCCGCCTCGTTTTCATTACTTTTCAACCACCTTCTGTTCTGTAACAACTAGAGAAAGACCTAAAGGGGAACAAGGGAAGGAAAGGAACACGCCGACTCGCCCAACCCGTATCCCAACAACCGTAAAATGCACCCAGACCCGTACCCCAATAACACAGCCCGGAGCGCCAGGAACAGGCACTACCATGTATGATTACAACGGCCCGAGAGGCTAGAAGGACTTAGGCTGCACTGAAACTATCCTTATCTCCACGATCTATCTCTTCCGTAGACCTCCGAAGGGGATGGGGCTATTATGCCGTCAGCTAAGGGTTGGCGTTGTAAAAGCTGTTAGAATAAGGTACGATAAAAAGAGTAGGAGAGTGGTAAAATGGCGAAACTAGAAAAGGCAGATGTATGAACCGATATCCGCATGTAGAAAGAAAGAAAAGGAAGATGAAAAAGAAAATAAAACAAGGCATGACCCGAGCCTGTTCCATCAGGGAAGTCTCACAGTCAGAAGACAAGACTGAGAGGCAAACTCCATCCCAATAAAGGACATGAATAAAAGAAAGGTACTAATAATATTGAGACGAAGAGGGCATAGGTGCCTTGAATAAAAAAAGAAATCCATTCCCAAGAAGTAGGACACCAAAAAAAGAGTAAGGAAAGAAGGAAGGAAAGGAAGGAAGGAAATGAAAATGAACAGAAAGGCAGCCTAAAAACACAGTCCAAAGGGTTTCCCCATGCAATTCCAGCGTCCAATACAGTAATATAACATAGCATCAACACAAAGACCTCTGATGCTAATGATGTTTATCAAAAGAATAGGGATGCAGACGAAGAAAATGAGCATATGATCATAAGAGACATGTGTAGAATATAGTAAGAGGAGTCGGATCCGAGATGAGGAGAAGTCACAACGCTATCCAAGAAAGAGAAAAGAAAAATAGAGGAAAAAAAAGTACAAATAAACACCTAGTCCCATGGCAATGACCTTATGAACCCCCTTAACTTTGATGCGCATGACTGAACCCGGCCGGCTATGAATTTGAACCAAACAGTTCCCACCCCACCAAAAAAGAAAACACCGAATTTTAAACCCAATGCGCCGGTTTGTCGTTCCTCATCACATGTATAGCAAGAAATATATATATATATTTTTTTTGAATTGTTTTCTCGTTGAATTACCTTCCGTGTGAATAATATCCCCCAGGAACACCAAAAGGGGTGACTCCAAAGCCCTGGCCAGGCTGACCCTGGTCATAGACACCGGGGCTCATCTGGCGGTTAGCAGGAGCAGGTAGTCCTGGGGGGTTATGGACTGCGGTCGTAAAGGGAAACTGTGAAGCACCAGCAGCACCATTGCCGCCAGTCAATAAGGAAGTGCCGATCGGAGTAGGTGCATGGACGTTATTTCCCGACGAGCGGACTCCAAGTGGGTTCTTGGAAAAGCTGAGTCTAATCCCACCCTTAACGCTATTGGAAAGACTGCGGCCATAGAGATCGGCCAAAGCCTTAGTTGCGAAGTCAATGTCCTCAAATTCGACAAAACACATTGGACCTTGGGGCTTAGGCTTTAGCATGAGGCGCTTGTAGCCGCGTTGACGGCTGAATAGACTCTTCAGCTCATCTTCGGTGGTGTTGACAGGAAGGTTGCCAACATAGAGAGTGTTGCATGGCGGGTTTTGGTCCGCGGGGTTTGCAGCGGGGAGGTTACGTGGGTGCGGGGAGTGACCACTGTTGGATAGCCATGGAGTGGGCGAAACCAGGTTATTGATAGGCGACGTGATATGGTGGGGTGTGCTCATAAAGCCAGTGCCTGCAGTCGATAGTTGGGGCAGGTGCGGCATGCGACTGGGCCCATTAATAGTTAAAGGGTTTGTCAACGATCTGTTTCTGGGGCCCATGGCTGCTGCACGCTCGTCTACATCATCAGGGTCGGCTGCCTGTCTATGGTAGGGCGGCAATTGTTGAAGGAACGATTGTTGTTCGTAGAAGCTGTTATCACTAACACTACCACCAATACTACCAACGCCACTACCAATGACATTTTGACTGGTCCCGCCGACGGTCGCGTTATTGGCATTGCCACCGCCAATAACGCCGCCGCTTCCACCATTATTTCCATTCTTAAGCCCGCTACCACTACTACCAATGGCCCCAACCCCGACCGCCCTCGAAAACAACGGGTGGCTAGTTGTGTACCCGCCTCCTAACCCTTCTGATGTCGGCGACGATCCAGGCGAGAGTGGGGCTAAATCTAAAAGCTCCCTGTCCTTGTCGACCAACTGTACCGATAGTACACTCTTGCCTCCGAAACCGTCCACCGGTTTACCATCCAAGCACTGTTGTGCCTGTACTGCGCTCTCAAAAGAGCCAAATACTGCTATTGCGCCTTCACTGATCATGCGCACGTCTTGGAGATCCTTCGCAAATAACAAAATATTACTAATGTCTCGATGGGTTACACCGGAAGGCATATTCTTGATGCGAATGGAGTGAGCTTGCGAGGACTCAGGGACAACATTTTCGAACCCAGGTGGTGGGCTACGGATCTCGCTAGGGGCGTGGGTTTCGGGCGAGATGCCCCGAGGAGTGGACGCGAGAATGCCACCCCGGGTTTGGCTGAATGGGTAGAAAGATTCAAAATGATGTCCTCCAGTACTTGCGCCGACACCCCCATTGATAACCCCTCCGGTACCTCCACCGATGACGCCGTTACTGCCGCCGTTACCGTTGACACTGTAAGATCTGTCGTTACCACCAATAACACCACAGGCCCTATCTGATACTGCTGAGGCCATCATTGCTCGAGTAACTCGCGGGATGCCACCCGGGGGGTAGTTGCCAAATAATATTAGGTATATGTGTAATAAATAGGAAGTACTATAAATAGGTAAATGGCGCGTGGTGTTGTCAATGCACTGGTATGCTATTACGCTATGGATGTTGTATGCAGTTGTTTAATAATGAAAGAAAAGGCAGTATCCTCTTATTGATTTCTGACCCTTTTCTTTATTTCTTTCTTTGGATATTCCTTTGTGTCGGACCCGTTGATGGGTTAGGCTGGAAATGGGAGTATGTGAGGGTTGACCTGAACAAAACAAGTGACCGCGTTGTAGTAGCGCCACGCCCAATGTGGGTGGAGGGGTTGAAGGGACTGGATGGAGAGTTCTAGTTAGCTAGATAAACTATGATATTGACCGCGGCAGAACAGATAGGTCCAAATAATGAAGATGCTCAAAGAAACAACAACCAACAGAAGTTGAGGCGCGCGCCGGTCGGTCCCTGATGCAGATCAATGCAGTGCTGCACAGCGACAGATAGCGACGACTACGTAGAACTTGCGACAACAATCGCACAATTAAAAAAAAAAAAAAAAAGATAAGAAAAAGAAAAAAAAGCGGTGGAAAGAGAGAAAACAAAAGGAACAAAAAAAGGAGGGTTTTGGTCCAGGTAGTTTGCGCCGGGATGGAAAGGTTTTGTGCAACAGGCAAGAGAGCAAAATATTTTATAGGCAGGCTATTGGAGATGAGAAATGTAAAAGGAGTTTTCGCGACAACAAAAAACAAAAGTAAAGCGTTAATAGCGGGGGTAGGGGGGTTACTTAGTTACTGCGCGATGGTTGGAGGAAGTTTAGGTGAGTGGAAATGAGGATGGGGAGAGAATCAGCGAGGCGCGCAACAGACAACTTGTTGGTTGTGGGTTGAGGTCTATCGGTGGTGGTGGGACTCGCCAAAGGGTAAGGTGAGTGGTGGTGGTGTATGCGGACTCACACTGACTGGCAACGATGCAGCTAGGCAGGGCAGGCAGTAGGTAGGCGAGCGAGCACGCACGCGGGCAGCTGTCCTGGTAAGCGATGCTGGGTTTCACGCGGGCTATCCAACGATTTGAGTTTCGACGCTCAGTCTGGCGCAGAAAGTTAAGTTAGCATGATGTTGATCAGAGACGCGCACAGTGATTAGCAAAAGAGAACATGTACATACATACCTAGGGAGGGAGGGAATCAAAGGAAGGGCGTAAAGTATGCAAATCTGGGGAGCGTGAGCGAGCGGGTGAGTGAGAGAGTGTGGTGGGTGTGAATGCAAAGGTACGGTGGGGAGGGTGGATATGATATGGGATGGGGGGATGGGGGATGGGATGGAGTGGTAAGGGAGTGATGATTGCCCACCAAAGCGCCCTTTAAGATGACCTTACACTTTAGGACTTTGAGGAGGGAGGGAACGAATCATAGGCTTGAACAATACCTTTGGGTCTTGCCTTTGCGCTTGAGAATGCGAAAAGGAGATGAACGAAAGAGTTAATATAATAAGTACTAGTGAAAGAAAGAGAGCCCTGATGTTACGCTGGATCTGTGAGTAAACAAGTATAAAGTATAGAGTATAGTAGTATAATTACATGTATATAAACTACGAGATTTCTGTGGAGTCTCGTTTAACACGTCTTTTAAACAACTTATTTCCAATGCATGTTAACGTGAGTTCGTCACTGATTTCGGTGTCGCGCGCGCTGGCTAAAGAGAGAAACACCCTGCAGTAGACCTCATTGTAAATACCATCGGAGTTTACCACCGCTACTAATTTTGCATCCCTCATTTTCGGTTACCTTAGATCTAGAGAGTTCTAGATCTAATGTTCCCATTATGGTCCCTAAATTATTTTACATCAGGATGATCTACATACTTACATGCCCAATTACGCATCTAACTGTCACGCTTTTTCTGTCTAAGATGAGAAAAGAAGAACCCAATGCGATGAGCTAGGCGATTAGGCAAGTAAGAATGCGCGAGCGCGCGCCGGCAGATGAGGAGGCGGGGGAAAGGATGACTGGACCTCTTCCTACGCACCCTATCACCCCCCTCTTTTGATAGTCAAATGTTGTCTCACCCTCTGCGAAATCCGCAAGCGCCGGCGGGGAAGTTTAGAAACTGGTCGCTGGGATTTTTCAGAGCGCACGGTGATGATGAGCATGTTATCAGCAATGTTACATAACGTATGTGAAAAATGAAGAGTAGGGAGTGTTTTCAGATGTTTCGGTCCTTTGGTCAGTTTTGTGTAGTCGAGAACCTAAGACGCTTCGAGATTTGATACTAGCTGGATTCATTCTGTTTACACCTTCACATCCTACTGTATATTGGTAAGGTTGATGGGTCCCACAGAGAAAAGGGGGGGGTAGAACATGTGAGTACAGCGACAGGTAATAAGTCCCTGAGAGTACAAACACCAAATATTAGCGGCGTTTTACCAAAACAGGCACCACTGTGTTCCATCACTTATTACCCACCGCTGTACTTGTATCTTCTCTGAGAAAATGGGTGACGAGTGAGCAGCTCATCTGGGACGGAGTACCTTAATCAGTCATTCATTCACCTCCCTGATCATGATAAAGTACCCTATGTGGGATGTAGGTTGATTTCATAGAGAACACCCATGGGGCACACAGAACAGATATTTATGCTCGAGTGTGTAATATCACACTTCTCAGCATATCACACAAGGAACAAGCAGGGTCCCCGCCTAACGCAACTACTTTTAGCGAGAAACCCCCTAAACCCAATCCCACACACTGCTAGACCTGTAATCTACGGAACAGCTGTTGATTGGGCCTCGCTTGCAAACAACTTTGCCGGGTGGAGCTGGGGCTGATCATTCCTCATGTGATTCAGATGATGGTGTGGATTTAAGCTTTTTTTTTTTTTTGAAGGGCGCCCGTGTTGGAGCCGCAACTATGGCAGGCGGAGGGGCTTTGCTGAACGTATCTTTTAATTGAGGGGGAGGGGCGGTGAGGTACCTACAGGTACATGTAGCCACTATTAACTTACAAATTTGGTGATATTTCTGATCTGCCGCTTTTCGCTTTATGATAAGCTCCTCCCCGTCTAGGAAGAGGAAAGAAAATGAAACCGCTCGACTCGATCCGACACTAAAATCACCAACGCGCGATGTAGAGTAGCCAGAGTAGAGCATGCATGAGCACCCTCTAGACCCTCCTATTTGTGCAACGTGGACTGCAGGTCTCCGGTCGAACCCAACCTCAATCAATCAATCACGAAGCTCCTCAGGTTACTATCTTCCAGCCTGGAACCAACACACAACGACAATGGCGAACCACCATCAATCTCATCCACTGCGACTGACTGGTCAACTACCTGCGCCCGCCGTTGAACGTACGTACGTGCGAACCTAGATCTGGACACTCTTTACGGTTTGTAGATCTAGCTGAGTCTCTTTTGTCGGCGTTCTGTGGTACCTCTTAACAGGAATGTAGTCATCCGCCAAACGGTTTTCGTTTTCTGGCTATACATAGTTAGGTCCTTTACTGGAGCTCTAAACCTACATGAGACACGTGGTATTGGACAGCGATGGAGCCCTGTCGTATTTTTCTTACTTCTCTCCCTTATTTTTTTCTTACACGTTCGTCGTCTTCTTTACTCGGGTGTAGGAATTAGAACCAAATGCACCATTTGTATGGTAAAGAGGCGTGTTCTTATTCCCATACCCGTGTACTCCGGCAGGAAGGGGAGAGACTAAGACTAAGACTTCAATATGGCCAGCGGTATTTGAAGATCATAGACGCACTAACCGGGTTTCCCGTATCTTAGATACATGTACCGGGGTGTAAGGGTAAGTACTGAGACGCCCATTTCAGGGAATTTTAAAAAGTGAGAGCCTGCAAAAGGATCTGATTGGGCAGATGATATAATTTTTTGAAAAATAACACTTGGCAGCCAAGCAGGTATTTTGGATAGTGTGCCCCGCAGTTCTCACAACACAACCTCCTTAACCTTTCTTCTACTCTCGTTTTTTTTCGAACTTCACTAAAATGATCTTTGATGGCCTCAAATCAGTACTCAGATAAAGCTCAGATTGAGCGCTATACAGCAGTTATTTTTTTGTATTTTTAGGAAAATATTTAGATTTTTAAATGAGAATATATGAAGTGTCTCCATACTTCTTTCCCTCATACAAATCTTGCAGCCAAGGCCAAAATTTATTGGATGCCACTAGTTGCCACACATGGCACCCATACAAATTCACCCAATCAATCCAGGTGTCTCGGTATTCAATGTGCACACCCGGTACTTATCTACGAATACTGCCAGTTGACGATTCTGATTTAAACAGGGATTCCAATTATGGCAAGAAACAGTCAAGCAGCAGCTTTTGATTTCTATTGGGCTAAAGTCCCCTGCTCGTCAACTGGCGGTATTCGTCAAGCGACAGTGAACGACTGTACCTACTTACAATACGTACACATACATACCCTATAATTCATACCTATTTACAACTGCGATCGCGCCTCACCCGTGTCAAAGAGAGTTGATCATTTCGCCCAAGGCCAGGGCGAGCGGATCAAGATTTGATTCCCACATGATGTTTCACTTGACGTCCGTTTCGCCACTGCCACGTTTGTTGTCTGAGTTCACTTTCAACCCTCGAGCCTTGATAGAGGTGCTGACAGAGGACAGAGCCGATTTTTATCGCGGCAAACTTTGGCTGTGAATAGTTGACACATCTGTGTACCTGGGTTTAGCTCGTAATTGCCATGCGCGTTGCGCACAGCGGGTAGGCTTTTCTCCTTGAACGCCTAATTAGACTCGTCTGGTGTCTTATCGAATTCAAGTCTTGACCAAGACCTCAGAATTCGTGATGGGATTTTTGTTGCAGTAGAGGATGCTGCGGGATCCAATCAAGCATAGCCGACAGCGTCCAGAACTCACTAGGCAGAAGGTGGTGGCTAGAGGGAAAGAGATGCGTATGCTGTCTATTGCCACTGTTGTTCGACATGGCGATTTCAATTATCCATGTCGAGACTTACATACATATGTATTTCTTGCGGGGAGTCCACGTTTGATCTGTGGGATAAAATAAAGGAAACTGAGTGGATGGACAGCAATAGATACTCTAGCGGTTGTGCCACTACATGATTACAGGAGGGCCCGAAATGGTACAGATCAGTCTTTTTGGTCGGAATCGGCAGCCACCGGGACAAGAACGGGGGTGGCTGAATTTGCAGCATGCTGTCTGTCTGTAGGGGTGTGCAGTCTGTTGATCCTACCTCGTTAATTCACTATTTTTCGAGAGACAGAGGTCTTTCCCATGTTAGTTTCCTCATGTTCTTAGATTTAGGTCTGGTGGCTGCATGTATGTATGTATGTATGATGTACTTACTGGTTATGATGCATCTGTGAGGAATTGTGATGCGTGCCGTTGAAAGACGGAAAGATCAAGCAAGTAGGCAAAGCAGGTAAAGCAAGAGCTTACAGAAGAGTAAGTAGAGGAACAGCAAAACCTCCAAGTTTAGAACCCATTGGAGTGGAAGAGAAGGGCGTGAAGTCCATTCCCCCCACCATCTTTGCTCTAAGCAGATCCCCCATCCATCTATATCCCAGGTGCTTTCTCCAGATTTCCCCGTCTATATTACGCTGGCAGACGCAGCAGCAACAAAGCTACCTTCGATCAATTGACGGACCCTGTTGAATTCTGTGCTGGCCTTCCCGTGAGATCTTGGAAGATCATCAACTGGCATCTAAGCGAAAAAAAATAAAATAAAAAATAAAAAAAAAAAGAGGACCCTTCGTTCGGACATGCTCTCTTGTCTCCCTTCATCAGTCATCTCCAAGGGACAGCAGTAGTACTAGCAGCTCTGCCGGGCCCCGTCCACTCATTTTATTTATTTTTCAAATTCATCAATTTCCTTTTTAGCTTTGTTTTTCTATTGTCTCGACGTTCCTTTTTTCTGCTTCCGCTTGTTAACTAGTGTTTCACACTGTTGCTCTGCTGCGCTCGACTCCAGCACTGTCTCTGCCGCTTTTGCTGCTTAGACTCGTGTAGCTGCTCCAAGACGAAGTCGAAGAAGTCGAATTCCAACTCAGATAGCCCTCCTGTTGTTGTTGTTGTTGCTACCACTGCTGCTGCTGCTGCTGCTGCTGCTGCTGCTGCTGCTACTACTCCTCTTACTAGCAGTAGTAGCCGCGAGCGTCCTTGTTGTGAAGAGCAGAGTGAGCGTGAACAACGTGGAGAGGACCGGGACCGCTTGGGGGAAATGCCGATGCCGGCTTTGAGATTGAAGCAGCGAGTGCTAGATGTTCAAGCATATATCACGAAGCGTCGAAATTCACACTCTACCCCACAGCCTCCCGAACGATTAGAGCGATCATCTTCGCCTCTAACGGCAAGGCTCTCGTTAAGCAGTTCGTCCTCGAATGCCGTGGAGATCAAGAACGATCACCAGGGCAGGGAAAGCATCAAGTCGGCTCCAGGCGAACGTCCTACCTCTACTGACAGTACTACCACTGCACCGAGGGGGGAAGGCTCGGGAACAGCGGGAAGTTCATCTCGTAACGGCTCAGCAGTAATATTGTCAGGCGCGCCAAACTCTCCAGCGCAGCAGCAGCCGACTCCTTGCCCTCCAACAACACTCCCTCCTCTATTACCACCGCTACCATCTCCGCCGACGCCCAGGTCAGAGCCTCCACTCGTTTCGAAGTCCCTTGAAAACGGCGATCAAGACTCACCTCATTCCACCCCTAAAATCTCCCCCGCCGTATCTCCTGCCGCCAGTATTACTACTGCTACTCCGGTCGTCACACCGGTATCACCACAAGCAGCAGACTCGGCCTTTCCCCTTCAGCCACCGAGGAAGGAGAAAAACAGAGCAGCGCGCCCTGAATTCCAGCAGCCTCTGCTACCCTCCTCCACACAAGCACTGAACGCCGCGTACATCCGCCGTCCATCACAAGTTGCTCGAAGGCAATCGTTGTTCCCTAATACGGAGGGTGCTCTAATTCAGAACCTTCTAGATCCTGACAGCATCAACAGCAACAGCGAACAGCAGCAAAAGCAGCCTGTTCCCGAAGATCAACAGACAAATAATAATAACTTTCACTCGACACCTGTAGAATTTCACCCACTCCCAACGCCTGCTACACTAGGCCCAGAGATGCCTATCAGGAAGGTTTGGGTAAAACGACCAGGCGGATCACCAACAACTGTTAGTGTTCGCAACGAGGATATGGTGGATGATGTTCGGGATGTGGTTTTGAAGAAATACCAAAATGCGTTGGGCAGGAGCTACGATGCCCCGGATATTACGCTACGAATTATCCCACGGCATACAAGGCCGCGTTCTCTAGATCACAATCAAAACCATAATCATCATGGTTACAATAATCACATTTCCGTGGAAAGAATGTTGAACCCAGACGAGACACTTGTACACACCCTGGATGAATATTTTCCTGGCGGTCAGACGATTGATGAGGCTTTGGTTATTGATGTTCCCCCCCTTCCGTTGCGGAAGACACCTCGACCGTCCCCCCATACTTATGCATATGGTTCTGCACACGAATCTCACCTAGGTATCGAAAGCAACGAATACTTTCCACCAATGCCTCTGGTGCCATCTTCTCATAACCAATCACAAATAATGAACGGCGGGCAGCAAAATGTTTTAGGAGGGCCCTCAATCGCATTACTGGGCACTGGTCAAGTACCAAACCTCCCAGGATCGCCAGGAGGCGGCGCCCGGAACCGCGCATCTCGACCTAGTGCTAGACGGCTAGCAACTGCATCACCAACCATACATGCTTCGAGTTCAGGCGTGGCTGCTGCGGGAACAGTCATGCGAGCTCGTTCAAGGGGCAATTCAGACGCAGCCAATCGAGACCAGCCTCCTCCCCCACCACCAATTCCAACACCACCCACTGAGGATATTCCCCAGAGGGTCTCGACGCCTCCCCCAGCGCGTGTAGCATCACCGTTATCAACTAGAATCAAGAAAGATAAGAAACAGCACGCATCCCCTGCAGGGTTGCTGCCCGATGGAGCCGTACCCCCAATTAATGTCCTCATCGTCGAGGACAACGTCATTAATTTGCGGCTTCTGGAAGCATTCATGAAACGTCTCAAAGTCCGGTGGCAGTCTGCGATGAACGGAAAGGAAGCAGTTGAAAAATGGCGGACGGGCGGATTTCATCTAGTGCTCATGGATATTCAGCTCCCCGTTATGAACGGGTTAGAGGCTACGAAAGAGATTCGCCGGTTAGAAAGAGTCAACTCGATAGGATTCCAGGATCCCCCTCTTCCTAAGGACGCAGTGCTTCCGGACGAGGATAAACTTCCGAATTATATTCTTTTTAAATCGCCTGTCATTATTGTCGCCCTTACTGCATCCTCGTTACAGAGCGATCGTCATGAAGCATTAGCAGCTGGTTGCAATGATTTCTTAACTAAGGCGAGTTTTTTGAGCCACATAATTCCTATTATCTGCCCGCTAACGATGAAATAGCCTGTAAACTTTATTTGGTTGGAGAGGAAGGTCACTGAATGGGGCTGCATGCAAGCGTTGATCGACTTTGACGGGTGGAGGAAATGGAAGGACTTCACGAACAACAACGCTGGCGCAAGCGACGGAAAAGCTAAACCCAGACATGGAAGACAAATGCAAATTGCAAGGGGTACGGCAGCCGCAGAAGGTGAAAGCAGAAGACTGGATTCTAGTAGCCCGATAACAACGGTAGGATGAATGAAGGAGGAATCGAGTTATCAAACGGTGTTGACTGGGTTTATTATTGAGGGATGCTGCAACAGTTGGGGTTATGATGAAATGTTCTGCGGTTCGTTTTGGGTTCTATGTTAGGAAGAGCTGGCTACACTCTCACTTATATGTCATGTGATATTTCTTTCCATTCTTTCTCTCCACCATATCTTCACACCATTATCTCTTATTTCCTTACTGTTTACTTGGCATTGAAATCGTCATTATAGTCATCGCGGGCAGGGCATTTCTTGTTGGCGATTATGGGAATTATTTTGTGGTAAAATAGGTTAAACTCAAGCGGGCATAACAAATAGGGCTTGAATTAGTTGCGCGGTTGGTGTTTTCTGCTGTTCTTTTGTGTTGACCCCCCCCCCCCCCTTTTTTTTTATACAGATTCCTTATATTGCATTGGTAATAATGTAGTGTGTTTCATGTTTGTATATATTAGTATATATCGCGGCCTACAACGTTTGTGTAGGGGGAAAAATAAGTTGTGCTTGTTTTTTTGTCTCTTTTCCCTCCCTTTTCTCTTCCCCCTTCATATAATCCTACCACTGTATGATTGTTACATTATTTGGTGGGAAACACCGGTAATGGATGGCTTCCCATGGGAATTTAGATTCTAGAGGGGGGGGGCGGTTCAGGTTCAGAAACCAGGAAACCAGTAATATGATTGGTTGTCTGTGAGCCTTTGCCACACTGGCCAGATTATTCGGATCACCAAAACCTGTTCGTAATAGCAGATTTGTGGCTTTATGGTTTAGATGACAATCCCGATATAAGTTCCCCATTAGCGTAGGCTTACTAGGCAGATAGCGTGGTCAGTGACACATCACACCCGGAATGGTCTCTGGGATGCGTGGAGGGAGAGGTTTAGCTTTAGGGGATGTGATTGGCTATATGTGTATTTGTATTACATACACTATTATTATCAAATAGGAAGTTAAGTGGGTACATGTACTTTAGTATTTTGGATATCCGCTCACTACTCAGCCAGACTTATAAACTACAGAATCGCAGAGAGATTTGGGGATTACTCTACACACTATTTACAGTAAAGTAGGAGTAGGGCACAGTATTCGGATAAATGTAGCTAGATACTTGCATGGCACCTGTTCAAAAAAGATCTGATTTTAAGACCTATGTAGTAACATACCAAAAGAAACATACGGAGAGTTGATGGATTCGGATGTCGGTGGGCAGAGGAAAAAATTGCGCCCTAACTTTAGTGATGATTGTTCCCGGGCCTTGCACAGAAAGACAGAGAAGATAGGCAAGGGAACAAAGTGAACGAAAAGAAGAAAAATTAAATAAGCCCTTGGGTAGGTATCGATAATGAGCTAGTAAAAACGTACTTGAAAGGAAAATTAGAAGAAAGGTCGCAAAATTGTAGAAGAGAAAAGAGAGACAAAATAGAGGCCAAAGACAGGAGAGCCACCTAACCCCTCCCTCCTCCCCCCACGTATGTTTATCAAAACACCTTTTGAGTTGGAAGACATGAAGAAAATAACCCTGCTCCCCAACATGTCCTTCAACCTTATTTTTCTCCCATGCTTTCCATCCATCTTATAATTAAGCGCGCCTCATCCCAACCGCTTGGTAACAACTAATCATTACTTTACTAGTGGTTCAAGCCTCCACCATGAAGAAACTCACCGTGCTCCAAACTCTGGATGTCTTTAAGCAAAATACCTAAACATCGCCATTCGATTTATCATCCATTGGTTGATTGTGTTCACGAGTCATTCTTGCCTCACTAATTTCATAGGCGCGTATTAGACAGCTCTTCCATGAACCCCCCCTAAAAACAAGATTATTGAAATTATTCAGAAAACTTACATTTCCTTGAGTTGTGATTCACGAGCGAGTAGCTCCTGTCGCTTCTCGTTGATTTCACGTTGAACCTTAACCTCAATTTCTCGGAGTTTTTCTTCCTCACGTCTGAGCTGCTCTTCCTTGAGCCTAACAGATTGCGTGGCAAGGTCCTCAGGATTCATAGAGCTTTTTCTTTCGTTTAGTCAGCAATTTTCCCTCCACGCTATGAGTTATTGAAAATTTTACATACGCAGATGTACCGCCCTCTACAGACTTCGACAATTTCTCGGTTCTATAATTTTCGTAAAGAAAGTCGTGTGTGATCTCCTTCAAATCTGCCAAATGAGAATGTAGTAAGGCCGATCTGATCGCCAAAAAATCAGAGTGCCTTGGGTTATCAACCTCAACAATACCCCATGGATATTGCCGGGCGCGAACCTTGCGACCACCAATCTCCACAATTTCTTCACTTCCTACAATGGCGAAAGGCATTAAGCCGCGCAGCTCAGCATTTTCCTCGACAGTGTCCTCGTCATCTTCCTCAATGTCATAAGGAAAATTGTAGACTGGGATGCGGTAATGCTCAATATCCTCCATCACAAGCTTTTTAGACTCTGCGAGTTCTGCAGGGGTAAGAGCATCCGCCTTTCCAATGACAGGGATAACGTTGACGCGGGGGGAGAGGCGCTTCATCAATTCAATATCCAGTTCACGGAGACTAACGGGAAGATTAGCTATATCTTGCAAAATACAATCGAGATAGACATACCCATGGCCTGTCGGTGTGATAAAGTAGAGTAAAGCGTGAACACGGTTGTCGCGGAATCGAGGGTTACGCTTGATACGGGACTCCTCAGCGAGAATGTCATCGTACTGGCGTTCGAGGTAGCCAGAGATTTCGCCAAAACTGTTGCAAAAGGTTAAATTAGGATAGAAAGATATAATATAATGTCTAATTTTCAGAACGCACCTGGCCTCGTTATCAATTTGGTCACCAAATCCTGGGGTGTCGACAATTGTCAAAGATATGCGAGTTCCCTCCTCCTCAAGCTCTATTGGCCCGATTAGCAAGCTGTCAGGGGTTTTAGTTAAATACAATATAGCGTACCAACAGTAACAGGCTTAATCCGTACACCCTCTTCAACATGTGCATTGGCATAGTCATCACAGTCTTTGGTTTGCAAGACCTTTTTGCCACAAAGAGTGTTTACAAAAGTCGTGCGGCCTAGTGTAAAGAAACAAGGTCAGCATGAGACTAGCTATACCTGGTGGTAACAATTCCCTAGACCAGGTATAAAAGGCATTGAAGCCGTGAAAGGCGATTTTACCAGTCCCCGAGGCACCGCAGACCATAAGACAGAATTGAATACCCTTCTTGACATTCTTCTTCCTACGGATCTGTCGGGATGAGAGCATTGTTAGCGGGACTGCTCTGATAAGCAGTAGAACACGGTTCGGTTGGGGGTGGGCGGTTGAGACGCGAAGGCTCTTAGTGTATGTGTTGAGAACCTTGTAGGAGAAGGCTAGGGATAGAGAAGAGGAGTGGGAGTATTATGATAATGGTGATAGATGATGAAATGAGAATCGAGGGAGGGGAGGGGAAGGTAGGATGTGCAGGTGGTGTAGACGAAGTTCAGGGTTAACCTACAGCACTCAAAGGAGAAGACATGGTGGTGTGGTAGATGACTAGGCGATGTGTAGGAACACGGGTCTCAGGGGGTCGTTAATGAATTAGGAAGAGCGGCCACGGGAGCTAGGTAAGTAAGCACACAAAGAACGTCAAGGCGCGGGGCAAGACGAGGAAAGGTTGAGGAAAAGGAAAGGGAGAGGTTGGAGGTCGTGGTTGGTGGTGAGGGCAGAAAGACAGGAGGTTGCAGTGTTCAGAATTCTGAAGATGCTGGAGACGAGAGCCAGCAACAAGCAGAAGCCCCTTTTCCCGCGAGCCTTGGCAGTCCCCGACCACAAGAAGATCATCGCTTTTATGATTTACCTGGTGAAAATAAACCCCATTGTGATAGCGATTAATTTCAGAACGAGAGTGTGAAACATTCTTCTCATAATACTGTTTGTTTCCCATTGGTACACTTTTTTTTTTTTTTTTTTTTGCAAATTTCCCATGGCTTGTGTAGCTTGTGACATGTAGACTCTGAATACATGTAGCTTGGACCCTGCAACTTAAATAAAATGCGGGCCTGGATGCGCCCAGCAGCCGGGTAACCTTCAACTCTTAATGCATCCCGTCACCAACTGACGCACGCGTGCGACGCGCCGCCCCATCCCAGGCTTCCCCCACCGACTCAGCTTGAATAATAAATAATGAACAATATCCGTGCTATAGAAGCTCTTAACCAGCGTGAGCTCGAGTCTTGTGTCGTGAGTCTTATCCCAATTCCTTTATTTTCTTCAATACTCTAATCCGCAATCTAGCCATTATCTGCGTCATGGCACACAGATTGGTCCGATACCGCATATATTTTCATCGGTGGGCTTCCATACGAACTTAGCGAAGGGGACATTATCACCATATTCTCCCAATTTGGCGAGCCTGTACATGTCAACCTGGTTCGTGATAAGGACACTGGTAAGAGTAAGGGCTTTGCCTTTTTAAAATACGAGGACCAGCGAAGTGCCAATCTGGCGGTAGATAACCTCGGCGGGGCCACAATCTTGGGAAGAATAATCAGGGTCGACCATACTCGGTACAAACCAAAAGAAGGCGAAGTGGTTGATGAAAATGCCCACACGAGCGCCGGGACCAGGAACAAAGAAGATCAAGCACGATATATGAAAAGAAGAAGAAGCGATCGTGATACTGAAGATGAAAGCGGCCGAAGAGCAGAGACACCTCCACGGAATATGATCAAGGAAGAGTTGGAATTACAGAAGCTGATCAGGGAGCACGACGAGGACGACCCAATGAAAGAATACATCATTCGCGAAAAGAAGGCAGAAGTCCAGAAAGCTATCGAGAAGCTTAAGATGGATAAAAACTCATCGAAACATAAACACAATAGTGGAAGGGACAGTAGGAATGAACATAGACACCGATCACACCGGCATAAGAGCTGGCCTAGAGAGCCTTCCAAGCGCCATAGATCACAGTCAGCCGATCGCCGACACCCTACAAAACCGGACGGGGAGACCCGGCGCCGACAGGATGGCGTTAGGGGGGAGAATCGTGATTGGACCGGTGATAGTGATCGGGCTAGAGGCAGGGACTTCCGCGGGCGGGGGATGCGTGGTGATGGCGATAGGGAGCGTGGTGGTGATCGGGAAAGAGGAAACAGGAGGGATAGACACAGGGAGAGGGAACAGTGACAGGGGGGAGGTACGAATAAAGAGGAAGCTAGGACCCATCATTGGGACCGAAAAAGAACAGAGGTTGTCCGAAAGGAGTGACGCGGGGATGGTAGGCAATTGAGGCCTCTTGATCAACCTAGTAAATTAACTAATGTTTCGCAAACTGTAGTGATAGATCTTTCCTACTAATGCAATGTTAGGATTAAGGGCCCGTTTGGGGGAAGCACGGTCCAGGAGCTGCGTTAGGCCAAAGCTCTGTTAGCATTTCAAACAGAGCTATGGCCTACCAAACACGGATCCGGTTTGGTGGTTTTGGTACAAAATTTGGTCTTGCAACATGTATTTACAGAAGCCAGAATCCAGCTATGTGATTGTAAAAGGAACAAAAATGAAACATGCCTGATATCATTTTGATGCTGAAGGCCGCTTGGGAGACGTCGGGGATATTAGAAATCTTTGAGTTACTTTAGACCAAAGAAACCATTTTAATTTCAAAGTGTACCGCCTCTTCTCACCTATGTACATGCATGAACTGTTTCCATATATCTGTATGTTGGCGTAGTTTTGGCAATAGACTTTTGTGTCCTAATATTTATTAGTTCTTGGCGGCAGGTATTGGTGCGCCAAGGCACTGGGCTACTTCTACTATCTACTATGGTGCGGCGCGCCTTAAAGGTGACATAAATTGCACTGCGAATAACTTTTCGACCAGACAGGATATCAAAAATCTATGAAGCCAAATTGTAGGTATAGGTATGATAAGGATTTTCGCTTCATAGATTTTTAATATCTTGTCTTGTTGAAAAGTTATTAGTGATGTCATTTGCCTGTTTTTCTATGTAAAAAACGCAAAGACCTGGTGAAGTGGAACAGTATTATACCCATTTATACCCCGTCATTACAGAGTTGTGGCTAAAATGTTGTTTCCAGCCATAAAGTGGATGGATTTCAATTCTCTAATTGGTTCAAATGCATTCGGGGTAGCCAAAATTATTCCAAATTAAATATCGACGTCAGCTTTTAAGACGCTACCAAGACCATATCTACTAGATTACATCGATTATGAAGCTTTACTTGTCAGGTTACCTCTCTGCATAGATCAAGAACTACTACTACAGATCCAGTCTCCCAACAGTCTCCCGGATCTCCTGAGAGTCTCCTGAGGTCCCTGGATATTTTTTGAGCCTCAAGAGACTCTCAGGAGACCCGGGAGACTGTTAGGAGACTGCATACACAAGTAGTAGTTTGCTGATGCAAAAAAGACCCTGAAAACATCAGCAAGACTTCATTTGTCTCCTGAGGTCTCCTGAGCCTCAGGAGACTCAAAAAATATCCAGGAGTCTCAGGAGACTCTCAGGAGACCCAGGAGACTGTTGGGAGACTGCATACACAAGTAGTAGTTTGCTGATGAATAACCTCCGGAACGTCAAGGCGCTGACACCTCCGCTCATGACACCAGTGCGTATATGAGAGCTGAGTGTTGAATGAACCTCTCTCCTTACTGTTGCTTCCAACAAATACTTTTTGAGCTACTGC
Organism: Morchella sp. 2018-W26; assembly: GCA_024713715.1. NCBI lineage: Eukaryota > Fungi > Ascomycota > Pezizomycetes > Pezizales > Morchellaceae > Morchella > Morchella sp. 2018-W26. The sequence goes on from JAMGYX010000016.1 coordinate 789,427, forward strand.
TCCAACCAACACTTCTTTACTACCAATATTATTTGATCCACTCCTACTACCAATATTACTGGAAATAACTCTTGATACTTTATACAAATTTATTAAATCATATACTGATTACCGCACAAAATTCACACTCAGCTCTCACGATATCAATACCAATCAAGAATTGTATATTAAATTCTTAGCATCTATTTGTAATAATTGTCTAAATTAATCTAATACATGAAGCTGATACTTGATTCTTTGAAAAGACTAAATAGGTTAAAGATACTTGAGAATATCAGTTCTCAAGCAATATCATTACCACAATGTCAACAATTGGATGTATAAGATACAGGAAGGAAAACTCCTTCTCAGAATTTCAATGTTGATCGAGAAGGTCGACCAAGAAAACAAGGTTGGGAGTGTATATATCTACAAATTACTATTTGTATATGGACTCTCCCAGCAGTCTTCTGAGTCCCATAAAAATCTCTTGAGTGTGACGGAGTAACTAAGACTACATAGAGGACAGATGAAGATGATGATGAAGACAAGATTGAGGGACACAGCCAGAAACAATCGAGATTTAAAGCAGCGGCCAAGGCGAAGATTAGAGGTACGGCAGGCATCAGCAAACTTCTACTTGTGTATTGAGTCTCCCAACAGTCTTCTGGGTCTTCTGAGAGTCTCCTGAGACTTCTGGATATTTTTTGAGTCTCCAGAGGCTCAGGAGACATCAGGAGACAAATGAAGTTTTGCTGATGTAATAATATCTATACTATATATAATGATTCTAAGCCGTGAGGGAGATTCCACATCAGCAAGACTTCATTTGTCTCCCAATGTCTCCTGAGCCTCAGGAGACTCAAAAAATATCCAGGAGTCTCAGGAGACTCTCAGGAGACTCAGGAGACTGTTGGGAGACTACATACACAAGTAGTAGTTTGCTGATGCAGTCACAAATGGTAAAGCTTGCTGATGTGAGTGTGTCTATGGAATTGATTTGAGCGTGGTTTTGGGCATGAATGTAGATACCTCTAATAGAACTGGGTCTGGTTGAGGAACAAGGTAGAGGGCAGGACAGGTTCATATCAGCAAGATTTCACCCATTTCCTGAGATTTTTTGGGTTTCAAAAGACTCAAGAGACTGTTAGTAGACTCAGAATACTACAATTGCAAATGATAAAGATTGCTGATGCAACTCTGGATTGCCCCAATATGGGGGTGAGTGTATAGTAGTTACGCTATTTTGAGTGAACCGTGCAGTGGTTGCGTAATAATTGCATTAGCAAGACTTCATTTGTCTCACAATGTCTCCTGAGCCTCAGGAGACTCTCAGGAGACCTAAGAGACTGTTGGGAGACTGCATACACAAGTAGTAGTTTGTTGATGTGTGTCATGGTAGGGAGAGACGGTATAGTAGTTGGTGTCCCGGCGTTTTGGCGTTCGGCCCAACTGTTCGGTGATACTAGTATTAGTGCAGTGGAGGGAGTAAGGATAAGCGAAGTACATCAGCAAGACTTCATTTGTCTTCTGAGGTCTCCTGAGCCTCACGAGACTCTCAGGAGACCCGGGAGACTGTTGGAAGACTGCATACACAAGTAGTGGTTTGTTGATGTAGAGATGGAGTGCGGTGGAGGGAGTAAGGATAAGCGAAGTAGAGATGGAGTGGTCTGATGTTGGCGTTATTTCTTTCTTTGAGGTTCGGTTGCATGAGGATTGATAATAGGATTACGGGAGATGGTGTGAAGGAATACGAAGTGTGGTGATACTGAGTTTCTTTGAGATTCTACGGATGATGTAAGAGGGTCTTGGCGGATTGACGGAGGGGGGTGTTAAATAGCGAGTGGAGTTCTTTCCTTTAGTTCTTTCCTTTCTTTCCTCTCTGTCTCGTTTTCCTGTGCTCTAGTATATAGGAATATATTTATCTCCTATCCATAGTCCTCGCTTTTCGAGCTCGGCTCGAAGGTTGCCTACTACTGCGACCTCTATAGTCTTCCCCTTGCCTGACCTCGCGGCCCTCATAGTCTTGCCTCTGCCGCTACCTACGATCCTCGTTTTCCCTGCCCTGCTCTTGGTCTTCGCCTTCGTCGTTGCCTTGTGCTTCTGCTGTTATTGGCTGTGTTCCTCGTTCTACTCTTCGTCGTTATCTTCATCTGTCCCTCGGGTAGTCTTAGTTCCTCCATTACAGTTGGGTAATACATCAGCAAGACTTCATTAGTCTCCTGAGTTCTCCTGAGCCTCAGAAGACTCAAAAAATATCCAGGGGCCTCAGGAGACTCTCTGGAGACCCAGGAGACTGTTGGGAGACTGCATTCACAAGTAGTAGGTTACTGATGTTGCTGATGCTCTTGAGACCTGGAAAATCACCAAGAGATAGGTGAATTCTTGCTGATGCTTATCACGGAGGCTTGGCGGAGTAAAGCGAGACGGGGACGGGATAAGCCAAGGTACACAACCGAGGCAGAACGAGGCGAGGCGGAGTCGAGGTCGAGGATACTAGAGAGCAAGGACCGTGGTAAATCAGGGACGGAGTACAGAGAGTGAGTCCGAAGACTCTTCACGAAAAGAAACTATGAGGGTCCTAAAGTATTGTATTGACTAAAAGGACAAGAAGGTTGCATGAAGAGAAAAGAAGAAGAAGAGAAATCCTACAAGCGAGGGAGAAAGCTCCCTATATATAGACCAGAAATCCCTTCGCTGACTCATCCGTAGAAACCCATAGAAACTCAAGCACGCCATACTATTACAAATACATGCCTACCACTGACTCATCGAACCCTTGTAACTGAACCTCATAGAATCCAATCGAAACTCCTGACTAATCCTTCTTCCCGCAACCTAGCCTAGTACATTCCACGCCGTGATAATGCTGATGTACCTTTGATCTCCGACTTTCCTTTCTAAACCCAAACCTGAACCCTAACCCGTACTAACTCTAGTGTATTTTGAGTCACATCTGCCCCTATCTCCACCTCGTCTTAGTCTCCATCCTTAACCATGTCTCTGCCACTGAATCCAACATTGTTCTGTTAGAGTCTCTCGAGAGTCTCCTGAGACTCGGAAAATATTAGGAGGCAAATTCTTGCCGATGCTCCTCCGTATAATTGTTTGACATTATCTACTTATCATATAGAAATAGGTACCTTTTACTAAAATTGTCTGATTTTAGTTTTAACAAAAGCTTAGTGAGAAATTAGTCTAAGGCCTGATAAATTCTTTTAAATATAATATAAGCATTACTTAAGAAAAATATAAAACCTATACGGTCTCTATTAGACTAACTTTTGACCAAGGGTCATAGGAATACCCGGTCATGCGTTATAGAGGAGTTTTTCATACGAAAAGCAAACATTATGCAAGCGCGTCACCAATCATCGGTTGCGCCATACGACTCACATTCATCGAGTGATTTATGGTGATTACCTTTAAATGGCGCATTTTTTTGTTTTGTATCCGATAGCACATTTGTACATATGTAATTTCTTTTGGAGAACACTTGTCTGTATTCTGCAGCTACATGTGTAGAGGGACTTTCTCCTTCTTCGTTGTTCCAATCATTAATCCTATAGTACAGTAAAATCTCTCCGTCGGCGTCTCGTAGATAAACTCTCAATACGGTAATTCGCATCTGATAATAACCTCCTACCCCGAGTACTTGAAGACCATTACTATGCCGCTGATGTAGCCCCTAGATGAACCGAACCATATCCTAATAGAACTACGAATTAAAATCAAATCAACTGCGCGGCACGTTCTCGATGAATTATGTGGCAGTTAATTGAGTGTAGTACAATTGTTATCGTCTATCTACTTCAAGCTGGTATAACTGTATGCTACAATCTCACCCATAAGTCATACATACAAACCCACAAACCTCAGGTGTGATACCGGGTGAACTGGATGATCGCGAGACTAAAACCGATGGAAACTTGGCGGAGCTCACCCTATGACGCATTTTATTCAAAGCACCCCACTGCGCCGGCTATCGACAAAGCTTTGAGATTTAGTGGCAAGACCACGAGAATTAAAGCCAAGCCCCCTTGATTTGATCTTTGACTATTGGAATCACCTGAACAATGAGGGTTCGGGCAAACTATTGCCTAAATGTAGCTGGCCTCATCTGTCTGGTGCACTTCTGTGAAGGGGGATAGAAAGACTGTGAGTTTTCTCCTCTGGAGGCCTTTAACTAGTGCCTCGCCTCAAAAAACCCGTGAGTTCTACCGGGTCTTGGGTGTGCGGTCTCGAGACATGCTCTCTGGTGCCTATCAATACTGTAACGAGCACTTTGTTAGGACAAGATTTCATTCTGAAACTCTTCATTCTGAGAACAGGGTGCTCCTGACGCTGACGAAATGCTGGAGAATAAAGGTTTGGGGGCAAGCGGTACTGTAAAGCCCTAGCCCTAGCCCTTTCTCCCTCCTAACTGCTAACAGGAGGGCTATGGGACACGAGAAATATGGGACACACCCCAACTGACACTGACCAAAGCCCCTAAAGTCCAAGACAATTTAATATCACTGACAATTGTAGCATCAAATTTTGTTTTACCCACTCCCGGGCAAACAGAAACGTAGCGGCAGTGGCAGCATAATCTTATCTTATAAATCCTGAATTTGAAATGCCGGGAGCTCATCTCAATACAATGATAGATAAACCGCACGGAGAGTAATTGCAACCTCACCTGTGGTAGTTTCTAAAAGTGCTAATCGATTGGGCGAAAGTGTTGGTGGAAGCAAAAGACGAGCAGCGACTGTGTACGAAACACGCAACACAAAGCCCTTGATCATCGGAGAATTAGTAGCACGATGTCGCCGCCAGATCTCAGCAACATAGGTATTATCAGCAGCCTATCCTTCGGAGATCTCAAAGATCACAAGTGCTTACCCGCTTTCATTAATACCGCTCCCCTGGAGCAATCGATGCTGTGCGGCAAGATCTACCCAGTGCCTTTGAGATAAACCGATTATTAGTTGGGTTGTGGGCCTGGGGGGATGGGCGGTTGATTTTATCCACCCAGATTGCGGTCATGATGCATCACTCGCATCGAGATCGAGTGCATAGAAATTCCCACCCTGATTATAACCGCCTGCCAGATCGCACCGGGTTAAAGACACAATTAATCAATCTCACTTTGACCTTGAAAGCTCGAATACCCGCCCGTCATGTCACGTCACAACCAAGGGGGTGTTATCTCTTTGGTGGTGTGAGAGATGATCCACGTCAGGACCTAATTAATGGTGCATCCACTACTAGAAGTCCCAACACTCTATCCAGCAAATATACACCCCTCCTCCCCGCTCTTTTTTAGAATCAAACCCCGATCTTCTCCGGATTCCTGAAACCCCGGGGCTGCCGATCCAAATGTATGCACCAGGCACTCTACGGAGGCTTCCCCGAACCCCAAGGTCTAGCTATGTACATATGTACTTATATACCTGTTTGCTGTGGCTAGGTAAGCAGCTAACTTTGAGTACAAGATAAAACTGGCGAACAGTAATTCTACCTTCAAAATTTGGCAAAATGGCTTTTTTTTTTTGCACTCAACCTAGATGCATGGTTTGGTTTCCAATACCGCAAGAACTCGAAAAATTGGCTATCTCCGGCCAGGGATTACCTCCTTCACGATTGGTTGAAGGGCATAGATCAGGTCTGCTTATAGCAGTTTTGATCTCATATGCATAGCCAATTTTTAGAGTAATGACAGTATATTATTAAACTCTAACTAGCTTACAATCGACTGCTGATTTGCTTAAACGCGGTGATGGTGATTGATCTTTTTGGCCCCATGCACCGCGAAAACCCACAGGCTTGGCACCTGGATAGGGTAACTAAGACGTGCACGATGTCATGAACTAGCTTGGGGGCCCCGTGCCCTCTGCCTCTGCCTTGTGCCCTGATCAAACATCGAATGTGATAGAGGCAAAATATATGAGAATTAGATTACATATGTAGGTACTTTCAAATACCCACGAAGAAAACCCAGTGACCTGCATCGTATAATTATATGATAGGATAGAGCAGAACAGAGTAGGAGGGCAAGATCAAACACCTGACCACCGCTCCCTATCGCTCTACCGCCGCCCCACCCACCGGCTCGCCGCCTCAAAACTAGAAGTCCTGTACACCCGTATCCCCCACCCCCGCCCCACTCGGACTCTCAGCATCAAAATACGCATCCTGCGCATCCCTCTCAATCTGCCTATAATCGTCATACTCCTCGCTGTTGTCAATACTCTCATAGTCCGCCTCCTCATCGCGGCCCTCGATGAACCTTAGCGTCATGGCCTCGCGCCACACGGCTTCGGCCTCCTCCTTGCTGCTCACGGCCTGTCCAGCGCTATTGAGCGCGAGGTCGGCCGTGTCGGTGTTGTCGCGGAGAGCGGCGACCTTAGCCTCGGAGCGTGAGAGGTCTGCGTGTAGAATGCCAGACCAGCCCTTGGCGCGCCCTTCGGCTTCGCGCTCGGGCGCCGTTTGGTGTTGACGGATGAGGCGGTCGTAGAGGAGGGGATCAGCGAGTTCGAGATCGGGGGAGCAGAAGTAGGTGTTTTTGTGCTTGGCGAGGTATTGCAGCCTGCGGGCGGGCACTGGTCAGTCCGGGCGGGCAGAGTGGGCAGAGGTGGTAGGTTACCGTCTATTTCGCACGGTGGTGCGGTCGGGGCGGGAGGAGGGGTGGGGAGGAGCTTGGAAGGGTTAGTATATGTATATATATCTGTGTTCATGTGTGTATGTGAGTGTATCAGTGGGATAAGAGCAGGTGGTGGAACGATTAGAGGTTGGACCTTGGAGTGGCTGTGGCTGTTCAGCCTCGGCACCCGACGCTAATGAGGGTGTGGGGGCATCATCTGAAGGGACCCCTTTCACTATTAGCCCGGGCATCGTGAGCCTCTGTTTTTGTGATCTAGTGGTGATAATGATGGTTTGTATAGTTGGAGTGGTTAGGGGGTTCGGTACATGGCCACCTCTAGGACCTAGTAGTAGGAGTGGTACATGTAGGTACATGTAGTTAATGGGGAGTCATGATGATGTGTACCCACTAGGGTGGTCCTAGGCACGGGGGGTGTAGGCCTACATAGCGGAAGGCCGCCCACCACTACATGTATGTACCGGGTGCATGTATGTACAGTCGCGCTCAACAAGTTTTGGCCGTTTCACTCACTTGACGACCATGGACCATGCCCGGACATCAACAAAAAAGTCAACTGACAATATTTTTGATAGAAAATACATAGTAGTATTTGATAAAATATCAGGAAATTAAATATGTGACTAGAACTTGCTGTACCCTCCAACTAATACCAGAAATAAGACATTTATTTTTGGTAAGGAATTTACCAAATTATTTACCTTTGTATAAAAAAATTAGCCTTCATTATTTAGGGCTGTAATAAAGAATTTATATCCATTATAAAATACTTCCTATATATAACTTTTTAATATTTTAATGGTGCTTGTAGGTGTTTCTATATGTGCAGCATAATGTTGAAAAATAGTGATTAGCTTATATCGTTTTGTGACATCTATATCAAAATACTAAAAACAACACCATAAAATCAAACATCAATATATTTAATTGAGAATATATATTAAGACTTGCTAATCTATAATTTAACCAAGTATATTAATATATCTCTATATATTCTCAATTTATTCTCAGAAATCTTAGACAATCGAGAAGAAAGAAAACTTTGGTATCGGATCGGTGATGTTTATTCTATAGCTCATATATGAAAATCATGCAACACACTCTCAAAATAGTATTAAGTTGTAGCCAGAAAATACCTTATATTAAACATATGTTTTAAATTATAGCCCTATTAAAGTCGGAGCTTATATTTCCTATCGAAGGAGAATGAATTACCAGATTTATAACTAAAGGAAATGGAGAATTTCTGATTGCAAACAGTGGATATTTTAAACTTTAGTCACATATTTAATTTACCTATACACTATTAAACACTGCTATCTCCTATTTATTAAATATATTATCATTTGATTTTTCCATTGATGTTTGTAATTAATGTCGCGCCGTTCTTTAAGTCCTCGTAAAAAAGCTTGTTGGCCTTGTTGTCTGAGTAAAAAGTGGTCAAACTCGTTGAGGTCGATCTGCAGGATGGGGTAGGGCCGGAGGCGTAATGAACATCCGCCGGGCTTGGGCCTCTGGAGATAATATTATATTCTGTAAACTACGAATTGATGCTTAACTTTTTTAGCATCTTAGTATCGTAGCGAAAAGTTAAAAATCTGAAAAGCTCAAATCCGTTAACTAGATCTGCGTATCTTGATCAATCTTTGTATGTCATAACAGTCCGGACACAATGCGGTAAAGTGTTAATGAGAGATGAGATCTCTTGGTGAAATTAATTCTTAACCGCCGATTGCGAACTTTTAAAAAAGCATTGGTATTACATCTAGAGGTCGCCGCGTCTAGTAATATATTAACAATAGTTAGTAATTATAGGTTTTTATATATTTTTGCAAAGAATTCTGGAGTTTTTTTGCTTGTAGGTTCAGATTACAGTTCTGATTGCCAATGTGAGAGTATTAGATATAAAAACAGCGGGGAAAAAAGTTTTCTTGAGGATATCATCTTATTTTCTCCTTAATAATTACCAATGGGATTACAATCAGGTGAAATTCTAAAACAAAAAATATATCTGAGTATCAAAAAATTTGATTGTAAATTTACGGTATTTGGTCTTTCCATCATCGTGATATAGGACGTAATCCAAAATGTCAGGATTTTGTTGCCAAAATGGATAGAGATGAGGTTGAATAATATCTGACAATAGCGGGGGCCGTTGATATTTAAAATTCTTTTTGTAAAACAGCTAATGGTCGCTGGCGTTTTCTGAAGAAGTTAATATATATTATTTTAGGAGTATAGTGTCTTCTTATAGATCATCCCCATCTGTAATAGTCTGTAATTTTGAATGTCGGAACTAAGCAGTCGCCGTTATCTTTCGTTAGGTCGATACAGTGGCCAGTGTTCAATAGCCGCGCATTGAAGCCACTTCATCGGTCAGATTATACGGTGATCTGCGATAGTCGTCCGAAGATTGTTCGCTCAATTCATACGTTTGATTTTTGCCTCCATAGAAAGAAAGGGTTTAACACGAGCCACTCTTCTATGATAACCCGCATCTGCAAAAGTCTTCCGTAGTGTACGTTCATTGACTGTGATTCCGATATCCTCTGCAATTTGCATTAATGGCTTACGCCGATTTGTTTGAGAAGATGTTGCTGTTTGGATTAATTGGAACCGAATAGGTGTGGTCAGAACTGGTGAATCTCGTCTGAGGGCGGACAGGTGTGCTGACATATACTTATCTGTGATGAAAGTAGTCTGTATTTCTTTCGATCTTTCTAAATGGCGTAATCTTTTGACTTGAGCACTGTCTTTGAGCGAAGACTAAGAGAGAGCTCAGAGTGCCGTGCAGGAACTGATAAAGGGTTGGCTGCGGGTACAGAAGTAGTGTGAGAGGAAGGAATAGGATTCATTTTGATTGATTGTTGGTTCGAGGTAGTTGAAGATTAATGGTCAGACCTCACCTCTACTTATAGTATTTAATAAAAGCGAAAAATACTGGAAGTTTGTGAAGAATAACCAGAGGGCAACCCTCGATACCTAACGATTCCATTGCAAACGAAGAAACTGGTTCAAATGTCATGGTCATGGTGGCGCCAAAGTCATTCATTACCTGTTTATAAGCTGTTGGGCGATCCTTCTCGCTTCCTGCTTTGCAGAGCCAAGCCGTTCAACCACTTTTTACCAGAGCCTTGTAATAGTAGACGTGCTCGATTGGGAAAGTAATTAGTAGGTAGCAGGCTACTACTAATAATCGGATAGTAACAAGCCTTCCCTCCCTGTGTAGTAGCACCTTGAGGCATCATTGCGTTAAGACATATAGAGGTGACACGGTCTGTAGAGATTAAATCGCTGTGGTTAGTGCAGCGTGGTTTGGTCCTATTCATTAATATCTTCCGGGCGCCCCAGCCAAAGAAAGGGACTAGAGCGAGCGGTTTAGGGAGGTAGAGTAGACCTGAACCCTGTAGACTCTCCAGGATAGCGGGAGATCCTACTTCTTTTTAAGACACCTCTCGCCGGAGTAACGGTCTACTTGTTCCACCTCTGCTCTACATACGCTTCTTGACGACACGCTGGCCTTGTCTAACCTTTCGGCATAATCCTTTGGAATACTGGGAGCTTTATTTTTTACGTTTGAACTTCACTCGACGACAAAACCACTCAATTTTTCTCTAAACATGGTCTCAAGCCTTTCGGAGAAGGAGAAGCGTGCGCTAGCAAAGAAGCGCCCACAAGCCTCAAAGCAATCGAAGCCCTTTCTAGGAGGTCTCAACACTACCCTAGGGCTCCTAAACGCCATGTCGGTGGTAAAGGCCCTAACCCTCGTCACGGCCGCGTCCATGGCCTCCTTCGCTTCTCAGTTGGCACTGGCGCCTGTCTATGGCGATATTCCGTCGTCCCTGTATCACTCAAAGATCTCAACAGCCGTCTTTATCGGGGCGTGGTCCGCAAAGTACAGTCCAGGTAGATTGCCGCGTGGTCTCAAGAACCTGCTACCAATCATTGCGCTGTACACACCTGCTATCCAGAGGTATATTTTCCGGTACTCGGAAAATTGGGGGCCAAGATATGGCCCGATTTATACGGAGGGGACCACTTATTACCCCATCCTTTTCTTGACAGTGCTACACTCGGCATTGCTCCTGGATCTGAGAAATGCTATCTTCGACTTTGTATTGGGTGCTCTCTCTTTGACCTTTTTCTGGGGCGTGCAGTCTAATATTCCAAGCCTCTTGAGAAACTATATTGGATCTTCGTGGATCCTTACTAGATGTGGTCTCCCGCACCTGATTGGGGCGGTCTATGCTCTACTGTCGCCTTCACTTTTGCTACTAGCAGCTATTCCAGCTTTGTATCATACGGCGGCTGTGAATACAATGTGCGTTACAACTCCTGCTCTCAACGAAACACTTTCTTTTTCAAACTACACCTTGCTAGCTCGTGAGGAGTCAAACACTGGATACATTTCTATCCTTGAAAGTAAAACCGAGGGTTATCGGGTCATGCGATGCGACCACTCCTTATTAGGGGGTGAATGGCAGAGAGCTCCTAAAGGGTTTGAGCACCTTGACCTGGGGTATAAAGAACCAGTTTATGCAATTTTTGTGACTATGGAGGCCGTAAGACTTGTTGACCCACCACCAAAGAACCCTAAGCCGAGGGCATTGGCTATGTATGTATACCAATGAAAATTTCCCTTCTATCTAACAGAATTGCTAATAACTATTCTCAGCGGATTGGGGATTGGTACTGCTGTAAACGGCCTACTTTCGCATGGAGTTGAGACAGATCTTGTTGAGCTGGATCCAGTCGTCTACAAATACGCAAAGGAATTTTTCGCATTGAAATTGAACCACACGGCCTATATTGAAGATGCCATTGGGTTTGTTAAGAGAGAAGCTTCTAAGGAGAGAAACCGAAAGCAATATGAATTCATCCTGCATGATGTGTTCACCGGTGGAGCTGTCCCTGCCAACCTTTTTACCGGCGAATTCTTTAGTGATCTACGGACCCTTCTCACAGCAGATGGCGTCATTGCGATTGTGAGTTTCTTCTAGGGTTCCTTCTTATTAAAAGCTCAGGGACGTGCAAAAAGAAAACCCAGTCTTCTTTTTAACATTCCAGACTGAGCTGCGGTGGGACAATAACTAATCACGTGATATATAGAACTGGGCTGGTGACCTGAAACTGCAAGCCGCAAAGTCAATCATAATGACTGTAATGTCGACCTTTAACAATTGCAGGGTTTTCAGAGAGGATATGCCTGAAGAATATGTTGAAACGGCTGCTGTTGACTTTACAAACATGGTAAGTGATATTATCAAATGTTTTTCCAGTGGGTTTCGTATCATTGGGGTTTCCCTCCTCACATTTTCCCCGCCGAATGAGGGCCATGGCCATAATTCTGGAAGCATGCTGCTTCCTTTTGGCCCCGGGTCCCATTCCCGTGTGGGTAAGTTTACGACCAGGTCTGTGGTTCGCACCAGCACGAACGCTCTTAGGTTGTGCAACAGAGATTCCCCAGCAATGTGGGCCTATCGGCCCTTTGCCAATCATGCTTTTCCTTCTTTTTAATATCCTTCTTTCCCGCTGCCGTGGTTTATAGAGCTCCCTCGTAGCCTCTTTGTGTTACTCGGCAGCTAGTTACCCCACGAAATCATAACCACTGAAACGTCGCTTGGTTACCATGTGGCTTAACATACCTCCAGTACCATTTCTTTAATATTTTCTTTTTTTCGGTCAGCAGAATATACTTATCGCCCTTGCATCTTCTATTCATTAATATTAATCTTTTTTATTACTCTTTTCTTTGCCTGGGTGTTCATGTGCTGTCCTTTGCCCAGCATGCCGTGATTTCCGGTGGCTTTTTCTTTTCTTTTGTGAAAAGCTTACCTTTTGTCTCGGCTGGCTAACCGGTTGCCGAATATGGCTTCTATACTTCATAGGTTATCTTCTGTACCCGGTCAGAGAAACCCTACACTTTCCGTGCCCCAACCAGGGCCGACTTCCTGGGGTCATATGCGAGAGAGCAGTACCTCTTTCCCAAATATGAGATCAATCTAGAACACTATTTCAGCAATAGTAGCAAAGGGATTCTCCTTAATGACAGGTCAATTGGTTCGCTAGTTGAGTGGCAGCAGACGAGTGCCTTGGGACATTGGAAAGTCATCAGGACGGTGGTTCCTCCTTCAGTTTGGGAGAATTATTGAAGGTCATGTCATCATTGATTCAGTTTGGAGATCCTAGGATTCGTTAGTTTGTTGTCTGAGATGGAATATATCCAATGGCAATCCGTATGCTGAGGGTTAGTGATCCGGTGAGGCTGGACCTAGTGATGTTGTTATTTTCTCTGCCTGCCTTGACGCCGGTGTCCGCATTTTCGGGTTAGATTGATCTTTCCTTTTGCGTCAGAAGCTAGTAGGTGAGGGCAATGATGATGATGGTGGTGGTGGTTATTGAGGTTTTGATTGTGCGTGAGTACGAGTACTAGTATTGTAGGTGGTACAATATCATGATGATAGGCAGCAGCTGGCGGCTGGCCTCAAAGTGATGCACGGGTTTCTGCATAAGGACACGTGCCTTACCGAGTTTTCTCTTCAATCTTGGTGGGGTTGGCGGGGACTGCCGTTCAGGAGCGCTTCTTGGGCTAGAGATTGTGTAACGCCTGGCAGTTGCTGCGCAATGTACATCTCGAGAGTGCATACATGGTATTGACTTTACTTAGACGAACACCCACAGAAGCAATGCCCAGCAGAGTCGTACCTACATACACGCATGCGCAGTGAAATCTTTACTAGAGTAGGTGACCCTAGCAACTGCACTTCATTCTATCCGCCTATCCTGTCTTCCCCATGTTCAAGCGGCTTCACCCACTCATGTTATGATTGGCTACGAAGCCCATTTTTTTGGAGTAGGTTTATTCCAGAGAGTACATTATGATAGGACAGCTGTGCACCCCCCACGTCTCCCACGAAAGAGACCAGTCAAAAAATCTAATTTGTTCCCACACCCCTGCCCCTGCCTCTGTGCTAATTCGACACTGGGTCTTCCCTTCGATAAAGACGTAAGCGGGCCCTGAAAAATCACTGTCAATGCATGAGATGATTAAACTCGATATGTAATCTAAGCCTTCCCTGGAATTGCAGAGTATGTATACATACAAACGTCGACGTACAGCTTACAGAAGACAAGCTTCCCTGAACTGACCTTGCGTCCCCGAAAGTTCAAACAGGTCCAACGCAAGGCGTATTCAACATCTTTTGTCCGTTTCATCAGCTGGTTCCGGAGTAATTTAGGAGGGAAAGCAACTGCACGGCTCTATGATCAATCTACCTTCCATCTTCATATTTGTAGATCCTTTACAAATCGCTTAGAATATCTTACTTTGGCAAAAAAGAATATTTAAGCGGAAAACATTTTTATTTTATTTTTTTCCTGCTCTTTCGTCTCTCCCATCTCATCGTGACAATGATCGTGATCATAAATTGAACCACAGTTCACCTCTCCCTGCGGGCACAAGAACAAAAAGCTTGTCTGTTCCAGTCTCCTTGTGGAAATCAACTTTTGCTCAACCGTTTTTTTTTTTTTCTTTTTAGATTGGGTGGATGGGTGCAAGAAAGAAAAGAAAAAAAAATGAAGGAAGATAGTGAATCGAACTGGTGGCTGCTATCGGTTCTTAGTACCCCATTATTTTCACGCAGCTAGCCCAGCCAACCAGCAGCAGCCCCTCGGCATGGTCAGCTGTCTAAATTCGCTGCAGGGCCTCTCTCTATCTCCTTCGTCCCGACCCTTCCCTCCTAAAAGAGAGACCTCCATTCCATCGGGAACCCTTCTGGAGATCTCGAGACCCTCTTTCCATCATCACCATCATCACCACACACACAACTTGCGCCAAAGAACACAAATATGACACCCCTCCCTTCGTGATAATAGTCTTTCTTTTTATTTCTATCTAGATCTACCGGAGAGGGTGGTGGGTGCGCGTAAATACCTCGTTGCCAAACCAGACTGATACATACAAGAAAGAAAAAAGCCAAGCCAGGGCCCAAGACTACATGATGCTGTACCAGCACAAGAGGTTTAGCCAGTACGGCTTAAATTATACATACGCCGACGAAACACGAAAAATTGTTTTTTAATGTACAAAAAATTGATATGAGGCAGAATTGACAATACATACATGTACAGTACTAGGTACATTATCTTAGTCCTACAAAGTACCAGCCGCCGCAGTAGAGCAGGAACCGCCCCCCTATTTATCCGTTGGAAAATGCATTGTCCGCGGAATCTGCCCTGAGCCGGGAAAAAAGCAAGTTATGTTGTGCATCGTCTCATCGTTAACACATTTGCTCGGCGATCGAGCATGATCGCTGACAACTGCACTAGGTGGATGGATGAGCTATCTACTTGGAAATTCATGTGAGTGTGTGTTTGTTCTCACCGACGTTAGCTAGCCACGACATAGAACTATTCTAGACGTAGGAAGGGACTATCATACCTGTATGTTAGTTTCTTGTTTTGTTGTCTTCCGGGGCCCATCACCCTGTTTCGTTTAAAATATAGCCCTTCCTATACGAGAACACTACTAATAGTCGGTTCTTGGTGTTACCGTGGTTGTAATATTCTGTTCCTACAAGTGAGTTGATTATGGCATCAGTAAAATAACGTTGGCAGTTATTTGAACAAGATCATGTTATTATATTGTTATTGATGATGTCTATGCAATGTATAAAATATAAACAATGAAAAAAGGAAGCACACTTATGTGCCAAAGAAACCCAACCCAAGAAATACCGAACCCCCCTATACTTTAACAAGGTTGACAGACAAAAATATTGTCACGTCAATTTTAAGTGGTTTAAACATAGTAAAAAGCGCGCAGAGCCGACATGTGAAGACAGAAGCAAGCCATCGACAAAAGTAAAATGCTAGGGAAAGGATATCAACCCATTGAACGCCTAAGAAAATTCCCAAAAATCAAACCCGCCCACCCAAGATATGACCCCTCACCCCGCACGATCCAAGGAAAAATGAAAACAAGTTCTGATTTCGACAAAAATGAAAACGAAAAAAAAAAAAAAAAAGATTTCCCACGTCTAAAGAAACCTAGACAATTGAAATTCAAAAGTCACGTATCGGAAGAAACAGCTGGTTGAATACCGTATCTAAAGTTCTCGACCGAATGGGGATCCAGTCTGGACAGGAAGATGAACGTGTAGCCGATGAACGCCGACCTTTCCGGCTTGTTTGCAGGCTGACTTTGACCCAGCATCCACATGTTTGAACAACGGATCGGTGTGATCATCCACGTTGCAGCACTCGATACTTTGCACCCACCGATCTGCAAGGGCCTCTTGGATGGTAATGCGCTTTCTAGGGTCGAGATGCATCATTTGAAAGAGGAGGCGCTTTGTTGCTGGCTTAAGGGAAGCGAAGACATAATGACGAGGGTATGTGCCATCTTTTGTCATTTCGGCGCCGGGATGCCTTGAACTCCACATCTCGAAGGATTCAACGTACTTGCCGTACTGAGAGCTCTCGCTAACATTTGCTTTGTGCCATAACGGCCCGCCGAACGCGAGAACGAAGTATACCATTGCACACGACCAAACATCCAATTTTCGGGCATCGTAAAGTCCTATGTGCGATAATTAGTACATGTCAAGGCTCCTGAGCAGCTACATCAGAACTAACCTTCTTTGTTCTGAACTTCCGGGGATATGTATGGTGCGCTTCCAACAATACCAGGCTTGCTCAGCCTAATCTTGTTCATCTCGATCCCACATTTAATCCCCGCATCGCCGGGATGTTTCCCACAAAACACCTCCGAAACTCCAAAATCAGTTATTTTGAGGTGGCCATCGCTAGAGATCAAGAGATTCTCTGGCTTAATATCCCGATGAGCAATGCCGTGATCATGCAGATATGCAACACCCCTGAGCAGCTGCTTGAAACAGCACATTTTCTCCTCATCCTTCATGAAATTCTTTTCAATCAAGCTGAAGAGATCACCCCCAGCACAGTATTCCATCACATGACACCATCTATCACTGCTGCTGAAGCAGAGATCCTCAGTCGAAACAATGTTTGGGTGATTTAAACTCTTTGATATGCAAAACTCTGAGTTGATCTTCTCCACGTATTCCTCTGCTGTCTCACTTCTGCTCTTTTTGCGGAATTCCTTGATGGCAAACAATTCATTTGGTGGTCCGGAAATCTTGTGCATGACCTTAACAACAGCGGAGACGCCCTCACCGCAAACCTTACTCATCCCAGGCAGATGGCTGTGGTTTGCGTATTTTGATGATAGCGGAATGACTGGAACATTCAAGGCTGGTACAACACTACTCATAACACGTGATTTTGAACCAGCTCCAGACAACGCTGGGTGGGTAATTGGGTTGCCAGTCAAATCCTTAATACCACTTACGCTATTGGAACGGGAACGTCTCGAGAAGATGCTTGGCCGTTTCGATGGTGAGGGCTTCCCATCGAATGAACTTGATGGTCGTGGTGCAACCGGTATTTCCAATGCTGATGAAAGGGCATCTGCGGGGTGAGGTGTAGTCATTTGTAAATCACTCGGTGAGCGCTGGCTTGAGAAGAAACCTTTTGACTTGGTAGGCGAAGGAGTGCGCTGCCCAGCGTCCGAAACATGACCTGAAGAGTGCACCCTACGCATGAGTCCTTGAATTTTTTCTGACGCATGACGCCTCAGCTTCCCACGCGTGTTTGGCTGTTCATTCGAGGGACTTGCTGTCTTCCTGGATGGGGGTGTAGCAGGTGTGCTGATGATTGCTGGTGCGTTCTTGATGCTATGAAAACCCTCGTTGCTAGAGCTGATGAAGATACCAGAGTGACCATCGCTGGTTGGTGTGAGTGGTTCATGGGCTTCACTAGCAGTCTCATCGTCCTCTTCCTCCTCTAGAACAGTGTGGCATTCGTGAGTGTTGTCTTCGAATGATTCTGGTCCAATGTAAAACTTTGGTTTAGAATGGATGTCGGTGTGATCGAGGTCCAGTAGGGGAGGCTCCAATGCAGGGTAGAGCGCAGGCACTACCGAAGGGTTATACTCAGGATAGGTTTCTGGAGTCATTGGCAGTGAGGATAGCGAAGCTATCGAGCTTGAGCAGGTAGAGGGGCAGGAATCTTCTGAGTGAAATGAGTTGTTCATCAATGCGGTATCTAGGTGCTGTCGGGAAAAGAGCAGTTGCTGTCGTTGAACGAAGAGTGAGCAGGGACGGCCGTCAAGTAGTGGTAGGAGCTGCGATCGCCGGAGTTGTGGTAGCACTGAATTATTCGAAGAGGGGTGGTGTACTGGTATTAGCGGTACGTATTAGCGGAAGTGCGAGAGATAGCAGCAGCTAGCAGAGGCGTGCAGAGGGTGCAAGTACGTGCAGAGTGCAGGAGAGAAGGGAGGGCGGATATTCAGTGTGAGACCAGTCAGGGCTGAAATGGGGAATGGGAGATGTGAAGGCGCCTTGCTTATAGATATGAGATGAAGTCAGGAGGAAGACGTAAGGGTAAGTGTAGAGGAAAGAGGAGTGTAATTGATTGTCCGAAATCCGGCGGGTATCGACGTGCCATGCAGGAGATCAAGGATATATATAAGTATGAAGGAAATGGGAGGAAGAAACCTCGAGGGTCTAGTCTGGGGGGCTGTCAGGCTAGAAGAGGCCGAAAGCCCGTGAGTGGTGGGTTACCAACTTACGGGTGGTTTGAATCCAAGGGGACGGTGAGTGGATGATGGCAAGGAAGAGGCGCACAAGACCAAAGAGGTTATTTGGACGGACGGAATTAAATTATTTGTAAAGATATGTACGTATCAATACTGTTTATGTATGGACGGGGGTGTTCAAAATCGATTATAGATTTGAAGGAATGTTGTGTCGGGCACAGGACAAGAGCGGAAGCAAGAAGTTGAGGCAAGAGGGTGGGAATATGGTAGTAGTAATAGTAGTCTGCGGCGGCGGGGGAGGGGAAGGAATGAGAGCAAACGGGGAGGGAGGTGTGTGTAGTGAGTGATGGATGTGATCTAGAAGGAAAACGGGAGCACACAAGTAGAATAGTGGGGTGGAAGGAGGTACAGATGGAACCACAAACTTCTCTCTTACCCTCGCCAGAATTAGGGAGCCAGCATGAAAGCAGGATCTTGACAATAACTCATCCACTCATTCACTCCTTGACCTCAAACCTTTACGGAGAGACTTGAATGACACCTGAATTGTGAGTACAGTCGAGACCTGTACCTACAGAGAGACCCTGCCTCACTGACGGACGGTGATAACCAAGTGCGTGGGCGTTAATACACCCTTACACCATAATTTCTGGGTGTGTGCGGATCTCGGCATTGCTTTTTTCGATTGATGCTGCTGGTGGGGACAGACAAGGCTCGTTATGGGTGGAGGGGGTGGGGGGCTTATGCGACCAGAGTGGGTCAGGGAAACAGTGAGAGGTCCAACGCAAGGAGTCCAAGGAAGGTCTGCTTGCTAAACTGGGGAAGCGCTCGCCTGATGGGGTAAGGTCTGGGTGGTAAGTAAGATTCCAATAAGGAATCAAAGGACCACTACCATTTATCCTCCCCGCCCTACTCGATGACGATATGACGATGATGTCGGAACCCATCATAGGTGTCTATTCTATTTCTCGACCTTCCTGACTTCCTCTCTTCGTGATCCAGATTCCGGGTATCATTCAAATAAAGATTAAGTTACATATATGTACCCCATATTTTGAAATTTGGGACACAGCCGCTGCCTCCTCCAACCCACAAAAGCAAAAAAACAGCACATACTACATGTATGTACCCTAGGTAACCCTTCATAATAAGAATTATAATATCGAGGAAGAAATGGCATTTCTTGTTGAAAGTTCCTAGGCGATTTGCAACCGCTACATCTTTTCATCCCCACATCTTATTTTTCTGAACTTTTTTTGCCTTCTTATTTCCCACCGAGGCAATAAACTTGGGATCAATTTAACCCCACCCATGCCCTTGTTACATACCAAAAACAGAACAAGCCACTTGAGGCTCAAAAGCGGGCCAAAATAAGGGCTTCCCATTTGGCAATACCTTAAGCGAAGCAGAAAAAAAGAAGAGTCTTTGCCAGCTCACCTTCTCAGCCGCTAGGTGATTTGGTGGATATTTCACTGCGGAGGTAATCCGTAGTGACGGAGAAGACGGAGACAGCATCTCATGTATATACGTATTCAGAGTGAGAATCCCCACTCCAGAGAACCACGGGTGGTTATGGTATGGAGCGGTTCAGGCGGCTGGCATGTCATGGCCGTCCCAGCGTCTCAGCTTTCTTTGCATGTCATTCACCTTAGCCAAGTTGGCAAAGCCCTGCCGAGAGTCAACGCCTTAATTTGATTGGTTGCAAAACATCAAACCAGTTGGGGCCAATCAATCTCCATCATACGCTGGTTGGACGTCTCCGCGCTTCGTGCCAGGGGAAACTCTTTCCCCATCGCTACTCTCCTAATCGCTCTATACACATACCGCACCCTAGCCAGTGGCCACCCACCACCCAAACGGTTTTAGTAATTTATATGTGTTTCTCCCTATTTTCCTTTTAGGTGTACATTCTGAAGATTAAGACAAACCGAAATAAGAGTGGACCAGTGCCAGTGATAATGATTTACAAGACAAAGCAAAACACTGATCCACCCCACAGTTTTGAACTACATCGTTGAGTTATAACCAACAGAAAGAATTCCCCCAGCTCGCCAAGTTGCTAAAGCCAACCCGCCATCAACTACGCCACTCGTGATTGCCTACATAAGTCTAAGTCGAGTAACATATAACTTCCGAACACCTACAGGCCACAACCACGGTGCGGCAACATGGATTATTCGATGGCATGTGCACACCGATCTCCCCGAAACTAGTAAAGGGAGCATCTCCAATCTCAGAGACCAGAGGCACCGATAAAACAGGATAGAATTGTAGCTTTAACTCTAGCGGTGGAAATGGGAACGTGTTGCTTACAATTTTAATGTTTTTATTCTTGCCCTGCTGCTCTCGGCGTGCCGTAACATGTATATACGTATTCAGAGTGGCCCATCCAGCCCAGAACCACGGGTGGTTATGGTATGGAGCAGTTTCAGAGCAAGCCGGCACGCTGAGCACACTGAATTATTAGTAATAATAATAATTCCTATCGGAGTGGGCAATTTTTATCACAGAAATCGCCTCCCAAACGCCTTCGCGACAAAGTCCGAGCCTCCTTTACTATCGCGATAGGTAACTACATGTATCAGGAACTGTGGGGCACAACCATCTCCGCAAAATTACGCTTGCTCGCCAGCGGACTTGGCGGCAGATCCAAGGATTTCCCCCTCAAGTGGGGAAGCGGGACATAAACCAACGCCGCTAACTTGACTCTTGACCCTAACTATGAGGGGAGGGTGGGACATGTTCGTTGACCGCCGTCGCCGCAACCTCAGAAATTTCCATTAGCACATAATTTGACCGAGGTTCTGCCGCTAGCAGAGCGGAAGTTGGCATTAATTGAACGACCCAAAAAAGTTTGAGGCTTGTGAACAACTTGTTTTCTCGCCCTCCTTTTCGTCCCCCCCCCTTTTGCGTTATTCTGGTTCTCCAAGTCGTCTTCCGCTCGACTCCGAGTATACCGGAAGTGAATAAAGTGGCCAAAATAGCTTTTACGGAGGTAAAAAAAGAAAGAAAAAAAAAGAACAGGAAAGATTAAAAACCATTACATGGCACACACTGAGGATCTTCGTCTATGTGGCCAGATACAAAATATCAATGATCACACAGTGCTCACATACTCGGACCCTTTCAATCTTTCACCTCTCTCGAACCACCGCGATCACCGCCAGGGCCACGTCCTCGTAACGTTATTCTGATCCTGCGTAACTTCATTACGCTGCAATGATGTTGGACTGGGATAACGTCGCCCCCCCTTTATTCAGATCCTACTCGCTCAGATGGTTTTATAGGCCTCGTCGGACCAAGACCACCAATCCATAGGGTTGCATCATAGACTATGAGATTCCTAAATCCCATCCAAGCAACCGACGGGGGTTTTGCTTGAAGAGAGCGCAAGCTGGAAACTTCCAAGAAATACCAAGAGGGTATTTTAAAGTTCGGAGATGGGTTGGGCGCTGCTCTCGGCGTGCCGTAACATCCGTAATTCGCAGCGATCCCTGTAGAACGTTGGCGCTAGCAGCTGGTCTACTTACAAAACTTCACCAACCAGCCTCTGCTATGACGATCAATTCACAGCCTCAACTTTGGAAAAGGGTGCATGGTGTCCCCCCAACTTTAATTTTCACCCAAAAATGTCTCAGGAAGGAAAATACGCCCGTTACAGCTTTCTCCGTACCTTGCCCAGAGAAATTCTCCGTGTTCGAGTGACGCGGCGTGCTTGGCTCCTCCTTCCAGTATCTCTCTCTGACTGAGGATTCGAATGCAGGGCCCGGCTGGCTAGCTATCAAAGGCTCTCGATGAAACTCCTTTGATACACACGATCGATCAGATAAAAGGTTGGCGCACATGTATCTCCCTACATACACGCATCCCATTAACCTTGGCTCACGCACTGGAGCTCTTGGCTAAACACTTTGGCAAATTTTTTACTGCGCTGCCCTTTGACGACGGAGGAGACTCCGTTGTCTCTGTCACTGACTCTTCCATACATATGCGATCTGCGCGCAATAGGGATAAGAAGGTTGTCTTTTTCGTCCCGTATTCTCCAGATACATACATATACTTTTTTTTCCCGGGCACCACTTACCCGTGAATTTTCACTTTTCTCAGGAGGAGTGGATGTGGAATGCAAATTGGGTAGATCTCTGGAATAGTTTCGGTCGATGCGTTTTGCCCTACAATAATGAGTTACCCATACGTCTATACTCTCCTACCTAGTAGATCTAGGAGCGTACAATTGTACAATTGTACAAGCTAGCGCCGCAGTACATGCACATATAGATATATACTTAAGCGGTTGGAAAGTAATCCAGTCATTCAGAGTCCGCGTGTGAATCTGTAACTGCGTTACAACTAGCTCGCTGCTAAATTTACCATGCTAGAATATAGTTGATTACATGTACTCACACTACCATACCACTAGCAACCACATCCTAGCCGCTGCTAGTAACTAGGGTCACCCAATATATAATCCTATCACGAAAAGTCACTCGGTGGGCCAGCTGGGCGGTTGTAGATCTGTCCACTCGTCGGACCAAGACCACCAATCCATAGGGGTTGCACTCATAGACTATGCTTTCCTACACGGCCAAAGTATAACTTAAAACAACACCCATCCTTCTTTCCAACCAAAGTGAAACGTCTCCACCATGATCGCTGGAACCGAAATCTCTATGCCCTTCCCTGCCCTACCCCCTTCTTTTTGTTTCCCTTCCCTTCCCTACCCCCACGCACGTAGATGCATGACTTCGTCATCTACGATAATCACTCGCCCGTATTGTTCCTGTATGGAACGGACCAGTATCGGCGTTGGCATCTCACAGTCCTATTCTACTACCCTGTTCATCGAAAACTAGGACCCCGTTTTGTAATGTGCTCATAGTTGCATCTTTTCGGACTTGTTGCGTGGAGTAACACTGGCTAGATATGTGGGTGTGTACTATACTAAGAGCTTCTCCGGATGAATATGTTTCTGCATACGCTGCCTGTGGCATTCCGGGGCTCGGCGAGAATTTGGGAGTAGAGGAGCTATTTGCGACACATAGACGAGTACATGTTGGTGAGAAAGAGGCCCCTGGTGACATACAGTTGGCCCAGCCGCCTAGCGCTGAGTATTAGGGCTTCCATGCAGGAAAGGTTTTTTCCTTATACACTTCATACACTCCATACACTTAGCCCAAGCTCCTTCCCTCAATTCCTCCCCTCCCTTATTCCATGCCAGCCTGCTGATGCACAGTAACCTGTAAGCTATGCGGACTTTGTTCGGCCGAAATAACTGTCCAGCCTGCAGGAAGGTTCTCCTCTCCTATTCCTTCTCCGCATGCATATAATTCAAGTCAAGAGTATGAGCGGGCGGCCAAATGAACGGACAGACGGACAGAGAAGCGGGCCTGACGGCTGCCCACAGTGCCAGGACCAGGACCAGGTTATGCGTGTATGCGGGTTGATTATCTGTTTTCTACTCTGTGTTCGTGACTGAGACACGGAGCGAAGCCAAGCCTTCTACCACTTGGGTGAGGTGTGATTGGGAGGGAGTAACAGAGATGGGCTGATGAATGGGTGAAGAGTTTTTAGCTGACCGTTAATTATATCGCAGTATAGCACCTACCCTGATGGAAGTTATTTTATTAGTATATGTATTAATAAGAATCATAATATAATAACTACAGTACATGTACAAAATACATGTATGCTCTCCCAAGCACCTCCAAGGCAACCAAGCCAATAAGACCTCCATCATCCCTTTTTCCTAGTACAAAACCTTAAAGCAAGGAAACCCCCCAAACGTACATGTATGTTACGTTACATGTCCCTGTAGGCTCATGGAACGTCCCGCGGACAGGAAAAAAAGTACAAGAGAACAAAGAAAAACTGGTTGTCGAGGCTGGCTTCGGGGGAGGGGGTGTTTAAGTTATACTTGCATGTAGCTTGTATGTATATAGGCCTCTGCTGTCGGTAGAGCTGATAAGGGTGGGTGGGAATAGAGATTAGCCGCGTACTAGGTACGCGGAATTATAGGTATGTACAGTTTATATATATTGAGGTATGGAAGCATGTATGCTACGGTACGTTAATATTTATGAAGGGTAAATGCATACATACATGTACTTGTAAGGTACATGTAGGTACTTGTAATAGTCGACTCAGTCACACGGTGTCACTCGTCGCAATACGCCTCACCCCTTCCCCCAAACCAATGCATTGTGCTGGCTAAAATCACTACATGTAAGTACCGTTTCTGGCCTTATAGACTTTGCAGGTACCCGCGTGCCGCCCTCATTTCGCCTCAATGTGGTTAAGTAGAAGATATTGTTTGGTACATGTAGTTGTAGGATTCTTGGCCGCTATAAAATTAACCCGCTAGCGGGAGAAATTGACTCAATTCTAAGCCGGACACAGAATTGAGGGGAATTACATAGTTTTTAGGTTTTAAGTTTATCAATTAATAAGTACATAATTAAGTAGACTTTATGTTGGGTGCGTCATGGTGTATCACTCATTATTTGACCTGCCCTGGTTTTCGCTAGGTCTTGGCTCGATTTGAATGGGGTAGTTATGTCTTATACATTTAGAAAAGCTGGGAGTGGTTTCTAACGCATTGATTCACACCCGGTTATCGACCCACTCACATGACCCGCCACCACTAGACCAATCGTGAAGTATCCGCGTCCGTACATACGTGTTCGATGGGATGAGATAACCGTCCGGCCCGGTCCGCGTCCCGGCCAGTGCCCTCCCCCGGTGCCTACTCACGCGACCTATTACTCCCTCGAGGAAGCTCAACAGGAGACAACCCTAACCCACTAGAGAAATTTGAGCGCCAGCAGGGAACGCTTGTACCACTCGCAGCTGTGTCAATAGAGGTGAAGACGGGCACTAGGCGTTGATAGACTACGGCGCGGCTTAAATGTGACATGTCGGTTATTGAGTAGAACAGGCTTGGCACAGCGCTCAACGACGAACGTTCAAGACACAAAATCATGTCCTCGATATGTGATAACTGGGAGGGAGATGTGTATATAATGTACTTTACGGTGTAACTGACTATGATTGGGTAACTATCATGGAGTTAAGTAAAGATAAGGGTGGGGTAAGCTAAGGTATATAATCAAGTCGAGGCGGAAACTGGATACAAGAGCGATATAGAGCAAACGGGAGGGACGGAGAGAGTTAAGTACTAAATGAAGACTAAAGGTGGTCTAATCAGCTTTAGGAAGTCAACTGTACAGCCGTGTCTACGAAGTTTCCGGAGCCCAACCATAGCAACGGGGTCACGAACCAACATTCAATTGTGAATAACTCAACAACCACAGATCGAATTGAGATGAAATTAAAAATATAGAATGACTAGCTAATAAACTACCATTTTGTATGACCGCCCCCAGCAGCATAACACTGGTTCACTCTTCTTGGCATACTATCAACCCAGCTATCAAAGGTTTTTTGAGGAATATTTTCCCACTCTTCAAAAGCAGCTCTCCACAATTCCTCTGCGCTATGAGGTCTTCTCTCTTTATTATGCCATCTCTTATGAGTCTAGACTTAAGTAGACCCCATGCATTCTCTATCAGGTTCAGGTCTGGTGAACAAGGAGGCCAGTCCAAGGAGCGTATCCCATACTCTTGTTTATACTCTTTTGCTAGAGCACAACTATGAGCTTTGAGACCATCCTTCATCAGTAGAGCATCGTTAGAATCATCTAGACTCAGCCAATAGAGAGCTAAACAGTCTGCTACTATTTCTGTTGCATACTGTACTCCATTAAAGCCTAGTCTATCGTTCTTTCTGGTCCGTTCATCAGGATGTCTTTGGAGGATTAAAACTAGTGAACATCGTGGACCGTATTGAAATGCGCACCAGATTTTTATCGTAGTGCGACCACTCTTGAAACAGGGCTCTAGGTGTTTTTCTTCGAGTTTGGTGCCTGCTTTCAACCTAACCTTCATCCCCGTAGGATTTGGATTACATTCCACTATAGCTTCATCTGTCCAGACAATGCGTCTCCACCATCTCAAATTCCATCTCCGTCTCCTTGCACATTATAAAGCTCTTTTCTGCTTTCTCTCTGCTGTCAAATAAGGCTTGCGACGGCGTATCTTGAGTGTAAAACCGATGCTTTTCAGTGCTTTATTTATCGTGTCTTTTGATGCCTGGATATTGAATTGGGAGGCTGCTTTTGAGATATCTCGTAGAAGTAGGGTAGCATCAGCAAACTCACATGTATCCGCCTGGCGCACCTGGCCCCCCAGGCGTTGGCCTTGAAAGCATGCATCCTCCAGGAAAGGCTCCGGGGGACGGTTTCCGCCACCAGCCACAAGACACAATGAGTTCCTGGCGACCCTACTATCTCCTGGGCCCTACATTATCTCCTGGCGCCCACTGTTCTCCTGGCGCCCACTGTTTCTCTTCTGGCGCTCTTTGGCTACATCAGCAAACCATTACTTGTGTATGCAGTCTCAACAGTCTCCTGGTCTCCTGAGAGTCTCCTGAGGCTCCTGGATATTTTTTGAGTCTCTTGAGGCTCAGGAGACCTCAGGAGACAAATGAAGTCTTGCTGATGTAATTCCCGCTTTCTCTCGTGGTAGTCGCCAGTGTTCTCATGGTAGTCGCCAGTGCTCTCATGGTAGTCGCGAACGCTTCGCAAGACTTCTAACCATATGCGTAATAGCTGCTCGCTACATAACCCGGAGAAGCTGTGTTTTATTGATATCTCATACTACTCCTATACTACTGAATCCAGAGCTAAAGATAGATATTTAACTAATAATAAGACTCAGATCACACTCACGCAGTGATTGCCCACCGCAGATTACCCTTCATCTTCCTCTTTGATCGTCTCCCCATTAGAGCCGAGGTCTACGCCTCTGAGTCGGGCGTCAATCAACGAATCATCGTCTTCGCCATCCAAGCGACTCATACCCTGATTGTTTTCAGCCTTCCGAATGCTGCCAGATCGGGCAAACAAGATCATCATCTTCATTCAACCTCTACTGCAGATAACCTCCAGGATTACCCCTTCACCTCCTGTATCTAAAACTGAGGTTAGTCGGGCTTGTCGCATTACCATTGCTTACCTTATCTCAAGATTCTCGATCAACTCCAAAACAGCCTCCTGATTCGCTCTACTACGAGCCTTCCACGTATTCATCATTCTCGTAAATGTTTCTAGTACACATTAGTAGAAACACTCGTGAATGCCATTGGGGCGCTGTACTTATTCACGACCGTTTCATTCTGAGATTGGAAGTGCTTTCTGCCTCACATACCACCCGCCGACCAGGCGCGAATCCCACGCCAGATCGCCGTAGATATAAGACAAATCAGGGTAGGTGTTATCCGCTTCCAAAAACTCAGGGTCTCTAACCCCCGCATCCTGATACCGTCGAAGAACTTGAAATAAAGAATGTCCACTATCTCCGTGCCAGAAACCGGCAGCGATGTGTCTGGCTGTCACAAGACTCTCAAAGCTTCGAAGACTCAATGCCCTCGAAGACTCAATACTCTATGGGCAAACAAAACGCACTCAGTGGTGTGGATGGCTAATAAAACGGTCACTTTGCAGGAGGAAATTCACGCGCGCCGCCCTTCCATCTGACGTCGCGAATTTCGAAAACCCATAAATGGTTCCGTCGGCGATTCGGCTTTTGACCTCGCTCATCACGTGTGAGCGGACACGGGAGTGGACACTCCTGACCTATTTCATCTTAGTAGTGTCCTGCCAGTAGGGTAGCACTGGGCAGTGCCCTCAGAGCATGAGAATGCTTTCTGGTGTCTCACTTGCTTTATTATGGCCTCAAGTTCTGGTAGCAACCTCTGACTAGCCTTGGTCCACATATTCACCACCAGAGGCGCAGAGCCTCGAGGGTTGGAAAGGGGTCGTGAGTAGAGTATGTTCGCCGATTAGACATGATTCTCGTTCAACTTCGCTGAGCCTGCACCGACAATGTGGTGACGCTCGGCGAGTTACCGCTGACGATTTAACCCGGGAGGAACGCCCTGAGTTTCTGTCAATATACCCAGAAGGCAGGTGGAGATTCATATTCGGTTGAGGTGGTTGTCCCGATGATGGTGGTGGTTGGGAGGATGGTGGTGGTTGCTTTCGAGCTTGTCTAGACCACTGCTGATAACCTGACTCCGTACTTTCATTCCGACATTCATCATACGGTGGTCGGTTTGGAGGCGAATACTGAGGTCCGCCATGGTAAGTGGTGCGTGGCCGATGTCGGCCGCTGCACTTGTGGATTGGCGTATGGGGGCGTATTTTCAGAGCGGATTGGCGTGTGGGGGGCATATATTCAAGGTCCGGCTCATAAAA
Organism: Morchella sp. 2018-W26; assembly: GCA_024713715.1. Lineage (NCBI taxonomy): Eukaryota > Fungi > Ascomycota > Pezizomycetes > Pezizales > Morchellaceae > Morchella > Morchella sp. 2018-W26. Next base: position 817,981 of record JAMGYX010000016.1, read on the forward strand.
AGAAGTAGTTAGTGCTCTTTGTGCAGCACCGGCTTCCCGTGATGCCGCTGGGGCACTCCCCACTGCCCTCCAGGCATTCGCGGATACTTCTGCCGCTCTGTGTACTCTTGGGTCTTATCACGAAATTTCGCCCAGATCCTCGTTCGGTTTCTCATAGGGTTTAGCCGCGGACGGTTTCCTTTCTGCGTCACCCACTTATCAATTAGCAAGAGTCAGCTTGATGGGAGCGAATGGCTACTATACCTGAACCACAGACAATTCAACATCCGATGAGGCAATTGCCTCCATTACCGCTGCCGCTGCCTTTCTTCGGGTAGTTGCGGGTGCGCTGGCAGTGGTAGCCAGTGCTGATGGAGGCCTCTTACCGCCCACTTGACTTCTTGATGTCCGGGTTGAGTGTCGAGTCTGTGAATAGGTGGTATCGTCCTCCGAAGGGTGCTCTGAGGGGATTTCCTCTTGGTCCTCGACATCCGCCTTCATTCCTTGAGATTCTTCCTCCGGAATATTGAATAAGACTCTCTGTTCCCACGACTACGCAGATCACTACACAGACCACGCTGCGGTGGTGGAGTCCTTCGCGGGCGGTGCCATCTGCAATGTACCTGCGGTATAGTATCATCGAAGTCTGTCGTTGAACCGTTATCATCCAATTCAGTGATACGATCGATGATGCATTTAAGACTTCACTAGTAGGGAGGGTCCTAGGTCGTTTGTCGATCAGCAAACTACTACTTGTGTATGCAGTCTCCCAACAGTCTCCCCGGTCTCCTGAGAGTCTCCTGAGGCTCTTGGATATTTTGTGAGTCTCCTGAGGCTCAGGAGACATCGGAGACAATGAAGTCTTGCTGATGTGATTCGCATTGGGGTCCCCACCACTAGCAGTGGGAGGAGGACGCTTGCTGCCGCTAGTAGGGGGCATCTTGATTATTTGGAGGGTGTTGACGAGTGCTTACAGGTCAGAGAAAGGAGTGCGGGGTTTTAGTAGACTGTTTCCTTGGCGTGAAAATTTTCCACTCCTAACCTAATATGGAATTAACGCGTCGTCACATACTATCACTCGCAAGTTCACTCCATTTCATTGGGGGGCACTCTCACTGCCCTCACTGCCCTGGGAGCACTCCTCACTGCCCTGGGGGCGCTCCTCACTGCCCTGAGAGCATTATTCACTGCCCCTGGGGCATTGATTCAGGAGTGTAAAACGATTTATTGCTTGCCAGATAATGCTAACGTGAAACAAAATATAAGGGATAGCGGGCGACAAAACTCCTTAATAAACACGAATGCCCTTTAGGCAGTGGCGTACCCTCGAGGGCAGTGCCGACTGCCCGGAGTAGAGAGAACAGATCAACAGAAAGATCAGTAAATATAGTAGTAGGAAAAATTAACAATCTTAGCTTGCGAGTAGTAGTATCCGTGATTAGCCTTTCCTTAGCTGCTCTGTGCTGCTATCTCGGTGGAGTCCAGATCTTCCCAACTACTGAAATCGGGGTCGTCCGGACCAACGCCAGGGGAACTTCCGAAGGTATAATGGCGGTGGTCGATGCCCTGCTGCCTATCCCGACGTCACGAGCTCGTGGAGCACTTTCTGAAACCTATGTCGCTACGGGCAACTGTATCCTGCGCCGGTGGTGGTGACCTGACATTTGGATCGAATCCCGGTATCTTCTGCCGGCAGGTCGACGAGGTGTAGTCCTCCTCCGTATATGGGGAAAAGACCTGCGTGTGGGTAGGGTCTCTAGACCATCGATGCCAGCCGCCGCTCTGTGGAGAATGGCCAGTATCCTGCGAGGTCTAGCCGGTGTCTTGCAACCAACACTCAACCTCCTCGCTGTCGGTGATCCTGACACTCCGGCTCTCACAGGGCATCCTCCATTGCTCTCCGGAGAGTCCTGATAGCCCTACCCGCTGGGGTATGCTTTAGTATGATCCTGCACAGCTCAGTGAAGGTGGGTTGGTCTTGATCCTGTTAGGCTCATTGCTCGTCGTCCCAGTGGTATTCAGGCGCTTATACCGGGCGGTGGCCCCATGAAAGTCAGGGTCTACCACGGTTACCGTAATGCTGGGTCCGGGATTGCTTCCAGGCACCCATGAGTGTCAGAAGTGTCCCAGGACTGTGATGACCCTGCCTCCGGAGTCTCGTCGGTATTGTCATGCCTGGCCCTAAACTCGCGCATGCCATTGCCTCTAGACCGCTTTCTCCTTTGTTGTAACGCGTCACTGATGAGCCACTTCAGGGCATCCGACAGGTCCTTCTTAGCAGGGCATTCTTCACCCTCCATAGGGGCAAGCTGTTTCAAAAACTCGGTGGCTATAAGCCAGTTGCATAACTGGTTAAATAGGACCATACCAGACTTCGTCTTGTTCACCCAGCCTGTGGCTATCATGCGCGCAGTGAGGTCGTTGCGGAGAGTAGTATAGACCCTGCTCGTACCGGCTAGGCCTAAGGTGATTTTAGACTTCTGTGCAAGGCGGCTCATTCTGGACCTTTTTGATATGCGTTGGGGGGCACCGGAGGTTGCTTTTTGGGCGGTGGTTCTCTGGGCACTGGGGGCTGCTTTCCGGGTGTTGGTGGTGGCTTTCTGGGCACTGGTGGTAGCTTTCTGGGCACTGGGGGCTGCTTTCTGGGTACTGGCGGTGGTTCTCAAGCACTGGCGGTGGCTTTTCAAGACTTGCTTTCCGGGCGCTTGCTTTCCGGGCGCTTGCTTTCTGGGCAGAGGAGACAGGTTCTGAATCAGAGCTGCTCACGGGACTTAGGCTTGATAGCTCAGAATCTGAATGCTCAGGGGCCTGCGGCTCAGAGTATTGGGTCACTTCAACCTCACTCTCAGGCTGGCCAAGTTCAGGACTAATTAGCCTAGGTTTTGGCCTTGGAACGCCTGATATCTTCTTCCTCTTGGGGGCCCAGCCCTCTTGGAGGAGCAGTTTCCGTCATGGATGAAGTGACGTCAGATATGTCCTTGCGTTTATGGCTGTTACTGTTGTCCTTGGGGTTACTACCAGTGCTCCGAGGATTGCCGGTGGTGCTTTGGGGGTTGCTGGGAGTTCTCTAATACGAGATAGCTATGAGTATGATGAGATGCTTACAGAATTGGGGGGACTGGACCTTATTTATGGAAGTAAACTCCATCTTGGTCGGTATGAATTGAAAGCCGTGAATTGAAAGCGGTGAGTCGAAAGCGATGACTTGAAAGCGGTGAATTGAAAGCGGTGAATTGAAAGCGGTGAATTGAAAGCGATGAATTGAAAGCGATGATTTGGGGGTGAGTAGTGGTAGGACTCTGCCTCACCTGCCTAATATGTGATATCCAACATATGATGTCATTAACGGCTTTTGCATTGTGTCGTTGGTTTCCTGGCGCTGCCGGTGCATGCTGGAGTATCTTCATAGCCCCAGGGTCCAATTGAACTGTACGAGTTTTGCCATTGCTTGCAAGCAGTGCCTAATGTCCCTAGAGCAGTTATCACGGCGTGGAATGTATTGAGTCAGGTTGCGGGAAGAAGGATTAGTCAGAAGGTTCGGTTGGATTCTATGGGTTTCGATTGTGATTCTATGAGTCTGTATGCATGTATTTCTAATAGGGAGGTGCGTCGGGTGTTCTATGGGTTTCTATGGATGAGTCAGCGAAGGGATTTCTGGTCTATATATAGGGAGCTCTCTCCCTCGCCAGGGTTTCTCTTCTTCTTCTTTTCTTCACGCAACCTTCTTGTCCTTTTAGTCACGATACTTTAGGACTTCTATAGTTTCTTCTAGTGCTCACCTCTCGCTCTCTGTCCCTGTTCCCCTCCGTCGCCCAAGATTAACCTATCGCATCTACTTCGCTTCGCCCCGTCCCGCCTCGGTTGTGTACCTTGGCTTTCTTCGTCTTCGCTTTATTTTACCTTGCGCCGCCTCCGCGATAGCAGTCGGAATGCGCAGGGTAGGTCGGGAGTGCCCCAGAGCGATGGGCGGTGCTTTCAGAGGCATTGTTTGCATAGTGTTTGCTGTGACGTTGATGTGATGTTTTGATATCTAGAAGTATGTGTGAAACAAACAAACTATCAATGTCTTTACGGGCAGAAGGTAAACTCCACCTCCAGAAAGACTAACGACTGCCACCAGAGCACTCCGACTACCTCCAGAGCATTCAATACGCGATGAAGTCTATGTGTCCTTTCTGCACCAAATCTTATAAAGACTTCAGCAGGTTTTGATAAGATCTCCGCTTCTAAGACCCCAGCAAGCGAATGAATGGTCATAGAACAGTCAAATTTCTTTTAGCTCGAGAGCCAGTTAACCAGTCCCCGACGACTCAGGATAGTGCTGACGACCCGGAAGACGGTAGCAACTACTGCGGAGGGCAAACCGACTCGGATCTCGGATCTGAATCTTCTTTCATGCAGGGTTCGGAGGACAATGAGGGGAGGCTAAGAACAACTATTTATGAAGCGCAGGGAGGGCTTGTTCGTCTCGAAGGAGTATGCCCAGTGCTCTGAGAGCCTTCTCGGGGACCCATGGCACCCCTTCAACTCAGCATATGAATTTCGGATTGCGCGCTACTTTATACTATCAAAGGCATCGCAAAGCAACATCGACAGTTTCTTTCTTCATGCCCCAGTAAGCATTCAGCAGTGCTCCTACAGCACTGGCCGGGGCTTTATGCGGAGGTTGGAGGAAATGAATGATTGTCCAGGAAAATCGAGCTGGCGACATTCTGAGGTTGAAATAGCAGAATATCCGTACTACTACCGACCGTTAACGACAGCGATTCCTCCTTGGTCAGCGGGCATTCAAGAGTTGCTTACAGATGCTATCGCGATGGAATATAACGAGTCGGGGGAAAGGATCTATGGGGAAATGCATACGGCAGACTGGTGGTGGGAGACACAGGTGGGAACTCCCTAATGCCCCCGAGAGCACCCGCGAATGCCCTGAGAGCACCCACTAATGCCCTAAAAACAGAATATGGCGCAATTTTAAAGGTGACAGAATAGAATAACTTTTCAATCAGAAGATATCAAAAATCTATGCGATCAAATTGTAGTTATAGGTATGATAAAGATTTTGATCACATAGATTTTTGATATCTTCTCCTGCTGAAAAGCTTATTCGCATGACGCCTTTACCTATTTTTGTATGTAAAAAGTGCCAAGACGCTAGAAGTAACAGTATATACCCATTTATACCCTCTTCATCGCTAAGACATGATTTCCAGCCATAAGGTGGCTGGATTACCATGCTCTAATTGGTTCAAGGGTATTCGGAGCAGCCAAGATTGTTCCAGCTAAAATACAGACATGTCACCTTTAAGACGCGCCGCACCATACACTGCCGGAAGGATCTACCTTAATTCCTATCATATGCGCGTTGGACGGTACACACTTGACAAATTTTAGTGGAGACAAGAAAGCCTGGCCAGTCTATCTGACGATTGGTAATATTGTTTCCTCGATACGGGGAAAGCCCTCAGGGCACTCGCTAATTCTCCTGGAGCTGTTGCCGATCCCTCCAAAGCTAGGAACGCGAATGCTTACGCTGCTCCGCCATCAGAGTCAAAAGACTACACCAAGCTCAACGACATTTTCGAGGCGTGAGTAGATGAGGACGGAGAGGTGATGGCCTCGCGGATGGCTACAAACGCCTCTGCTTTGGTCCTATTCAGCTGGATTGCCGATCAACCCGAGCATGCATCCTGCAAAATATCAGCAACTACGCCTGCCCTAGATGTGAGGTAGAATTCCAATGCCTTGGAAGAGCGATATCCTGAGCGCGATCATCAAAGCTATCAGGATATGGTTAGGGAGTTTAGGAACCCGCAAACACATCTGCAGTCCAATACCTTGTATCGAAGTCCGTAAAGACACTCTTCAATGCTTTCTGGGATATGCCCAGTCAACGCCATAACCTCAACAAGCCCGATATCTTGCACAACATATATCTGGCTTATTAAAACACATGATGGAGTGGGTTCAGGCGTTCCTCAAGCATAATCGATTGGGCAGCGTTTGCAGGCTTGGTGATTGATTGCACCATATCCCCGCCTTGTAGTACCAAATAAGCCTTACAGGCGACAACACAATGGCAGGAAAGGATATCACGGAATCTTGGGCGGATTGTCCTGCACTCGCGGTTGCTCTGAAGAACCCGTCTTGCAGCTGTGAGCAGACTTTGGGAAGGCACTAAAATGTGTCCGTTCATTGATCGATTTTCATTTGATGGCGCAGTATGGGAGCCATACAAGGGATACCCTAGACTATCTAGAGGGTTATTTCAAAGACTTCCACAAATACAAGGATATCTTCCTTGAGTTTGTGACAATGGCGAAGAAGGATCTGAGGAGGCGGACGAGCGCTTGCAACAGCAGGTGAAGGCTGGCACTGACCACTGCCTACGGGAGATTCACGAGATCCGTGAAAGGTCGCACTTCAACTTCATTAAGTTGCACCTGCTATCACATTATAGGGAGCATGTGGAGCGCTTTGGTAGCATTCCGATGTTCTCCACAGATATGAAATGCCCATATCTGTGATCAAAGAAGCGTATAGAGCGTCGAATAAGGTCGATCGTGACCCAAATCCTGGACTATGGTGGGCGACGATTAGCACTAGAGATATGAATATTGAACCTCAAAGATATTGTCGGGACTCCGGAGGGTAGTGGTCAAGGCCTCTGGAGCATCGCGACAACCTGCGGAGTTACTTGAGATATTAAATACTGAGGAGGCGGAAAAGGTTACCTGCTTGAGCGTCGTGTTATCGATCTTTCGACTCATTACGGAAGCTCTGCAATCCATCGCGAGAATCAAAACGACTATCTGATATCGCGGATGGGCTTAGAATGAGTAGAATGACACTGGTCAGGCTCGTGGAAGATTATGCAGAAGATAAGGGATGCGTGAGAGCTTTGCGGGCTGGGAGGCGTTAGTGAGTACCATATGGAAAGATTCAGGTGTCTGCAGGTGCCTATACCCATTTTCCGAAGACCAGACGTATATGAGTTTCATAATCTTCGCTGTACAGGAGATGTAGTATTCAGAAAGCGGGGAGTAAGGAACGATCGGGTTTGGGTTCTTGATATCATCCTCTGGCACTGAAGTCTCAGAGGGCGTCTTCAGGTAGGCTAGAGGCTATAATCAACCGTGATGATAAGCGATCACATAGACTGTGTGTGGTGGAGCACTTGGAAGCAAGAATCTGGGACTCGATAGCCCTCATGGCCTTCAGAGTCTCCAGATGCAAGAAACAGTATGGGTAGTGAATATTCGCAGTATATTGGGAATGGCTCACCTATTTCAAATTGACGGAGGAAACTGGCTTGTAAATACTAGGATTGATTTGCGTACATGGAATGAATTTAGTTGAATAGTTAAGCGCGTCGGCTCTAAAGGCTGATAAATCTTCAGAGATTTCGTGAATGCCCCCGAGCAATAAATGCACTTGAGAGGGGTGGAGGGTATGATTATGTGGAGAGGGCTCCAGGCGCTCCAGGCGGAAAGGCTTGGAGTCTCCGCCCTGGCGAGAGGGTTGCGCCAGGAGACGGTGGGAATAGGATCCTCGCCAGGGGCTCCAGACTCAGGCGCAAAGTCTTCAGAGTCTCGCCTGGCGAGAGGGTTGCGCCAGGAGATGGTATAGTAGGATACATCTCCAGGGGCTCCTGGCTCCTCCAGGCGATAAGGCTTGGCGTCTCCGCCCTGGCGAGCGGTTTGCACCAGGGGATAGTAGTGATAGGGTCTTCCGGGGCTCAGGCTCAAGGTCTTTCAGGTGCTTCCAGGCAGAAGAACTTGGAGTCTCAGCCTGGCAGTGGGTTCTTGTAGGAGATAGTATAGTAGGATACATCTCCAGGGGCTCCTGGCTCCAGGCGATAAAGGAACTGGCGTCCGCGCCTGGCCAGGTTCTTGTGAAGGGGTTTCTTGTGGGGAAGGGGTTTCTGTGGGGGAAGGCGGCGAAACTGGTGGTCCTCAACTATAAGTTCTAGGGTTCTTTTGTCCTTGTCTGATAGTAGGGGTGGATGACCTGAGCGGGGTGCGTCTTTGGTATGACCTCGTTCTTCATATCTGTTGATGACTTCACTGACTGTACTCCTAGGAATTCCTGTGACCTTATGGATTTTATTGCCAGAGTAATTAAGATCATAAAGAGTAACAATAGCCATTCTCTTATCCTCCCTACTGTAATTCCTAATTCTTTTGTTGGAGCGCATCGTGGGGTTGTGGGGTTGTAATTGATCGTTGCCCGAGGCGGGCGTTGCTTGGTGGGGCTCCGGAAACTTCGTAGACACGGCTGTACATGCTTGGCGATGACCAGGAGTACTTAAGTATGTATTGACAAAGGAACAAGAAGGTTATTTGAAGAAGAAAAAAGAATACCACCATTACTCAATGCATATGAGATCAAGATTGCTATAAGCAGACCTGACCTACGCCCTTCAACCAATTGTGAAGCAAGTAATCTCTGGCCGGAGATAGTCAATTTTTCGAGTTTTTGTGCCAGTGGTAATATGGAGCTACTAGTAAGCAAAGGCAGGAACTGAATATGCCAGGGTACACAATCGAGACAGGGTGTAGACCAGGCAGAGGATATAGATTAATGAAGTCAAGAAGCGGGATCGTATCTGACTCATCGTTTTTCCTGAGCGTGCAATACTCCTAACATTTCCAGTCGCAATTCTGTCCCGGCGTCTTGGCTCTCGGCCCGACTGTTCGGTGATACTAGTGTTAGCGTGGTAGAAGGAGTAAAGATAGACGAAGCGGGGTTGGAGTGGTGTGATGTTGACGTTATTTCTTTCTAAAAGGTTCGGTTGCAGAATGGATTGGTAATGAAAATTATAGGAGATGGTGTGAAGGAATACGAGGTGTGGTAATACTGAGTTTCTCTGTGATTCTATGGCTGATGTAAGAGAGTCTTGGCGGACTAGCGGAGGGAGGTATTAAATAGCGGGTTGAGCGGTTTCCTTTAGTTCTTTTCTTTCTTTCTTCTCTGTCTCGTCTTTCTGTCTTCTGGTACATAGGAATACAATTATCTCCTATCCATAGTCCTCGCTTCTCGTGCTCGGCTCGAAGGTTGCCTACTACTGCGACCTTTATTACCTTCCCCCGTCCGGTCCTGCGACCTTCATAGTTTCGCCTCTGCCGTTATCTACGGTCCTCGCTTTCCCTACCTTGCCTTGGTCTTCGTCTTTGTCGTTGCCTTGTGTCTTTGCTATCCCTGGCTGTGTTCCCCGCGCTATCTTTCGTCGTCATCTTCATCTGGCCCGCGTAGTCTTAGTTACTCCGTCACAAATTCTTCCAATAGTCTAAACCAATACTCCATTAAATATCTTTACGCAGGCAGTGATATAGAAGAAGAGAAATTCTACAATTAAGGGAGAGGACTTCTTATATACAGTTCAAGAATCCTTTCGCTAACTCATCTTTTAAAACTCAATACTAGAACCCAAAGAAAAACTTCTATTTCTAACAGGATGAGATTGGAGATCAGGAGCCAAAGCAGGTGCAGGGGCGAGGATGGGAGCGGAGATGGGTTCGACTCAGTATATGCATCAGCAGACTACCATACCATTTATCACTATAGTCTTCCAACAGTGTCCTGGGCCTCTTGAGAGTCTTCTAATGCTCCTGGATATTTTTTGAGTCTCCTGAAGCCCAGGAGATATTTTCATAGATACTATGGATTGTTCGGGCTGGAAGGATTGGGATTGGACACATCAGCAAGCTTTCACCTGTCTCTTGAGATTTTCTGGGTTTCAGGAGACTTCAGTAACAAATGGTAGAGCTTGCTGATGAAGATTGGGATTATTGCGCATCCGGAAAGAGGAATGAGTCAGACAAAGTTCTATGAGCTTCTGTTACATGAAAGAGTCATAGTTAAGGTTATGCAGAAATATGAGTCATGTAATGGTGAGGAGGTGTTGGGTATATAAGGGAGGCAATGGCGCCTAATCCGGTACTTTTCCTTTTTCTTTCTTTCTTCTCTACCCAAAGTCGTCTGTATCTAGTGATCTATCATAGTTTTCCTTCTAGAAGCTATTGCTGCAATCACTACCTCTATTGTCACCTCTACCTTTTTTAGATCTATCTATTAGGGGATTACATCCAACTATCAGGTAGAACAACGTATAGCTCAGAGTTTCCAGAGACCATGGCTAAGGTGTTATGGAGTGAAGCGGAGACGAGAACTCAGAGGGCCCAAGTTCACAACTGAGACGAAGTCAAGGTGAGGATTTAACCAAGGAGAAGCAAGTTGGGGAGGTGGTACCACAAGGACTCTCTAACGTAGACGTGTGCACGAAGATAGGAGTAGATAGCATTGTTGACTTCTTCGTACATGTACGGAAACTGGGCGGGAACTATGACGAGGCGTAGTATAACAAAGACAAAGACAAAGACGAGGTCGAAGAGACTATAGGTAAGCGAAGAGGTCACGTGTTTCCTGGTGATAGGCCAAGTGAAGCAAAGTGTATAGACGATCGTATATTTTCTAAAGACAAGATAGGACTAAGGACCCTATGTAGTAGGGTTGATAACAGGAAGACGAAGTAGAGAAGAAAGAAGGAAAAAGAACAAAGGAGAGATCCGTAACCAATTATATATACATTCCTAATCCCTGTCCAGGGATGACTCATAACCTGTATAACAGAAACCCATAGAAATCCAAGACGCAGCCAAGACCCATAACATCTATCATCCATTCCCTAATATCCTTCCGTCCATAGTAACCCGTAGTGCGCCGTGATATAAGGCCATCGGGTAGAAGTCTCCTCAGTCCACGTCGCTGTTACGGGTATAAGAGCTGGGACCCGAAGACAAAAGAGGAGGAGTTATTCCTATCACCCACTGGGCGCACCAAAGAGGCACGGTACTGCCAGTATGGAGCCCAGTGCGGAGTTGCAGAATCCCTGGTAAACGAACCTGTTTTCGACCCTGAAAATAACCCTCGGAGCGTCAAGGCGCCGTCACAGTCGCTCTGGACACCGGTGGGTATATGAGGGGGCAACAGTGCAAGTTTGGAGGCAATCGGACCAAACCAGATCAAACGGCAAAGATATTGAAGAAGCCGACGCTGGTGGCGCCCAGGGGAAGGTAAGACTACCCGACATCTCCGGTACCAATCGCTACCAGCCCTAATGTTGAGCTATGCTCCGTAGTGATAGATAACGATACGAGGAAAGAGTTGGCGAGTGAAGTCGAGCCCGGTACCAGGGGTTATCAGGTAGGCTGACTCCGAGACTCCTCATGACCACTGACGAAGGCTGAGTGCATGCAGTAACGGGATGTAACGTGAGGGATTTCTGGGAATAGGCGTTGGGATTTAGAAGTGGGTGTATAGAAGTGGGGTTTGGCATTCTTGGCAGGTTTTCTGAGTCTTTGGGGTCTCGCATAGGGTTGTTGTAATTGTAATAGCTAGTCCGCGTGACATTTGCGCGAGATATAAATACGGTGTCATTCTCCGACTTTGTTGAAATTATCAGCGACGAAGAAAGAGTCTTATCGATATAAAATCTATTGATCTCTATACGCTTTTATCTTTTTTGAACTCAGTGATTCTTTTGAGAACGCCACTTGAGCCCTTCGTCCGTTTACTTCTTTGATTACTATTGTGGACTAGCAGTGGGCAACCAAGACTTCCAGTAACGAATTAACTGAAGAGACCTCGTTCCTTTCTACCTCTGTAGTTAGCGCTTCGAACACCAAGCTCATTACGAGACTGCTCGGGTTGTCTGTTGTGACCCCCTAATAGTCGTCTATGCTTCCTAGTAGCCGGATGTGGCCCTGCGTATAACAGAGCCACATTAGCGGTTAGGAGAATAGTTCTCACCGGGCCTGTTAAAGGCTCAGATTCATTGATAGACTCATCAGCAAGACTTCATTTGTCTCCTGATGTCTCCTGAGCCTCAGGAGACTCAAAAAATATCTAGAAGCCTCAGGAGACTCTCATGAGACCCAGGAGACTTTTGGGAGACTGCATACACAAGTAGTAGTTTGCTGATGGACTTCAGCAGTTACAGTGATAGGAAAAATACCTGTAGTGAGGACCGCAACCTGCCTACAAGTGTACCTAACTTCCGACCGCTAGGGTGGAGATCTATTCATGAAAGGGTAGTCTGACGAGTCTAGGCCTTGTCCGAAAATAGAGGACCGGCTAGAGAAAGGTCTCTAAGTGCCCGGGCATCTCCAGTATCCCTCTGTGCAAGAGAACCCTGCTGCAGGCGGCAGTGGTTATGCTCGGAATAATCTACAATGAATTACAGCTCTGCAGCCATCTAGGGTAGACCACCTGAGGGGAGACTCATCTGATGCAGGCCCGGAGCTGTGTGACAGCCAGGTTGCAGGTGATCCTTGACCCTGGCTAAGGGTGATTACTCTAGGACCGGGAAATCAGACCATTCCACATCCTTCTCGCTTATCACTCCTCCTTCCATCACCACAATACTACCGCTACTAAACCTTCGAGACCGATGTCAAGACGCGGACAACACTACACTTCAGGAACGGATTTTTGAAAATGACTCAACAACGAACAGAGATATCATCAAAGTGACTTCAGATTCATCATTTCCATCTCAAGTTACACCTTATCAACGGCTCCTGAAATCATAGCTCTTCTTTCACAGAAGTTGTTGTGGATTTCCGCTTTTCTCAACTCATTTTTACCCCACCTTGCTGCCAAGCCAGCCTCAAACAAAAACCCTGCCAAGACACCCTTATCCACCCCACCAAATTCCTAGCGCCACATCCACCAACCGTAGGATGTCTGAAGGGGTTGAGCAATCCCTGCCAGGCATGCCATCATCACCCCCCCCTTGCACAGTCTGAGGACAGGGATATGGGTGTTAGAGATGACTATAGCATGGCTATGGATCAGAGTGAACCGGAAGACCAACCGGATAACCATAGCAGCGACCCTCTGGCTTCCAATGGCCAACAACACAGAGTTATACCAGCCAAGAGAATATTATTCCAGGCTAATGAAAATTATTCTGGTAAAAGACAGGCACTACCTGGACATTCTGGGCAACCTATTGCTCATGGATCTCAAAGCTTCATCAACCAACGCCTCTGGGATAGTGTTCTGACTCTAACAGCACAGAACGCTGAAATCAAAGAACAAAATCAAAACCTCTCAACTCAGATGCAGGCTCTGCAAACCCTCCTCAATTCAGTCCTTGCTGCAACAAACCAAAACAATAATGAGATGAAGAGCAGATTTGATGCCATTGCTAGATATATAAAATCCTCAACAGCATTGAAAAATGGACAACAATTCCCAATGGAGAAAACACTAACTGCCCCGGTCATCCCCCAACCTCAACTCAGCAAAAGGGTACAAGGAAAACAACCAGCCCATTTCAACGAACCTCCACAATCTCTTCAGCAACAGGAAAAGCAGAAGACTACCTGGGCAACTGTGACTAGGAAAAATGCTAAACAGCAGGCACAAACACTCAGGACACCACTTCCGCCTAAACTTCCAGCTACTAAAACCATCATTGTCACAAGGTCAGCTTCCAAAGATGGGACACTCAACCTTGTCCAGCTCAGAAACACCATCAACAGAGACCTTACAGTTGCGAAGGCAGACCAGGCTATTCAGATTGGTGGAGCAAGTTGGAATCAGAGGAGAAACCTTATGCCTTTCAGTAAAAGGGCATTCACAGAGACTCAGTTCGCCAGCTACAAGACCAATATTGAAACCGCTATGAAAGAGGTGGACTCAACGGTTATATCTATTGCCATGCAAGAGACATGGTTCAAGCTTGCAGTACATGGTATCAACCTCGAACACTACCCAGACACCGCTCAAGAAATGGAAAATCTCAGAAGCGAAATCCATGAGCTCGACACAGGAGTTACTCTAGCTACCACACCTAGATACATGACACACCCTGAAAAAAGAGTGGGCAAATCACACAGTTCAGTTATGATCGCTGTCAGCAACAAGTCTTCCTACCATGCTATGCTTGCCAGGGGAATTCGGGTATTTGGACAACTACACAGAGCCACTGAATATCACACAGCAAGACCTACAGATCAATGCAAGAACTGCCAGAAGTTTGGACACAGCTGGCAGAGATGCCCCATCAAAGATATCCCTATATGCTCGATTTGTACTGCTGGACATACTAGCCATAATCACCTATGCCATCAATGCAAAGTTCAGAGTAAGAGCTGCCCACACTTCCCACCAAAATGCGTCAACTGCGAAGGACCACACGCAGCCTATGATCCTTCACGCCCTGTAAGGAACTCTATAATCCAACGCCTCAACAACGAAGATAACGAACAGGAGATGCAATCATGAGGGTACAACCTAACCCTCACAGAGTGCGCATTATTCAACATAATTGCGCAAGATCACAAAACTGCATGATAGGACTGCTACACTCAGTTTATGAGACAGCAGACATAGTTATAATTCAAGAACCCTTTGTCATGCCTGGCACAACTGCAGGCACCTGGCCATCAATATCACACCTCTCCTTTGACAGCATCATTCCCACCTCAGATCGACCACCCAGAACCCTCACATTCACTATTAAGACACATCTTAACCCCCATATCATCATTCAGCCGAAGCTTGACATCGTCATTGATCCAGACGTAAAAGTGATAGAGCTATCAACCCCCTCAATACCCCCCCTTACCCTATTTAATATCTATAATGAAGACCCTCCAGGACACAGCAATGAACCCTATACAGTGGAGAGGGTACTGGTCATTATCCCTCTCCCTGCAAGAACAATCCTAGCTGGAGATCTCAATGCCCACCACCCATGGTGGAACTCGGGCAAACCGCACACCAAAACGCCATGAAGCCCTAGTTCAACTCCTGGAAACTGGAGGATTCATCCTTATCAATGAACCACATATTCCAACTGTTACGGGTATAGGAGCTGGGACCTGAAGACAAGAGGAGGAGTCCTTCCTACACTACAATCACCCACTGGGCGTGCCAGACAGGCACGGTAATGCCAGTATGGAGCCCAGTGCGGAGTTGCAGAATCCCTAGTAAACGAACCTGTTTTCGGCCCTGAAAATAACCTCAGAGCGTCAAGGCGCCGACACAGTCACTCTGGACAACGGTGGGTATATGAGGGGGCAACAGTGCGAGTTTGGAGTCAATCAGACCAAAACTGATCGAACGGCAAAGATAACGAAGAAGCTGACGCTGGTGGCGCCCAGGGGAAGGTAAGACTACCCGACATCTCCGGTATCAATCGCTGTCAAATCCTAATGTAGAGCTACGCTCCTTAGTGATAGATAGCGATGTGGGGAAGGAGTTGGCGAGTGAAGTCGAGCCCGGTACCAGGGGGTTATCAGGTAGGCTGACTCCGAGACTCCTCATGACCACTGACTGTTACGGGTATAGAAATAGAGACCTGAAGACAAGAGGAGGAGTTTCTTCTACGCTTCTATCAACCACTGGGCGCGCCAAAGAGGCACGGTATTGCCAGTATGGAGCCCAGTGCGGAGTTGCAGAATCCCTAGTAAACGAACCTGGTTTCGACCCCGAAAATAACCCCCGGAGCGTCAAGGCGCCGGCATAGCCGCTCTGGACACCGGTGGGTAAATGAGGGGGCAACAGTGCGAGTTTGGAGTCAATCGGACCAAAACTGATCGAATGGCAAAGATAACGAAGGAGCTGACGCTGGTGGCGCCCAGGGGAAGGTAAGACTACCCGACAACTCCGGTACCGATGGTTATCAGTCCTAACGTTGAGCTATGCTCCGAAGTGATAGATAACGATACGAGGAAAGAGTTGACGAGCGAAGTCAAGCCCGGTACCAGGGTGTTATCAGGTAGGCTGACTCCGAAGACTCCTCATGACCAGCGAAGGCTGAGTGCATGCAACGGATATAAGCGTGAGGGATTTTTCGGATAGATGTTTGAGCTTAGAAGCGGGGTTATAGGAAAAGGGTGTTTGGCGTTCTTGGCAGGATTTCAGGGTCTTCAGGGTCTCGCACAGAGTTATTGTAATTGTAATAATTAGTCCGCGTGACATTTGCGCGGGATATAAATACGGTGTCATTCTCCGACTTTGTTGAAATCATCAGCGACGAAGAAAGAGTCTTATCGATATAAAATCTATTGGAGCCTCTATACTCTATACTTTTATCCTTATTAGAACTTAGCGATTCTTTCGAGAACTCTACCTGAACTATTCGTCTGAACTATCTCTTGATTACCATTGTGGACTAGCAGTGGGCAACCGGGACTTCCAGTATCGAATTGACTGAAGAGACCTCGTTCCTTTCTACCTTTGTAGTTAGCGCCTCGAACTCCTAGCTCTTTCCGAGACTGCTCGGGTTGTCCGTTGCGACACCCTAATACTGACGAAGGCTGAGTGCATGCAGCAACGGGATGTAACGTGAGGGATTTTTAATAGGCGTTTGGGGTTTTAGAAGTGGGTGTATAGAATTAGTATTTGGTGTTCTTGGTAGGTTTTCAGGGTCCTTGGGGTCACACAGGATTGTTGTAATTGTAATAGCTAGTCCGCGTGACATTTGCGCGGGATATAAATACGGTGTCATTCTCCGACTTTGTTGAAATTATCAGCGACGAAGAAAGAGTCTTATCGATATAAAATTATTGATCTCTATATGCTTCTATCTTTATTGTTGAACTTAGTGATTCTTTCGAGAACTCTACTTGAGCCATTCGTCCGATTACTTCTTTGATTACCATTGTGGACTAGCAGTAGTGGGCAATCAAGACTTCTAGTAACGAATTGACTGAAGAGACCTCGTTCCTTTCTACCTTTGTAGTTAGCGCTTCAAACTCCAAGCTCATTATGACACTGCTCGGGTTGTCTGTTGCGACACCCTCATCAGCAAGCTCGCCGCCTTCCCCTGGCGCAAACCCCTTCCCCTGGCGCAAACCCCTGCGCCAGGGCGCGGACGCCAAGCCTTATCGCCTGGAGGAGCCAGGAGCCCCTGGAGATGTATCCTACTATACCATCTCCTGGCGCAACCCACTCGCCAGGGCGGAGACTCCAAGCCTTTCCGCCTGGAGCACCTGGAGCACCTGGAGCCCCTGGAGCCCCCGGCGAGCACCCTATCACTACTATCCCCTGGCGCAAACCGCTCGCCAGGGCGGAGACGCCAAGCCTTATCGCCTGGAGGCGCCAGGAGCCCCTGGAGATGTATCCTACTATACCATCTCCTGGCGCAACCCACTCGCCAGGGCGGAGACTCCAAGACTTTGCGCCTGGAGCTCCCGGAGCCCCTGGCGAGGATCCTATTCCCACCGTCTCCTGGCGCAACCCTCTCGCCAGGGCGGAGACTCCAAGCCTTTCCGCCTGGAGCGCCTGGAGCCCTCTCCACATAATCATACCCTCCACCCCTCTCAAGTGTACTATTGCTCTGAGGGCATTCACGAGTGCTCTGAGGGCATTTATCAGCTTTAGAGGGCCGACGTTGGGCTAACTATTCAACTAAATTCATTCCATGTACGCAAATCAATCCTAGTATTTACAAGCCAGTTTCCTCCGTCAATTTGAAATAGGTGAGCCATTCCCAATATACTGCGAATATTCACTACCCATACTCTGTTTCTTGGGCATCTGGAGACTCTCGGAAGGCCATGAGGGCTATCGGGAGTCCCAGAGTCCTTTGCTTCCAAGTGCTCCACCACACACAGTCTATGTGATCGCTTTCTATCATCACGAAGCTTGATTATAGCCTCTAGCCTACCCGGAAGACGTCCTCTGAGCACTCCCCAGTGCTCAGAGGATGATACCGCAACCCAAACCCGATCGTTCCTTACTCCCCGCTTTCTGAATACTACATCTCCTGTACAGCGAAGATTATGAAACTCATATACGTCTGGTCTTCGGAAAATGGGTATAGGCACCTGCAGACACCTGAATCTTTCCATATGGTACTCACTAATGCTCTCCCAGCTTCCGGCAAAGCTCTCAAGGCATCCCTTATCTTCTGCATAATCTTCCACGAGCCTGACCAGTGTCATTCTACTCATTCTAAGCCCATCCGCGATATCAGATAGTCGTTTTGATTCTCGCGATGGATTGCAGAGCTTCCGTAATGGGAGTCGAGCATCGATAACAGGACGTTCGCTAGGTAACCTTTTCCGCTCCTCAGTCTTTAATATCTCAAGTAACTCCCGCAGGTTGTCGCGATGTCTCCAGAGGCCTTCACCACTACCCTCCGGAGTCCCGACAATATCTTTGAGGTTCAATATTCGTATCTCTAGTGCTAATCGTCGCCCGCCATAGTCCAGGATTTGGGTCGCCGCGTCGACCTTATTCGATGCTCTATATGCTTCTTTGATCTGGTGTATATGGGCGAGCTCGCTCATATCTGTGGAGAACATCGGAATGCTACCAAAGCGCTCCACATGCTCCCTATAATGTGATAGCAGGTGCAACTTAATGAAGTTGAAGTGCGACCTTTCACGGATCTCGTGAATCTCCCGTAGGCAGTGGTCAGTGCTCTGGGAGCCTTCACCCTGCTGTTGCAAGGCTCTCGTCCGCTCCCTTGCATCCTTCTTCGCCCGCTTGTCAGCGCGAAACTCAAGGAAGATATCCTTGTATTTGTGGAAGTCTTTGAGATAACCCTCTAGATAGTCTAGGGTATCCCTTGTATGGCTCCCATACTGCGCCATCAAATGAAAATCGATCAATGAACGTACACATTTTAGTGCCTTCCCAAAGTCTGCCCTCACAGCTGCGCACGGGTTCTTCAGAGCAACCGCGAGTGCCCCCAGGACAATCCGCCCAAGATTCCGCATATCCTTTCCCTGCCATTGTGTTGTCGCCCTGTAAGGCTTATTTGGTACTGCAAGCCCAGGATATGGTGCAATCAACGACCAAGCCTGGTCGAACGCGTCCAATCGATTATGCTTCTTGAGGAACGCCTGAACCCACTCCATCATGTGTTTTAATAAGCCTAGATATATGTTGTGCAAGATATCGGGCTTGTTGAGGTTGTAGGCGTTGACTCTGGGCATATCCCAGAAAGCATTGAAGAGTGTCTTTACGGACTTCGATACAAGGTATTGGACTGCAGATGTGTTTGCCGGGTTCCCCCTAAACTCCCTAACCATATCCTGATAGCTTTGATGATCGCGCTTAGGATATCGCCCAGTGCTTCCAAGGCATTGGAATTCTACCTCACATCTAGGGCAGGCGTAGTTGCTGATATTTTGCAGGGATGCATGCTCGGGTTGATCGGCAATCCAGCTGAATAGGACCGGGAAGCAGAGGCGTTTGTAGCCATCCGCGCAGGCCATCACCTCTCCGTCCTTGCATCTACTCACGCTCTCGAAAATGTCATTGAGAGCTTGGTGTAGTGCCTTTTGACTCTGATGGCGGAGCAGCGTATTGGCATTCGCGTTTTTTCCTAGCTTTGGAGGGATCGGCAACAGCTCCAGGAGAATTAGCGAGTGCCCTGAGGGCTTTCCCCGTATCGAGGAAACAATATTACCAATCGTCAGATAGACTGGCCAGGCTTTCTTGTCTCCACTAAAATTTGTCAAGTGTGTACCGTCCCAACGCCAAGATATGATAGGAATTAAGGTAGATCCTTCCGCAGTGTATGGTGCAAGGCGTCTTAAAGGTGACATGTCTGTATTTTAGCTGGAACAATCTTGGCTGTTCAATAATCTTGAACCAATTAGAGATGGTAATCCAGCCACCTTATGGCTGGAAATCATGTCTTAGCGATGAAGAGGTATAAATGGGTATAATACTGTTCCACTTCACCACGCGTCTTGGCACTTTTTACATACAAAAATAGGTAAAAGGCGTCATGAATAACTTTTCAATCAGAAGATATCAAAAATCTATGTGATCAAAATCTTTATCATACCTATAACTACAATTTGATCACATAGATTT
This sequence comes from Morchella sp. 2018-W26, assembly GCA_024713715.1. Taxonomy (NCBI): domain Eukaryota; kingdom Fungi; phylum Ascomycota; class Pezizomycetes; order Pezizales; family Morchellaceae; genus Morchella; species Morchella sp. 2018-W26. The sequence continues at coordinate 837,811 of JAMGYX010000016.1, forward strand.
TTGATATCTTGTCTGGTTGAAAAGTTATTCGCACTGCAATTTCTGTCACCTTTAAGCTGCGCCGCACCATATTCTGTTTTTAGGGCATTAGTGGGTGCTCTCAGGGCATTCGCGGGTGCTCTCAGGGGCATTAGGGAGTTCCCACCTGTGTCTCCCACCACCAGTCTGCCGTATGCATTTCCCCATAGATCCTTTCCCCCGACTCGTTATATTCCATCACCGGCGCATACACTAAGCAACTCTTGAATGCCCGCTGACCAAGGAGGAATCGCACAATCGTTAACGGGTCGCGGTAGTAGTACGGGATATTCTGCCCCCCCCTATTTCAACCTCAGAATGTCGCCAGCTCGATTTTCCTGGACAATCATTCATTTCCTCAGAAAAGAAGCCCCGGCCAGTGCTGTAGGAGCACTGCTGAATGCTTACTGGGGCATGAAGAAAGAAACTGTCGATGTTGCTTTGCGATGCCTTTGATAGTATAAAGTAGCGCGCAATCCGAAATTCATATGCTGAGTTGAAGGGGTGCCATGGGTCCCCGAGAAGGCTCTCAGAGCACTGGGCATACTCCTTCGAGACGAACAAGCCCTCCCCCGCACCTTCATAAATAGTTGTTGCGCAACCTCTCCCCTCATTGTCCTCCGAACCCTGCATGAAAGAAGATTCAGATTCGAGATCCGAGTCGGTTTGCCCTCCGCAGTAGTTGCTACCGTCTTCCGGGTCGTCAGCACTATCCTGGGAGTCGTCGGGACTGGTTAACTGGCTCTCGAGCCCAAAGAAATTTGACTGTTCTATGAACCATTCATTCGCCTTGCTGGGGTGCACAGAACGGAGATGCTTATCAAAACCTGCTGAAGTGCTATAAGATTTGGTGCAGAAAGGACACATAGACTTCATCGCGTATTGAATGCTCTGGAGGTAGTCGGGAGTGCTCTGGTGGCAGTCATTAGTGCTCTGGAGGTGGAGTTTACCTTACCCTGCCGCCAAGACATTGATAGTTTGTTTGTTTCACACATACTTCTAGATATCAAAAACATCACATCAACGTACCAGCAAACACTATGCAAACAATGCCTCCTCTGAAAGCACCCGCCACTGCTCTGGGGGCACTCCCGACTACCCTAGGGGCATTCCCGACTGCTATCACGGAGGCGAGGCAAGGTAAAATAAAGCGAAGACGAAGAAGGCCAAGGTACACAACCGAGGCGGGACGTGGCGAAGCGAAGTAGATGCGATAGGTTAATCTTGGGCGACGGAGGGGAACAGGGACAGGGCACGAGAGGTGAGCACTAGGCTCCGAAGAAACTATAGAAGTCCTAAAGTATCGTATTGACTAAAAGGACAAGAAGGTTGCGTGAAGAGAAAAGAAGAAGAAGAGAAATCCTACAAGCGAGGGAGAGAGCTCCCTATATATAGACCAGAAATCCCTTCGCTGACTCATCCATAGAATCCCATAGAACACCCCACGTACCACCCTATTAGAAATACATGCATACACCCTGACTCATAGAATCCCCGCAACCGAAACCCATAGAATCCAACAGAACATCCTGACTAATCCTTCTTCCCGCAACCTGACTCAATACGTTCCACGCCGTGATAGATATTAGGTCCCTCTCTGAGGCCTAAGTCCTCTTAGGCTTTTGTGGGTAGCGTTCATGAAAATCGTTCACTAACTCGGGGGAGTTGTCTAAGTCGCCGTAGGGTTGCCACGATGGTTCATTGTATCCAGTATATCGGACAAGGTACTCTAGTCTTCCTCGTCGTTTTCGAGAATCCACAATAGCATCCACCTCCCATTCCTGTTTGCCTTCGATCTCAACCGGGGGGGGAGGTAATTGTAGTTGTCCTGGGACGGGGTCATTGGCAGCCGGGAACAATAGAGAAACATGAAACACCGGGTGAACCTTCATCGACGAGGGTAGAGTAAGCTCGTAGGCGTAGGGACTAACAATACGCGATATCGGGTAAGGTCCCACTTGTTTCCAGTCCAGCTTCTTCGAGGGGCGTTTAGTCAATAAATTCCGAGTTGATAACCATACTTTGTCTCCTATGGCATAACGGGGGGCCGGAGTACGATTCGCATTTGCTGATTCTTCCTGAATACGTTGAGCTCTAAACATCTCTGACCTAAGGAAGTCAAACACTTCTGACATATCCCTTGCCATCGAGTTCGCCTGGTCTTCATTGGTGGTCGTACCATGTTGTAGGGGACCAAAGGTCATACGGGGGTGTCGGCCATAGTTAGCCTCGAAGGGGGAAAGTTTTGTTGATTCGGAGACATGATTATTCGTAGCAAACTCCGCCATAGGTAAATAGCTGGCCCAGTTGTCCTGTTGATAATCCACATAACTTTGAAGATATTGTTCCATAATGGCGTTAATTCTCTCGGTCTGACCATCGGTTTGTGGATGAAAAGCGGTAGAGTAACGGGGAGAAATTTCGAGGCGTTCGCATAGGGATTTGCAAAAGTCGGAGGTAAACTGAGTCCCACGATCGGACACTATTTTCTCGGGGAGGCCGTGTAGCTTCCAGACATTTTCTAGGTACATCCAGGCGACGTCTCTGGCTCCCGATTCTTCGGTACATGGGATAAAATGCCTCATTTTCGTAAGACGATCAACAATCACAAGAATTGCGTTATACCCATTACTAAGAGGTAATCCGGTAACGAAATCCATAGAGACATCTGTACATGGTGCTTTGGGGACTGAAAGGGGACGGAGGACTCCTTGCGGGGCATTGCGGTTGGCTTTACTTCTTCGGCAAGTATGACAGTTCATAACGTAACGATCTGTGTACTATCTGCGCATATTCGGCCAATAGTATTCGCGACTAAGTAGCTCGAGGGTTTTTGCTCTGCCTGGGTGTCCCGCGGATGGTTTATCATGATATTCCTGCAGGAGTCTCAACTGTAGCTCTTCGCATTCTGGTACAAATAATTTTCGGCGATAGAGGAGAAGTCCGTCTTCGTTTTCAGCGCATTCGGCTAGGGAAATTTGTTTCGATTGTTTTGTTCCGTCTTTTAACATCGTCAGGATCTTGTTCGGAAACTATCTTCTTGGTAAGCTTGTGTAAACAACTCTTGAACGGTAGGCATTCCTTCAGCGGGTTCATTTGCCAAAGAACCCGCCAACAAACTTAGCTTAGAATCCAAATTTTCCTTCTTCAACACTGTCTGATACTGGAACGTAAGACGTTCATCCCCCTCCTTAGGAAGATCCCCTGATCGTCTAGTCAATGCATCTGGTTTTCCTCCCTGTTTCCCTGGTCTAAATTGAATAACAAAATCAAAGCGCGATAGGAATTCCGACCAACGAGTTTGACGTCAGTTTAAAAGCTTTGTTGACATGAAATATTCCAGGTTCCTATGGTCGGTTAGAACTTTGATGGGGTACATTGATGTTTCCAAGAAATATCGCTATTCTTCAAACGCTCTAATAATCGCCAGCAGTTCCTTGTCGTATATTTCGTAATTGCGTTCCGCAGGTATATGTCTTTTGGAGAAGAAGGCTACCGGATGTAATATCCATTCGTCATCTCTTTGTGACATAATGGCGGCGGAGACATAATCTGAGGCATCGGTTTCCACAATAATTTCTCGATGAGGATCAAAATGTCGTAGTATTGGTGCTGTGGTAAAGGCTATTTTCAAGTCTTGAAAGGCTTTCTCGGTTTTCTCGTTCCACTCAAATTTAACTCCTTTCTTTGTAAGCGCTGTCAGGGGAGAGACCACTTTCGAGTATGCGTATATAAATCACCGATAAAAATTCGCGAACCCCAGAAATTCCTGTACATCTTTCAGACAGGTGGGGTTATCCCAATTCCGAATAGTCGCTACTTTCTTCTCATCCATTTTCAATCCTTCGGGTGTTAAAACAAATCCCAGATACATTGTTTCCTTCATATGCCATTCGCATTTCTCGGGCTTCAGATAAACCTGATTTCGTTCTAAAATTTGGAGGATCCTATCCACGTGGACCTTATGTTCTTCGAGGGTTTCCGAATAAATTAAAATATCGTCCAGATAGGCCGTAGCAAAGTGGTCAAGATGGGGACGGAGCATATCATTAATCCAGTGTTGAAAGGCTGCCGGTGCATTGGTAAGACTAAAGGGCATAAACCGTGTATTCAAAATGGCCATATCGGGTTCTAAAGGCGGTTTTCCACTCGTCTCCTTCCCTGATCCTCAATTGGTGGTAGCCATTACGGAGGTCCAATTTGGTAAAATATTTGGCGGCGGAAATGCCCATAAATGTTTCTGGGGTAAGAGGTAGGGGGTGTCGGTTTTTAACGGTAACTGCATTTAACTTTCGATAATCAACGCAGAGACGGAGAGATCCATCGGCCTTTTTAACAAATAGTACAGGCGATCCGGCGGGCGAGGTACTGTGTCGAATATGTCCACTTGTAAGATACTCTGCCAAATAATCCCTGAGTGCTTGTAATTCTAACCGCGTCATCCCATACATGGGTCCGAAGGGTACACTTTTCCCTTCCTGGATGTCAATCGACAAATCGTATTCTGTACGGTGGGGAGGTAGCTTAGTCGCTTCGGGTTCGCTAAGGAGATGAAGATATCGATAATGCCCTGGGGGAATAAGTGCGCGAGGGTCCCTTGGTAGTTGCACCAGTAGATCATCCAGGGCTTTAAGTGTAGTTGAATAAATTTGCATCCCCTTTCTTTTCTTATTAATCAATCTATCGAAGGCATATGATTCAATAACCGAAATATTGGTAACAGGTTTAGCGGGGGGTTCAATAGAAATCCCTTTAGCGATAGCTTTGGTGTGATTAAGAGAGCAACGTTCCATACAGGTAGAGGAGTCAAACTGAATCGTATTGGTTGCTGGCGAGATAGTAATAGTGTGACGACGCATCCAGGGGAGGCCCATTACGATTGGGTAGTGTCCTAGTTGGGTAACAAAGAAAGGGGCTTCCTGTCGGTGTCCGTTTATATCGAGGCTGAGAACAGCTTTATGGGTAACCTTCCCTGATTCAATGGGTCTGCCGTCTATTACGTTTATATGTCGAGGGAGAATAAGTGGTATTGTTTTGAGTTTGTGGTGGCATACGAAGTCCTTATCTATGAAGGCATATCCTGAGGCGCCAGTATCAATGAGGGCATATGATGGAATAAAAGAATCTTTATTTTGAGAAATTGAACACGTTACAACTAATTGATTCCCATCCATATCCTTCTCTGAAACCGAAAACCCAGAAACCGAAATCCTAGAAAAGTCCTTTAACCGTCCCTGGAGTGAGCCACTCAGTCCAGGGAAAAATCTTTTAACGCCTCTTCACCGGAGGCTTCTTCCTTCTCTTCATCTCTCATATCTACCCTGGCTCCCCTTATCCTGGGGGCGGAGTTCCTGGGGGCCGGTGCTTGCGGGCATTCCCTCACAAGGTGTCCTACACTTCCACAGTAAAAACACCTATTCTCCGCACGACGGGCCTCTCTCTCCTGAGGGTCCGGGCAGCCACGGCCAGTTGATAAGTCCATAGGGACCGCTCCCCCCGGTGTGTGAGACGGGTGAGCAGCGGCCGGAGGATTGGGACGAGCGGGTGCTTGATAACGGGGAGCGGGGGGAGCTGGTGTTTGATAGCGGGGGGCGGGGGCTTGATACCGGGGAGCGGATGGCGCAGGGGCAACGTAGCGGGGAGCAGGGCGAGTCAGAGGTGCGGGGGCTTGGTAGCGAGGACGGTAGCGAGCCGTGAACATTTGCTGCTTGTTATCTAAGCGTTGGAGGATTGTGGCGAGTTCGAGGACGGTGGCGGGAGTCTCCTCATGTACCATAAGCTTGGTTAGTTCCTCGCTTAGTCCTTCCATTAAGGCTTCCACATTGGCGACCTCCCCCATTCTGGCTTCAGCAGCATAGCGCTGGAACTCGGCGAAGTACTCTGAGAAGGGGCGGTTGTTTTGCCTGATTGTCCGTAGGGCGCGGCGGGCAGTACCTTCCTGGTCTGGGTCCCCGAACGCCGTATCCAACACTTCAAAAAATCTTTCCAAAGAGGGGAGGTTAATCCCAGTAGTAGTAATATATGGCATAAACTGGTCCGCCGCAGGGCCTTCCAGACGAGAAATAGCATAGGTTAATTGATTTTGTAAAGTGGGGTACCTGTCGGCATTGCCCAAGAGCTTCAACTTCAACATGTTCTTAAACTGTGGGAGTCCCTTCCTACTGCCACGGTATTTCTCCGGGTCAGGAAGCTTCTCCGACTTCTCCATACGGGGTTCCGGGACGGGGGCAAATCCTTGTAAAAAACGATTTGGTCGACGAGGGGGTGGTGGAGGTGGTGCAAGGGGTTCAGGGGCCGGAGGGAGGGGAAGGGCGATCTGAGCAGCCAACACCGTTTCTGCCGCTTGGGTGGCTTGGTGGGCTTGAGTCAGTTGGGCTTGTAAATTCTCTCTCTCGGCCTGGGCAATTGATATTTGGGTTTCCAAGCTTTGGTTTTCCCTTCCTTATTGAGATACTTTCTTCTGCCATTCTTTGGTAGCATTTTCCGAATCTTCTGTGATCTGGTCCATTTCATCTAGGAGGCTGTGTATGGCTTTAGTGGCTTCGTGCATTAGTCGATGCATTCTTTTTGCCTCATCGGTGGCCCCTGTTGGTACGGTAGGGTAGTCGCTAACAAAGCTATCCACATCAGCAAGACTTCATTTGTCTCCTGAGGTCTCCTGAGCCTCAGGAGACTCAAAAAATATCCAGGAGCCTCAGGAGACTCTCAGGAGACTTGAGAGACTGTTGGGAGACTGCATACACAAGTAGTAGTTTGCTGATGCATATCCTTTATGAGTTGTACATAGTTGACCTCTACTGGGTCCGTCATTTGGGCTTCTTGCGACATATTATCTATGTCTATGGCGATGGTACTTAGGCGGGGTTGGTTGTGTAGGTTGGCGTTAGAGACGCAACCTTAGTATCACGGAGGCGAGGCAAGGTAAAATAAAGCGAAGACGAAGAAGGCCAAGGTACACAACCGAGGCGGGACGTGGCGAAGCGAAGTAGATGCGATAGGTTAATCTTGGGCGACGGAGGGGAACAGGGACAGGGCACGAGAGGTGAGCACTAGGCTCCGAAGAAACTATAGAAGTCCTAAAGTATCGTATTGACTAAAAGGACAAGAAGGTTGCGTGAAGAGAAAAGAAGAAGAAGAGAAACCCTACAAGCGAGGGAGAGAGCTCCCTATATATAGACCAGAAATCCCTTTGCTGACTCATCCATAGAAACCCGTAGAACACCCAACGCACCACCCTATTAGAAATACATGCATACACCCTGACTCATAGAATCCCCGCAACCGAAACCCATAGAATCCAACAGAACATCCTGACTAATCCTTCTTCCCGCAACCTGACTCAATACATTCCACGCCGTGATAACTGCTCTAGGGACATTAGGCACTGCTTGCAAGCAATGGCAAAACTCGTACAGTTCAATTGGACCCTGGGGCTATGAAGATACTCCAGCATGCACCGGCAGCGCCAGGAAACCAACGACACAGTGCAAAAGCCGTTAATGACATCATATGTTGGATATCACATATTGGGCGAGGGTCTGGGAGGCAGGTGCCCCCAAAGCACCCGGGAGTGCTCCTAGAGCACAAACCAGAGCCCAATCCGTGCCTCCTACCACTACTCACCCCCAAATCATCGCTTTCAATTCATCGCTTTCAATTCACCGCTTTCAATTCACCGCTTTCAATTCACCGCTTTCAAGTCATCGCTTTCGACTCACCGCTTTCAATTCACGGCTTTCAATTCACGGCTTTCAATTCATACCGACCAAGATGGAGTTTACTTCCATAAATAAGGTCCAGTCCCCCCAATTCTGTAAGCATCTCATCATACTCATAGCTATCTCGTATTAGAGAACTCCCAGCAACCCCCAAAGCACCACCGGCAATCCTCGGAGCACTGGTAGTAACCCCAAGGACAACAGTAACAGCCATAAACGCAAGGACATATACGACGTACCTTCATCCAGCGACGGAAACTGCTCCTCCAAGAGGGCTGGGCCCCACGCCAAGAGGAAGAAGATATCAGGCGTTCCAAGGCCAAAACCTAGGCTAATTAGTCCTGAACTTGGCCAGCCTGAGAGTGAGGTTGAAGTGACCCAATACTCTGAGCCGCAGGCCCCTGAGCATTCAGATTCTGAGCTATCAAGCCTAAGTCCCGTGAGCAGCTCTGATTCAGAACCTGTCTCCTCCAAGTGCCCAGAAAGCCACCGCCAGTGCCCAGAGAACCACCGCCAGTACCCAGAAAGCAGCCCCCAGTGCCCAGAAAGCTACCACCAGTGCCCAGAAAGCCACCACCAACACCCGGAAAGCAGCCCCCAGTGCCCAGAGAACCACCGCCCAAAAAGCAACCTCCGGTGCCCCCAACGCATATCAAAAAGGTCCAGAATGAGCCGCCTTGCACAGAAGTCTAAAATCACCTTAGGCCTAGCCGGTACGAGCAGGGTCTATACTACTCTCCGCAACGACCTCACTGCGCGCATGATAGCCACAGGCTGGGTGAACAAGACGAAGTCTGGTATGGTCCTATTTAACCAGTTATGCAACTGGCTTATAGCCACCGAGTTTTTGAAACACCTTGCCCCCATATGGAGGGGTGAAGAATGCCCTGCTAAGAAGGACCTGTCGGATGCCCTGAAGTGGCTCATCAGTGACGTTGCAACAAAGGAGAGCGGTCTAGAGGCAATGGCATGCGCGAAGTTTAGGGCCAGGCATGACAATACCGACGAGCCTCGGAGGCAGGGTCATCACAGTCCTGGACACTTATAGCGACTCATGGGTGCCCCTGGAGCAATCCCGACCCAGCATTACGGTAACCGTGGTAGACCCTGACTTTCATGAAGCCACCGCCCCGGTATAGCGCCTGAATACCACTGGGACGACGAGAGCAATGAGCCTAACTTCGCGGGGATCAAGACCGAACCCACCTTCACTGAGCTGTGCAGGATAATACTAAAGCATACCCCAGCGGGTAGGGCTATCAGGACTATCCGGGGAGCAATGGAGGATGCCCCTGAAGGGCAGGCCCCGAGGAGTGTCCAGATCACCGACAGCGAGGAGGTTGAGTGTTGGTTGCAAGACACCAAGGCTAGACCTCGCAGGATACTGGCCATTCTCCACAGAGCAGGCGCGGCTGGCATCGATGGTCTAGAGACCCTACCCACACGCAGGTCTTTTCCCCATATACAGGAGGAGGACTACACCCTCGTCGACCTGCCGGCAGAAGATACCGAGTTCGATCCAAATGTCAGGGTCACCACCACCGGGCGCAGGATACAGTTGCCCCGTAGCGACATAGGTTTCCAGAGAGTGCTCCACGAGCTCGTAGTACGTCAGGATAGGCAGCAGGGGGGCATCGACCACCTTACGCCATTATACCTTCGGAAGTTCCCCCTAGGCGTTGGCCCGGACGACCCCGATTTCGTAGTTGGGAAGATCTGGACTCCCACCGAGATAGCAGCACAGAGAGCAGCTAAGGGAAAGGCTAATGCGGATACTACTACTCAGGCAAGCTAAAGATTGTTAATTTTTCCTACTACTATATTTACTGATGCTCTGTTGATCTGTTCTCTCTGCTCCAAGGGCAGTCGGCACTGCCCTGAGGGTAGTCGCCACTGCCTAAAGGGCATTCGTGTTTATTAAGGAGTTTTATCGCCCCGCTATCCTTCCCGGAGGCTTTATTTTGTTTCACGTTAGCATTATCTAGGCAAGCAATAAATACGTTTTTACACTCCTGAATCAATGCCCCCAGGGCAGTGAATAATGCTCTCAGGGCAGTGAGGAGCGCCCCCAGGGCAGTGAGGAGTGCTCCCAGGGCAGTGAGGGCAGTGAGAGTGCCCCCCAATGAAATGGAGTGAACTTGCGAGTGATAGTATGTGACGACGCGTTAATTCCATATTAGGTTAGGAGTGGAAAATTTTCACGCCAAGGAAACAGTCTACTAAAACCCCGCACTCCTTTCTCTGACCTGTAAGCACTCGTCAACACCCTCCAAATAATCAAGATGCCCCCTACTAGCGGCAGCAAGCGTCCTCCTCCCACTGCTAGTGGTGGGGACCCCAATGCGAATCACATCAGCAAGACTTCATTGTCTCCGATGTCTCCTGAGCCTCAGGAGACTCACAAAATATCCAAGAGCCTCAGGAGACTCTCAGGAGACCCGGGAGACTGTTGGGAGACTGCATACACAAGTAGTAGTTTGCTGATGCACAAACGACCTAGGACCCTCCCTACTAGTGAAGTCTTAAATGCATCATCAGATCGTATCACTGAATTGGATGATGACGGTTCAACGACAGACTTCGATGATACTATACCGCAGGTACCGCTGCAGATGGCACCGCCGGCGCGAAGGACTCAACCACCTCGCAAAGGTGGTCTGCGTAGTGGTCTGCGTAGTCGTGGGAACAGAGAGGTACTATTCAATATTCCGGAGGAAGAATCTCAAGGGAATGAAGGGTCGGATGTCGAGGACCAAGAGGAAATCCCCTCAGAGCACCCTTCGGAGGACGATACCACCTATTCACAGACTCGACACTCAACCCGGACATCAAGAAGTCAAGTGGGCGGTAAGAGGCCTCCATCAGCACTGGCTACCACTGCCAGCGTACCCGCAACTACCCGAAGAAAGGCAGCGGCAGCGGTAATGGAGGCAATTGCCTCATCGGATGTTGAATTGTCTGTGGTTCAGGTATAGTAGCCATTCCCTCCCCTCAAGCTGACTCTTGCTAATTGATAAGTGGGTGGGGACGCAGAAAGGAAACCGTCCGGCGGCTAAACCTATGAGAAACCGGGAACGAGGATCTGGACGAGCTCCGGATAGTACCCCAGTAGTACACAGAGCGGCAGAAGTATCCGCGAATGCCTGGAGGGCAGTGGGGAGTGCCCCAGCGGCATCACGGGACGCCGGTGCTGCACAAAGAGCACTAACTACTTCTTTTTATGAGCCGGACCTTGAATATATGCCCCCCACACGCCAATCCGCGAGTGCCTCGAGGGCAGTGGGGAGTGCCCCAGCGGCATCACGGGACGCCGGTGCTGCACAAAGAGCACTAACTACTTCTTTTTATGAGCCGGACTCTGAAAATACGCCCCCCATACGCCAATCCACAAGTGCAGCGGCACCACGGGACATCGGGCCACGAAGACCACTTACCTATGAGCCGGACCCTCAGTATTCGTCTCCAAACCGACCACCGTATGATGAATGTCGGAATGAAAGTACGGAGTCAGGTTATCAGCAGTGGTCTAGACAAGCTCCCGAGGAGCAAGCACCACCATCCTCCGGGCAACCACCACCATCATCGGGACAACCAGCTCAACCCGAATATGAATCTCCACCTGCCTCTGGGTATATTGACGAGAGCTCTCAGGACGTTCCCTCCCAGGTTCGTCGTAGCGGTAACTCAAGGAGCGTCACCACATTGTCGGTGCAGGCTCAGCGAGTTGAACGAGAATGCAGTGTCCTAATCGGCGAACATACTCTACTCCATGACCCCTTTCCGAACCCTGCGAGGCTCTCGTCTCTGGTGGTGAATATGTGGACCAAGGCTAGTCGTATTGTAGGTTGCGCGCCAGAACTTGACGAGGCCATAATAAAGCAAGTGAGTACACCAGGAGCATTCCTCATGCTCTGAGGGCACTGCCCAGTGCCCCCAGGGCACTACCCAATACTCTGAGGACACTACTAAGATGAAATAGGTCAGGAGTGTCCACTCCCGTGTCCGCTCACACGTGATGAGCGAGGTCAAAAGCCGAATCGCAGACGGAACCATTTCTGGGTTTCGAAATTCGCGACGTCAGATGGAAGGGCGGCACGCGTGAATTTCCTCCTGCAAAGTGACCGTTTTATTAGCCATCCACACCACTATGAGGTACGTTTTGTTTGCCCATAGAGTATTCGGGAGTGCTCAGAGGGCATTCGGGAGTGCTCAGAAAGCTTTGAGGAGTGCGCTGACAGCCTTAGACACATCGCTGCCGGTTTCTGGCACCGGAGATAGTGGACATTCTTTATTTCAAGTTCTTCGACGAGGACGCGGGGGTTAGAGACCCTGAGTTTTTGGAGCGGATAACACCTACCCTGATTTGTCTTATATCTACGGCGATCTGGCATGGGATTCGCGCCTGGTCGACGGGGTGGTATGTGAGACCAGAGCACTTCCAATCTCAGAATGAAACGGTCGTGAATAAGTACAGCGCCCCAATGGCATTCACGAGTGTTTCTACTAATGTGTACTAGAAACATTTACGAGAATGATGAATACGTGGAAGGCTCGTAGTAGAGCGAATCAGGAGGCTGTTTTGGAGTTGATCAAGGAGAATCTTCGAGATAAGGTAAGCAACTAGCCGTAGTACGGCAAGCCACCTGACTAACCTCAGTTTTAGATACGGGAGGTGAAGGGGGTAATCCTGGAGGTTATACCCGTAGAGGGGTTGAATGAAGATGATGATGCGCTTGCCGCCGATCTGGCAGCATTCCGGAAGGCTCGGAAAACAATCAGGGTAGCGCCCAGGCCCGCGGAGTCCTTGGATGACGGCGAAGACGATGATTCGGTGATTGACGCTCGACTCAGAGGCGTAGACCTCGGCTCTAATGTGGAGACGATCATAGAGGAAGATGAAGGGTGATCCGCGGTGGGCAATCACTGCGTGAGTGTGATACGGGGTACTATTATTAGTTCATATCTATCTTTAGCTCTGGATTCAGTAGTATAGGAGTAGTATGAGATATCAATAAAACACAGCTTCTCCGGGTTATGTAGCAAGGAAGCGAACGCTACTACGCACATATGGTTAGGGAGTGCCCTGAGAGCATTCGCGACTACCATGAGAGCACTGGCGACTACCATGAGAGCACTGGCGACTACCACGAGAGCAGGCGAATTCGGCTACATCAGCAAGACTTCATTTGTCTCCTGAGGTCTCCTGAGCCTCCGGAGACTCAAAAAATATCCAGGAGCCTCAGGAGACTCTCAGGAGACCTGGGAGACTGTTGGGAGACTGCATACACAAGTAGTAGTTTGCTGATGTAGCCAAAGGGCGCCAGAAGAGAACAGTGGGCGCCAGGAGAGAACAGTGGGCGCCAGGAGATAATGTAGGGCCCCAGGAGATAGTAGGGTGCGCCAGGAACTCATTGTGTGCACCAGGCGCTGGTGGCGGAAACCGGTCCCCCTGGCGGAGCGCCCCTTTCCTGGAGACGCGGTCTGTGCTTTCAACGCCTGGAGCGCCAGGGACGCCAGGTGCGCCAGGCGGATACATGTGAGTTTGCTGATGCTAAATAGTATATCGATAACTCCAAGTTCACCTGGAGTTTTCAAGAATCACACTTCGAATCTACCTATCCTTTACCCACAATGGCTGGAAGACTGAGGACTGAGGAGGAAGACTCCGTCATGGGGGAATCTCTAGCCTTCAGCCGAGATGACAGCCCAGATCCACTAGCAATACGAAGAGCTGGCAAACGCCCGGCTAGCTCTTCCACAATGGATAGGTTAGAAGGCTTTCTACAGGAACATGAAGCCTAGATGGCCGGATTATCCGCTACAGGCAAAACCATATGGGACCAACTACGGAGGATACAAGAAAAGGTCCAAGCGGAGAAAAGAATATCGAACATAGCCGCCCAGGCAGTAAAGGCGAATCTTGACCAACTAGCCGGTATGTTCAAAGAACTCGCCGAAAGCCAGGAATATAAGCAGCAGCAAGCCGCCGCTATTTCGGCCATGGAAAGGGAAGCTTTAGAAGCGGCTCACCTTCAAACCCAGCGGCGACTACACGTTACCCAGATGGAGATTGATACACTCCGGGAACAGGCAAAGCAATCGGTAGGAGAGATAATGGACAGTCAAAAGGTACAGGCCAAAAAACATCAGGAGCAAATGGCCGAAATGCAAAGACAAATTAACCTCCTCCTAACTGCTCACCGATCAAACGCCCCAGATCCCTCGGTAGTCCCACCAGATGACTCAGAGGAAGAAGAGATCGGAGGAGGAATACTGCCGCCACCGCCGCCGGGAGGAAAGGGAAAAGGAAATGACCCCTCAGATGACGGGTCCAGTTACCATGGAAAAAACGCGAGAGGCGGAGGAAGAGGAAGGCGATCAGAATCGCCGGAGGAGGAAAGAGAACGGGACTCCTTGGCCAAGGTGCCTTTTGAGTTCAACAATCCCCGAAAAAATAACCTACGACATTGGCTCCTGGAATGTGAAATCTATTTTGAGCAACGACCCCGCAAGTTCCGAAATGATAAACAGAAGGTCCTATTCGCAGAAACCTGTACTACAGGCTTGGCCAAAGAATGGTTTGCAAACTACCATAAGGTTCACATGCGCGGACCAAATGGCCTGGACTTCTGTACCTGGGAACGGTTTAGACAAGAAATCCGGGGACGATTCATAAGCTCACAGGAGGCGTTGGACGCTGCTTTCAAAATGGACCACCTCAAATACCAATCCAGCATCTCCGACTATCTTACCAAGATGGAGATCCTCAACCAAAGAGCGCAGCAGAGTGGGGCAGCATTCCGAAAGACCCTGCTGACCGGCCTTCCCGAAGAAATTTGGGATTGACATTCAAAGTTCGAACCGGCAGAGGACGATGCCCACTTTGTGGCCCAGCTGGAAAGGGCAGGAAAGGCCCACTAAAGTTTTTTGGAGCAAAAAAGGTTATTAGGAACCCTGTCGACGAGGGCACCACCCAAGAAGGAGGAAAAGTGGAGACCTGGGTTCCAGGTCAAGGGACGGGCCCAGGGGGGGCAGAAGACAGAACCCAGTCGGTTCGGAGGAGGGTCGAATACCCCAGGAAGCGGTCGCTCTAGCTCAGATAACAGACCACTACATTTCAGCTACGACGAAGCCACCAAGGGCATCTCCAAGTCCATTCTGGAACAGAGAAGAACGAAAGGGGAATGTACTCGCTGTGGAAGGAAGGGTCATCTGTGGAGATGGTGTAGACAGAACCCCAACTCCAGTGCTGCTGTCTCCGCTCTAGGTCAGAAGCGCAGCAGTGAAGAGGAGGATGAGGAAATGAAGGATTCACCAGTTCCTCCGCCCGAAAAAAAGAGAAGGCACAGGACCAAGAAGAAGTCGGCCGCTGTAGCAGCGACCTCGACATCGACGGGGCCAGCCTATGTGCCAGAATTAGCCTGAGGGTCGGAGTCGGAGGTGTATTTGATATGGGTTTTTAGAAGGGGACTCTGATGAGTCAGGTCAAGAGCTCCCCCAGATTGCAATGTTGTCACTGACGGATGAAAAACCCAAAAAAATATTGAAAAGAAAAAGGCCGGAAGAGGGGGCGTCCCCTCCGATGAAAAAATAACGATTTTCCTTTGAACCCATTCATGGGTCACGACCTATCGGTAAATCTTCTATTGGATTTTTAGATTTCTTATTTCCTTGTCAAATTCTGTTGGATACTGGGGCAACAGGCCCGGTTATATCTTCTGCTTTTGTTTCTGCGTTTTCTGTCCCAAAGGTGAAAAGAGACGTCCCGGCCAGAGTTATGGGTTTTACTGGACAAGTGATGGAAGGCTCGGGACAAGCCTTTACTGTAATATTGAATATCATTTCTAGGAGGCATAAGTCTGAGCTCTCCTTCGAGATATCACCACTACCTAGTGGCATTGACGCCATTCTACCAGCATGGTGGCTACAAGAGCATAAGCCGGCTATTGCCCCAAATGGGGAAGTAACCTGTCATGGAGAATTTTGCAAGTCCAGATGCTTCACTGACCAGAAAGAGATTTCAGTGGTTCTAGATTACGACGTACTGGATGACCCGGAGGCATTATTTATCGGATCTATATCTGCAGACACAGGAGAAATCGATTTGAAGACAGTTATTCCCGAGCAATATCATCCTGAGCTCCAAGCCTTCCTGAAGCGGACAAGTTACCCCCACACCGAGCCTCCGATCACAGTATCGATCTAGAACCTAGTCAGCAGCCTCCCTGGGGACCTATCTACTCCCTCTCTGAGGTCGAGTTGAAAGTCTTAAGGGAATACCTGGATAAGATGTTACGCTTGGGTAAAATCAGGCCTAGCAAGTCTCCGGCAGGTGCTCCCATAATGTTTGTGAAGAAGAAGGACGGAAGTCTTCGGCTATGCGTCGACTACCGGGGCCTAAACCGCGTCGCTTTTAAAAATCGGTATACTGTACCCTTAGGGGAGGAACTGAGGGACCGCATCTCGGGCGCGAAGATATTTTCCAAGATTGACCTCAAGGAGGGATATAACCTGGTCCGGATTAAGCAGGGCGACGAGTGGAAAACAGCATTCCGAACCAGATACAGACACTACGAGTACCTGGTCATGCCATTCGGGCTGACCAACGCGCCCGCTACATTTCAAGCATTGATAAATGATATCCTAAGAGAATTCCTCGACCAAGGGGAGGTAGCCTACCTCGATGACATCCTCATTTACAGCAAGGATGAAGCAGAACATGAGGAACTGGTCAACAACGTATTGGACAAGCTCATCGAAAACAACCTAGTGGCCAACCCGAAACAGTCTTTCTTTCATCAAAAAGTGATTGACTTCCTTGGGTTCGTGTTGAGTGAAGAAGGGGTATCAATGTCAACAGACAAGGTAGAAGAAGTCTTGAAGTGGGAATCCCCGAGGACCGTCAGGGACATCCAAGTTTTTATGGGATTCGCCAATTTTTACCGGAGGTTTATACGTAACTATTCCGGGGTCTGTAGTCCCATCACTAACTGTCTAAGTGGCGATGCTAAGAACCTCTCCTGGACTAGCGCAGCCGAAGCGGCCTTTTTGAAGCTCAAAATTCTCATCACGACTGCACCGATTTTGGAACACTTTTCACCAGAACGGCAGTCTATCGTGGAAACGGACGCAAGTGACTTTGCACGAGGAGTAGTCTTCTCGCAAATAGTTGACGGCAAACTCCATCATGTGGGCTTTTACTCCCGCAAACTCAACCCGGCCGAACTTAACTACGATGTATGGGACAAAGAGATGCTCGGTATCGTTGCCGCCTTTAAGGAATGGCGACGCTACCTCGAGGGACCCAAATACACCGTCCTAGTATATACCGACCACCAGAACCTCCAATACTTTACGACCACTAAGGTTCTGAATCGAAGACAAGCATGCTGGGCGGAAATTCTTGCAGAATTTAATTTTAAAATCCTCCATAGGCCTGGATCAAAAAACGGGAAAGCTGATGCACTATCGAGACGTCCGGAGTACCGACGTGAAGGTGGGGGCGCGCAGCCAGTTGAGAGGTTATTAAAGCCTGGACAGCTGGAAGGGATGGAAGAATATATGATTTCTGCGGCTTCGCTTGCCGGCAAAGAAGTAGTGGAGTGGTCTAAGGATTTCCTAGACCTGGTTAAGGAGGTAGCGGCGAAAGATGAGGTGTGGAAAGAAGTGGAAAGGAGAAAAGAGTCTGGGGAACTGAAGGAATTTACATCTAAGGAGGGATTGCTCTTCTTCAAGAACCACCTATACATACCCAACAACGACACGTTGAAAATTAGAATTGCGCAATCAGAACATGATTCAAAGGTAGCAAGACACTTCGGCCAAGAGAAGACACTGGAGTTAATTACATGCGACTTCCATTGGCCAAAGATGAACGAGTGGATAGACGGTAACGTACGCTCATGCGACGACTGCCAATGAAATAAACCAAGTCGGCACCGCATGTATGGAGCGTTACTTCCTCTAGAAACACCTCATACCGTATGGTCTTCCATATCAATGGACTTTATCGTTCAGCTACTAGAATCAAAGGGCTATACGCAGATATGGGTAGTGGTAGATCGATTCTCGAAGATGGCTCACTTTATTCCCCTCCTAGGCACCGCGTCCTCCCAGAATTTGGCCGAAGTATTTCTGGCTCAAATCTGGCGTATCCATGGACCACTCCTAGACATAGTCTCTGACCGCGATGCCAAGTTTACGTCAAGCTCCTGGGCCTCCCTTATGGAATTGTTGGATATTAAACTTCGTATGAGTACCGCATTTCATCCTCAAACCGATGGTCAGACCGAGTGGGTGAATCAAACTTTGGAGCACTACCTCAGGGCATTCTGCAATTACGAACAAAACGATTGGGCTGAACTACTTCTGCTGGCTGAATATGCATACAACAACTCCTTAACCTCTGCAACAGGGCAATCCCCCTTTTACACAAACTACGGATATAACCCTCGAACAAACTGGCCAACGGAAAACGAAGTAGTTAACCCCACCAGTGACCTCTATGCCCACTTTATACAAGGAGTGCATGACGCCGCCTGGCAAAACCTCACCATTGCAAGGGAAAGAATGGGAAAATACTATGATAGGAAAAGGGAGACACCACCAGAATTCAAGGTAGGGGACCATGTTATGCTCAACGCAGCCAACCTCCGAACCCGTCGTTCCACCAAAAAACTGGACCATAAGAAAATGGGACCTTTTGTTATTAAACGACTAGCCGGGAAACGCGCTTGCGAATTGGACCTTCCCCCTCAGTTGAAGGTCCACCCCGTATTCCACATCGAACTACTGGGGCCATACCAGGTCAGCGCCATTCCCGGGCGAGAACAACGACTCCCTACCCCTGACGTGGTGGATACCGAAGGCGAGAGGTTGTATGAAGTTGAAAGAATTATAGGAAGCAGGAAAAGTAGGAAAGGAGTAGTTGAATACCTGGTGAGGTGGCGGGGTTATCCAGTTAGGGAAAGCACGTACCAAGTTATCGACGCAATGGATGAGGAGGTACTAAGGCTTGTCCTTGAATTCCACCAGAAAAACCCAAGGCCACGAAGGACCAACGCCTGAGACTGTAGAGGTACCCTCTGCGGCTAAGTCCTTCCCCTCCACAGACACCACAGGTGATATGTGGAGAAGGTTTACTGCAACCACAGTCGGTCAGAAGATACTCTAAGGACAGAGCACCCTGAGAGGGGGGTAAGCTGTTACGGGTATAAGAAGTTGAGACCAGAAGACAAGAGGAGGAGCCCTGTCCAAGTTACTATCACCCACTGGACGCACCAGAGAGGCACGGTACTGCCAGTATGGAGCCCAGTGCGGAGTTGCAGAATCCCTGGTAAATGAACCTGCTTTCGACCCTGAAAATAACCCCCAGAGCGTCAACGCGCCGGCACAGTCACTCTGGACAACAGTGGGTATATGAGGGGGCAACAGTGCGAGTTTGGAGTCAATCGGACCAAAACGGATCGAACGGCAAAGATAACGAAGAAGCTGACGCTGGTGGCGCCCAGGGGAAGGTAAGACTACCCGACATCTCTGGTACCGATCGCTGTCAGACCTAACGTCGAGCTATGCTTCTTAGTGATAGATAACGACTCGGATACATGGAAAGAGTTGGCGAGCGGAGTCGAGCCCGGTACCAGGGGGTTATCAGCAACGGGATGTAACATGAGGGATTTTTGAATAGGCATTTGGGTATTAGGGTGTCGCAACAGACAACCCGAGCAGTCTCGTAATGAGCTTGGAGTTCGAAGCGCTATCTACGAAGGTAGAAAGGAACGAGGTCTCTTCAGTCAATTCGATACTGGAAGTCCCGGTTGCCCACTGCTAGTCCACAATGGTAATCACTGAAGTGGTTCGGACGAATAGTTCAGGTGGAGTTCTCGAAAGAATCACTAAGTTCCAATAAAGATAAAAGCGTATAGAGATCAATAGATTTTATATCGATAAGACTCTTTCTTCGTCGCTGATGATTTCAACACAGTCGGAGAATGACGCCGTATTTATATCCCGCGCAACTGTCACGCGGACTAACTATTACAATTACAATAATTCTGTGCGAGACCCCGAAGACCCTGAAAACCTTGCCAAGAACACCAAACACCATTTCTATAACCCCGCTTCTAAACTCCAAACGCCTTTTCCAAAATCCCTCACTTTACATCCCATTGCGGCATGCCCTCACTCTTTCGCCAGCCGTCCGGCGAGTTTTCGAATCAGCTCACCTGATCACCCCCCTGGTACTCGTATTGACTCGCCAATTAACTCTTTCCAAGATCGTATTCGTCGCTATGGAGCCTAGCTCGACATTAGGGAACGACAGCGATCGGCACCGAGGTGTCGGTAATCTTACCTTCCCCAGCGCCACCAAATACGCCTTCTTCGTTATCTTTGCCGTTCGATCTGTTTTGGTCCGATTGACTCCAAACTCGCACTGTTGCCCCCTCATATACCCACCGGTGTCCAGGGCGACTGTACCGGCGCCTTGATGCTTCGGGGATTATTTTCAGGGTCAAAAACAGGTTCGCATTAGGATTATGCAACTCAAGACTACCCATACTGGCAGTACTGCGCTTTTAGCTGCCACGTGATAGAAGAGAACGACTTCTTCGTTTTCGCCCATTCCTATACCCGTAACATTGGTGTTTTAGAAGTGGGTGTATAGAATTAGTGTTTGGTGTTCTTGGCAGGTTTTCAGGGTCTTTGGGGTCTCACATAAGATTGTTGTAATTGTAATAGCTAGTCCGCGTGACATTTGCGCGGGATATAAATACGGTGTCATTCTCCGACTTTGTTGAAATTATCAGCGATGAAGAAAGAGTCTTATCGATATAAAATCTATTGATCTCTATACGCTTCCATCTTTATTGTTGAATTTAGTGATTCTTTCGACAACTCTACTTGAGCCATTTGTCCGATTACTGCTTTGATTACCATTGTGGACTAGCAGTGGGCAACCGAGACTTCCAGTAACAAATTGACTGAAGAGACCTCATTCCATTCTACCTTCGTAGTTAGCGCTTCGAACTCCAAGCTCATTACGAGTGTTACGGGTATAGGAATAAGAGACCTGAAGACAAGAGGAGGAGTTGCTTCTACGCTTCTATCAACCACTGGGCGCGCCAAAGAGGCACGGTATTGCCAGTATGGAGCCCAGTGCGGAGTTGCAGAATCCCTAGCAAACAAACCTGGTTTCGACCCCGAAAATAACCCCCGGAGCGTCAAGGCGCCGGCATAGCCGCTCTGGACACCGGTGGGTAGATGAGGGGGCAACAGTGCGAGTTTGGAGTCAATCGGGCCAAAACTAATCGAATGGCAAAGATAACGAAGAAGCTGACACTGGTGGCGCTCAAGGGTAAGATTACCCGACACCTCCGTACCGCCGTCAATCCTAATGTTGAGCTACGTTCAGTAGTGATAGATAACGCAGACGCTGAAAGAGTTGACGAAATGTCGCCGGTACTGCGTGTTATCAGGTAGGTTGACTCAAGACTCGCCACGACCGACGGCGCTGAGTGCATGCAGCAACGGGATATAGCGTGAGGAGTTTTCTAGATGTTTGGTTTTAGAAGCGTTATAGAAGATGGTGTTTGGCGTTTTGGCAGGATTTCAGGGTCTTCGTCTCGTGATAGAGTTATTGTAATTGTAATAGCTAGTCCGCGTGACATCTGCGCGGGATATAAATACGGTGTCATTCTCCGACTTTGTGGAAATCATCAGCGACGAAGAAAGAGTCTTATCGATATAAAATCTATTCAAGAATCTATTTACTTTACGCTTTTATCTTTTATCCGAACTTAGCGATTCTCTTGAGAACTCTACCTGAACGATTCGTCCGAACTATCTCTAGATTACCATTGTGGACTAGCAGTGGGCAACCGAGGCTTCCAGTATCGAATTGACTGAAGAGACCTCGTTCCTTTCTACCTTTGTAGTTAGCGCTTCGAACTCCTAGCTCTTTACGAGACTGCTCAGGTTGTCTGGTGCGACACCCTAATAACGAGACTGCTTGGGTTGTCTGTTGCGACACCCTAATACCAACCTATCATTACAGGACTGGAACTGGCACTTCAGTTCCAGACTTAGCTTTCGCTTCTCCCTCCGTCAGCACTCTGCCTACCAACTGGGTCATTGATGAAGAGGCAGCAACGGGATCAGATCATGAAGTGATTTGATTTGATCTTCTCTCTGATTCAATTGAATCAGTACCCCCCCCCTCAACTGAACGTTTCAACTGGGCTAAAGCAGACTGGGACTCCTTCCAAAAAACCCTCCAGGATCTCTCTGTGGGCTCAATCTTTCGATAGAATTATCTCCACTCTCACCCAAACGAACAAAATCTAGAAGCAGCAGCCATCTTCCTTCTAGACCTAATAACAAAAGTGGCAGAGCGTCATGTCCCTATAAGGAAATCTTCTCCCCGGTCAAAACCATGGTGGAACGAAGAAATCACAGAGCAGAGACGTCATATGAAGAGCGCTCTAAGTGATTGGAAGCTGGAAAGATCTCCCATGATGCATCTGAGATTCAGATCGCATAGATTTGGTTACTTTAAAAGTATCACATCAGCAAATACTACTTGTGTATGCAGTCTCCCAACACTCTCCCGGGTCTCCTGAGAGTCTCCTGTGGCCCCTAGATATTTTTTGAGACTTCTGAGACTCAGGAGACCTCAGGAGACAAATGAAGTCTTGCTGATGCAGGAGAGCTAAAGAAACCCATTGGAACAACTCCCTTGAGAACTCTCAAGGGAAAGACATATTTACAGCATTCAGGTTCACGAAACTCAGGAAGATAGAATGTACACCACCACTCAATAATGTTACAACTGGAGAAACCGCCACCATCTTTGAAGAGAAAGCCAATCTATACAGAACAGCCCTCTTCCCACCTCCCCCCATTTCACCTCCAAGAAATATCACCATGCAAGGCGACAGAATACCATGGAAGGACCTGACAGACGACGAAATCAAAAGGGCAATCATGACTTCCTCTCCCAACAAAGCTCCAGGACCAGATGGAATCAACTTCAAATGCATTCAACAAGCCTATTCGGCAATACCTCACCATTTCAACCAATTCTACAAAGCGACAATGTCAGCTGGCTATCATCCACACATATGGAGAGAAACCATCATTGTGATCATAAAGAAACCCAACAAACCAGACTATTCGATGCCAAAAGCATATAGACCAGTGTCCCTGCTTAATTGTTTAGGCAAGGTACTGGAAAAGATAATGGCTTCAAGACTGGCATACCTGGCAGAGAGATACGGTTTACTCCATAGGTGGCACATTGGTGGAAGGCCAAAGAGATATGCAGTGGATGCCGGTATGCTAGTAGCAAGCATAGTGGATGAAGCGAAGAGGAAAGGAGAGTCGTCTCAGCGCTGTTTATGGATGTCAAAGGAGCGTTTGACAATGTTTCAAAGGAGAGACTAATACACACCGCAAAGGAGAAGCGCCTTCCCTCTTAGATAGTCAGATGGATAGACAACCTTCTGAGCTGCAGAAAGGCTTCACTCGCCTTTGATGGGCAACAAGAAGCTATGTCAACAATAGCAACTGGAATTCCACAGGGAAGCCCTACATCACAAATACTCTTCCTCCTCTGCTTATCACCACTTTACTCTTGAAAGACAGTTCCCTCACCAGCAGATACCTAGCTACATTGACGATGTAGGCATGATAATGGTGGGAAAGGATGAGTGTTCAAACTGCAGACAATTGGAGAGAATGGCACAGTTAGCTGTCACATGGGGTGAAGCTAACGCTCTGGCATTTGACAACCCTAAAACACAACTGCTCCACTTCCACAACCAACGAACAACAAATACCACAGATGCAGCAAAGGTTAGGATGCCTGATGGCACTCTGGTTGATGCCAGTGAAACATTAAGATGGCTGGGTGTTTGGTTTGATAGGAAACTGTCTTTCAAACATCATGTCAAAACTGAAGCCGCTTCAGCCATGAGGGCATTTCTTGCACTCGCTAGGTTAGGAAACACAAAGAAAGGATTAAGCCAGACAGCTCTCAGACAGCTCTATCAAACCTGCGTCACTATCATCAGTGATTTTGGTGCTGAGGTCTGGTAGAATGGTCAGGCAGGATACAAGACACAGCTTCAGAAGATTCAGAACAATGCGATGAGAAAGATTACCGGTGCTTTCAGAACCACACCAATATCAGCACTGCAAGCAGAAACCGCACTACTACCCACGGAGATCAGGCTTGACCTCCAACAACAGCAATACGCCTTACGCATTCTTAGCATGCCAGCAACCCACCCTATCTGCATCTTCAGCCCAGATTCTTATCCAAGTACACAGGAATCAGGAAGGGAGGAGATACCTTCAGCTACTCCATAGCACTCAACTGTTGCTAGACCGCACTACCAGTCTAGATTACATCAGATCTTAAGCAGAGTCAGTGACTGGATTCAACCTCAGAGTCTAGTGGAGGACATAGACACAATAGCATGTCCCCCATGGCATCAGAATATGATAGACATCCAGATCGATACAGCAGACAAAGATACAGCAGCACAAAATCATAGACAAGCAACTCAGGACAACCACTGCAACCTAAACCGTTTAGTGCTCTACTCTGACGGATCACTAATGGAAGGGAAAGCTGGAGCTGGAGTTGTTGGCATTAGAGGCAACGAAAAGGTAGTGGAACAATACTACCACCTTGGGAAGGAGGTGGGAGTCTTCGACTGTGAGCTATATGCGATAGCTCAAGCTACACTACTCGCCCGAAAGGAGATCAGAAATTCACACCACCACACAGTTGATGTCTGGATATACTCAGACAACCAGGCAGCAGTAAGGAGAATGAGGAAACCAGAAGCATTCCCAGGCCAACAATGGGTTCAGTTAGCCAGATTAAAACCTACTGGAACTCGAAGGACTCAACATCAAAACATATATCCACTGGGTACCAGGACATGTGGAGTGGATGGAAATGAGCAAGCTGACAAACTGGCAAAAAGGGGGGCAAAGGGGGAAAGGGTCGAACCAGATGCAAGGGTATCAATTGCCCACTTGAAGAGGAGAATCAAGGAGCAGGCAATGGCTACTTGGAAAGAGAGATGGAAGACTATGAAGAAAGGAAGGAGCTACAGAGGTGCTCCCGCCTCCAAAATGCATCAGCAAGACTTCATTTGTTTCCTGAGGTCTCCTGAGCCTCAGGAGACTCAAAAAATATTCAAGAGCCTCAGGAGACCCTCAGGAGATCCGGGAGACGATTGGGAGACTATGTACACAAGTAGTAGTTTGCTGATGTGTCCGCAACCCTTCGAGGGAACATACCAAGGAAACTTGCAAGCACAATCACACAAATGCGAACAGGTCATAGTATAACAGAGCCACTAGCGGTTATGAGAATAGTTCTCACCGGGCCTGTTATAGGCTCAGAGTCTTTGATAGAATTCAGCAGTTACAGTGATAGGAAAGTACCTGTAGTGAGGACCGCAACCTGCTACAAGTGTACCTACCTTCTGACCGCTAGGGTGAAGATCTATTCATGAAAGGGTAGGCTGACGAGTCTAAGCCTTGTCAGTGAATAGAGGACCGGCT
Source organism: Morchella sp. 2018-W26 (assembly GCA_024713715.1). Classification (NCBI taxonomy): domain Eukaryota; kingdom Fungi; phylum Ascomycota; class Pezizomycetes; order Pezizales; family Morchellaceae; genus Morchella; species Morchella sp. 2018-W26. The sequence continues at coordinate 863,127 of JAMGYX010000016.1, forward strand.
AGAGAAAGGTCTCTAATTGCCGGGCATCTTCAGTGCCCCTCTGTGCAAAGAGAACCCTGCCGCAGGCGGCAGTGGTTATGCCTGGAATAATCTACGATGAGTTACAGCTCTGCAGCCATCTAGGGTAGACCACCTGAGCGGAGACTCATTTCATGCAGGCCCGGAGCTGTGTGACAGCCAGTGTTACGGGTATAGGAAAAGAGACCCGAAGAGACAAGAGGAGGAGTTCTTCTATGCTTCTATCGACCACTGGGCGCGCCAGAGAGGCACGGTATTGCCAGTATGGAGACCAGTGCGGAGTTGCAGAATCCCTAGTAAACGAACCTGTTTTCGACCCTGAAAATAACCCCCGGAGTATCACGGAGGCTTGGCGAGACGAAGACAAGGAGTGCCAAGGTACACAACCGAGGCAGGACGGGACGAAACGACGTAGGCGAAAAGAGTTAACGTAGAGTCACGAAGCGAAACAGGGACAAGAGACCGAGAGTGAGCCCAAGACTCCGAAGGAACTATAGAGTCCTAAAGTATCGTATTGACTAAAAGGACAAGAAGGTTGCGTGAAGAGAAAAGAGAAGAGAAAGAAATCCTACAAGCGAGGGAACAGACTCCCTATATATAGACCAGAAATCCCTGCGCTGACTCATCCATAGAACCTCATAGAAACCCTAGCACACCCTCCTATTATAAATACATGCATAACCCTGACTCATACAACCCCCGCACCCGAACCTCCTAGAATCTAATAGAACCTTCTGACTAATCCTTCTTCCCGCAACCTAACTCGATACGTTCCACGCCGTGATAGATATTAGGTCCCTCTCTGAGGCCTAAGTCCTCTTAGGCTTTCGTGGGTAGCGTTCGTGAAAGTCGTTCACCAATTCAGGGGAATTATCCAAGTCGTCATACGGTTGCCATGATGGTTCGTCATACCCGGTATATCGAACGAGGTACTCTAGTCTTCCACGTCGCTTTCGAGAATCCAGGATAGTATCAACTTCCCATTCTTGTTCACCTTCGATCTCAACTGGAGGAGGAGGGAGTTGCTGTTGTCCTGGGACGGGGTTATTGGCAGCCGGGGACAATAATGAGACATGGAACACCGGGTGAACCTTCATCGATGAGGGTAAAGTAAGTTCATATGCGTAAGGACTAACAATACGTGAGATAGAATAAGGTCCGACTTGTTTCCAGTCCAGCTTCTTAGAGGGGCGTTTGGTTAATAGGTTCCGAGTTGACAACCATACTTTGTCTCCTATAACGTAGCGGGGGGCCGGAGTACGACTAGCATTTGCTGACTCTTCTTGAATACGTTGAGCTCTAAACATTTCTGCCCTGAGGAAGTCAAACACTTCTGACATGTCTCTTGCCATTGTGTTCGCCTGGTCTTCGTTGGTCGTCGTGCCATGTTGCAGAGGGCCAAATGTCATACGGGGGTGTCGGCCATAGTTAGCCTCGAAGGGGGAAAGCTTTGTTGATTCGGAAACATGATTATTTGTAGCGAACTCCGCCATAGGTAAATAACTGGCCCAGTTATCCTGTTGATAATCCACATAGCTTCGAAGGTATTGCTCCATAATGGCATTAATTCTCTCCGTTTGGCCATCGGTTTGTGGATGAAAAGCGGTAGAGTAACGGGGAGAAATTTCAAGGCGTTCGCATAGAGATTTCCAAAAATCGGAGGTAAACTGAGTCCCGCGATCGGACACTATCTTCTCAGGGAGACCGTGTAGCTTCCAAACATTCTCCAGGTACATCCGAGCAACATCTCTAGCTCCGATTCTTCGGTGCATGGGATAAAGTGCCTCATTTTTTGTAAGACGATCCACGACAACGAGAATAGCGTTATAACCATTGCTGAAAGGTAACCCTGTAACGAAGTCCATAGAAACATCTGTCCATGGCGCTTTAGGAACTGACAGCGGACGTAGAACTCCTTGGGGGGCATTGCGGTTGGCTTTACTTCTCCGACACGTATGGCAGTTCATGACGTACCGGTCCGTATATCTGCGCATATTTGGCCAATAGTATTCGCGACTAAGTAATTCAAGGGTTTTTGCTCTGCCTGGATGCCCCGCGGATGGTTTATCGTGATGTTCCTGTAAGAGTCTCAACTGTAACTCTTCACATTCTGGTACAAAGAGTTTTCGGCGATATAAGAGAAGTCCATCTTCGTTTTCGGCACATTCGGCTAGGGAAATTTGTTTCGATTGTTTTGTTCCGTCTTTTAACATCGTCAGAATCTTTTTTGGGAAACTATCTTCTTGGTAAGCTTGTATAAATAACTCTTGAACGGTAGGCATTCCTTCAGCGGGTTCATTTGTCAAAGAGCCCGCCAACAAACTTAGCTTAGAATCCAAATTTTCCTTCTTCAATACTGTCTGGTACTGGAACGTAAGACGTTCATCCCCCTCCTTAGGAAGATCCCCTGATGGTCTAGTCAATGCGTCTGGTTTTCCTCCCTGTTTCCCTGGTCTAAATTGAATAACAAAATCAAAGCGCGATAGGAATTCCGACCAACGAGTTTGACGTCAGTTTAAAAGCTTTGTTGACATGAAATATTCCAGGTTCCTATGGTCGGTTAGAACTTTGATGGGGTACATTGATGTTTCCAAGAAATATCGCTATTCTTCAAACGCTCTAATAATCGCCAGCAGTTCCTTGTCGTATATTTCGTAATTGCGTTCCGCAGGTATATGTCTTTTGGAGAAGAAGGCTACCGGATGTAATATCCATTCGTCATCTCTTTGTGACATAATGGCGGCGGAGACATAATCTGAGGCATCGGTTTCCACAATAATTTCTCGCTGGGGGTCGAAATGTCGTAGTATTGGTGCTGTAGTAAAGGCTATTTTTAAATCTTGGAAGGCCTTTTCGGTTTTATCGTTCCATTCGAATTTAACTCCCTTCTTCGTCAACGCTGTCAGGGGTGAAACCACTTTCGAGTATGCATATATAAATCGCCGGTAAAAGTTCGCGAATCCCAAAAATTCCTGTACGTCCTTCAGACAGGTAGGGGTATCCCAATCCCTAATAGTAGCCACTTTCTTTTCGTCCATCTTTAAGCCTTCAGGTGTTAACACAAATCCCAGATACATTGTTTCTTTGACGTGCCATTCACATTTCTCGGGTTTTAGGTATACATGATTTTGTTCCAGAATTTGGAGAATCCTATCCACGTGAACTTTATGTTCTTGAAGAGTTTCTGAGTAGATTAGGATATCATCGAGATAGGCAGTGGCGAAGTGGTCGAGATGAGGACGAAGCATATCGTTTACCCAATGTTGGAAGGCTGCCGGCGCATTAGTAAGGCCAAATGGCATAACCGTGTATTCGAAATGGCCGTAACGGGTCCTGAATGCCGTCTTCCATTCATCTCCTTCCCTAATCCTTAATTGGTGATAACCATTGCGAAGATCCAATTTAGTAAAATATTTAGCGGCAGAAATTCCCATAAATGTTTCCGGGGTAAGAGGTAGAGGATGCCGATTTTTAACAGTAACTGCATTCAACTTCCGATAGTCAACGCAGAGACGGAGAGATCCGTCAGCTTTCTTAACAAATAGTACCGGAGATCCTGCTGGTGAGGTGCTGTGTCGAATACGTCCACTTGAAAGATACTCTGCCAGATAATCTCTGAGTGCTTGTAATTCCAGCCGAGTCATCCCGTACATGGGTCCAAACGGTACCGTCTTTCCTTCTTGGATATCAATCGACAAGTCATATTCGGTACGGTAAGGAGGTAGTTTAGTTGCTTCGGGTTCGCTAAGAAGATGTAGGTACCGGGAGTGTTCTGGGGGTACAAGTGCGCAAGGATCCTTGGGTAGTTGAACCAGTAAATCGTCTAGAGCCTTAAGAGTAGTCGAATAAATCTGCACTCCTTTTCTTTTCTTGTTGATCAACCTATCCATTGCGTATGATTCGATAACTGAAATATTGGTAATAGGCTTCGTTGGAGGTTCGATAGTAATCCCTTTGGCGGTAACTTTGGTATGGTCGAGAGAACATTGTTCCATACAGGTCGAAGAGTCAAATCGAATCGTATTCGTAGCCGGAGAAATAGTAATATCATGACGACGCATCCATTGAAGGCCCATAACAATCGGGTAGTGTCCTAGTTGAGTCACAAAAAAGGGGGCTTCTTCTCGGTGTCCATTTATATCGAGACTCAGAACAACTTTGTGGGTGACCTTTCCGGATTCGATAGGTCTACCGTCTATTACGTCTATGTGTCGGGGGAGAATAAGAGGAATTGTTTTAAGTTTGTGGTGGCATACGAAGTTCTTATCTATGAACGCGTATCCTGAGGCGCCAGTATCAATGAGGGCATATGATGGGATAAAAGAATCTTTATTTTGAGAAATTGAACACGTTACAACTAATTGATTCCCATCCATATCCTTTTCTGAAACCGAAAACCCAGAAACCGAAATCCTAGAAAAGTCCTTTAACCGTCCCTGGAGTGAGCCACTCAGTCCAGGGAAAAATCTTTTAACGCCTCATCGCCGGAGGCTCCTTCCTTTTCTTCTTCTCTCATATCTACCCTGGCTCCCCTTATCCTGGGGGCGGGGTTCCTGGGGGCTGGTGCTTGCGGGCATTCCCTTACGAGGTGTCCTACACCTCCACAATAGAAACATCTATTTTCCGCACGGCGGGCCTCTCTCTCCTGAGGGTCCGGGCGGTTACGGCCAGTTGACAAGTCCATAGGGACCGCTCCCCCCGGCGTATGGGACGGGTGGGCAGCGGCCGGAGGGTTGGGCCGAACGGGTGCTTGATAGCGGGGGGTAGGAGAAGCTGGTGTTTGGTAGCGAGGAGCTGGGGCTTGGTAACGGGGGGCAGACGGGACTGGGGCAACATAGCGGGGTGCCGGGCGGGCTGACGATGCGGGAGCTTGGTAGCGAGGGCGGTAGCGAGCAGCGAACATCTGCTGCTTGTTGTCCAAGCGTTGGAGAATAGTAGCGAGTTCGAGGACGGTGGCGGGGGTTTCCTCATGGACCATCAGCTTGGTTAATTCCTCGCTTAGTCCTTCCATCAAGGCTTCCACATTGGCGACTTCTCCCATCCTAGCCTCCGCCGCATAGCGCTGGAATTCGGCAAAGTACTCGGAGAAGGGGCGGTTGTTTTGTCTAATTCTCCGTAGGGCGCGGCGGGCAGTACCTTCCTAGTCTGGGTCCCCGAATGCGGTATCCAATATTTCAAAAAACCTTTCCAAAGAGGAGAGGTTGATTCCCGTGGTCGTAATATAAGGCATAAACTGGTCCGCCGCAGGGCCTTCCAGACGAGAGATGGCATAGGTTAGTTGATTTTGCAGAGTGGGATACCTATCGGCATTACCCAAAAGTTTCAACTTCAACATATTTTTAAATTGCGGGAGTCCCTTCCTGCTACCACGGTATTTCTCCGGGTCCGGAAGCTTCTCCGACTTCTCCGTACGGGGTTCGGGGGCGGGGGCAAATCCTTGTAGAAAACGATTAATTCGTCGAGGTGGTGGTGGCGGTGCCAGGGGTTCAATAGGTGGAGGAGGGGGAAGAGCAATCTGCGCTGCCAGTGCCGTCTCTGCCATCTGGGTCGCTTGGTGTGCTTGGGTCAATTGGCTATCGAGGTCTTGGTTCTGGGCCTGGAGGTTCGCTATCTGAGATTCCAGATTCTGGTTTTCCCTTCCTTGCTACGAGACCTTCTTCTGCCATTCCTTGGTTGCATCTTCCGCGTCCTCTATGACCTGGTCCAGTTCATCTTGGAGAAGATGGACGGCTTTCGTGGCTTCGTGCATTAATCGAGGCATTCTTTTGGCCTCATCCGTGGCTCCTGTTGGTACTGTGGGGTAGTCTTGGACAAAACTATCCATATCTTTTAAGAGTTGTACGTAGTTGACCTCTACTGGGTCCGTCATCTGTGCTTCTTGGGACATGGTGGTTGAATCTGTGGTGGTATTACTTAGGCGAGGTTGGTTGTGTAGGTTGGCGTTGGAGACGCAACCTTAGTATCACGGAGGCTTGGCGAGACGAAGACAAGGAGTGCCAAGGTACACAACCGAGGCAGGACGGGACGAAACGACGAAGGCGAAAAGAGTTAACGTAGAGTCACGAAGCGAAACAGGGACAAGAGACCGAGAGTGAGCCCAAGACTCCGAAGGAACTATAGAGTCCTAAAGTATCGTATTGACTAAAAGGACAAGAAGGTTGCGTGAAGAGAAAAGAGAAGAGAAAGAAATCCTACAAGCGAGGGAACAGACTCCCTATATATAGACCAGAAATCCCTGCGCTGACTCATCCATAGAACCTCATAGAAACCCAAGCACACCCTCCTATTATAAATACATGCATAACCCTGACTCATACAACCCCCGCACCCGAACCTCCTAGAATCTAATAGAACCTTCTGACTAATCCTTCTTCCCGCAACCTAACTCGATACATTCCACGCCGTGATACGGAGCGTCAAAGCGCCGGCACAGTCGCTCTGGACACCGGTGGGTATATGAGGGGGCAACAGTGCGAGTTTGGAGTCAATCGGGCCAAAACTGATCGAAGGGCAAAGATAACGAAGAAGCTGACGCTGGTGGCGCCCAGGGGAAGGTAAGACTACCCGACACCTCCGGTACCGATTGCCATCAGTCCTAATGTTGAGCAATGCTCCGTAGGGGTAGATAGCGATACGCGGAAAGAGTTGGCGAGCGAAGTCAAGCCCGGTACCAGGGTGTTATCAGGTAGGCTGATTCCGAAGACTCCTCATGACCACTGACGAAGGCTGAGTGCATGCAGCAACGGGATATAGCATGAGGGATTTTTGGGAGTAAATGTTTGGGTTTAGAAGCGGGGTTATAGAAGATGGTGTTTGGCGTTCTTGGCAGGATTTCAGGGTCTTCGGGGTCTCGCACGGAATTATTATAATTGTAATAGTTAGTCCGCCTGACATTTGCGCGGGATATAAATACGGTGTCATTCTCCTACTTTGTTGAAATCATCAGCGACGAAGAAAGAGTCTTATCGATATAAAATCTATTGATTGCTTTACGCTTTTACCTTTACGAGAACTTAGCGATTCTTTTGAGAACTCTACTTGAACTATTCGTCTGAACTGTCTTCCGACTACCATTGTGGACTAGCACTAGGCGACTGGGACTTCCGGTATCGAATTGACTGAAGAGACCTCGTTCCTTGCTACCTCTGTAGTTAGCGTTTCGAACTCCAAGCTCTATACGAGACTGCTCAGGTTGTCTGGTGGGACACCCTAATAGCCAGGCTGCAGGTGATCCTTGACCCTGACTAAGGGTGCTTACTCTATGACCGGAAACACCCGCTAGCGCTTAGGGAGAAGCGGGGTAGCGGAGGAATTGTTTCCGCTCCAAAACAGAGTTTTCACCGGAACTTAGTAAGAGCGGTGGAATGCAGGAAACAGAGAGATTTGGAGTATAAGTACTCATCTCCGGTTTCCGCCCATCTGTTCTGATTTTCCTCATCATCAGTTGTAACAAGCGGAAGAAGACCCTTAAGATTATTCTAAGTCTACCAAGAAGAATCTTTACTCTCTAAACCTAACTTCTATCTTCTACTCGGCCCTCTTGCTTCCTACACTCTTGTTTAGTAGAGGCAGAGCCCCGTCACATTATAATCTTAAAGGCTTCAGTTACCTTTAGAGATTATCTTCCTCCAAGACCAAAGATGTCCGCCCTACCAGCCCCAGAGCAGCCACTTCAGCTTGAATGGCAACCAAGACCCTTACAACTGGAGGCCTCGGCACAGACACAGTTGGTCAAAAACCCCAGGACAGCTCTACAGACCTACATTCCTGGCTGTGAGCCTGTCTGGCAAGACTCAGACCCGGTCACCTACGAGCAGTTCTTTAAAGAACTCCAAATTTATCTTCAGCACCGCTTGCAGCAAGAACTGAACAGAGGAGCTCAGGCTCTTGTTCTTATCCATGAACGGCAGCAAGTGGAGGCAGAACTCATGAGGCAAGCTTTGACCTTCATGAGGGACCAGGTCACCTCTCTTCAGGATGAACTTTCGAGATTTGTAGAGAAGGATGACCTAGACCCGGATGCCATGGAAATTGAATGGTCCAACCCGGTCATCCCTCCCAACTACATAATTGAGATCCAGAAGGCCATCAATGAGGGGAAGCTACAGGTAGCTAGGCCCGGGACTCCTAGACCTCCATCCCAGGTATCCTGCAGGTCAGGAAGCAGGGCTCCAAGAAGACAGCCGTCCCTGTTTGCCACCTTCCCCAGACACCAGCAAGGCCCCATAGTTCCAGTGGTCATGCCTCAGGTGGGAGCCTCACCGCTTCCTCCTCCCAGGAGAAGACAGGTTTTCTCCGGCCTGGGTCTCAGTTATGAAGGAGTGGAGTATGAAGAGGAAGGAAGTCCTCTGTCTCCAGCTCCTCCTAATACAGAAAACCCCGGTGGTCAGTCCGAACCCCCGGAGGTACCGATCCTCCCTCCTTCCCCAACTCCGGTAAATACAGGTGGAAGTGGAGGCAATCTTCCTCCTCCTCCTCCGGGAGCCCAAGGTGGTGCCCCCGGGGATGATCCAGACAGCTCAGACTCGGAACCAGAAGGGAATGACAGGAAAGCCTGGCGGAAGTACCTCAAGAAAAAGCTAGAGAAACAGCAGAAAGATCTGCTTGCTGTCTTGGTCAGTCATCGGCCACCCCTTGAGCAGCCTCACCCCCCTCAGTCTACCAAGGCCCGGGAACCCAAAGCCCCTCCACCTTCTAAGTTCAAGGGTGAAGCGGAACAGGTGGAAACCTTCCTCCGGCAATGTGAGAATGTGTTCTCCATTGAAAGCCAGTCCTTCCTGGCAGATGAGGTTAAGATCCGGTATGCCGGTAATCTCATGGAAGGAACGGCAGCAATTAAGTGGTATGAGGCTTATCATAATTCTATCGACCAAGCCTCTGCCAACCGGATAGCTGGAAGGCCTGTAAGGCTAGATGAGCGCTGGAAACGGTGGGATTCCTTTGTGGAATCCTTTAGGGCAGCCTTTGGTGAAGCCATCTCTAGGGATGAGGCGGTAGCCCAATGGAATACCCTTACCCACACCAAGAAGGAAGGAATAGACTCCTTCCTGAATACTATTATTCAGTTGATGTGGAAGACCGGCTATGAAGGACAGCTGGTAGATGATAAGATCCAAGGCTCCCTCCTACCGGAACTAGGCTTAAGTTGGGCTCTCTTTAATCCCAAACCTAGGACCCTGATGGAAAGGATCACAGCTCTTAGAGAGCTGGGGCATACACATGAGCGGTACCAGGCGGCAGCTGAGAAGGCTCCAGCCAGGTCCCAGAAGGAACCCGGCAATGCTAGGACCCGGCAACCCAAGGGAAAGAATGAAGCCTCAGGCTCCTCTGCACCTAAGGAAGCCACCGGTTCTAAGGACAAAGCTGTGGAACTGAAGGGTATCCCGAGGGATATTCTGGAAGAAAGAAGAAAGGCTGAAGTATGCTTGAAGGTAAGACCTTCCGGTACTCCCCTGTGCGGTAGAGTGCATAGACTGACTTGTGCAATAGTGCGGCAAGTCCAGACACAAATGGACCACTTGTTGGTCTAAGGAACCTACTACTGTCCGGGTGGCAGCTGTGAAAGTACAAAGAAAGCGGAAAAGAGGATCTGGCTCCGGGGATAAAACCCAGGAACCATCTGAAAAAAAGGCTAAGGTTGCTGCCGTAGCGGCAGAACAACCATTCAATGTACTTCCAGAGGGTATAGATGATTTCATCTTTGAACCCGGAGCAGGGTCAGATGATGATGTTATCTGGTAGTGTCCGTCTAGAAAGATCTATGTATACTATTATTTCTTCATATTATTGGGTTATGTTTTCTCTATTTGGAATATATACTTGTTATTTTTGATCATGTTCCCGGAAATACGGAGAATGAGAAGAGAAAGGGATTGCTACATAGTATTGCCTCTTTACTTGAGAAAAGTATAAAGAGAGCAGCAGCTGCCGCATTCTTTCTCCATCGTCAGTGAACCTTCAAGAAAAAACTCGTATCTATTTGCTATACTACTCTATAATGCAAAGCCTAAAGAGAACAAGAGAAACAACCCCTGAGAAAATCTCCAAGCGGAGAAGGGAAGAAGCAAGCCTTCCGCCCCTACCAGTGCACGGCAAGAGGCCAGTGCTAGAAGCCAAATTGTCTTGGACAATTAAAGGAAAGGTTGAAGGCTCCCAAGGGAAATTCCTCCTAGACACCGGGTGTACAGGACCTATCCTAAACCAAGAGTTTGTCAGAAGGAGTGGAATACCCTTAGTGCGGAGGGATCAACCACTGACAATGTATGATGCTCAAGGAGATGTCATGATGGGAAGCGGAGAGTACTATACTCACCCGGTCCACATGAGCATGAGAGATCATAAGGAGACACTCCGATGGGAGGTAGCCTCTTTAGAAGCTGGAATCTCCGGTTACCTGCCAATTGCTTGGGCAAGGAAGCATAACCCGGATATTAATTGGGAACTCAATACCATAAGCTGGAGGAGTGACTACTGCAAGCAGAATTGTCTCCCAGCGGCCATTACTGTGGAACCCATCTCTATCTATCAAATGTTAGAAGAGGAAGAGGTGTACCACTTAGTGGCGGCCATTTGGCATGATGAGAATGGTGTGAATGTGGAAGTGAGAATTCCAGAAGCACACCGGCAATGGGCACATGTATTCAGCAGAGAGAAGGCAGAGGAGTTACCTCCGCATTCTGTCAATGATCTAAAGATCAAGATCCTGCCTGATTCTACAATCCCATTTGGGCCGCTATACCCATGTTCCGCTCCTGAATTGAAGGCTCTCAAGGAGTACCTGACCAAAGAATTGGCTACAGGAAAGATCTCTAGATCTAATAGCCCGGCAGTGGCACCCATACTGTTCATACCAAAGAAGGATGGCAAGTTGAGAATCTGTGTCGACTACAGAGGCTTGAACAAGGTTACTGTAAAAGACAAGTACCCGCTACCTATCATGAGTGAACTCAGAGACAGGTTGTTCAAGGCCCGGGTCTTCACAAAGATAGATCTAAAGAATGGCTTCAACCTGATCAGGATAGCCGAGGGAGATGAGTGGAAAACCGCTTTTAGAACCCGCTATGGCCTGTATCAGTATAATGTGATGCCTTTTGGTCTATGTAATGCCCCGTCCGCCTTCCAGGCTATGATCAATGATGTGCTAAAGGAACTACTGGATGAGGGAGTAATTGTCTATATTGACGATATCCTCATCTACTCGGAGACCATGGAAGAGCATGTTGATCTTGTCAATAAGGTCTTGCAGCGGCTATCAGAGAATAAGCTATGTGCATCCATTGATAAGACCTCCTTCCATGCCCCGGAGGTAGAATACTTGGGCTATCACATCTCAGAAGAGGGAGTATCGATGTCAGAATAGAAGGTTGAGGCAGTTAAGGAATGGCCGGAACCCAAAGATGTAAAGGGGATCCAGGCATTCTTGGGATTTGCCAACTTCTACCGGCGCTTTATTGAGGGCTTCAGTAGAATTTGCAAGCCCCTAACTGATCTCCTTCAAGATGGTAAGAAATGGCACTGGACCGCAGCTTGTGTACAGGCCTTTCAGGATCTGAAGGACCGGTTTACTAGCGCTCCGGTGCTTGCTCATTTTGACCCTACTAGGAGAACAGTGGTTGAAACTGATGCTAGTGACTTTGCCAAGGGAGCGGTGCTCTCTCAGTATGGAGATGATGGGAAACTACATCCGGTAGCTTTCTATTCTAAGAAGTTCTCTCCTGCTGAGATCAACTATGACATTCATGATAAGGAAATGGGAGCTATTGTAGCCTCTTTCCGGGAATGGGAACACATGCTAAAATCTTGTGAGCATGAAGTCACGGTTTTCACAGACCACAAGAACTTGGAGTATTTTAATTCTACCAAGGTTCTCACTAGACGGCAGGCTAGATGGTCTGAGGACCTAGCGGGCTATAATTTTAAGGTTATCTACAGACCCGGAGAGAAGAATGGCAAACCTGATGTGCTATCTAGGTGCTGGGATCACCGCTTTGGAGAGGGGAGTGAACCACTGCAGCCGGAGCCACAGATGTTTTTTAGGCCAGGTCAATTGGTATTAGACACTGCTAGATTTGCGGCAGTAAAAGTCAACCAGTTGCAATCTTCATTCTTGGACCGCTTGTATGAGGCAGTCAAGTCGGATAAAGATTGGCAGTTAGTGCACCGCTCTCTGGTTGAAGAGAAACCCAACTTGGACCAGAACTTGTCTGTTAAGAACGGCCTCATCTTCTACAAGAATAGATGGTATATTCCTAGTGACAAGAAGCTCCGAATGGATATCCTGACCGACACTCATGATTCTAAAGTGGCTGAACATTATGGTCAATTTAAGACACTAGAACGGGTGAAAAATAACTTCTTTTGGCCTAAAATGGATCAAGATGTGGAAGAGTATGTCCGCTCCTGTAACAGTTGTCAAAGGAACAAAACATCTCGGCACAAGAAGTTTGGTATGCTCCAACCTCTGGAGATACCCTATCGGCCATGGACCTCCATCTCTATGGACTTCATTGTAGGATTACCGGAGTCTAAGGGATTTACTAAGATCTGGGTAATAGTGGACCGCTTCTCTAAGATGGCCCACTACATCCCGCTCCCTACACTCAATAAAACAGAAGATCTGGCTAGAATGTTCTTGAAGGAAATCTGGAGACTCCATGGGTTACCTGATGACATAGTCTCGGACAGAGATAGCAAGTTTCTCTCTCATTTCTGGCAGTCTCTCATGAGCCTCCTCAATGTGAAGCTGAAAATGTCTACTTCTTTCCACCCCCAAACAGACGGTCAAACAGAAAGAGTTAACCAGACCCTGGAGCACTACTTGAGGAGTTATTGCTCATATCAACAGGATGACTGGGCAGATCTCTTGCCATTGGCAGAGTATGCTTACAACTCGGCGGTCTCTGAGTCAACCAAAGTATCGGCATTCTATGCCAACTATGGTTATGAACCCAGGACCAACTGGCCGGCCCCCCGGGAAGGTGTTGAAGTTAGCAATCCAGCAAGTGAGGTCATGATCTCTCAATGGGAATCTATCTGGCAAATTATGCAAGAAAATTTGGGTAAGGCTAGGATCAGGATGGCCCGGTGGTATGATAAACATGCACTGGCACCTCCGGAGATCAAGCCAGGAGATGAAGTAATGTTGGACCGGCGCAATGTGCAGACAAAGCGGCCGATGGGAAAGCTAGATCAGAAGAGGATGGGACCTTTCAAGGTCATTGAAGCTATAGGCACCCGAGCCTACAAGCTCTCTCTTCCTCCTCAGATGGCTATTCACCCGGTCTTTCATGTCTCTCTCCTAGAACCCTGTAGAGCACCAGTAGACCCGGAGAGAAGAGTTCCCCCTCCTTTCATGGATACAATGGACTGTACGGGATGGAAGGATTGGGACTGGACGGATTGGGATTACTGTGCGTTTGGAAAGCCGGATTTGTCAGAAAAGGTTCTATGAGGTTCTTTTACACGGAGGAGTGAGTTATAGTTGGGGTTACGCGGAAGTATGAGTCATGCTAAGTGAGGGGTTGTTGGATATATAACGGAGGCAACGAGGCCTACTTGTGTCGTTCTTTTCTTTCCTTTCTTCTCTACGCAACGTCTTCTGTATTTATCAATTCATCATAGTTTTTCTCTTCGAAAACTATCGCTGCTTTTACCATTTAAATTCATAACTCCTTTATATCATCGGAGTTATCGCTGTCAGCCCTCTGCATCTTGCGGAACGAAGTCTATACCACACCCCCGCCTTGAGACCTCCGGAACCAGAAGAGATTGCAGGAGAAGAGAACTGGCAGGTCCGGGAAGTAGCTGATAGCCGGGTCAATAGGCTCAGAAGAAGAGTGGAGTATCTAGTACTATGGGAAGGTTATGAAATTGAGGATGCTACATGGGAACCCTATGAACATCTCCGGGAGAGTGCTGAGGAAGCCCTTCGGGATTTTCACATGAGGTATCCTAAGAAGCCCAGAGACAAGCGGCTCTAATCCTTTTTTACCTATACCTAGTCACGGAAATTCCTGTAGAATTATATATAGAATAGAATTTTGTTACTGAATCTTGGAGACCAAGATCCTGAGAGAAGGGAGTAGTATACCAGAGCCACTAGCGGTTATGAGAATAGTTCTCACCGGGCCTGTTATAGGCTCAGAGTCATTGATAGAATTCAGCAGTTACAGTGATAGGAAAGTACCTGTAGTGAGGACCGCAACCTGCTACAAGTGTACCTACCTTCTGACCGCTAGGGTGAAGATCTATTCATGAAAGGGTAGGCTGACGAGTCTAAGCCTTGTCAGTGAATAGAGGACCGGCTAGAGAAAGGTCTCTAATTGCCGGGCATCTCCAGTGCCCCTCTGTGCAAAGAACCCTGCATGGCGGCAGTGGTTATCTGGAATAATCTCGATGAGTTACAGCTCTGCAGCCATCTAGGGTAGACCACCTGGCGGAGACTCATTTCATGCAGGCCGGGCTGTGTGACAGCCAGGCTGCAGGTGATCCTTGACCCTGACTAAGGGTCTTTACTCTATGACGGAAACACCGCTAACTTAGGAGAAGCGGGGAGTGGCGGAGGAATTGTTTCCGCTCAAAAACAGAGTTTTCACCGGAACTTAGTAAGAGCGGTGGAATGCAGGAAACAGAGAGATTTGGAGTATAAGTACTCATCTCCGGTTTCCGCCCATCTGTTCTGATTTTCCTCATCATCAGTTGTAACAAGCGGAAGAAGACCCTTAAGATTATTCTAAGTCTACCCAGAAGAATCTTTACTCTCTAAACCTAACTTCTATCTTCTACCGGCCCTCTTGCTTCCTACACTCTTGTTTAGTAGAGGCAGAGCCCCGTCACACATAGATACACCAAATCCTACCTATCAAGAATACCAACAACAAACCTCGATACAGCAGAATGCAGATGCGGATACTTCCAGGAAACTCCAACGCACCTACTACTTTACTGCAAACGACATCCACTACCAGAATTTAGAAAAGATCTTGCTGCGACGATAAAACCAATGCCTCTCAACTGGATGACAGCCATGCACACAGACAAAGGACTCCAAGCAACCATCGATAAGTTCCTCCTACCATCTCAGATCGCCACTAGAAACTGGACTCTAGGGGAGAGAGATGGAGATGGAGATGGAAGGGAACGAATAGGATGGGGAAGACTTGAGGATGAAGGGGAAAGAGAAGGGGAAGGATAGCCCCAAGGTGCTTGCACCTAGCGTTAAGAGATGGAATTGAGAGGATAACACGTATGATAACCTTGGAAGAGGGTAGATGGGAATACGGTCATTAGGTGGCCAAAACTATTGGGTTCTTCCTTTGTATGCCATATCCGGTTTCGGATGCAAGCAGTATGAGTAATAAATAAATAAATAAATAAATAAATGTGTCACTTATTAAGAATTGAGTTCTAACTCTATCAAGAATCGCTATCCATTACTTCTTACACTAGAAACGATGGACAACATTAGCAAGCCTTCATTTGTATCCTGATGTCTCCTGAGCCTCAGGAGACTCTTAGGAGACCCAGAAGGCTGTTGGGAAACTGCATTCACAAGTAGTAGTTTGCTGATGAATTTAGTCAAAACAAATAACTTTACTAAATGACTAGTAAATTTATGTTGGGAATACATTCAAATTTGAATCAAAGAAGGATATAAATGTAATACAGCTTTTTACACCCGCTATAGATACTGGGAATATCTGCTGATGCCTTTTGGATTAATGAATGCCCCTGCTACTTTTCAACGTTGGATTAATGATATTATATGTCCTTTTCTTGATTGTTGTACCACGGTTTATCTGGATAATATTTTAATCTACTTGGAAACATAAACAAGATGTAAAGCAATTTCTGAAGACTGCATACACAAGTAGTACAGTTGGGGAAGCCTATATTGTAAAGGGATATCTCGAAGAGAGTCACTTGAGATACGGCTTTTGCTAAGCAATAGTTCTGTAGCATTTAAACTTGTAATATTGTAGACCGGATTCCGTTCACTGATGAGAGAAGAAGGCTCCTCCGTCTCACGGCGGTCTGACTATCTATTTAT
Source organism: Morchella sp. 2018-W26 (assembly GCA_024713715.1). Classification (NCBI taxonomy): domain Eukaryota; kingdom Fungi; phylum Ascomycota; class Pezizomycetes; order Pezizales; family Morchellaceae; genus Morchella; species Morchella sp. 2018-W26. The sequence continues at coordinate 879,193 of JAMGYX010000016.1, forward strand.
ACATGATTGGAGCCGCCAAGGGACATCCACCCTGGTCGGACTCCTTACGTAACTTCCTTACTCAGCACCGACGCACTAGGATAATCCCATTATCCAACTAGTATCATTCCTGCCAAGCCGTCACGTAATAACACCCTTACCCCCGATCAATCCAACCCTAACCCAGCAATCCCGTAACATATATATGGACCATGTTGTGGCTGTGGACACAGTTATGTAGGTCTTGAAGGAGGTTTTATTGGATATGAATTAGAAAGGAAGAAGGTTTTCTGATGTCTTTGATGATTCACGATATTCACTGTGCTCAACCTATTGCTTGAACTGATGAACCGTGAGAATCATAAACACGTGATATATTGATAATTATTAGGGGATCACACCCAACTACCCAGTAGAACAACCAAGAGCTTGGAGTTTCCAGGGACCATGGCTATGGCCCTCGGGTAGAAGTATCCTCAGTCCAGGTCGTATATACTTTCGAGTAGCCGAGTGCGGCCCTGCGAGCCTATGTCTCGGAAGCGCTTCGACTTCGTTCAAAAGGGAATTCATCAGGCAGAGTAGACGATCGCGGAACATAAAGCTTTCAAGAGAAAAAACCCTCTCCCCAATGGGAAGAGGTAAAAAAACTCGTAGGTCTCATTACCAGCGCCGCGCGCTGGCCAATCGATCTCGCCGTAAGAATATTAGACTCTTTCTTCCCATAGGTGATGATGGATCAAGATCAAGTGGTAACTCATTTCTACCCCGCAGCTATACCTCCGCGGCCAAGCCAACATTACTAACTATATACACAGTGGCTTGACACCAACGAACTTATCCATTCTAATTCCAAAGTCCGCTACCCCGCTCTATAGCCGAGATCCCAAAACTTTCCTTCCAAGCCCGTCTTTATCCACGGGTCAATCCGGATGGGTCAGGCGTCAACGGGACCTTCGGTAGGTACTGAGCGATACTCTTGCCTCGCGCCGCCGGTTCGCCTCCTTGGCCTTCCTCAGGGAGCAAGCTCCACCCGAGGATGTCCATGGCAGGGCCAGCGGCCAGGCATAATCCGCCGTCCCCTTACCTCCGGGTACGGAGCCAGGCAATCTTGGATACTACCTCACGCGTCTGCACCTTGCAGCGTCCTCCTTTCTCTCCGAGGGGTTGGTACTAACCATCTCGGCTATCCCTACTCCCTTTAGTTACCGAGAGCCCACACCACGGTCACTTCGGGAGACGTATCCCTGCACTGACATCTATTCCCTCTGCCCTCATACCCACTCGTTCACTCGTATAACCTCAGAGCCTTTGGGATTCCCTCATACCGGCATCGGTAACCAATGTATACTCCACCTATTAGGGTGTCGCACCAGACAGCCTGAGCAGTCTCGTAAAGAGCTTGGAGTTCGAAGCGCTAACTACAAAGGTAGAAAGGAACGAGGTCTCTTCAGTCAATTCGATACTGGAAGTCTCGGTTGCCCACTGCTAGTCCACAATGGTAATCAAGAGATAGTTCAGACGAATCGTTCAGGTAGAGTTCTCAAGAGAATCGCTAAGTTCGGATCAAAGATAAAAAGCGTAAAGTAGTCAAGTAGATTTTGGCTAATAGATTTTATATCGATAAGACTCTTTCTTCGTCGCTGATTATTTCAACAAAGTCGGAGAATGACACCGTATTTATATCCCGCGCAAATGTCCCGCGGACTAGCTATTACAATTATAAAAACTCCATGCGAGACCCCGAAGACCCTGAAATCCTGCCAAGAACGCCAAACACCTTTTTTCTATAACCCCGCTTCTAAACCAAACATCTATACGAAAAATCCCTCACGCTATATCCCGTTGCTGCATGCACTCAGCCTTCGTCAGTGGTCATGAGGAGTCTTCGGAGTCAGCCTACCTGATAACACCCTGGTACCGGGCTTGACTTCGCTCGCCAACTCTTTCCGCGTATTGCTATCTATCACTACGGAGCATTGCTCAACATTAGGATTTGATGGCAATCGGTACCGGAGGTGTCGGTTAGTCTTACCTTCCCCTGGGCGCCACCAGCGTCAGCTTCTTTGTTATCTTTGCCATTCGATCAGTTTTGGCCCGATTGACTCCAAACTCGCACTGTCGAAAACAGGTTCGTTTACTAGGGATTCTGCAACTCCGCACTGGGCTCCATACTGGCAATACTGTGCCTCTCTGGCGCGCCCAGTGGTTGATAGAAGCGTAGAAACTCCTCTTCTTGTCTCTTCGGGTCTCTGTCCTATACCCGTAACACCACCGCTTCGCTTGTCTCATAACTCGGTGAGTTTTGGTCCGATTGACTCCAAACTTAAACTACTGCCCCCTCATATACCCACCGGTATCCCGAGTGGCCATGATGGCGCCTTGACGTTCCGGGGGTTATTATTAGGGTCGAAAACGTATCCATTTGCTAGCATTTCTGCAACTCCGCTTTCATGGCTATACTGGCCATACCGCCTGTCCCTAGGACCCTCCTAGGGCAGTAGAAACTAGGAATACTATTTCTTTTCCAATCCTCCAGCTCCTGGCTGCATCGCAGCTTAATCGGGGCTCGTTTGGTGACGATAGGGCGGCTACCAGTCACCATGCCTTGGTATCCAGAACCGGAAGCTGTACCCGTAACAATAGTGATAATTGAAAGCGAAACAAAGGAATCAAAACATAGGAACACCATGATGCCATGTGATTGCCAAGGTGCCAAGGCGCGCTAATCTATAGCCGCGCTTTTGCCCTCCCTTACACCCATGGGCTGCCTAAATCTCTCCCCACAACGTTTGGCTCCAACTTTCATCATTAACTCCTCAACCACCACAACCTCTACATTTTTTTTGCATCTATAGAATCGCTCTTCTCTTTCTTATCTACAGTTCTATAGAGAGATAATACATTTAGGTGTTGTGGTTAATGTGTAGTTCAGCTTTAAAGTTGGTATATTTTTGGTGGTGGGCCATTGAATGTCACCTCTATTTATTGCCTATTCGGATAATTTCCAGGAGAATATTGCCTAATTAGGAGTAACTCTACTATACCTTTTCCAGTCTCAGGTATCTTGGCATTAGTATTCTTAATCCAATTATATACAGGAGTAATTAATTATATTAATATTAATCAAGCTGAATGTTGTGGATACTCCGTTTATAGGCTTTCCTAGCTATATATTGATAATGTGGATCCTTCTAAAGTATCAACTATAGTCGACTGGCAAACACTAAAAACCATGAACAAAGTACAGGAATTTTTGGGATTCGCGAATTTCTATCATCGGTTTACATATGCATACCCAAAAGTTACAAATCTCTTGACTACTTTTACTACATCAGCAAGATTTCACCTGTCTCCCGAGATTTTCTGGGTCTCAGGAGACTTAGCAGACTGTTAGGAGACTCAGGAGACTCCATTCACAAACAATAAGGCTTGCTGTTGCAAGGTATCCATCTGATGGGAAGAGCTTAGGAAAACAGAGAAAGCCGTTCATGCGTTGAAGACTGCATTTACCACTGCACGTATATTGCGACATTTGAATCTGGAGAGATAGCTTATTGTAGAAACGGATTTGTCGAATTACGTATTGGCAGAGATCTTTTCACAAGAGAATAAGAAACAACTCTATAACTGGTTGTTTTCTTTTCCAAAACACCCTCACCTATTAGGGCATCGCACCAGACAAACCAAGCAGTCTCGTAGAGAGCTCTGAGTTCGAAGCGCTAACTACAAAGATAGAAAGGAACGAGGTCTCTTAGGTCAATTCATCACTGGGAGTATCGGTTGCCGATAGTAGTCCACAAAGATAGTATGGATAAGATAGAAGAATAGTTCAGGTAGAGTTCCTCGAAAGAATCACTAAGTTCAAAGATAGAATCTTGTATAGAAGCAGCAAGCCTATTCAATCCTACCGGAGTCCCGGGAGGTGTGGGAGACCTTCAGAGACACCCGTCACACTTTGGATCTTCAGGGGCTTACCCGTCCGTACAAGGGCCTCCTGAGCTTTTGTGGGAGCCTCCCGAGCCCTGAAGAAGGCTCAGAGTGCTCTCCTCAGGCTGATGCTAAGTGGCACTCTCCCGGCGCCCTCTAGAGGCTTTGCGGGAGCCTCCCAAGCCTTTAAGAAGGCTCAGAGGGCTCTCCTGGCACTAAGCGGTGCTTTCCTGGCGCCCTCTAGAGGCTTTGTTATCCTCTCCCAAGAGACTGCGAGATATCGCAGACCTCTACAATAGTGAGGGGTTTTCATTTTAGAGTCCTCACTAGTGTTCAGAGAAGCTTCGGAGATGCTTTAATATAAGCACATGGATAAATCTAGCCTTTGTAGGGCATTCTCAAACAGGCTCCCCAAGTCCTCCTGAGATCTCCGGAGACTCTTGATGATTAAGCGAGCCCTCCCATGCTTTCCTATAATTCCTGCCAATCTCTTGGGCTCTCCTGAGGGCTCGCCAAGTCCTTCTGATATCTCTAGAGATATTAAGGTGGTGTACCTATAACAGAGCCATATCAGCGGTTAGGAGAATAGCCCTCACCGGGCCTGTTATAGGCTCAGAGTCATTGATAGAATTCATCAGTTACAGTGATAGGAAAAGTACCTGTAGTGAGGACCGCAACGTGCTACAAGTGTACCTACCTTCTGACCGCTAGGGTGGAGATCTATTCATGAAAGGGTAGGCTGACGAGTGTAGGCCTTGTCAGAGAATAGAGGACCGGCTAGAGAAAGGTCTCTAAGTGCCCTGGCATCTCCAGTATCCCTCTGTGCAAGAATAACCCTGCTGCAGGCGGCAGTGGTTATGCCCGGAATAATTTACAATGAGTTACAGCTCTGCAGCCACAGCCAGGCTGCAGGTGATCCTTGACCCTGGCTAAGGATACTTACTCTAGGACCGGAAGCACCCACTAACGCTTAGGAAGAAGCGGGGTAGCAGAGGAATTGTTTCCGCTCGAGAACAGAGTTTTCACCAGAAATGAGTAAGAGCGGTGGAATGCAGGAAACAGAGAGATTCGGAGTATAAGTACTCATCTCCGGTTTCCGCCCATCTGTTCTGATTTTCCTCATCATCAGTTGTAACAAGCGGAAGTAGACCCTTAAGATTATTCTAAGTCTACCCAAAAGAATCTTTACTCTCTAAACCTAACTTCTATCTTCTACCGGCCCTCTTGCTTCCTCCAATCTTGTTTAGTAGAGGCAGAGCCCCGTCATAGTACCAGACAACCTGAGCAGTCTCGTAATGAACTCAGAGTTCTCAGCAGACATCAGGAGACAAATGAAGTCTTGCTGATATGGCATGACGGTTTCCGTGCTCAGTTTTATCACTAGTTTGACTGAGATGAGGGGATCTCAATATCACATTCCTGCATCGTATTTACTGCAAAAGAAGAAGAGGCACTGGCAATTGCTTACGCCGCCAGCCCACTAGGTCTCCTTCGATTGACTGCAAGGGCCCTGGTGGAGTATTACGGTTCAGCCCCCTGCATCTCCTCTGCCGCCTAGACGTCTTCGGAACAGGGTTGTTGGATAGTATCGGTGGATGTCGGAAGCAAGTGAACGGAATAGGAAAGAGTTCGGATAATGGAATGTAAGTGCTAGTAAGGATAGGGTGATGGATACATAGAATGGCGGTACTGGGATTAGCGTGGGAAAGATGAGATCGTATGAGTTTTCGATGAGGTTCTATGGTATGAGTCAGTGGTGAGGCAAAACTCGTGTATATATATAGAGTTCTGTTTCTCCTTTGTTCTCGCCTCTCTAGGCAACGTCTTCTTTCTGTTAGCAATCTATAGCTTTAACTTCGGTCTTTTGTTCCTGGTTACCCTCTGACTTTGCTCGCTTCCTGAATTCGATTCTGAACCCGAACCTGAACTCGCTTGAGTGTATCCCAAGTTGACCCCGCTTTGTCCCTGTTCTTATTCCCTGTCCTAGACTCTGTCCCCGCCCCGTTAGACAGAGGCTACAGGGGCCTTCCTTTGGTGTTTCTCAGCTCGCGGCTCCCAGTTTGATGGTGGTCGTGGCAGTCGTCGTGGTGGTTGTGGTGGTTGTGGTGGTTTTGATGGTTGTAGTTGGGATGGTGGGGCTGGGGATATACTCCGTTCTGATAAAGGCATATATTGGGGTGGCGGTGGTTTATTCTCATCTCCCAGCTCCTCATCCTCATAGTCATTCTCATGGATTTGAACGTAGTCTTCCTGCTCTGGATGATCATCGAAATCATTCCAGCTTTTTGGGCCCTGTAATGCTATGTTTATCCCGTCCAAAAAGCTCCCCAAGCTTGCTGGAGGGTTTGGGGAGCCATAGTAATTGAGCTCTTCCGTATCTGTTTCGGTAGTTGCGCCAGAATCTGCACTGCACGTAACACTTGAAATACTCATCCGAGTCATCCCCCTTAGACGTTTACTAACGGAGGAGGAGACTGGGGCTTGCGTACTCTCAGAGCCACGCTTGTTGATTCTTGCTCTCTGGGAAGCTGTTACAGGTATAAGAGCTGGGACCCGAAGACAAAAGAAGGAGCCCTCCCTACACTACTATCACCCACTGGGCGTGCCAGAGAGGCACAGTACTGCCAGTATGGAGCCCAGTCCGGAGTTGCAGAAGCCCTAGTAAACGAACCCGTTTTTGACCCCGAAAATAGCCCCTATAGCATCAAGGCGCTGGCACAGTCACTCTGGACACCGGTGGGTATATGAGGGGGGAATAGTGCGAGTTTGGAGTCAATGGAACCAAAACTGATCAAACGGCAAAGATAACAAAGAAGCTGACGCTGGTGGTGCCCAGGGGAAGGTAAGACTACCCGACACCTCCGGTACTGATCACTGTCAGTCCTAACGGTGAGCTATGCTCCTTAGTGATAGATAACGATACGTGTAAAGAGCTGGCGAGCGAAGTCGAGCTCGTTACCAGGGGGATATCAGGTAGGCTGACTCCGAGACTCCTCATGACCACTGACGAAGGCTAAGTGCATGCAGCAACGGGACGTACTGTGAGGGATTTTGTGAATAGGCATGAGGGATTTTTGGAATAGGCGTTTGAAATGTAGAAGCGGGTGTTATAGAATTGGCGTTTGAGTTCTTGGCAGGTTTTCAGGGTCTTCGGGGTCTCGCACAGGATTATTATAATTGTAATAGGTAGGTCACATGATATTTACGCGGGATATAAATATGGTGTCATTCTCCGACTTTGTTGAAATCATCAGCAACGAAGAAAGAGTCTTATCGATATAAAATCTATTGATTTCTATATGTTTCTACCTTTATTGAACTTAGTGATTCTTTCGAGAACTCTACCTGAACTATTCTTCTAATTATTCTCTTAAGTACCATTGTGGATTAGCAGTGGGCAACTGAGATTTCCAGTAATGAATGGACTGAAGAGACCTTGTTCCTTTCTACCTTTGTAGTGGGCTCTTCGAACTCCAAGCTCATTACGAAACTGCTTGGGTTGTCTGTTGCGACACCCTAATAGAAGCCATGATGGTGTCAGTGGTTTGTAAGGCTAGAAGAGCCTTTATGAAGGCTTTTACTTCCACTATATCTGGTTTGATTCATACCATATCACTTTGCTTTTTCTTAGCAAGTAATTAGAGGTTTTTGGCGAGAAGCCTTCTGGATGGCTCACTAAGTCAAAATCAATTTTGCATTATACAACAAGATACCCAAATAGGCAACCATACCTCCACAAACTGGCAAAATCGCAACTGCATTCAAAAAACAAAAAACAACAGCATCCAACATGAAACCGGTTATCAAGCTTTGTAAGCTCTAATCAGTGCCTCTCGGGCCTTCTAAATTCACACCTGACAGTCAGAGTCCTCGGAGCTCCTGCGATTGTTAGCGTCTTTGCCTTCACCACTGGCATAACAGAGCCATACCAGCGGTTAGGCGAATCGTTCTCACCGGGCCTGTTATAGGCTCAGAGTTATTGATAGAATCCAGCAGTCATAGTGATAGGAAATGTACCTGCAGAGGGGACTGCAACCTGCTGCAAGTGTACCTACCTTCTGATCACTAGGGTGGAAATCTATTCATGAAAGAATAGACTAACGAGTCTAGGCCTTGTCAGTGAATAGAGAACCGGCTAGAGAAAGGTCTCTAAGTACTGGGCATCTCCGATAGCCCTCTGTGCATGGATAGCCCTGCTGAAGGCGGCAGTGACTATGCCCGGGAGTAATCTATAATTAGTTACAGCTCTGTAGCCACCTTGGGAAGATCATCTGAGCGGAGACTCATTTAATGCAGGCCTGGAGCTGTGTGACAGCCAGGCTGGAGGTGATCCTTGACCATGGTTAAGGGTGCTTACTCTAGACTGGAAATACTACCCGCTAACACTTAGGGAGAAGCGGGGTAGTGGAGGAATTGTTTCCGCTCCAAAAAACAGAGTTTTCACCAGAATCTAGTAAAAGCAGTGGAGTGCAGGAAACAGAGAGATTGAGAGTATAAGGACTCATCTCCATTTCTGCCCACCAACTCGAAGCTTCCTCATCATCAGTTGTAACAAGCGGAAGATATGACGGGGGTCCACTCTATAGTAGAAGAAGGACAGGAAAGAGGTCCCAGAGCTTATCTCTGATATAGACGTGTGTTCTCAGTGCCCAGTAGATGACTCCGTCTCCTTGCATAGAGGATTCTCTACCAAGGGATTATGCTTGAGAGAAAGGACGGCCGTAGAAGATAGAAGTTAGATTTAGAGAGTAAAGATTCTTCTGTGTAGACTTAGAATAATCTTAAGGGTCTTCTTCCGCTTGTTACAACTGATGATGAGGAAAAATCAGAACAGATAGGCGGAAACTGGAGATGAGTACTTATACTCCAAATCTCTCTGTTTCCTGCATTCCACCGCTCTTACTAAGTTCTGGTGAAAACTCTGTTCTGGATTGGAACCAATTCCTCCGCTACCCCGCTTCTCCATAAGCGTTAGCGGGTGTTTCCGGTCCTAGAGTAAGCACCTTAGCCAGGGTCAAGGATCACCTGCAGCCTGGCCGTCACACAGCTCCGGGCCTGCATCAGACGAGTCTCCGCTCAGGTGGTCTACCCTAGATGGCTGCAGAGCTGTAACTCATCGTAGATTATTCCAGGCATAACCACTGCCGCCATGCAGGGTTCTTCAGACAGAGGCACTGAAGATGCCCGCAATTAGAGACCTTTCTAGCCGGGTCCTCTATTCACTGACAACGCTTAGACTCGTCAGTCTATCCTTTCATGAATAGATCTCCACCCTAGCGGTCAGAAGGTAGGTACACTTGCAGCAGGTTGCGGTCCTCACTACAGGTACTTTTCCTATCACTGTAACTGCTGAATTCTATCAATGACTCTGAGCCTATAACAGGCCCGGTGAGAACTATTCTCCTAACCGCTAATGTGGCTCTGTTATAGACCGTCGTGGATGCATCGCGAGTAACTCCCAACTCCTCCTCCTCACAATCCTCCATACTGTCTACAAAGTAAGACTCTGATTCTAGGTCTGAATCTCCAGCAGCTTGTTGAGTGAAGTTCGAATATGTAGATGACCCGTCCTCGCAACTAGCATCATCCTGATCAGAGCTTTCTGAAACCTCGTGAGACTCCTGTAGTCGTTTGTGATTCTCCTGCAAAAGATCGCATTGATTTGTGAACCATCCATCCGCTTCATTAGGGTGGATATTCCATAGGTGCTTCTCAAAGTTCGCTGAGGAGCTATATCGCTTGCTGCAAAAATGACAGGAGGACTTCATTGGGTGTCGCGATAGCTCCCATGGCTCTCGCAGGTGCCTCAAAATTACTACTGCCAAGCCTGCAGATTACTAATACTTGTGAGGGTGTCTTGAAGGGGCAACCCCTTGCTAAACAAGCTTTCTAGCAACGCCATATATCCACATTGAAAACTGACCAACATATGCTTTCAGAACAAACCCAACATCTATCCCACATATCGGCCAAACCTTCTAGGAATCCACCACTACTCCAAAAGGTTTCACGAGTACCCTCAAGATCGTAGCTCGAAATCATAGGCAATGCCGAGAAATCCCTATCTTTTGATACCCAAATGACTATATTTGTACTTGAAATCGAGATCAAAACAGCCAACGATCCGAAGAAAAGCTACCATGCCAACACCAAAATGGACTCGAATACCAACACTCATGCTGATCTATGTCATTTAGTAACTTGCTCAAAAGCATCGAAACACATCCGAGCAATCAATTATTCTGGCTCTGTGCGTTCTGGCGAAGACTGTGGAAGCTTTCGAAAGATCCTCTCATAGCTCTTAATGACTAATTGGATTACATAGAGTGTTGGAAGAAGAGGTATAAGAACCGCTTCTTCCACCCTCGGGAGACCTTTCTTCACCATCCCCATTACTCTTCACAACCTCGTCAGGAACTCAGCTGGTGCGTTCTACCTATATTACTTTAATCATTCTTGCTCGTCCAGCCTTTTCAATTTCATTTCAACTTGATACCATCCACTTCGACAACTCCAACTTGATACCTCTCCCAGAGTTTCTAGTTGAAAGATGCCTCCCAACGCTACTAAGGGTACCCCTGGGAAGGTAGTATATAAACACCACATGGTTGTTCCCTAATCTCTATACATTAGTTTCTAACATACCTCCAGTCCGGTGGCAAGTCGAAGGCCCCTCCCATCGACTCACGATACCTTACAAAGCACTGCTAAAAGCCCTAGAGAGAGGTCCCAACCTCGAAAGCGTCAGCGCCAACCAGTCCCTGAATCCGAAGACGATATTGCCACAAGACCCCGTCGTTTGAACCCACAGGCTCCTGATAGCCCTCCCCAAAGTGCTCAAAGATTGTTCGCAACCCCCTGAAAACGTGGGCGCCAACAAGTTCTTGATTCTGAAGACGAGATTGCCACACGACCCCGTCGTTCGAACCTGCAGGCTCCTGATAGCCCTGACACCACTCCCGAAAGCCCTGAAAGATCTCGACCAACCCCTCGAAAGCGTCTGCAACAGCCTATCCCCGAAACTGAAGAGGAGGAGTTGGTTATCCTCTCACATAGAGTAGGAATTCCCTGGAGTTACGACGGTCCCCCACCAGACCTCGCCCTTAAACAGCAGCCGACACCCACGAAGACAGCTCCCGCGCTGCCCAAACCTTCGCAAGCACTCAAGCCGCCCCCACTTTGGAAAAAGGCAACAGCAGCAGCAGATATCGCATTGGCTAAAGCTTATCAAAGCACCCCAGAGACCATCACCACATCTCCCAGAGCCGCAGCAGCAGCTTCCAGGACCACAGCAACAACTTCCAAAACCACCTCAGCATTAGCAACACGGACTGCTGTGGCAGGCCCAAGCACTCCAAAAGACACCTCCCCAGCTCCAAGAGCAACAGCAACAGCACCAAACGCCCGCCAAGATCTGCAGTCTAGGGTATCTTCTACTACTAATTCCCAACCTGCTAGTACACCCCCGAGAGCCATTCTCAAAGCTCCCAGAGCTATCGTGGCACCTAAGAACGTACATCAAGACGAAGATAGAGACGAGCACAATCATCCCGAGGACGGAGACGAGGACGAGGACGCGGACGAGGACAATCAAGACGAAGACGAAGACGAAGACGAAGACGAAGACGAAGAAGACGAAGACGAAGACGAAGACGAATCTCGCCACGCCCCACAGGGACGTCGTCAGAGACAGAAAACAAAAAAGGCTCCCAAGGCAAGGTGGTCAAAGGAGGTTGTTTCGATGGACGCAAGCACTGCCAAGGTGACTTTGGGATTGGCCGCCTCGCCAAAGAGTTACAACAGGTTGAGGAAAGACCTCGCCGCAGAGATGACGAGAACAGGATGGGTCAATAAAAGAACTAATGGGCTTAAACATTATAGTTTAATGGAACAGAGGCCTCTGGTAGGTTTGGCCACGGTCATGCGAGGTCAGAGGAATAGCGCCAGAGCCAAGATACAGGAAGCACTTACCTGGCTAGTGGTTGATGTCAGTCGTAAGGAAAAGGTCTCTAAGGGCTTGGGGAACCGGGAATTCACCGACATTGACGCTCATGACCCCGAGCTGGACGCTGACGATTCGGATGATCTGCCGCAAAGGTTCTCAGGACGCTCGGCAAAGCGCCAGAAGCTATCACCACAACCAGACCGGACTAATATCTGGGTCACCGTTGTCGACCCTGACCAGTTTAAGGAATACGATCCTGATGCTAGGAGACGGGAGTACGGTTGGACTCATAAGAATAATGAGCCTAGTTACGCTACCGTGATGACTCAGAAGAACATCCAAGAGCTTGGGAGAGTCGCATGCAAGCGTATCCCCGTTGGTCGATTGGTCAGGGAATTCTATGGCTCGATGAACCAACCAGCCGAACCGGAGGAGGAGCCAACCTCGGTTCGCATAATGGATACCGAGGAGGTAGAAGCCTGGATGCTGGGAAGCCTGGCGAAAGCTCTCCGGGTTCTGGCCATACTTCACAGAGAAGGCCAGACTGAGCCCCACGGTGGTGATGAAACCCCTCCTAGAAGACTACACCAGCCGTACACCACCAGTGACGATTACGGACACTTTGAATATCCGGCTGAAGACTCTGAATTTGAGGGTGGAGTTAGATTGACCTCGATTGGAACCAGGCTTATCATCCCGAAGAGTGATGCATCGTTCCAGATAAACCTCCACAAGATCTCGTCACGCCGGAATAGGCCGCAATCAGCCCTTGAGCTCCTCAACCAAAAGTATCTTAATAAGACTGCGGTGTTGGTATTATGGACTCTAACTACAGAATCGGGCATGTCTGGGCTGCGGAGATCGCTCAGAAGTGGAGGAGGACAGATCTAAAACCACCGCAAGAACGGAAAGATGAAGACTTTTGGTTCACCTCTCTGGAGGTAGTGGTGATGGTGATGGTGATAGTGCTTAAGCCTATTTGGCGAGAGTTTGGACAGGTTTTGCGAGATTCTGGTGAGTTATTCGCATTTAAGCATGATTGATCTATTAACTGACCCTATAGATTTTTTTCTTTTTCCACTATTTTTGTTAGGGTATGCAGAGGTTTCAAAAGGTTTGGCGATAGCTTTAAGAGCTTTCAAAATGGTCGGTAACAGCTTTGTGTTAGGTATTATTTGTTGTTTTCTTGGTCCGCACATGTTAACCACGTAGTATTTGGGGATTACTATTATTGGAGAGCATTGATTTGAGGCTAGGTATTATTAGATAGCGTTGATTTATTCTTAAGTTGGGAGCATTTATTTGATACTGATAGGTAGCGAATATCAAAGTGATTTGAAGCCTTCTTGAATGCTACTAGTGATCTTGAAAGCTATCGCAGTTCTGCTGAAAACATCATTATTATGTAGTGACACGACGACGCTATTTTAACCCAAATTGGTGTGCCCAGCCCCTCTAATTAGTCAATTTTAGTCTGTGTGTGGTTAGCCTTAGGCTACATGAAAAATTTTCACGCCAAGCACTCATTTGATTAGAAATCAGGACGGCCTTCAAAACCCTCAGGGGAGCTCTCAAAGGCATCAAGATGCCTCAAGCAAAGCGTGCCTCAACGTCCAAAATGACCAAATCTACTCCAAGTCTTCCTGATCCTAAAGGCCACATTGGGGATACTACACCGGAAGATCTAGACGAGGGTGAGACTGTACCCAAGATAGTTCCTAACACTCTCACGAGAGTAGGCACAACCACAAAGAAAGCTCAAGGAGAGCAGCCGTCAGTATTCGAAAGGAGCACTTCTTCTCGTAAACGTTCGAGGCCCACAAATGAAATTTCATCGGATGAGGATTGACCTGATCCTCCATTGCGCCGCTCGGCCAAAGCTCAGCGAGTCCCCAAATTGTCTCTGAAAAGCCATTCTCGACAGAACAAAAAATCTAGAAAATCCGGTGCGTGGGCCCGGGTGGAGTTTAACATCGAAAGACACACGTCGGAGGGGGAGCAAGAGGTTCAAGAGCACCCTGCAATCAGTTCTTCAGAATGTGATGATGACCACACTGGGTACTGGCATTCCCACCAGCCTGAGAGATCAGCGAGACAGCACGCAGGTCGGAGACAAGAGACCCCTGCAGGACGCAGGTTGCCAGAAACAGACCTCCAGTAGTCAGGTAACGACTGCCGAGGTGTGGCGAAGCCGGAGAAAGCCCACCGCGCGTTGCCGAGTAATTATGCTGCCAGAAGTGGAGATTAACGTTATTGAAGTAATTAACCCCAATCTTTTTTTTAATAAGTGACTGAAGTGAAGGAAATTTTAGAAGGGAAATCGTACATCGTCGTTAACGGTAGATCCATCGAAATACCCACAAAGACCGACGATGACTCCTGTGGACCCAGCGATGGCTCCAACTGCTACCCCCAGAAGACTGAGTGCTTTTAATTACTCTTCACCTTTTCGTTTCCCGCTCCCTTCCTCTTCTAGGTTGGGAGAATCGTCACCATCAATGGCATTGAATCCTGGATCCATGCCACCAAGCGATGATGGCTCCTGGGGCAGTTCTCCGAGCTTTGGGAATAGCTCTCAAACGCCTCGAAGAATGGAGCCATCCCCACTAGGGAGACCACCCCGGAATAATGATACAGCGAACTCTAACTATCTGTCGCCTTCACCTTCTTTACCTCCGCCTCACGAAGACGACAGGTATTATTACCAAACCCCTGAAAGCTCTCATCAGGCCTCTTCTAGCCAGATAGCTCGTACACCTGCTCCAAACTCTAGAAGTGCGAGTGTGTGTGACGGGGCTCTGCCTCTACTAAACAAGAGTGTAGGAAGCAAGAGGGCCGGTAGAAGATAGAAGTTAGGTTTAGAGAGTAAAGATTCTTCTGGGTAGACTTAGAATAATCTTAAGGGTCTTCTTCCGCTTGTTACAACTGATGATGAGAAAAATCAGAACAGATGGGCGGAAACCGGAGATGAGTACTTATACTCCAAATCTCTCTGTTTCCTGCATTCCACCGCTCTTACTAAGTTCTGGGGAAAACTTTGTTTTGGAGCGGAAAACAATTCCTCTGCTACCCCGCTTCTCCCTAAGCGCTAGCGGGTGTTTCCGGTCCTAGAGTAAGCACCCTTAGTCAGGGTCAAGGATCACCTGCAGCCTGGCTGTCACACAGCTCCGGGCCTGCATTAAATGAGTCTCCGCTCAGGTGGTCTACCCTAGGTGGCTGCAGAGCTGTAACTCATTGTGAAATATTCCGGGCATAACCACTGCCACCTGCGGCAGAGTTCTCTTTGCACAGAGGGACACTGGAGATGCCCGGACACTTAGAGACCTTACTCTAGCCGGTCCTCTATTCACTGACAAGGCTTAGGCTCGTCAGCCTATCCTTTCATGAATAGATCTCCACCCTAGCGGTCAGAAGGTAGGTACACTTGTAGCAGGTTGCGGTCCTCACTACAGGTACTTTTCCTATCACTGTAACTGCTGAATTCTATCAATGACTCTGAGCCTATAACAGGCCCGGTGAGAACTATTCTCCTAACCGCTAATGTGGCTCTGTTATAGTGTGCTTCCTTTGGAAGCCCAGAGGATTGAGAAAAAGTGTAGTATATTGATAGGTGATCACACACTGTTTGAGGAGCCTTTTCCAAGCCCTGCGAGACTCTCGGTATTGGTGGTAAATATGTGGGTACAAGCAAGTCGTAGTTTGGGAATCAGTGCAGAAATTGACGGCGTTATTATAAAACAGGTGAGTGTCCTCGATGGTTCCATGATAGCTTCTAGGAACTGAGGAGGCCCCACAGGTTAGGAGCTTGCACTTCCCGAAAGGCCACACCTGATGAGCACAGTGAAGGAACGGCTAGCAGACTCTAGGATTTACGGAATTGCAAAAATTCGCACACAAGTGGAGAGAGCCGAGAGAGTTGACTATCTTTTGCGGAATGATCGGTTCATCAGCCATCCAACACATTATGAGGTATATCCAAATTCTTGGGGACCACGGCGATAGCTCTAATAAACCTTAAACGTCTAGCTGCAAATTCTTGGCTCCGGAGATCATCGAGGTTTTATACTATAGGTTTTTTGATGGGGCGAGGAGCGGCGATCCCGTGAACCAGATTTCTTGACTGAATAAACCATACGCCGATATGCCTGATAGCGACCGCCATTTGGCATGGGATTCGCAAGACATTCCACGGGAATTATGTGGTACAAAAATTTCCAGACTCAAACGATAGAGTGAAGTAAGTATTTCTCATAACTCCTAGAGATATGGCAAGTGCTAACCAAGGTGTTACGAATGCTCTAGAAACCTTCACAAGGATGGTAAACACTTGGACGTCACATAGTCGTTCCAACCAAGAGGGCATCTTGAAATTGATAAAGGATAATCTCCGAGACAAGGTAAGAACGATCTTAATCACCGGTTATAACCTAAACTAATGATTTGTAGATACAAGAGAAGAAGGGGGTCATGGTCGAGGATATCCCAGTCGAGGGTCTTAGCGAGGACGATGATGCTCTGGTGGAGGCTCTGGAAGCTCTCAGGAGTGCTCGGGGAGGCCAAGGCAAGAAATCTAAAACCGGGCAAACTAACCTTCCACCACATGGGCTTGAATATGGTACGGATGCATCAGCAAATTACTACTTGTGTATGCAGTCTCTCAACAGTCTCTCAGGTCTCCTGAGAGTCTCCTGAAACTCCTGGATATTTTTTGAGTCTCCTGAGGCTCAGGAGACCTCAGGAGACAAATGAAGTCTTGCTGATGTGGAGAGCCGGACCTACCTGAGGAAGAGGAAGAAATTGAGGAAATAGTGGAAGAGGGCAGAGAAACAACAGAAGAGGACCCTAACTAAAATAACGAGATCTCTGAGAGGTATGGAGAGGTCCGTAGAGATAGTAATAAGGTCATATGTATTATCATAATTATTATATAGTGGCGAGAACATAAGTGAATATATCCATACCATTTGAGAAACAGAAAAGGCCTCTGAAAGCTATCGTGAAGTGAATAAATACATGAAAAGCACCAGTCAGCACCAGGAGCGCTGGGACTCCCCAGGTGCGATGGATAATGAAAAGTATATTACCAGGGGAGATCGGGGCGAAAACGTGATGTCCAGGCGGAGCCAGGCGGAACCAGGCAAAAGATATCTCCGCCAGGGAGATAGATGCCCTTCCAGGTGCTACCTGAGAGGAGACCTAACTCCTGGCGCTAGCCGAGGTTGGGATTTGGTTCAGGGCGCTCAGGGCGCTGAGAGCCTCGCCCGAAGCACCCGGAGGTTTGGCGAGGTTCTCAGGAGAATGAGTTTTTATCCCGTGCGCCCTCAACGCCCTGAGCGCCTGGAGCGCCCGGCGAAATCTGCAGGTTTGCTGATGTACCCTTTCATGAATAGATCTCCACCCTAGCGGTCAGAAGGTAGGTACACTTGTAGCAGGTTGCGGTCCTCACTACAGGTACTTTTCCTATCACTGTAACTGCTGAATTCTATCAATGACTCTGAGCCTATAACAGGCCCGGTGAGAGCTATTCTCCTAACCGCTAATATGGCTCTGTTATCGAAGAAGACCCTTAAAATTATTCTAAGTCTACCCAGAAGAATTTACTTTCTTTAAACATAACTTCAATCTTCTACCGGCCCTCTTGCTTCCTATACTCTTGTTTAGTAGAGGCAGAGCCCCGTCACAATTGGTGTGCCTAAACAGGTGATTTCTCTCAGCCTGATTCTAAATATGTGAGCATTCTATAATGCTTATTGAGCCTTCTTTCAATCCCCACGTACCTTTCAGAAAGCTCCTGCACCACCGCCAGGACCATCTGACACCATTTGTCAGTACGGGGCATAGGAATATTCAAACCTTTTGGTCAACCTTATTTAGCATTTCCTCCTCAACATCAAGCTCTACTCCATCAATTTCGCCTCTAGTAACTTGAAGGTGCTCATATCCTTCTAGTGGGGGTGTTTGAGGTCCGGGCCTTTGGGTAGGCCCAGTAATGATTGCCGAAGGCCTGTCAAGCACCACACAGAGCCTTAAGGGTTTTCCCTCAGTGGTTTTAAACCAACCTTCCAGCTCTTCAGAGTCTCCAATCTGCGCATATTCCAGATTTGGGGGATAAGCTGCCTGTCCCCGGAGTGCCGAATTGGACAACACCCCGTAGCAGGCTAGGAAAGCCCTCGTGGGGCTCCCTGTAGCTGCTGGTGGAGCTCGCTTCATTGCGAGCCTTTCTAAATCTTTCATAGACAACCCTTGAAGGTTGTTAATAAAGGACATAAGCGATGCGGGTCTGTACCAATCATAGTGGCGGTATATATCGTTGGGGATGCCTGTAACTCTTTCTGGGTCAATAATAATTATGGTTTTTGCCAGCTTATAGGGTATTCCCAAAGCCTGGCAGACCTCCAATGAGGTCTCCAGTTTGTTTGTGTGGGCGGGAGGTGTTCCGGAGGTGGGTGCATCAGCAAGACTTCATTTGTCTCCTGAGGTCTCCTGAGCCTCAGGAGACTCAAAAAATATCCAGGAGTCTCAGGAGACTCTCAGGAGACCCAGGAGACTGTTGGGAGACTGCATACACAAGTAGTAGTTTGCTGATGTGTATCTTTAACTATATCATCCGCATCCCCATATCACAGAGGCAAGACTTGCCAAAGTGAAAAGTGCCAATGTGCATAACCAAAGCAAAGTGAGGCGGAGTAAGACGAAGCTAAGTGAGACGAAGAAAAAGGGCAGAGGTCTAGATATAGGGACTATGGATGAGACAGGCACTATAGTGGTTCCTCTGTCCCTGAGGGAAGAAGGAACGTCTTGGTAATAACCAAAAGGTCTTGAAGTATATCATGACTAAAAGGACAAGAAGGTTGGATAAAAAGAAAAGAAGAAGAAGAGAAATCCTACAAGCGAGGGAGAGAGCTCCCTATATATAGCCCAGAAATTCCTTCGCTGACTCATTCATAGAACCATATAGAAACTTAAGCACGCTATCCTACTAGAAGCTTTAATACATACATACAATTACTCACATAACCCCCTACCATAGAAACCCATAAAACCCAACAGAAAGCCCGTGACTAATATTTCTTCCTACAACCTCGCTCAGTAACCTCCACATCAGCAAGACTTCATTTGTCTCCTGATGTCTCCTGAGCCTCAGGAGACTCAAAAAATATCCAAGAGCCTTAGGAGACTCTCAGGAGACCCAGGAGACTGTTGGGAGACTACATACACAAGTAGTAGTTTGCTGATGCATGCCGTGATACCCTCAAAGCCCCGCCGTGGCATTGGGTTGTCATGTTCCTCTTCTGTGATAGATCGATAATGCGGCGGAGGAGGGCTGCTTGAATCTTTATAGAGTCCTCTGACTCGGAAGCCTCTGCTGACCATGTGGTCTTTAGCGCCTTAATTGCCTTGTGGTCCATGCAAAATTGACACAGATTGTTGAATAATTGTTCGCCCGAGGTGACCTTATTAACTCACCCTACTGTGACGGAGTAAATAAGACTACCAGAGAGAACAGATGAAGATGACGACGAACTTGAAGACAAGATCGGGGGACACAGCCAGGAATAATCAAGGCGTAAGGCAGCGGCCAAGGCAAGACGAGAGGCATGGCAGGGAAAGCAAGGACCATAAATAAATATAGAGACAAGACTATGATGCCCGTTAGATCAGGCAGGGGGAGAGACAACAGAGGTCGTAGTAGTAGGCAACCTTCGAGCAAAAAGAGAAGAGCAAGGACTATGAATAGGATATAGATATATTCCTATATACGAGAACATCAGCAAGACTTCATTTGTCTCCTGATGTCTCCTGAGCCTCAAGAAACTCAAAAAATAGCCAGGAGCTTCAGGAGATTCTCAGGAGACTCTCAGGAGACCCAGGAGACTGTTGGGAGGCGGTAAACACAAGTAGTAGTTTGCTGATGAAGACAGGAAGACGAGACAAGGTGGAAAAAAAGAAAGAAACTCATGGAAACAACTCTGCTCGCTATTTAACATCCTGCTCCACCAGTCCGTTCTGACTCATACATCAGCCCATAGAACCTCTTAGAAACCCGGTATCACCACACCTCGTATTCCTCCCCACCATCTTTATACAACCTATTACCAATTCCCCTTGCAATCGAATCTCATAGAAAGAAATGACGACATCATCATACCACTCTACCTCCTTCTCGCTTATCACTACTCCTTCCACCATAACCGTACCATAGCTACCGAACCTTCAGGACCAATACCAAGACGTCGGGACAGACAACAAGACTTTAAAACTTGAAATTACAGATTCTGAGACTGAGGCGAATCGAGTTTCCACATCAGCAAGATTTCACCTGTCTCATGGGATTTTCTGCATCTCAAGGGACTTAGGAGACTGTTAGGAGACTCAGGAGACTCCATTCATAAATGATAAAGCTTGCTGATGCAGATACACCCTTTTATTACGGCTTACTACGGATTACAATGGCAGGAACTGAGTATGTTAGGGAAAGGGTTTGGAGTTATGGGTTTCTACGGGTTTCCATTACACGAAGTATTAGTCATGATTCAGACAGGAGTGTGGGCAATATATATACTCAGTTATGGAACTTTTCTTTGTTGTTTTCTTTCTCTTTCTTCTCTACTTCGTCTTCCTGTTATCAACCCTACTCTCTAGATTTCTCATATCATATGTCTTTAGGCTTTCTCTCTGGCTTCTTGTATTACGTGTATCTTCAAGAATATACTTTGGGTTACCATATTTTCTGTGGTTCTACTCTGTGATTCTACCTCGCTTCACTATAGTCTATCACGCAGTGTAACGTACATAACAATGTTACAGGAAGAAGGATTAGTCAGGATTTTCTATTGGGTTCTACAGGTTTCTGTTGTAAGGGTGTCCCGGCATATTGGCATTCGGCCCGATTGTTCGGTTATACTTGTGTGAGTGCGATAGAGGAAGTAAGGATAAGCGAAGCGGGGATGGAATGGTCTGATGTTGATGTCATTTCTCTCTTTGAGATTCGGTCGAAGGGTGAATTGGTAATAAGTTTGTGGGAGATGGTGTGAGGGAATACGAGGTATGGTGATACTGGGTTTCTATGAGATTCCACGACTGACATAAGAGAGTCTTGGCGGGTTGACGGAGGGAGGTGTTAAATAGCGGGCGGAGTTGTTTTCTTTAGTTCTTTCCTTTCTTTCCTCTCTGTCTCGTCTTCCTGTCTTCTAGCATATAGGAATATAATTATCTCCTATCCATAGTCCTCGCTTTGTGCTCGGCTCGAAGGTTGCCTACTACTGCGACCTCTACTGCCTTCCTCTTGCTTGTCCTCGTGGACCTCATAGTCACCTTGCCTCTGCCGCCATCTACGATCCTCGCTTTCCCTGCCCTGCCTGGGGTCTTCGCCCTGGTCGTTGCCCTGTGCCTCCATTGCTCTTGGCTGTGTCCCTCGCTTCTATCTTCGTCGTCATCTTCATCTGTCCTCCGGGTAGTCTTAGTTACTCCGTCACAAAGGATTCTATGAGTCAACGATATGCGTGTATTTCTAATGGTTATCACGGAGGCGAGGCAAGGTGAGACGTACCAAAGTACACAACCAAGGCGAAACAAAGCGAGGTAATACAAAATCAAACAAGGCGAAGACGAAAGACGAAGATCAAGACATGAGGACTATGGACGAGGCAAGGACTATAATAGTTTTTCTGTCTTTCAGGGGAATAGTGTATGCACCGATTGGGCCGAGCTATATAAAAATGTACTGACATTGATCCGAGTTTCTACCAAAATCCCATATCTTTACGGCTTAATAACTTAACAATTAAAGACAATTCGGCTCTATAGAGTTATATGGGGGAATAAGGGCTATTGGCTAATAGAGCCCAAAATCCTTAAATATGTGGTGGTTGAAAAGTCATTAGCACTTCAACATTGGCGCAAAAAGTGGTACGGTTACAGGAGTCCCCCAACCATATGTCGAACTGGGGGGGTTCTCGGTATTTATGGTGCACACCCGGTACTGGTGGTCGCTTGGAGAGTAGACCGTCTAATTGGGAGAAGAAAAGAGCCGTGCAAGTTGAGAAAGTCAGGTTTACAGATTCCTGCTTCCTACCACTAGGACTCAATAATCTTTTAAGATCTCTGCTACTTTCTTGACAATCGTAGTCAAGACTGAATGATAAGAGTGAACCTAATTACCTATATTCCAACTTGAAAGGTCTCGGCTTTCTGCTCCCGCTAGGTTCTTTGATGGGATCAGGAATAGTCCTCCGCTACCGACCCGCAACCTAAACTCACCTGCGACATCATGAAATTCACCGAATATATCACGAAACAGTAAAACTCTGTCCGATCTGTACGGATCTGTTCTTTCTGCAAGCCACGACCCTTTGCAATCGGTATTAATAGACTAGAGTATGGCTATTACCCTTCCATAAAAACATATGTCCTGTTTAGAGTTTGTATAAAGGATATATAACAAACATCCAGCTTTCACTGTTTTCATCCAGCTCCTCGTAAGCCACTTATCTAAGTGATCCTAATTATCTTCTTATCAGCCAAGGAAATCACGAGTGGTTAAACACAACAAACTGACGACTCAGAAGGGAATAGATAAGGGTAAGGATGATGTAATGCATCGAATCCCCACAGCGTTGGAATAGGAGCCTATATTTCCACCTCTCCTGAACCTTTAGCCCTCTAAGAAACGCTTCACACTCCCACCAATATTTTTTATATCCAGAAGGAAACTGTCGTGTCCAAATAAACTAACATCCTCTCCCAACTCAATATGTGTGACCCTCCGGTTCCCTGCACTTTTCAAAGCCTCCGCTACCTCTCGCTGTTGCCAGGCAGGAAACAGGATATCACTCGTAACTCCAAGAACTAACGTTGGAATATTTCTCATAGGCGCCAGCCCTGCAACAAGATCAGGAGGTATGGATCCGTCATCAGCTATCGTTGAAGTATCAACGTTTTCTCTCGGTTGTTCCGTGTAGGGCTGCGAAGGAAGTGTCAAAGAACACTGCCTTGCACTTTGTTCGCATGATTCCTCAACGTGGCCCGGTGAAAGTTTGTGTCTGTTTTGTTCCCTCTGCTTTCGAATTACCTCCTGGTATTCTGCGCCGAGGTCAAACAGATCCATTGCTTTCGAAACGTACAATAAGCTATTTGCATCATATTCCAAACAGAACTTTTCTCCGGCATGGTCGAGATATGTTTCGATGAGAAAGTCTGGACACAGTGCAGGCGGGCGAGAGGGGTCTGCCCGTTGTCTTCCGAAACGTTGTTCCCATTCTGGACCGGATCTGTACGTTACTGTTGCGATTTGGCGTGCAAGCTTAAGACCTAGGTGTGGCGGAACCTTGCCATAGTAGAACCCACGGTTCCAGTTTGGATCGGCCATTAGGACTTTTCCTCTCGTTAGTTATGGCTGGTGGGTATTTGAAGTCTTCCATTGCCGAAGCTTATGGCAAAAATTGCAATCCTACCTTGTCTTTGAGCATGCCGCATAGCAATACTGTAAGGATGACTTCTAGCACAGCCACTGATGCTTACAATCTTTCCAACTCTGTCAGGAAATAGTACTCCAGCGGCCAAACTTTGCATCCCCCCCATACTAGCACCAACACTAGCATAAAGTTTTTCCACCTTGAGATGATCCAAAAGCCTAAATTGGGCGTTGACCATATCTCCCATAGTCATTATTGGAAATCTAGTCGCATATCTCTCGCCATCAGCGGGATCGATACTCGATGGTCCGGTGGACCCATAGCATCCGCCTAAAACATTTGTACATATAACGAAGAAACGGTCGGTATCCACAGAACAACCCGGGCCTATAAATTTTTCCCACCACCCAAATCTTGGATTTTCTGTATTCGATTTTGCGTGAGAAGAGGCTGAGAGCCCAGTATGCAAAATTATGACATTCGACCTATCGGCATTAAGCTCACCCCACGTCTCATAGGCAATGGTGAACTCCTGAAGTATCCCTCCGTAATCTAACAGCATCGGGGTTTTCGAGGTGAAAGTTTTGTGGGCACCAGTAGTGTAAGACGGTTCGGGGCCATTCACCAGGGAGCGCGACTCAATCTCTTTCGTTCGCATCTCTATGGCATCAAGGCATGGAAAAGCCATTTGTGGGTTTGAGGCCCCCGATAAATGGGGTGCAGATCCGACAAAACTCCGAGTCGAGGGCGCTACATACTGGCTGTGTTTCAATCTTGAGGCTAGCAACGATGATGCAATGATAGTTGAGCCGGACAGAGTTTTATGTTGTAGGGAACGGTAATGAGCGAGAGCCCTTAACAACGGTCGGTTAGCGTTGCTTGACATGTGAAACTTGTCGTCTTCAAAGAGATGTCTGTTTTTTTGGAAGAATAAGGATTGTGGTGATTTCAAAGGGGGGTACACTGCATCTATAACCCAACCCTGAATGACGCGATCTAACCATGTATGACGCAGCGCCACTTAACAACCGAACGAGACTACTCGTCGGGCAGATTACATGTACCTACATTTATGTAGGTACATGTACTTAATACCGCATTAATTGAGAAAATTCGTTGCGCTGCAGCAGGGGTCTTCTCTACCAAATCTTGCAGATTGACGTCTAAATCCTGTCTCTGGTTGGCTCATACCCCTGCTGCAGCGCAACGAATTTTCTCAATTAATGCGGTATATGGTTTCGTTACTCTTACATTATATCACTTTTTTGCCTTTCTCTTTTCTTAGCTTCTGACAATAACGAACTTTATCTTCACACCTCCGTACCTCCAGCCAAAAGTGTACCTTTCAGACGGACCATTTGATGTAATTTGTAAGGGCGTACTTCTCACTCACTCCCTCTCAGCCCTATCTTTTGTGGACGTGGTTCTGAGGTATTTCCGAGCGGTTTCACTATCTTAGGCATTTATGTTGTTCCTTCAAAAAGTCTAGAGGTCAAATTTAGAGCTAGATCTACGTCGACTCTAGGACTAGATTTACTAATACGTACCGTTGTGACCCGAAGAGTCCAGGTAATAGGGTGTTAGATGCAAAGAAATTAATTGGATGGCTTAGGTTCAACCTTTGAACCCGGCCTGTTCTATTGGGAACTGACGGTAGCTTGCCACCAAGTCCGTGGCTAATAGACCCCAGCCCTTACAGCACACAGGGCGTACTATTAGATACATGACCTTCAATTACCAGCACTTGTCTGCACCTTCAATGGCGATTACACATTTCCGGTGGAAAGGCATTAAGATTCCTAGTCAGCTAAGAGATGATTTCCAACTAAATTGGACTTAACAAATCATTATTGATCTTTGTGTGACTCCTTTATAGATGATCACGTTCAAGATTACCAAAGCGAACAAGCCAAATATATATATGGACAATAACAAGAGGAAATGCGTTCAAATGCATACACAGGAAGTCAAATCCAAACATGTAGTAATCGGAGAATCATGTTAAATTCTCGGTGGTATTTAAACCTATGATCCTAAGGAGCCTCCTTTGGCCGGCGCACCTTTCTTCTTCATGAGAGAGTTGAAAAATGCAGACAAAACTTCATTTTGACTTTTCCCATCACCCCCGCCCTGGCTAACCAATGAAGATTCCCTATCAGAGGCCCTGCTTGCTTCCCTCTCCTATATTCCAATGTGAGCGAATGCAGAACATGAAGTGATATAGAAACTGACCTTTAATCTTTCCAACATATTCTCAGCATCCACCTGAATCCCTCCAACATTAAATTGCACTGGTCCAACGTGCTCGATAACCCTCTCCCCACTTCCGTTATTCTGATTGCTCTTGTCCTCCTTACCGCCCCGAGCAGCCTTTTCCTCCGCCGCCCTAGCTTCCAAAACCTCTAGCTGGGTAGCAAGAAACTCTTGAGTATCGACTGCTAGAACTTCGACAACCTTGCCCCCATTCTTACTAAGTAGTGCAATTCCCTCCGTATCTCCACGTTTAGACTCTTTAATCACATCCTCATAAACCTCTACCGCCCCGCCTTCGCTTTCGGGTTCTTCCACGTGCGGCGAGATATCAACACTCCACCCTGAATTTATTCCTTCTACATCGAAACCCTCTCTGAGAACGCGGATTTTTCCCCAGGAGTCCCAATGGGGGGGAACAAGGACTTTATCACGCTCGATTACATTATGCTTGAGAACTTGTTGCTGCGGAAAATCAGTATCCACATGGCAACCTTCCGATATCATGCATAGTCACTTACACGTTGTGGTGATTGGATAGAGAGGAGCGTAAATATCAATGGCCGAATAGGAGAAGCCGCCGATGGCGTAGTATAGATCAATGACGCTCCATCTAGACCATAGTGAGCATCCTAAACTGTGCCGACTCTCCGGATAGCATTGAGAAATCTAATTATTGGGGGGGGGGGGGGGGAATCCACACACGCTTTAGCAGAATTGTCCGCAGAAATTGTAGAACGAAGTCAAATTCTTCCTCCTTCCACCCACGTTCTCGCTCCAGCACTTCAATCTTGTCGGCCTATGGGTCATTCATACAGAGTTAGTTTTCTATCCTTTCAAACCTTTTAAAAGTCCAGAGTGGGAAGGGGTGCGATCTCACATTTTGACAAACTACACATAATGGTAACCCAATGGGTTCATCAAATTCACCCGGCCCAAGAGGAATTGTTACTTCCCCAACCCCCCCACCTCCAGAATCAGTATGTGTACTTCTCCTAGTTTCCCAGGCATGTGTGACTTCATCTAAGGTCCTCCTGCAGTCGTCATCCAAGCTAGTAAAGATACCTCGCACTAACCGAACCCAAGTTTTTATCTCCCGCATCCAGTCCCATGGTTTAGACCAATCAAGTAAAATAACTATGAGGGTTTCTGGGAGAGTGGCAGCGGTGAATAGGGGACGGAGGAGCGGGATGAATGATCGCGTCGGTTTCGAGATCAGGTACACCCCGAGCCGGGCAAGAACATCTGTGCCTCATTTTATTAGAAGGTTTGACAGACCCAGTAACGAAAAATTATAATAGCGCACCTTCGTGGTCAGAATCCAGGACGTCTAGATATGTGTATCCGAGAGCAAACGCGTTCGCAATTGGTGGTCTTTTGTCGGCCTTTCTGTGTCCACCCCCAGATCCTGCCCCACCAACACCTAAGGATTCAACAAACTCTTTTTGGCCATCGGCTGATCCTCCTGTAGGGTTCCGTTCAAAACGTCAGCCCGCTTTTTTCCTGAGGATTCGAGACCACGAATTCCGTAAACAAGGTTGTCCGTACCTAAAACCAGGATGGACTTTTGAGGTAGCCTTTTCGAGGAAGCAACAGAAGACAGCATAGATGACCACATGTCGTCTTTCTCCGACTCGTTAGAAGAAACCGACATCGCCGAAGCTGGACGCTCATCGAAACCGCCGGAGCGGGCCATAGTTGAGGTGTTCTGTTCTGACTGGTAGAGTGATGAGGGGGTAAATTGTATGAACAAAATCTTGTAGGTGTATCCTGATAGAGAGCTCTAGTAGTGGTAGGATTGGTGGATTTATTGAAATATGGTGGGGAATAGTAGATGTAGAAGGGGGTGGAGGTGTTGAAATGAGTTCAAGCTAGGAGGTCCCCTCTTGACCTTGACCAGTCGGCATGCGTCTATCCTCGTGGTATTTGCCGATGTGTCAAGGGTCAATTGTCGATCCCGCATGGTTTCCCAAAGTTACGTCGTTCCAGATACAACGCAGGCAGGAGTAGAAATACAGTAACATGCCCTTTTCGATACGGTTAGTATGTCCATCTGTTCCCGGTTCCAGCTGATGTGATGCGCACGATGGAAAGAAGAGCTGGGCTTGTTGACCAGGGGTTTAGCACAGTTGGGATGGATGGCCCGAAATTTTAGATGAGTCGGGAGGCTGCTAAATACATGCACCTTGGCGTCACATGGTGGATGTACTACTACAATACGGTATTGTATCTACATAGAGATATCCCCTGTGCGCTGCTCTCCGGAACAGTTATTGATTGTGATCATGTCCCAGCACTAATAGCTACAAGAGGTACATACATGCATTCCTGTTCCTTATCGTTAGGGCTCATATATTGCCGCGCGCCCTAGTTCCTGACGATAGATACCCACGGTATATACCAACCTCCTCATTCTATTGTAACATTATAACGTAGCCACTCTCACTTATTTTGACACATTCTGACCTCCTCCCCCTCTTTCTTTTCCCTCCCCACTCCTTTCCCATTACTCCCTCTTATTTAAATCGAAGATGAACACACGCCCGCAGATAGCTACCACCGATCGTTCTCAAGCCCTCTCTGCAACTTTCAACCAAGACTACTCCTGCTTCTCAGTGGGACTTGATTCCGGCTTCTGTGGTGTGTGAAGTTCCAAGTCCCTCCCTCTGTACACACAATCAGAGATAGCTTACTTATGTGTAAATACATGTAGTTTACAACTCGGATCCATGCGAACTCCACATCTCCCGAAGTAGGCCCTCGCCTCAAGCTACACTTTAGAAGTTTGTGTCAAAGCTAACAGTCACTATTTTTTCAAAGACCTCAACGCTGGTATAGGCATTGCCGCGATGCTTAATAGAGCCAATTACCTTGCGATCGTTGGTGGTGGCCGTTCACCAAAATTCCCTCAGAATAGGGTCAATATTTGGGACGATATCAAGCAAAAGCCTGTTATAACTATAGAGTTTCGATCAGAAATACATGCAGTGCGCCTTTCAAGGTCTCGGATAGTCGTTGTCCTGTCGGGAAATGTTCACATCTATGCCTTCTCTTCGCCGCCATCTTGCCTACATGTTTTCGAGACCTATGACAACCCCCTTGGTCTGGTAGCCCTCTCAGCAAAGACTTTGGTATTTCCAGGCAGATTGCCAGGTCATCT
This sequence comes from Morchella sp. 2018-W26, assembly GCA_024713715.1. Lineage (NCBI taxonomy): Eukaryota > Fungi > Ascomycota > Pezizomycetes > Pezizales > Morchellaceae > Morchella > Morchella sp. 2018-W26. Next base: position 907,868 of record JAMGYX010000016.1, read on the forward strand.
ACAGATTTTTGACCTAGTCACTGGAAACGTTAACATAATACCCGCACACTCTACGCCTCTTGCTGCTGTGACAATCTCACCTCAAGGAGATATAGTTGCCACAGCTTCCGAAACAGTAATCACATTCATGCGGCTCTCCTCGTATATGAAATTACGGTATAAGCTGACTCTTCAAAGGGTACCTTGATTCGTGTGTTTTCTGCTTCGACGGGCCTCCCGCTCACTGAGCTTCGAAGAGGGATCGATAAAGCCACCATCTTTTCCCTTGCCATTTCTCCCTCATCCTCGCGTTTGGCTGTTACCAGTGATAAGAGCACTTTACATATCTTCGAACTCCCTTCATCATCTTCAATATCTCAAACCGTGCCACGACCATCATCATCGCTGTCCTCGCACTCCACAACTTCAACTCCCTCGGGCGACAATAAACGTTGGTCTCTACTAGGGAAACTGCCCTTACTACCAAAGTATTTTTCTAGCGAGTGGAGTGCTGCCCAGTCAAAGTTCGAAGGTGGTGGAAGAGGTGACCTTGGGTGGATCAGCGAAGATACTCTAATCGCTATTGGAACCGGAGGGAAAATAGGAGAGGCGAGATGGGAGAAGTTTGTGGTTGTTGAGGGTGAAGGGGGCGTTGGTATCGAGTGCATACGGGAAGGTTGGCGAAGGTATCTGGACAATGACTAAAGCACTTATTAGCTTAGTTCAGTCCAAGTCCTACTTGGTCCGGGTCTTCAGAAATGCTTTTTTCTCAGAGCTTTAATTTTCTCGAGTCCTCTGGACTCCATTGGACTTATTATGGAATGAAACCGTTAGCGATTTGTTTGGAGAGATGTCTTTACTTAATTCTTGCTCTATTCGAGCAGATCTACAAGAAGTAGGTTGGCTTTTATCTCTACTCCAGGGGTCCCTTCTAGTTTCCCATGTTTGCTTCACATTTTTGAGTATTATCCCGGATGGTACTTTGGGGTTTGACTATCAGTACACTGGGTATCTTGCCTTTAATTATAGGCCATAACACCCGAGATGGCAAAATTTCAATAGCATTTTACCTAGATTAGCTTTAATCTCAGTTAACTGCAATCAAACCATCATCTCTTAATAGAAGTCTTCTCTATCAAATCAAAGCGATAACCCCCATGAGCGAGAACTTGAATCACTCTACAGCACTCGGTTTTTACGGTTTCTACAGCCCCCTAGCTTTATCTCCTGTCAATCACCATATTGCTTATAACATCTCAGTACCAACCCCGCACCAACCCACCGCCTGATATTTAATATTGCGAGCCCAGGAAAATATATCCTCCCTGTAGTAATTTGTGCAAAGAAAATTACTGTTATAAAAGGGGAGGTAAATTCCCTCCTGTATGAGAGAAAGGTTATCAGCCCGGCTAGCTAGCTCTAATTTCCAAAGATACATTTTATATATTCTTTTTCAATTACTATAAAGAACTAAGTGCTCTCTCAAACGTACTAATTACAGAATAATCAAACGGAAAAAGCTGCAACCACATCAGTAAGATTACCTCTATTTCCAAAAGACTTTTGAGTTTCAGGAGATTCAGAAGATTCAGAAGACTGTCAGAAGACTGTCGAGAAACTCAGGAGACTGTCAGAAACCAGTTCAGAAACCTAGGAGACTGTTAGGAGACTCAAGAGGCTCCATATATAAATTGGAAAGCTTGCTGATGTATGTTAACATTATCTATCATGAAGTCTTTATCTATAAATGTGACAGAGTAACTAAGACTACATCAGCAAGACTTCATTTGTCTCCTGAGGTCTCCTGAGCTTCAGGAGACTCAAAAATTATCCAGGAGTCTCAGGAGATTCTCAGGAGACTCAGGAGACAGTTGGGAGACTGTAGACACAAGTAGTAGTTTGCTGATGAATTTGTGTGACGGAGTAACTAGGACTACAAGGGTGAAAGATGACAATCATGATGCAGACAAAATCGGTGGACATCAACAAACTACTACTTGTGCATCAGCAAGACTTCATTTATCTCCTGAGGTCTCCTGAGCCTCAGGAGACTCAAAAATTATCCAGAAGTCTCAGGAGATTCTCAGGAGACCCGGGAGACTGTTGGGAGACTGCATGCACAAGTAGTAGTTTGCTGATGTGCATGCAGTCTTCCAACAATTTTCCGGGTCTCCTGAGAGTCTCCTGAGGCTCAGGAGATATCCAGAGACAAATGAAGTCTTGCTGATAGACACAGCCAGGAATAACGGAGGCACAAGGCAGCAGGCAGAGCAAAGATCAGAGGCAGAGCAAGGAAAGCGAGAACCGTAGGTAAAGGACGAGAAGAACCGTAACTATAGAAATAGTCGTAGTAGTTAACCTTCGAGCTTGAATACAAAGTACGAGGACTATAGACTATGAATAGAATATCTGCTACATCAGCAAGACTTCATTTGTCTCCTGATGTCTCCTGAGCCTCAGGAGACTCAAAAAATATCCAGGAGTCTCAGGAGATTCTCAGGAGACCTGGGAGACTGTTAGGAGACTGCATACACAAGTAGTAGTTTGCTGATGAGAATCAGAGTTTTCACCGGAACTTAGTAAGAGCGGTGGATGCAGGAAACAGAGAGATTTGGAGTATAAGTACTCATCTCCGGTTTCCGCCCATCTGTTCTGATTTTCCTCATCATCAGTTGTAACAAGCAGAAGAAAACCCTTAAGATTATTCTAAGTCTACCCAGAAGAATCTTTACTCTCTAAACCTAACTTTTATCTTCTACCGGCCCTCTTGCTTCCTACACTCTTGTTTAGTAGAGGCAGAGACCCGTTACATTGCCGATCAACTTCGAAGCTACTGGCCTACACAGCTCCAGGTTTCAAGAAACTGGCTTTCTTTGTTTTTTTGGTGTCTAGATACAGCTATCATCAATGCATTCATCCTTTACCGCGTGCCAGTGGTTCAACTCAGTTCTGGCGCTCTCTTGAAGGATATTCTTACACATCGTCAGTTTAGAGAAACTCTATATTAAGAGCTTATATCTGAAGCCTCTGCATCACTAAGAAAACCCGGAACTCCTAGAGCAAATACCATCAAAAAGCGGCGACAAACCAATAGTAAATCACTTCCAAAGTCAAGATTTCATCAGCAAGACTTCATTTGTCTCCTGAGGTCTCCTGAGCTTCAGGAGACTCAAAAAACATCCATGAGCTTCAGGAGACTCAAAAAACATCCAGGAGCCTCAGGAGACTCTCAGGAGACCTGGGAGACTGTTGGGAGACTGTAGGCACAAGTAGTGGTTTGCTGATGTTCAACCAGGCGAACACAAAAAGGAAATACAACGGGTTGCAGAGAATGGAAAAAACAAAAAAGGCTACTGTGCATATTGTATTTGGATAAGAGGAAGAGCGCCTATTGAAGAAAACACACAAGTAGATTCTACGAATACCCGGAAATTTGGCTCAAGTTTAGATGATAATTCTATCAACCGAACTCATAGTATGGAGGGTTATCACTATAATAATATACCAGGTGGGTTGGGTAGACGGGCTGCCCAAACCAGAGGGTATTGCACTCTTTGTAAAGTTTTTCCATGTCCCCTTTCTTGTTTTGAACTATATCATCAATATTAGAGGAACACACGTATTCAAGTCCTTGTTCTTTACTACTTATTTTAGTCTTGTCCTTTACTTCTTATTCTTAGTCCCGCTATTTACTTCCTATTCTTAATTTCGTGCTTTTATTCTTTTTATATGTCTCATGCAGTACGCAACCCGGATCGCCCAAACTGAACCCATGTACTATATTACTAGGGGTTACCACCTCGCGACCGCGAGTTGTGTAAGTTTACATCTACATGTACTTGCGGTGAAATTAAGTATTGTCCCAACCGCGCTGGCAACCATGCTATCGCAAGAGACAATACCTAATTTCACCGCAAGTAGATATCTATGTCAATATCAAGTTCTTTAGGGCCTCTATAGTACATGAGTTGTTTTTAGCCTCTCCCCCTCCCTCCTCCCGCTTCTCTCCCCCTATCCTTCCTTCCTTCTCCTACCTTATGATATCAGTAGTAGTTGAATTAACTCCAACTCCGGTACTGGGAGCATTTGGTTTGGTGGGCTGGTTGCCATTCTGGGTTAGGGTTTCTCGCTCCTGGCCAATCAGCTTTCGAGAAAGTGCGCAAAAGTGATAATCTAGTACATAGTAGATGATATTATGACTTTGGCGAAACCTGGCAGCTTTAACAGGCGAAGGGATAGCGAGGTGCTGGGTAAGTCTGGTTGTGTAACAACAGTAGGTGTCTACATGTAGTACTGTGATATGCGTATGACTTGATGATTCTATTAAGGGGTAGCCAGGCCGTGCCGCGTTAAGTACAGGATAATACTAGCCACATGTCCTAACTAAGGCTTGGCTAACAGTCCCCCCCAAAAAAATAACAAAAAAAAATGCAAAAGCATACAAGAAACAAATGACGCCTCAAGCGTTTTACCTCACTTGTTCTCCTCCGTGACCGTAACTTCTGATCAACAATCAACAATTTTTCCTTTAATAATTTAAGCAAGTAAAAAAGAAAACAGTAAAAAGGAAAGCGGAAAAAAGGAAAAAAAGGAAAAAAAAAAATTATATAGCAATAAAAGCAAGGAAAAAAATTCAGGATAAAGCAAAACTTTCTGTAGTAAGGAGATTTTCCGAGCTCTTCTCCGAGGTCCTTTTCCCTTCATACGCAATCATCAGAAAAAAATATCCCAGTCCTCCTATGCTTTACGCTTCTTTCCCGCGTTAAGGTGGGTCCTATTGAATTCCAACACCAAATCCTCCACATATTCGAGTTTATCCTCCGAAAGCCATGATGCTTGCTCAACAGGAGCATCCTTCCACTTAACCAAATATTGTCTCTGCCCATGATATAAGCGAGTGTCCAGAATAATTTCGATTGGCCTTTCGACACCTTCGATGTCGGGCGGGAGTTCAGTGCGTCTCTGGTATGGGTCAGTTCCCAAAGGTGCCTTTTCGAGGTTAACGATAGAAATAACCGGCCAAATCTTCCAGGTGCTTGGGATGTCGCCCAAACGGCAGGCGTTTGGTCCCACCATTTCCAGAATAGGGAAAGGCCCTGCACGCTGTGGACCTAACTTTGGAGAATTCACTCCGGCCACTGTGTATCCCTTATCCATTTTTCTGGCGAAATTGATGTAGACCATATCGCCGACTCTGAAATCCGCTAACTCATGCCTCCTATCAAATTGCAGAGCCATGGCAAATTCGGCGAAAGATAGCGCGTCTAAGGATTCCTTTCTAATCATACTTAACTTAGCGCTCATTGAGACACCTGCCCTTTCGTTCCCGGCTGCTGCGGAAACCGCAACATTCCTTGGGATCGCGAGATCAATTATCGTTTTCGGAGTCAATAACATTAATAATTCGTTTGGCGATCTCCCAGTGGACGCATTCGTGGCATTATTGTGCTCGATTTGTAGTTGACCTAGAACTTCTACCCAATTGTCCTGTCGACCGTTGACAATGTGGCGTAGAGCGATTTCCATAGTTTGATTGGTTCTTTCGCTTTGTCCGTCAGCCTGTGGGTTGTATGCCGTAGTCGCGATGCAATTCGTGTTCATGAGTCGGAAAAGGGTTGTCCAAAAGGCTGAGAGGAAAACTGAGCCTCTGTCGCTGATAATGCCTCCAGGTACCCCCATTGTTGGATACACGTAGTCGAAATAAGCTTCAGCCCAGTCTTTTGCACTCCAAGTACCTTTTCCTGCCAGGAGGCGAATAGATTTAGTAAACTTGTCTGTGATAGTTAAGACAGCGTCATAGAAAGGGACAGGAGGTGTGCAGTCTTTCCAGATATGGAGAGTCGGGAAAGAATGAGGTAAAGCTACCACGAAATCCATTGTCACCAGTTCCCAAGGCAGGGATGGTGAACGGATGGGATGCAGTGTACCGTAAGGCTTGTGACGAAGGGTATTATTGGTGAGACAGGAAGGGCAATGCTCGACATATTCCTTGACGACTTTAGACATTGACTTAATAAAATAGTTTTGTCTGAGTCTATCGTAGGTTCTTTCGACCCCGGAGTGATTATGCCTATCATGTGCCATTTGTAGGTAGCTTTCGTGAAGGTTTTTGGGAATGCATAACCTCAATGCTCCTCCGGTATCCTTAAGATATAAGAGAAACCTCCTATCAGTTCCCTCCCTTGGTCTGTCCTCTGTTCCGGTGACGAAGGTGCTTTTCTCTGCATCTTCGATAACCAGGTTTTGGTACTCGTGAAAAGTTTTGTTGATGTCACCCCCTGGGGCAAAGAATCTCCTCCTGAGCTCGTTAAACTTGGACCTAAAGAAAGGGTCTTTTTGATAACCATCTTGAAATTGGTCTACTAGGTCGTCTGAAATCCTAACCATGACTGCCTCAGCTTGCAGGGTTTCATAGATATCCTCGTTTTCTTCCCTGATATCCAGGGTTGCAGCAGCCTGGAGTCTAGAAAGGGCGTCCGCAGCAATATTTTCTCGGCCCGGCATGTGGCGAATATCAATTTTGTCAAACTGGCTAAGGTAGAGCGAAGCTCTAACCAATCGAAGATTCTGCTTGTGTGCTGTTACATTCGTCATGGCAGTTTGTTTCGCGATATCTACCGAGGCATTATGGTCGGTGAAAATGATCGTGGTGATAGCTTCTTCAACAAGGTGTCGAATCTTTCTGATGGTCCAGACCAGACATGCAATCTCAAGCTCAGTAGGCCAATAATTTTTCTCATGCTTATTTAGCTTCTTGGATATGTAGCAAATGGGTTTCTCTAGCGAGCGATCGTGTTTGCATTCTGCCACTTCTGCTACCGTTAAACTTCCCATTGTGTGCTGAGGAAGTTGACTAACTGTTACCCCGTAACCCCATTCTTTTGATGCGTCGAGGTTGATGAAGAGCGGGACCCTTCGGTCAAAGTGTATTAAGGTGGCACTGCCAGAGAGGGCCTCCTGTAATAGCTTGAAAGATTCCGCCTGTGCTCTGGTTGGAGTAATTCCCTTGGTGGTTGAAGCAAACTTCTTCCTTTCTTTTCCCGCCTTTGGGGCCGGCTTTAAAAGATAGGCTTTTAATTCTTCTAAAGGTCCAACTAAAGCTGCGTAGTATGGGATATGAGGTTGATAGTATCCTACCATTCCGATGAAAGTTTCTAAGGCGCTTAGCGTGGTTGGGAACACCATGTCGCGAATTGCCTTCGTCTTTTCCTCAATTGTTGAGAGACCAAACCTATCCACGAAACGTCCTAAGACCCTAGCTCCGTGGTACCCGACATGGCACTTGGAAGCGGTGAGATAAATTGAAGCTTGAGAAAGGACTTCCAAGATGGCGCTTAAGTGCTGCATGTGCAATTCAAAAGTCTCGCTAAAGATAGTGATATCGTCGATAAAACATCTAGCGTATGCTTTGTGGGATCTCAGCAATTTTTCCATATACCTCTGCATATGGGCTGGAGAGTTCTTATAACCCATAGGTGTAACTGTGAACACTTCCTGTCCTCGATGTGTGACTACTGTTGTCAACCACCTAGAGTCTCTGGCGAGGCGCCTTTGCAGGAAAGCCTGGGATAAGTCGAGAGTGGTGATCCAGTCCTTTCCTTTGACGCATGCGATGATATCGTCCTGGCGAGGAAGTGGATACGAGTCGCCCCACGAGCTTTGATTTAGTCCGCGGATATCAACTACCACTCTTCCTGATCCCTTGTTCCAAACTACAAACACTGGCCATCCAACGGGTCCTCCAGTCCCCCAATCCATTTTACCCTCTTCATGCATCCTATCAAATGTTTGATCAATAACCTCCTTATCCTTTTCCGATACTCTGTAAGGGCCCCTAGAATCCAGTTTTGCCTCCGGTTTTAGAGTGATGACCATCCAATCTTCCTCTGGCTCATCTACGACTGATCCCAAGTCTTCAAATACCGAGCTATGTTTAGAGGTAATAGATTTTAGTGACGCAAGCTGCGCTGGGGTGATTCTGTCATTCTCGTTGAAAATGACCGAAGAAACACCATACTTAGATTTGCGTTGCGTGTCGATATGATGAGCTGAGTAGATGAAGTGTCCCTTAGATAACGGAGAGTTAAAAGTAATGGGAAGGGTACTAGGACATAGTGACACCGTAGGTGTGGGCTCATTATCCCATTCTCCGCTCTCCGCACAATCTGCCAGGCCAGGGAATTCCATAGGGTCAAGGCGGATGTGGTTGGAAACTGGGCCGAACTCATCGATGAAACCTATCTTTGTGTTCTTGTTGATTTTGATTTGGTTGGAGGTGCGATTGTGATAAATCACAGCCGAGAAGTGAGAATCCACCACATGCCTAGTGAAACCACCACAGGAGGCCAGAAAGGCGGTCGCCTTGGTATACCTGGGCGTGAATTCGTAATCTCTTCCTGACTCCAAAGGCTCGTATTTAACTGGAATGAACCTCTTGGTCCATGGGGCAATGTGCATGTCTCTGACAGTTTTGACAGCCCTGTGAACCACTTGTCTCCCCTTAGGGGTGACACGTAAGGTTGCCTCCATAGATTCACACTCACCCAGGATAACCTTCTTGTTCGCTGCGTCGATGGTGATTTTCTCCGGTACAATTATGTCTGTCCCAATGAGGATCTTGCATCCCAAAGTGGGCACTAGGTGAAATTCTCTATTGATTTGGGCGATAAGTTCATCACCTACCACATTTCTTCCCGGTAGACTCAATTGCAATAGAAGGTACTGGCTGGAGGCGTGAACCGCATCTCCCAAACCCCTAACTTTCACTGCACTGGGACGATTTAGGATAGCTGCGTCCGGAAGGGTTTCCTTTATCCAAGCTGCGTCGATGAGACTGACCCCACACCCAGTATCCAAACATACCCAAATATCTTCGCCGTCAGGAACAGTCCGGACTGCCAATTCCAGGAAGTTATAATCCCGGAAAGCATACCCGTTTCCTGGGATTTTGGGGGCTTTAGACGGAATGACCCTGGGTATGCCGTGCTCAGCGGCATATACTTCTAGGCCTTTCTGTTCGGCCCACCAATTAGTTCGTTGGTGGCGTGGGAAAAATCTAAGGTGTTTAAACAATTGGTTCCTGGTGGGAGCAAGAAAGTTACAGGTTCCGCAGATGAATTGTAATTCGGAACTGCCATGATGAATTGTGAAGATTGGTTCCAATTGTAATCGTCTGTCATGTGGTGAAGGAGTAGGAAGCTTTACCAAAGCACCTTGAGTGGCGGGGGTAATATTGCATTCTAAAGTCTGCTGGAGATGGCCACAGTCAACCCATTCTTCATTTTTTGCCGTTTCTGAACAAAAAAGCTCGTAGTCGTCCATAGTTCCTTGGGACACCATGAAGAAACCGTCCATTGCGTTCTGGTGGTCAAGATCATATTCCGGGTCACCAGTAGAGTCAACCGTAAAAAGTGCCTGCGCGTCACTTCCAGGTGTTCCTCTTGGTTTGGTAGTGTATTGATCTCTTTGCATGCACATTGAGTCGTAATGCTGTCCGCCACAAAATCTGCATGGACGTTTCGGCAGTCCAGGGTTGTAAATTTGGCTCATCGGGCGCCCCTGGTTTGCACCATTGGTAGCGTTAGGTCCTGTGGGTGGGAAAGAACGACTAGCGTTCAATTGAGGTCGCGAGTTCAACGGTGGGGCCGATTGGGTGGTCTTAGGTGGCAAGGGATTTTGCATGCGTCCCTGTCTCACAGCGAATTGGGCCACCTGCATAACTCTCCGTTCTTGTTCCATGAAGCTATCACGTAGGTTTTCTTCGCAACGCCTCAATTCTAAAAGAAAGTGTTGAACCGTATCGTCTTCCCTAGGTGTCGGTAGTGCCCTTCTAATTTCACTGTCAAGCTTATGCCATGCAAAGTTTATCTTCTGGGCATCTCCTCCTAATCCAGCATCCGTAGCCAGAGACATCATATCCATGAACCAAACCGATATTGATTCTCCTTTACGAAGGTTGAAGGTGGTGTATGTTGTAGATGGTGAGATGATCTTCTTCATTGCTTCGGCACCTGAGAGCTTGAAGTTAAGAATGAGGATGTCTCTCCATCTGTCGCATCTTTCGCTGATGTCACTCCTAAGGTCGATTTTTGCTTGTTCCGGGAGGATATCATTATACCAAGCAAAAGCTGCCCCCTTTAGGCAGTTGTGAATATTATTCCTTACTACCTCTCTACCCAGATGGGGTATCTGGTCGATGAAACGAGAGACGAACGCATTGACGTCCCTAAAAGCTCTTCCCTTCTCTCCAAAATCGATGTAACGACCCGGGCCGTTACTTGCGGGCATATCTGGCCAGAAGTAACCGACATCACTGGTCTTCCAGTATCTTCTGGTATCGTTTTCCTGCAAATGCCTTTGTTGGGGAGCATATACAGGGGCAAAGGACACACTTGGGGAGGGAATAGGGACTCCGGGAGTTATGGAATTTCTTTCAACTCTTCCCGCACTGAGGAAAGAGGCTGGAAGTCTTTCCGTCGAAGCTGGGGCGGTGGCGGGTAGATTGGGGTCTCTGAGTTTCTTTAAGGTGTCGATAAGACCCTCGATTTCGACGGCAGATAGGGTGGACAGTTGGGCTTCCGATGGGATTGGGCATCTTGTCTCGCCGAGATTAAGTCTCCCGATCTCAGAAGTGATTTTAGTGTCATTGAATTCCATGGTACCGTCAGGATCGTCTTCTAAGGGTAAGGTGGTTCGCTTGGAAGATTCCACTTCTGGAATAGGAATTCTGCTTCTTTTTCCTGGGGAGGAACCAGATCTAGTTCTCCCTTCTCCTCTTCCGGACATTTGTGGGGAAGGTGATCCTGGACTCAAGTGAAACTCTTGTTGTGTTAGATGGGGTAGACGTAATTCTGTCTGCAAAGGCTTTTTTTGGTGGGGTTTCTTGTTTATCCTGAGTCAAGTGTTTATCCTGAGTCAAGGATTTGATGAACACTGCAGCTGCAGCAGCGGCTGCAGCAGAAGCAATCTGAGAGGCTAGTTCGATGGATTTTTTATCCAATGCAGCAGAATTTACCTTGTCTGCAGGTGTAGTAGGTTTTTCTTGGATGACAGATGATGAAAGAGGAGTTTTAGACGCGTCAGGGAACGTGATTCGTTTCTCCAACGCGTTATTTGATTTCCTCAGGTGGTATGCAGCTCTCTGTCGCTTACCAGGACGTGTCATCAAAAGAATATTTCCTCTAGTTCTTGTCACCCAAGGTACGAGATGAAGAATAAAGGGAGTGTTTTCTTGAAAGGGAAAGAGATGTAATGGTGAAGACTTTGCTTCAAAAAAATTTTTATAGTAACGGGTGTTGCTACCACTGTGATATGCGTATGACTTGATGATTCTATTAAGGGGTAGCCAGGCCGTGCCGCGTTAAGTACAGGATAATACTAGCCACATGTCCTAACTAAGGCTTGGCTAACAAGTACATAATAATAGGCCACGCAAGCTACCAACGGGTTACTGGCGGGATCATAATTTACAACCACCACTTAATATCTTCTTTAGTATGCTATTCGCAGACAATTCGGCTATGTGAATATATCATACCTACATGCCCCACTAGCAACTGCTGCAAGCGACAGACTACATGTAGTTGTGCCACCAGCGCCTGAAAACGTAATCCACCGTTGCATCCGATTACTCTAGGCTGCTGTATGTATCTCAAAGGCTTCTTCCGACCTGCAGCTGTTGCTTCCATCACTCTTCCCATCCGCTGCACGAATTAATCCCACACTTTGCTTGTTTGCATGCTTGTCTTTCCGCCTGTCATTCTTTTTAGCGTCTTACATCCAAACCCCCTTCATCCTTATAATAACTTGAATGCACTCTATATACTCTACGTACTCAATACTTTTTGCATCATACACTTTCCCTACGCCCCCTTCGCTCTTTGCTCATACCCAAGACGCAGGTGCCTGCAATCACTAGGCTCCTATCAAATATATTCTCCCCTTTTCTTTGCTGTGATCTGACATCGCCGGTCATGATGACTTTCAAGAGAGCCTTATCGCTCTCGGCCCTATTACTCTTTTGCATATTCTTCCTCTATCCACGGTCACACCCCCCCTCACCTCTCGAAGCCCAACCCCCAGCTTCACTCAATGAATATAGCGCTCCCGAGGAAAGGCCCACCAATCCACACTCCGTTCAATACTCGAAGCCTATGTCTGAAGCTTTTGCAGACCGCCCGCTGAAAGTTTCATCAGGGGCTGATACGCCCACAAGACAGCAACAAACATCCATATCCAATTTGGCACATCTTCCCTTGAAGGAACAGCTTGCCCATCAATTCCCCTACCATGTGCAGTCAAAATTCCCAGCGTATATCTGGCAAACGTGGAAATATACTCCAGCCAGTGCAGAGTTTAAAGAAGAGTTCCGTATTACCGAAGCAAGCTGGACTGAGAAGCACCTAGACTTCGTTCATGAGGTACCTCCCAAAACCGTCATTCACGGATTTCTACTAAGTTAAAATTAGGTCATTACTGATCAAGTTGCCAACCATTTGATACAACATCTTTATTCGGGTGTCCCCGATGTCTTGGATGCTTATGACGCTCTCCCGCTTCCCATTCTCAAAGCCGATTTTTTTCGATATCTCATTTTACTTGCTCGAGGCGGAATATATGCCGACATCGATACACTTGCTTTGAAGCCAGCTACAGAGTGGCTTTCGGACAACTTTAAGCTCAGTGATGTTGGCTTGGTTGTTGGGATTGAGGCGGACCCCGACCGTGAAGACTGGAACCAATGGTATTCGAGGAGAATACAGTTCTGTCAATGGACAATTCAATCGAAACCAGGCCATCCTGTCCTGCGAGGAATAGTTGCCAACATTACGATGGAGACTTTAGATCGTAAGAAGGCTAAGCAGCTTTCGGTAGACCATGACAATGTTGTAGAGTGGACAGGACCAGCAGTTTGGACTGATGCAGTATTCGAGTACTTCAATGATGAGATTTTTTTTGACCTGAGTGCCTCTGCGGGTGGTATCTCCTGGGAAAACTTCACCGGAATGAAGGAGCCGAAAAAGGTCGGCGATGTAGTGGTTTTGCCCATAACCAGCTTTTCTCCTGGGGTTGGCCAAATGGGCGCCGGAGAGATCGATGATCCAATGGCCTTTGTTCAACACAATTTTGAAGGTTAGTCAACAGCATTTCTCAATTGACGACCAATGTATTGACATGTTTTCGTCTGATAGGATCATGGAAGCCCGAATCGGAACGCATAAATACTTCCAATAAAAGGTAACCAGTGGTAATTTTATGATCCTATTACACAAATAGAGAAATTTACGGCTCGATGAGGTTAGAAGGACAGGGACGAATACGTGAATGGATTTTTTTCCCTTTTTCACTCTTTCAGCGCTTATAGATGGTGGATGGTGTCGGCGGTGTCATTTTTGTATTTTGATCTTTTATTTTGGTAGTTCATTGCTTTTCCCCCCCCTTTTTTCCCCCCCCCCCCCCCGGGCTCTCATAACCAACCTGGTCAGGTTGAAATCTGATGCAAGGCCCCTGATGAAAAAGATAGATTTTGTAATAAAAAAAAAAAAAAAAAAGGATAAGAAAAGGAAAAAAAAATGGAGCGTGCAGGAGTCGCGAAACGTTAAGGACGGGAGTTTTTTTTTTTTTCACCCCTCTCCTCGACGGTAGATTAGGGTGTAATCGAGCAAATAATTGATACAATTATTCCGCTGTCTAGGTATATCCCCACAGTATACATGTATCTTTGATTTTGTATGATTTCTACCACGATTGTGTGTAAACGATAGAAATGTTCAAGCAGTAACCGATGGTACACTATTGAGACTGTGTTAAAAAAGCATGCATTTACCTGGTCAATTGGTGTAGAGCATTATAAACTCTGGTTCACCAGATGACCATATCGATATGAAGGGGATATAGATTTAACTCCTATTTGCTCATGGATATAGGGGGTAAAAACTTAGAGGTGAAATCTTGCTGGCTGTGTAGTCCTCAAGCTTACTCCTCCAGGCCCTATATAGCTACGAGGTTTAATGTATCACTTTGATAAACAGTCCATCAGCAAGACTTCATCTGTCTCCTGAGGTCTCCTGAGCCTCAGGAGACTCAAAAAATATCCAGAAGCCTCAGGAGACTCTCAGGAGACCCGGGAGACTGTTGAGAAACTGCATACACAAGTAGTAGTTTGCCGATACTCCGCCTTATATCCCAAAGAGATTTTAAATATTAATAAACGGAATATTCACCATTTAGTACATGTAAACCTACATGTAATTCCCGCGAGAATAAGTCCCGGACACCACTTATGTGTACATGTAGCAAACACAATTTGCTCTCGGTGAGTAAATCCCAGGATGTTTGTTTAGGTAATGTACAGCCACTCTGCAAAAGTGTTCATGGCGTTGAGGTTGAAAATGAAGGGTTGAAAATGAGATTTTGAGCGAGTACATGTAAGTATACAAAAAATAATCCAATCCACTACATCCAATCTGCTATATTTGCTGTGCCGATTTGCACAGTATTTCGAATATGTTGTCTCAGATGATGTTTATTGATGAAGCCGCTTCGGCTTATAACCTCTACGGCGGGGATGCGGGCATACGTGTCCGCACCCGCCTAAAGCCACAACTATCTAGCTAGCTAATAGGACACGCTAATACTAATGGTGTCCTATATACAGAATATTATAGCATGGTGATAGTATAATGCAGCACAGCAATTGCCCCTTACATATGAGTCGTAACGACCCCGTTATGGCGTGGATCAATTCGTCCACTTCACCGTTCCTAAGCAAATTGTAATAGTCCACCGTTTCCACCGTTTCCACCGTTTCCACCGTACCGCCGATCAAGATAATCCGCCGTTTCTACTGTGCTAGCTTATTCTTCGGCTAGTTCGTTTTTCTTCGCTATTTGCTTTTTCGTCGAGGGTGTTTTCATATTCGCGTATCATTAGCGTGCGGGAGATCGTCTTCGGATAGCCATTCGTCATATTCGATCCCCCATCCTTTCCACCTGATCAGGTATTGCTTCTTCTTCCATCTGCCGTACGTTCTATGTGATATCAGCTTCTCTATCTCCCATTCGGCCGGATCACATCTGCGTTCCCGTTACCGGAGCCTGGTTTAGGGTTCTTCAGACACCCGGCCAGATGATCGCTCTTTTGATTTTGGAAATGGGTTCTGCGTTAGTGATCGAACGACGCATTAATCTTACTGTTAGCCAGAGAGTAGTAGTCTGAGAGCTCGTCCTTTTCCCACTGACCCAATATCCCAGAAGGTCCTATTCTCTGTACTGCTAGCTTCTTCTTCTTCACGGATGGAAGTGTATATTCTTTCTTTAGGGAGATGAAGGTGTATCCAGAGGAGAAGTCGGGCTCGTCGTGCTTTTTGTTATGCTGGTTCGCCATCTGTTTTTGGGCCACGGCTATGGCATCTTCGGCGCCTTCATACATTCCCGCTTCTCTGCTGTGAAGCTCGGTTCATAAGAGCTGGGTTCACAGGTCGAAATGCTGTTCTAAGTCTTAGTTCGCAGACATTAGCTCGTTTTATACAGATCCCGTGAATACGATCTACTATTGTTGATTGCTCCTTCAATTGCTGGGAGGTAGTGAACCCAGTTTTCTTGTTTGTCGTCTACATAGAAGCGGAGTGTAATTTCCAGAATTTGATTAGTCCTTTCCGATTGGCCGTCTCTGGCGGGGTGCCACGGGCTTGTTGAAATTAAGCGCGTCCCTGCGCGGCTAAATAGCTGCTTCCAAAACTTACCGATAAATCGCTTATCTTGATTTGTGATCAAGGTTTTTGGGTATCCCGATAAGGATACCACCCTATCGTAGAATCCGTCTGCCCATGCGCTAGCCTCCCAATCTTTCCTGCCTGAGTCGATGAACCTTACTGCTTTTGAGAACTTGTCCGTGATAGTCATTATGGAATCGTACAGTTCTCCCGTCCCAACGTGAATGAATTCGGGTGTTTTACCTAGTATCTTATGGGGGCAAGGTGGCAGATCTGTGATCAAGTCTAGGCCACAGATCGAATGGTATTGCAGGTGAGATGATTGGTCTTAAGTGTCCGTAGGGCTTATGGTTCCTAGGTTTGTTTCGCAGGCAATCTGGACAGTGTTCCACATATGTTTTAGTATGCCTTCCCATTTTAGCCCAGTAAAAGAGGTTTCTTAGGTTCTCGTATGTCCTTGCGTATCCTTGGTGCCCTGCAAGAGCTAATTCCAGGGCCTGGGATTGGAGAGACTTCCCTGCTACTACCATTCTGAACTTGTCGGTCTTAGGGTCTACGAAGTAGAGGTGTCCGTCTGTACCTAACGCGTACTGGGATACCATTGGTTTCATTTTGTATCCTTGGATCTCCGTTGTGGATGCTGCCAGCATCTCGTAGACTTTCTTTAGATGGCTACTACTCTGGATTGCTTCTTTTAGGTCTTTCTCCCATGCGGGATTTGGGGTTAGTGACACTGCATGGTTTTGCGGGATCTCACCCATGAATGCTTCAGTGACTTCGAATTCGCTTGTGTCAGGGCTTTTGCCGAAATGCTGCTTGCTTCCTTCAGCTGTGACCTCGCTATGCCAAGACTGGTATCTGAGTCTTGAAAGCGCATCGGGGACCTCCATTTCCTTTCCTTTTCTGTAGATGACGGATATGTGATCTTTGAATTTACTGAGGTATATCCCCCAGTTTTGCAGCCGTAGGTTGGATTTCCCAACTGAAGTTGTAGCTAGTCCGTTCATTTTATAGATAGCTGCGCTAGGCTCGTGATCTGTATAAAAGACTGCTTTAGTCTGCTCTAAGTAGGGTCTCATTTTCTTGACCGTCCATACTAAACCCGACATCTCCATATCCGTGAGCCAGTAGTTCTTTTCTGCTTGTGTGAGCTCCCGTGAGAAGAATAAAATGGGTACTAGGTTGGTCTTGGTGGTGGCTGGTTTATCCAAGTCCTTCTGCTGGTAGGCTCCACGCCTATGCCGTACTCAGGGGAGGCGTCGAGGAAGACGTGTACAGGTCTGTCGTTGCGGAAGTGATAGAGCCTTGGCCGGGAGCTTATAGCGTCTCAGACGTCTTCGAAGGCTCTTAGTAGTGTATCGTCTTTAGGCACTTCCTTCTTTGATGTATAGGCTTTTCTACCTCTTCCGGTAGGCGCTAGTTTGATCATTTTTGCTTTTAATTGGGTAAGGGGTTTGATGCGTTGAGCGTAGTATGGTACTAAGTGCCTATTCCAATTGGTCAACCCAATGAAGTATTCCAGCTTATTGAGTGTCTCCGGGTACGGGAGGTTTAGGATCGCTGCTGTTTTAGCTTCAGTTGTAGTAAGTCCTAGTCTATCGACGAGGTAGCCTAATAGCTCTAATGAGAAGAATCCTAGGAAGCACTTCTTTGCTCGTAGCGTGATTCCTAGGTTTGCTATTATCCTGAATACTTCGTCCAGGTGGTTCATGTGCTCTTCGGAGCATCTGGGGTAAGCGCATATGTCGTCTGCGAAACATGAGACAAAGCGCCAGGTTAGTCCTCTGAATGCTTTGTCCATTAGTTTCTGCTGGTGCTGAACTGAGCGTTTATATCCCATAGGAGAGACCGTAAACATTTCGTGCCCCCTGTGAGTAACGATAGCTGTTCTATATCTATCGTCGGGGTTATTACGGAGACGAGGCGAGGTGGAACGAAGCGAGAACGGAGTGTGCCAAGGTACACAACCGAGGCGGGACGAGACGAGATAAAGTACACGGCGCGGATAAACGTAGGGTTACGAAGTAAACCAAGGACGAAACACTAGAGGTGAGCCTAAGGCTCCGAGAAGACTATGAAGGTCCTAAAGTATTGTATTGACTAAAAGGACAAGAAGGTTGCGTGAAGAGAAAAGGAAAAGAAGAGAAATCCTACAAGCGAGGGAACAAGCTCCCTATATATAGACCAGAAATCCCTTCGCTGACTCATCCATAGAAACCCATAGAAACCCGAGCACACCCTCCTATTACAAATACATGCATAGCCCTGACTCATAGAATCCCCGCAATCGAAACCCATAGAATCCAACCGAACCTTCTGACTAATCCTTCTTCCCGCAACCTGACTCGATACGTTCCACGCCGTGATAGATATTAGGTCCCTCTCTAAGGCCTAAGTCCTCTTAGGCTTTCGTGGGTAGTGTTCATGAAAGTCGTTCACCAATTCAGGGGAGTTATCCAAGTCGTCATAGGGTTGCCACAATGGTTCATCGTATCCGGTATATCGGACGAGATACTGTAGTCTTCCGCGTCGCTTCCGAGAATCCAGGATAGCATCCACTTCCCATTCCTGTTCGCCTTCGATCTCAACCGGAGGGGGGGGTAACTGAAGTTGTCCTGGGACGGGGTCATTGGCAGCTGGAGATAATAATGAAACATGGAACACCGGGTGGACCTTCATCGACGAGGGTAAAGTAAGTTCGTAGGCATAGGAACTAACGATACGCGATATTGGATAAGGTCCCACTTGTTTCCAGTCCAGCTTCTTTGAGGGGCGTTTGGTCAATAAATTCCGAGTTGACAACCATACCTTGTCTCCTATGGCATAACGAGGGGCCGGAGTACGACTAGCATTTGCTGACTCTTCCTGAATACGTTGAGCTCTAAACATTTCTGCCTTGAGGAAGTCAAACACTTCTGACATATCTCTTGCCATTGTATTTGTAGTTGGTAGTTGTTGAAATAAATAAATAAGGTCATCTGAATGTCGACCATAGTTAGCCTCAAAGGGAGAAAGTTTGGTTGATTCAGAGATATGGTTATTCGTGGCAAACTCTGCCATAGGTAAATAACTAGCCCAGTTATCTTGTTGATAGTCCACATAACTTCGAAGATATTGTTCCATTATAGCATTAATCCTTTCTGTTTGGCCATCCGTTTGGGGGTGAAACGCAGTCGAATAACGGGGGGAAATTTCGAGACGTTCGCATAGAGATTTCCAAAAGTCGGAGGTGAACTGAGTCCCACGATCGGACACTATCTTCTCGGGGAGACCGTGTAGCTTCCAAACATTCTCCAGATACATCCGAGCAACATCTCTAGCTCCTGATTCTTCGGTGCATGGAATAAAGTGTCTCATTTTTGTAAGACGGTCCACAATAACGAGAATAGCATTATAGCCATTGCTAAGGGGTAATCCTGTGACGAAGTCCATAGAAACATCTGTCCATGAAGCTTTAGGAACTGAGAGGGGACGGAGGACTCCTTGAGGAGCATTGCGATTAGCTTTACTCCTTCGGCAAGTATGGCAATTCATCACGTAGCGGTCGGTATATTTCCGCATGTTCGGCCAATAATATTCGCGACTGAGTAACTCGAGGGTTTTCGCTCGGCCTGGGTGTCCCGCTGATGGTTTATCGTGGTATTCTTGAAGAAGTCTCAACTGTAGCTCTTCATATTCCGGCACGAAGAGTTTTCGACGGTAAAGGAGAAGTCCATCTTCGTTTTCGGTGCATTCGGCAAGGGAAATTTGCTTTGACTGTTTCGTTCCATCTTTCAACATCGTCAGGACCTTATTCGGAAAACTATCTTCTTGGTAAGCTCGTGTAAACAACTCTTAAACGGTAGGCATTCCTTCAGCGGGTTCATTTACCAAAGAACCCGCCAACAAACTTAGCTTAGGATCCAAATTTTTCTTCTTCAACACTGTCTGATACTGGAACGTGAGACGTTCATCCCCCTCCTTAGGGAGATCCCCTGATCGTCTAGTCAATGCATCTGGTTTTCCTCCTTGTTTTCCTGGTCGAAACTGAATAACAAAATCAAAACGTGATAGGAATTCCGACCAACGAGTTTGGCGTCGATTTAGAAGCTTTGTTGACATAAAGTACTCAAGGTTCCTATGGTCGGTTAGGACTTTTATGGGGTACATCGAATTTTCTAAAAAGTAGCGCCATTCTTCAAATGTCCTAATAATCGCCAGAAGTTCCTTATCGTAAATTTCGTAATTACATTCCGCAGGTATATGTCTTTTGGAGAAAAAAGCCACGGGATGTAGTATCCATTCGTCGTCTCTTTGCGACATAATAGCGGCTGACACGTAGTCTGAGGCGTCTGTTTCCACAATGATTTCTCGATGGGGATCAAAGTGTCTTAGTATCGGTGCGGTGGTAAAGGCTATCTTCAAATCTTGGAAGGCCTTCTCTGTTTTATCGTTCCATTCGAATTTTACTCCCTTCTTTGTCAATGCTGTTAAAGGAGCAACAACTTTGGAATATGCATAAATAAATCGTCGGTGAAAGTTTGCAAATCCTAAGAACTCCTGTACATCCTTCAGACAGGTGGGGGTACTCCAATTTCGAATAGTGGCAACTTTCTTTTCATCCATCTTCAACCCTTTAGGGGTAAGCACGAAGCCAAGGTACATTGTTTCCTTCACATGCCACTCGCATTTCTCGGGCTTTAGATATACGTGATTTCGTTCCAGAATCTGAAGTATCTTGGCAACGTGATCCTTATGTTCTTCGAGAGTTTCCGAGTAGATTAGAATATCATCTAGATAGGCCGTCGCAAAATGATCAAGGTGGGGTCGCAGCATGTCATTAACCCAGTGTTGGAAAGCTGCTGGTGCGTTGGTAAGGCCAAAAGGCATAACTGTATATTCGAAGTGGCCATAACGAGTTCGAAACGCCGTTTTCCATTCATCCACTTCCCTAATTCTGAGCTGATGATAACCATTGCGAAGATCCAATTTAGTAAAATACTTGGCTGCGGAGATACCCATAAACATTTCCGGCGTAAGCGGTAGAGGATGTCGGTTTTTAACTGTTACTACATTCAACTTTCGGTAGTCAACGCAGAGGCGAAGGGATCCATCGGCCTTTTTAACAAATAGTACTGGAGATCCGGCGGGCGAAGTACTATGTCGAATACGTCCACTTGCAAGATACTCTGCCAAATAATCCCGGAGTGCTTGTAGTTCCAACCGCGTCATTCCATACATAGGTCCGAAGGGTACCGTTTTCCCTTCTTGGATATCAATCGATAAATCATACTCGGTACGATGAGGAGGTAGCTTAGTTGCTTCGGGTTCGCTAAGTAGATGTAGATATCGATGATGTTCTAGGGGTACAAGTGCACGCGGGTCCTTTGGTAGTTGGACCAGTAAATCATCGAGGGCTTTCAATGTAGTCGAATAAATTTGCATTCCTTTTCTTTTCTTGTTGATCAACCTCTCCATTGCGTATGATTCGATAACTGAAATATTGGTAATAGGCTTCGCTGGGGGTTCGATAGAAATTCCCTTGGCCATCACCTTAGTGTGGTTAAGAGAACATGATTCAACACAAGTAGGAGAATCAAAGATAATCGTATTATTCGCAGGAGAAATTGTAATTGCGTGTCGACGCATTCAGGGGAGACCCATAACCATTGGGTAGTGTCCGAGTTGAGTAACAAAAAAGGGGGCTTCCTCTCGATGTCCGTTGATATCAAGACTTAAAATAACTTTGTGGGTGACCTTTCCTGATTCAATAGGCCTGCCGTCTATTACATCGATATGTCGGGGAAGAATAAGAGGAATTGTTTTAAGTTTATGGTGGCATACAAAGTCCTTATCTATGAACGCGTATCCTGAGGCGCCAGTATCAATGAGGGCATATGATGGAATAAAAGAATCTTTATTTTGAGAAATTGAACACGTTACAACTAATTGATTCCCATCCATATCCTTCTCTGAAACCGAAAACCAAGAAACCGAAATCCTAGAAAAGTTCTTTAACCGTCCCTGGAGTGAGCCACTCAGTCCAGGGAAAAATCTTTTAACGTCTCATCGCCGGAGGCTTCTTCCTTCTCTTCATCTCTAATATCCACCCTGGCTCCCCTTATCCTGGGGGCGGGGTTCCTGGGAGCTGGTGCTTGGGGGCAGTCTCTCACGAGGTGTCCTACACCTCCACAATAAAAACATCTATTTTCCGCACGGCGGGCCTCTCTTTCTTGAGGGTCCGGGCGGCCACGGCCAGTTGATAGATCCATAGGGACCGCTCCCCCTGGCGTATGAGACGGGTGGGCAGCGGCCGGAGGGTTAGGGCGAGCGGGTGCTTGGTAGCGGGGGACGAACGGGGCCGGGGCTTGGTAGCGCGGGGCGGGAGTTTGGTTACGTGGGACAGGTGGGGTGGAGACGACATAGCGGGGAGTCGGGCGAGCGAGGGGTGCGGCGGGCTGGTAGCGAGGGCGGTAGCGAACAGTGATCATCTGCTGCTTATTGTCCAAGCGTTGGAGAATTGTAGCAAGCTCGAGGACGGTGGCGGGGGTCTCCTCATGGACCATCAGCTTGGTTAGTTCCTCGCTTAGTCCTTCCAGCAAGGCTTCAATGATGGCAACCTCCCCCATCCTGGCCTCCGCAGCATAGCGCTGGAACTCGTCGAAGTATTCTGAGAAGGGGCGGTTGTTTTGCCTAATCCTCCGTAGGGCGCGGCGGGTGGTTCCTTCCTGGTCTGGGTCCCCAAATGCTGTATCCAAAACTTCAAAAAATCTTTCCAAAGAGGGGAGGTTAATCCCAGTAGTAGTAATATATGGCATAAACTGGTCCGCCGCAGGGCCTTCCAGTCGAGAGATGGCATAGGTTAATTGATTCTGTAGGGTGGGGTACCTATCGGCATTGCCCAGGAGCTTCAACTTCAACATATTTTTGAACTGTGGGAGACCCTTCCTACTGCCACGGTATTTCTCTGGGTCAGGAAGCTTCTCCGACTTCTCCATTCGGGGTTCTGGGACGGGGGCGAATCCTTGGAGGAAACAGTTCGGTCGACGGGGTGGTGGTGGTGGTTGTGCGAGGGGTTCATGAGCCGGAGGAGGAGGAGGAAGGGCGATCTGAGCAGCCAGTGCTGTTTCTGCCGTCTGGGTGGCTTGCATTGCCTGAGTTAATTGGTCTTGCAAGTTTTCCTTCTCGGCCTGGAGGGTTGCTATCTGGGATTCCAAATTTTGGTTTTCCCTTCCTTGCTGTGATACCTTCTTCTGCCATTCTTTGGTCGCATCTTCCGCATCCTCTATGGTCTGGTCGAGTTCATCTTGGAGAAGGTGAATTGCTTTCTTTCATGGATACAATGGACTGTTCGGGATGGAAGGATTGGGACTGGACGGATTGGGATTATTGTGCGTTTGGGAAGCAGGATTTGTCAGATAAGGTTCTATGAGGTTCTGTTACACGGAGGAGTGAGTCATAGTCGGGGTTACGCGGAAGTATGAGTCATGTTAAGTGAGGGGTTGTCGGGTATATAAGGGAGGCAACGGGGCCTATCTGTGTCGTTCTTTTCTTTCCTTTCTTCTCTACGCAACGTCTTCTGTAATTATCAATATATCATAGTTTTCTTCTTCGAAACTATCGCTGCCTTTACTCTATAATTCATAATTCCTTTCTACGATCGGAGTTATCGCCGTCTCTTACTCTGCACCTTGCGGAACGAAGTCTAAACCACACCCCCGCCTTGAGATTACGTGGCGTCGTCATCCGCACCGTGCACCGCTACAATGGCAACAACACAACCACCACCCCCACCAACCACTAGGGTTGTTGATGGGATCACCCTCGACGGAGACTACCAGATCCCTCAAACCTTTAACGGATTCAAAGCAGTCGAAGACTTACACTACCACTATGTTCATCTACTTACACTGGTTCGAGAAGGAGATCGCTGGAAGACAGAACGTGATGCTAGCCGAGCTCTACATACTACTACCAGGAATGAACTCGCCGTAGCAAGAGAACAGCTGGAGGCTAACAATAACCACACCGATGCCCTGGAAGCACAAGTTCGAACCCTTGAATTCCAACTCACCGCCGTACGAGCCGAACCACTTCCACCACCACCACCACCGGGTAACCCACCACCACCACCGGGTAACCCACCACTACCACCACCAGCAGGCAACCCACCTCCTACATTTCGCTCCGAAAAGTTTCCGGACCCTCCAAAGTTTAGCGGAACTAGAAAGGAGCTACCCGGATTTCTGAACCTCCTTCGCACCAAGCTCAGGGTTAACCACGACAGGTTCCTGAACGAGGAGGCCAAGGTCTTCTATGCCGTCAGTCGGTTGGAAGGGAAGGCACTGGACCAGGTTATCCCTATGGCCGCAGGGGACGCTCCACCTTTTGCTTCAGTTACTACCTTTGTCGAATTCCTGGAAGCCTCCTTCGGAGACCCAGACCCCCGAGGCACAGCTAGAAGGGAGCTCCAGAGCCTCCGACAAGGCAAAGGAGACTTCGCGACCTACCTAACACAGTTTCTACGGATTATGGGACGACTGGACTACAACGAGGAAGCCAAAAAAGACGCCTTGGAGACAAGGTTGTCTGACGACCTTAAGGACGCGATGATATACCAGGATACCGCAACGGAAGGATTCGATGCTTATGTGAGAAGGCTGATGACCATGGACAACAGGATTAGGGCCAGGAAGGATGCGCACCGCACCAACAGAAACCCTATGGGACAATTCGCGACTCAACCTGCCACCCCCCATCCATCCTACACCCCCGGAGGCCTTGCACCCATGGATCTTTCCGCCCTGCAGGCCCGCTCGCCCCCACGCCCCCCCACCCGAAGGAAGATATACTTTTAGCAACGGACGCCGCCAGACCTCCCCCGCCGAGAAAGAATGGAGAATGAAGAACGGCCGCTGTGCCTATTGCGCTGCCCCCGACCATGTTTTTGCCCAATGCCCTCAAGGAAATCGCCCCCAACGTCCTCCTCCTATGAGAGGTGCTGCTTTGACCGCCCCCCCTGCTGCCTCTGTACCTCTTATTACTTCTTCTTCTTCTTCCTCTTCTGCTTTGAATACTTCTACGGATGTTGTTTTGTCTTCGAATGAGTCGGGTTTTCATTAGTCCCTGGTCAGTACTATGGCCCTCGCCAGGGACCCTCAAAGGAATTTTCTTTATCTGCATTTTCTATTTCAGGTTTTTCAGTTTCAGTTGTAGCAGAGGAGGAGTTAAATGGAGATCATTTAGTTGTTGCTTGTAACATTGTAAACAATAAAGACTCCATTCCTACTCATGCTATGATTGATACTGGGGCCTCGGGATTTGCATTTATTGATGAAACCTTTGCGCGCCATCACCAACTTCCTATTTCTTTACTTAAAACACCTAGAGTTCTTGAGGTGATTGACGGACGACCTATATCCTCGGGACAAATTACTTCTATATCGCACCAAATCGGATCGTATCGAGGCAACGTTCCTCTCTTTGTTACTAAACTCGGACAATATCCTCTGGTTCTCGGTATACCATGGTTACAACATCACGATGCTACTTTGAAGTTTAAAAAAGATACAGTCGCCTTTGAGTCGGAATTCTGCAAACGAAACTGCAATACCAAATGCGACACCGCCGAACTCCCCGGAGTAAAGCCTCAAACATATATGATAGGACCGGTACCGTTTAGCCGTCTCGCCAGAAAAAAAGGCCTACAGATTTATAGTGCATCCCTCCGCGATATTGAACAAACTCTTAGCGAAGTCCTGAACGCCGAATGGAAGCATAAAATCGCCAAACAATACCACCACCGACTAGAAATGTTCGACGAGGCCTTTGCTCAGGACCTTCCCCCCCGACGCCCCTATGACCATAAGATTCCACTAAAAGAAGGAAGGGAACCGCCATTCGGACCCCTCTACGGAATGTCTAGGGACGAGCTACTTGCACTACGCGATTATATCCGAGAAAATCTGTCTAAAGGATTTATCCGCGCCAGTTCCTCTCCAGCTGGAGCCCCAGTATTATTTGTTAAGAAGGCCGATGGCTCGCTACGCCTGTGCGTGGATTATCGAGGGCTTAATGAGCTGACTATCAAAAACCGATTTTCCCTACCACTTATCCGAGAAACATTGGATCGTTTATCAAAGGCTAAATGGTACACCAAGTTGGACTTACGCCAGGGCTACAATCAGATAAGAATGGCCGAGGGGGAAGAATGGAAGACCGCATTCCGGACCCGTTATGGCCACTTTGAGTATACCGTTATGCCATTTGGTCTTACCAATGCCCCCGCCACCTTTCAACACTTCATTAATGATTGCTTACGAGAATATTTGGACCAATTCTGCACGGCCTATTTGGACGATATTTTGATATATAGCGATACCCTCGAAGAACACGAAGGACACGTGGAAAAAATACTCGGGCTACTACAAAAGCATGGTGTCCTATTGAAACCAGAGAAATGCGAGTTTCATACCCAGAGTACCACCTACCTAGGACTTATTATTGAACCTAATGGCATCCGAATGGACCCCCACAAAGTTTCCGCAGTACAGGAATGGACAACCCCCCGAACAGTTAAAGACATTCAAGCATTTCTGGGATTCGCCAATTTTTATAGGCGCTGTATTCTCGGGTTCTCAAAGCTGGCCGCCCCCCTTACAAAACTTACTAAAAAAGGAATAGCTTTCCAGTGGTCACCAGAAGCCGAGGCTGCCTTCCAGTTGTTAAAGGAGGCCTTTACTACCGCTCCTGTTTTAATTCATTTTGACCCCGAAAAACCAATTACAGTGGAAACGGACGCCTCAGACTATGTCGCCGCTGGTGTGCTATCTCAACATGATAATCAAGGGAAACTCCACCCCGTGGCCTTCTTTTCCAAGAAACATACACCTGCGGAGTGTAACTACGAAATATACGATAAGGAGTTGCTAGCGATTATCCGATGTTTTGAAGAATGGCGACCTGAGTTAGAGGGAGCAAAGCACCCCATCGAGGTTATATCGGATCATAAGAACCTTGAATATTTTATGTCCACCAAGCAACTTAATAGGAGGCAGGTGCGTTGGGCGGAATATCTCTCCCGCTTCGAGTTTATTATCAAATATAGACCAGGGAAACAAAGCGGCAAGCCGGATGCATTAACTAGGAGATCAGGAGATCTCCCTGAGGAAGGGGATGAAAGGTTACTTCATCAGAGTCAGACGGTGTTGAAGAGGAAAAATTTGGATCCAAAGCTAAGTTTGTTGGCGGGTTCTTTGGCAAATGAATCCGCTGAAAAGAACGTCTCCCTACAGAAATTATTCGAGGAAGGATATTTGGCTGACCCATTTCCACAAAAAATATTGAATCTACGACAAACAGATACGAAGCAATGTAAAGAAATTTCCTTGGCAGAATGCACCGAAGTCGACGGTCGTTTACGGTACCGCGAATGCCTCTATGTCCCAGAATATGCTCCACTACGACTAGAGATTCTTAAGCAATATCACGACGCCCCTTCAGCAGGTCATCCCGGTAGAGAAAAAACCTTCGAGTTGGTTAGCAGGGATTACTACTGGCCAAATATGCGAGATTATATCGGTCAATATATTCGGAATTGCCATACCTGCCAACGAAGTAAGCCAACAACACATGGCAAGATAGGCGTACTGCGACCACTACCCATTCCCGAACAACCCTGGAGAGAAGTGTCTATGGATTTTGTTACAGGTCTACCGGAAAGCGAGGGATATGATGCTGTACTAGTAGTGGTGGATCGGCTAACTAAAATGCGCCACTTACTACCCTGCAATACGACAGTTAATGCGGAAGACACGGCAAACCTCTACCTGCAACATATTTGGAAATTACACGGTCTGCCAACGCATATTACCTCCGATAGGGGAACCCAATTTACAGCCAAGTTCTGGAAATCCCTGTGCCAACAGCTGAAGATCGAGGCACGAATGTCGACTGCATTCCACCCGGAAACTGATGGCCAAACGGAAAGACTTAACGCAGTCATGGAACAATACCTCCGGGCATACGTCTCTTATCAACAAGATGACTGGGCGAAATGGTTACCTATGGCAGAGTTCGCGGCAAATAACCAGGTTTCTGCCTCTACCAAAGCAACACCTTTCTTTGCAAATTACGGCTATCACCCTCGATTTACAATAGATCTTCATAGGCCCGAAAAGTCCCCAGCTAGTTTCGACGCACACGGATTTGCAGGAAAAATGAAGGAGTTACACGATTATCTACGGGTTCAGTTACGGTCAGCTCAGGACCAACAGGAAAAATCAGTGAACGCTAAGCGCACCCCCGCCCCAAGATATGAAATCGGAGACATGGTATTCGTGTCGGCAAAGAATATTCGTACGACTCGCAACTCGAGGAAGCTTGACTGGAAGAAATTGGGCCCCTTCCCTATTCAGGAAGTGGTTTCCCTCTATGCCTATCGCCTAAACCTCCCCCGCTCGATCAAGATGCATCCTGTCTTCCACGTTTCTCTCCTCGATCTTGCAGCAACAGACCCCGTACCAGGACAAATACTTCCACCGCCCCCACCAGTTATCGTTGAACAAGAGGAGGAGTATCAGGTCGAAGAGATATTGAATTCCCGATCTCACGGGAAGCAAGGACTCCAGTACTATGTTAAGTGGACAGGTTACGCCGACCCCACTTGGGAACCCGCCGAATACCTTAATCAAACCACCGCCGTCGAAGCTTTTCATATATGCTATCCTGGTAAACCAGGACCGATAGAAGTTAAGGCTCGCAGGAGCCCGCGACTAAAGGGGGGGGCTACTTTCATGGATACAATGGACTGTTCGGGATGGAAGGATTGGGACTGGACGGATTGGGATTATTGTGCGTTTGGGAAGCAGGATTTGTCAGATAAGGTTCTATGAGGTTCTGTTATACAGAGGAGTGAGTCATAGTCGGGATTACGCGGAAGTATGAGTCATGTTAAATGAGGGGTTGTCGGGTATATAAGGGAGGCAACGAGGCCTACTTGCGTTTTCTTTTCTTTCCTTTCTTCTCTACGCAACGTCTTCTGTAATTATCAATATATCATAGTTTTCTTCTTTAAAAACTATCGCTGCCTTTACTCTATAATTCATAATTCCTTTCTACGATCGGAGTTATCGCCGTCTCTTACTCTGCACCTTGCGGAACGAAGTCTAAACCACACCCCCGCCTTGAGATTTCGTAGCTTCGTGCATCAATCGATGCATTCTTTTGGCCTCATCCGTGGCTCCTTCTGGGACGACGGGGTAATCCTGGACGAACCTATCCATATTTTTCAAGAGTTGTACGTAGTCGACTTCCACTGGGTCCGTCATCTGGGCTTCTTGCGACATGGTAGTTGAATCTATGGTAGTAGTACTTAAGCGAGGTTGGTTGTGTAGGTTGGCGTTGGAGACGCAACCTTAGTATCACTGAGACGAGGCGAGGTGGAACGAAGCGAGAACGGAGTGTGCCAAGGTACACAACCGAGGCGGGACGAGACGAGATAAAGTACACGGCGCGGATAAACGTAGGGTTACGAAGTAAACCAAGGACGAAACACTAGAGGTGAGCCTAAGGCTCCGAGAAGACTATGAAGGTCCTAAAGTATTGTATTGACTAAAAGGACAAGAAGGTTGCGTGAAGAGAAAAGAAGAAGAAGAGAAATCCTACAAGCGAGGGAACAAGCTCCCTATATATAGACCAGAAATCCCTTCGCTGACTCATCCATAGAAACCCATAGAAACCCGAGCACACCCTCCTATTACAAATACATGCATAACCCTGACTCATCGAATCCCCGCAACCGAACCCCATAGAACCCAACCGAACCTTCTGACTAATCCTTCTTCCCGCAACCTGACCCGATACGTTCCACGCCGTGATAGGGGTGGATCATGCGTTGGTAGAAAGCGGAGGTGATATCTAGTGCGCTTATGAAGTTCATTCCGCTAATGTTTGCCAGTATGTCTTCTTGCCGGGGTAATGGGTATGCATCTCCGGGTACCAATTCGTTGAGCATTCGCATATCGATAACGGGGCGCTCTTTGCCATTATGCCTCACTACAAACACCTGCATGCTGTAGGGTGATGGTCTGTCGACCTGAGTCATTCTCCCCTGGGCTACGTTACTATCGAATTGGGTATCAATGGCTGCTCTTGCGTTCTTAGAGACCGGGTATGGTGGTTTGGACTTGATTTGTCTTTCGAGTTCTGGGGCTACCGGGACTCGCAGCCATTCCGTATGGTGTTCCCTCACGCATCCCAACTTCTCGTTGAATATGATCTTATAGCGCTTACAGAGATCTCGTAGGGCTTTTTCTTGGTCGCTAGTTAAATCTGTTTTGCTAATATTGACTTCCGCCCAAGTAGATTCAGTGATATCCGGTGTGGTGATACCTTCCGCTAGGGGGTAGGGATAGACGGGGGTAAATTCTTGATTCAACCAGTGGGGCCTCATATATGGTGTGTTTTGAGTAGGTTTGTGAGTTTTGCCTTTGTCCCCTTGTACCGGCGTTATCCTGGGTCGGTTTTGCTCCGTGATTAATTCCGTGGGCAGGGAATCATTTTTCTGTGCGTATGTTTGCCCTGCTTCTTGCATACCGAAATACGCTCTGAATTCTTGTGAAGCTTCTGGCCAGACTTTCCTAAGGTTGGCGGGGCTAACGCTGTTAACGTACTCTATGACCGTGTTATTGAAAACTGTAAGTGTGTTGTCGGTGAGGTTTGTGAAGATAACGTTTGCTTGATCGTGGAGGAATATGCCTGATCCGCATGATGGTCCTGATATGGCTTTCCTTTTGCCGATGAATATGTAATCTTGAGCTGGGTCTAGCGTGCGGTTCAATCTTATAGGTAGGACGTAGATGCTTCTAGGAGGTACTGTGCACTTGCTTGTTACCCTTACTATGACTTTTGAAGCTCGCTCGCGCATTGTGACCTTTATTGGTATCTTCATGTTATTCTGCGAGCCTGGGGTAAAGTGGCGCTTCTTGAATCTTATTTCGGCAGATTCGGATAGAAAGACGTCGTTGCCAATTAGCATGTTACATCCAAGGTTGTTAAAGACGTGGTATGTAATGTTGAGCTTGCTAAGGCTGTTCCCATTACTGATGAAGTACGTGGGGACTAACGCTAGCTTGTCCACTGTGACTGAACCACCCCCGATGCCGCGAACTATTCTTGGTGATTCAAGAGGTAACATTTGCACGCCGGGGACGTTAACTCTCAGAAATTCAGCGTCGATAGCGGAGTTCCCGATGACGGTATCGGCCACTACTTCATAGGTGTCTCCTGTGTCTGGGTCGAATGTAACGTTTAGGGTCATGTATTGGTAGTCTAAGATCCTATCTTCTGGGTCTGAAGCGTAGGTAGAGTTTGATTCCACAATAGTCCTTGCTTTTGAGATCTCTGTTGCCTTTGGGTCTCTGTGGTAATGGTTTGCTTCCTTAAGATGACGGAAGAGGGCGTTCTTAGATTTGAACTCTAGGCTGCACTTCCCGCAGGCATGTGCTGTTGGGTAGGGTAGTTGTGAAGGTGATCTTTCTTCACTTGGGACCGGGGCCCAGGACCCCGGGATATGGCCTGATGATGACTTCACCTCTTGAGGAGTGGCGGCTAGTAGTCCTATTGCGGCTTCTAGTGCTCTTGGTTGGGTGTTGTGTGAAGGGGTTTCTATTGCTCCTACAAACCCTTGCTGTTCATCTGAAGAGGCTTTTCGCTCGAAGGCAAAGTAAGCGTGCATTACTCCTTCGTAATACTCCTCATAGTCGCTAATGGCGTCTTGCTCTTCAAAGTCGGAGAGTTCATCGTCATTAGAATTGGCGTAGTAAGCGCGGGTGTTCTTACGAGTTTTGAGTTTTTCATCTTGCACTCGTTGTCCCAATGTTCACCATCTCCGCAAGAAGGGAAATTCTTGCACTTCCTAATGCGTTTGAAGGCTCTTTCCGGCTCCTTGGGTCTGTCTCTTCTTCCTCCAGAGTTGCTGTCGGAAGGCCCCAGCAGGGAGTTCCTAGTTGGATAAGTGATTGCTCTTGATGGGGACTTGAGATCTCCTGAGGTTCTATGACTAGCTTGGACTGTATTCCATGGCCTTCTTTGGTAGCGTTCCGATCCACCTGAGCGTGCTAGGTAGGAAGCATAGGCTGCTCCTTGCAGTTTCTGAACCTCGTTCCTATAATCTTGAACCTTGTTGGTTCCATCATCTTTAATCTTCATCTCCATCATGGCGTAGAGTTCGTGTGCTCGAGAGAGGCTCCTGTGGATATACTCTACTTGGAGGTCTTCGTTGGTGACGCCGGCGATTCATAGGAGGCGAATCTTTTTAGTTACGTAGTCCGATGTTGTTCTGTTTTGGTTGTATGTGAATATTTCTTTTTGAGCTTCAACTTCCAAGAGGGCTCTTCTAGGCATGAAGTCCCTCCTTATCTTTGTTATCCAACAAACTGTGGTGAGAGCCATCTCGTCCCTGTCTGTTTTAGACAGCCCAAAGTACCAGTCGGTAGCAATAGCTCCCGTGATGCAGCGCCTGAGGACTGCGCGTGTACGTGCTTCGCCATAGAGGCTGACGCTGTCTTCTATAGCGTCGATGAAGCGTTGTACTGCGTCGGCGTCTGGTATGGATTCGGGTTCAAACTTGCCCATTGTCTCGGGTTTCAGGTTGCCGATTTGGCTCTCTACCTGGTCTGTTCTACGTTCCCTTGTCCTGAGCACTTCCCCAATGCTAGTGCTTAACGCGGTCGTGGCGTAGATATACTGTATGGCTACTTTTCTATCTTCGGCAGCGCTAGCCATGAGTGCATGTACCCATATAGGAGTAAATGGGTCTATTGGGGTTGGGGCACATCAGCAAGACTTCATTTGTCTCCTGATGTCTCCTGAGCCTCTGGAGACTCAAAAAATATCCAGGAGCCTCAGGAGACTCTCAGGAGACTCAGGAGACTGTTGGGAGACTGCATACATAAGTAGTAGTTTGCTGATGCAGGTGCTTGATGGGGTGAGGGTAGTGTGGGATAGGCAGCGTCTTCTTCCGAGTGATTCGACATCTTTGAACACTCGGATGATACAGGTTTTGGGAATTGGGTGCTAGGTTTCTTAGGGGTGTGGGCAGAGGATTCAGAGAGACGATAGAGATTGGCGGGTGTACCCGGGTAATGAGAAACACCTCCGGATACTGTGAGATGAGAAACACCTCGCTCCTGAGAAACAGGAGCTTCCTGAGGGACAGGAGTAAGATTGAATAGTTCTCTGTCTGGAGATGACGAGCAATTGGAAAGCTCGGATGATTGGTTGATATCCAGCTTGTGGGTATGCAATATGTTCTTATCTTTCCAGGTATCAATGGATTGAATAAATTTAGACTGGATTGATTCTAGTTCCGAGGTTCCCAGCGTAGGGCTGCGTCCTCCTGACCTAGTTGTTTTGCCTACTCTGGAATTTAGGACGTCTAGTCCCGAAGGAAAAAAGGAATGAATATAAGAAACGTAAGGAAGAATAGAATCTGGGATAGGAGAAGATAAAGAAGAGTAGTGGTTTTCGATCTGAATTAATAGCCTCTGAATAGATACAGTTGGAATGAGATGCCCAGCCAGTTTTAATGCCTTCTATTGTATCTGGACGAATTGGGTCTGGTGATGCGTTCGGAGAGAGGTCTAGGCCTTGGTCTGTTGCTGGATTGTGTCTTCCTTTCCGTACGGTTGGGGAACTGGTGATGCGATCCGCTAGGCTTCCAAAGTCGCTATGAATCTCGAAGAAGACGACTGAAGAAGCTCTAGAGCGTGCCCTTATTGTACTAGCCTCGGATGGGGTTCGCAGGCTGGTGTGAGCTTGTTGGGTTGGCTAAGCTCTCGGGGGAGGGAGAGTAGAACTGTTACTTTCTAGGTCCGAGTGTGACGGAGTACCAAGACTACACGGGGCCAGATGAAGATGACGACGAAAAGTATCGCGAGGGACACAGCCAAGATAAGTGAAGTAGGGGGCAACGACCAAGGTGAAGACCTAGGGCCGAGCAGGGAAAGCGAGGACCGTAGGTAACGGCAGAGGCAAGGCTATGAAGCCCTCAAAGAGGGACCGGGGAAGCGAGGATCGTAGGTAACAGCCAAAGTCAAAACGAAGGAGGCCGGTAAGAGAGGATCGATAGAGGTCATGATGTAGGCAACCTTCGAGCCAAGGCGAGAAGCGAGGACTATGGATAGGAAATAACTATATTCCTAGATACGAGAAGACAGGAAGACGAGACAGAGAGGAAAGAAAGAAAAAAGGACAAAGGAAAATATCTTCACCCGCTATTTAACAACCCCTCTTCCCCAGTTCGCCAAGACTCTTACATCAGCCATAGAAACTCAAAGAACCTCCGTCTCACCACACCTCGTATTCCCTCACACCCACTCCTATAATCCCCATGACCAATCCATCCTGCAATCGAATCTCAAAGAAAGAAATGACATCACTATCAGACCATTCCACCCCCGCTTCGCTTATCCTAACCCCCTTCCCTTGTACTAATATCTCAATCCCCGATTAATCGGGCCGGGTGCCAAGACGCCGGGACACCGAGTCTGGCTGGGTTGCGGAACCTTGGTGTAGGTTGAAGGGGGTGTAGTCTTGATGGATGGGGTTTTGATATGGATTGATTGGCTGATCTCCGTCTTGAGAGTTCCCTCCTTCGTTGATATGTTGCTGGGGGGTTTGATTCCGCGTAGGGGGCGATTCTATTTGGCCCCGTGGTTGCTTCTTGCTGACAGAAGCCTTCTTCAGCAGTATTGTAGTGAAGAGGAGTGGATACGCCCGATACAGGGCTGGAGACTGGTGCAGTGACTGCGTGTGGTGTTTGAGATTGCTCAGAAAGAGCTTCAAATGCGGCGGTGGCCACAGAAATGATGGCTTGATGCCTGGAGTTGAGGTATCGTGAGTTTCTTGGTGTAAGTAGATTGTGTACAGCGGCGTTCGCTAATGCTGCTCTTCTGGCTTCCCTATTCCTTCTTCCGGGGTTTCTGTGATTCCAGCGGAGATTATTGTCCATGTAGAATAGATAGAGTGTAGTTTAGGTGATGGAAGGGCTTATTTGGAGTGGAAGAATGATGAATTGGTGGATAGGGAAGAGCGAGTTGAGTTTCGTTTGCAGTGGTGAAGGCTTCGCGTGGGATACGCGTGTAGTGATTACACAGCAGGGTAATCTGGTGGCGATGAGGAAACTTGATCGCTTGTTGACTGAGTGTTGCTACCAATTGCTGTGCCGATTTGCACAGTATTTCGAATATGTTGTCTCAGATGATGTTTATTGATGAAGCCGCTTCGGCTTATAACCTCTACGGCGGGGATGCGGGCATACGTGTCCGCACCCACCTAAAGCCACAACTATCTAGATAGCTAATAGGACACGCTAATACTAATGGTGTCCTACGTACAGAATATTATAGCACGGTGATAGTATAATGCAGCACAGCAATATTCAACTTCAACCCAGCTCGTTCAACCCGCTCCTTGTAACCTATCCTATCAAACCTGCCTTGATTACGGTTCTTAATACTTTGTATACCATCCTTTTGCTTGAATTACAGCTTCCACTCTTCGGGGCATTGACTGTGCAAGTTTCTCAAAGAACTCCGGGAGTATTGTGTTCCAAACTAAAGGCAAAACTCTAGCTAATTCCTTTTTAACAGCTGGTGGTCCTCCTTTTGTTTCAGCAATTTTAGGGTACTGTTTCTGAAGCATTTTCTTGAGTTCTGCCCAGACATGTTAGATAGTCTAACGGGCGGGGGTCAGGGTCTAGGCAGGAAAGTAATCAGGACGGGCAGGTTCAGCTCAGGAGACACCGGAGCGGATACGGATTCGGGATCAAAGAAACGAGGACGGGTTCAGGTTTGGATTCAGGTTCAGGTTCAGGGATAATTTGGAGACAGGAGGCGAGAAGCCAAAGTAATGAATTGCTAACAGAAAGAAGACGTTGCCTAGAGAGGCGAAAACATAGGAAAGTATCACTCTATATATACAGTAATTTCCCCTCACCGCTGACTCATACCGTAGAATCCCATCGAAACACATACTATCCGACACCACCCACACTATTCCTAATAACACCATTCAATGCAACTATCGCATCCTTCCATTATACGTTCCATTCTTACCCGAACTCCTTCCATTCCATTCTCTTTCTTGACGTCACGATACTATCCAACAACCCTGTTCGAAGGCGTCTGAAGCGGTGAGTGGGGGTCTTGAGGGTGGCCGTGATAGATAGGGTTGAGATCTGGAGAGCAGGGGGGATGAGATTCAACCTCAACTTTAATGTGCATCAGCAAGACTTCATTTGTCTCCTGGGGTCTCCTGAGCCTCAGGAGACTCAAAAAATATCCAGGGGTCTCAGAAACTCTCAGGAGACCCGAGAGATTGCTGTGAGACTGTATACACAACTAGTAGTTTGCTGATGTGTTGGAATCAAGATGTGACAATTTTTGCTGTATGGACAGATGCATTATCGTGTTGAAATGTGATATAGGGGTATAACCTGATAGCGCTTCTATAACATCAGCAAACTACTACTTATATATACTGTCTCCCAACAGTCTCCCGGGTCTCCTGAGAGTCTCCTGAGGTTCCTGGATATTTTTGAAGTCTCTTGAGGCTCAGGAGACCTCAGGAGGCAAATGAAGTCTTGCTGATGAAACTGCTGGAAAACATCAGCAAGACTTCATTTGTCTCCTGAGGTCTCCTGAGCCTCAGAAGACTCAAAAAATATCCAGGGGCCTCAGGAGACTCTCAGGAGACCCGGGAGACTGTTGGGAGACTAAATACATAAGTAGTAGTTTGCTGATGGATATTTTTTGAGGATTCTAAGGTAACGGATGCTAGTTATACTATCAGGTACCGGTACCAAAGGATCTTTGGTACTTCCATGAAAATATCCCTATACTATGAGAGGCATTCCACGATCTTTTGGTTTAGGATGGACACAATCCACTAGCCACTTCTCATCTGGTTCTCTAAATACCCATATTTGACGTTGGTCTTTAAATCTTTTAACTGAACATTCATCGCTCCAAATGACACTCATAAACTCTTCAACGCCCCAATCTCTTCTCTCCATTGCCCAATCCAACCATTTTCTCACATGTTCTAGTTTCAATAATGGAAGATGTTTTGCCAACCACTTCTTAATGTTGGCTTCTCGCAAATCTCTATCGACCGTAGCTAGAGATAATCTAGGAGCAAATTTATCTCTAAACTCTTGTCTTCTCATTTTCCGATTATACTTAGCTGCTTTAACCAGTCTCTTTTTCTGATGGTGGCTGAGTAGTGCGGGTCGTACAGATCGGGGAAGGTTTTCTTCATTTCTATCAAGAAAAATAGTGCGGTCGATGAAGCTTTTAATTGTTGACCAGGGTCTAATAAGTTAGATAGAGAATAGACTCGCTTAAATACAAAACATACCTGCCAACAATTTTTGACACTATCCGAATACATTCAAAGGAGAAGAAAAAGGCAATAATCATTCCTTTTTCAGCAGCCGATATTTGTCTTCTTGCTGTTTTCGCTCTGGGTGCTTTTCACTGTTTCAGCCTGAGGTGAATCAAGCTTTTTCTTAAAAGCTCTACCTCACGAGCTTTATCCTCTCTATTTCCAGTTTCAGCTGTGCGTTGTTAATAAGCTATGATTATTGAACCCTCACAGCTTCACCTTTGTGTAACGGAGGAACTACATCAGCAAACTACTACTTGAGTATGCACTCTCCCAACAGTCTCCCGGGTCTCCTGAGAGTCTCCTGAGGCTCTTGGATATTTTTTGAGTCTCCTGAGGCTCAGGAGACGTCAGGAGACAAATGAAGTCTTGCTGATGTAAGACTACCCGAGGGACAGATAAAGATAACGACGAAGAGTAGAGCGAGGAACAGGGCCAAGAACAGCAGAAGCACAGGGCAACGACGAGAGCGAAGACCAAGGCAGGGCAGGGAAAGCAAGGATCGTAGGTAGTGGCAGAGGCAAGACTATGAGGGCCGCGAGGCCAGGCAAGGGGAAGACTATAGAGGTCGCAGTAGTAGGCAACCTTCGAGCCGAGCCCAAAAAGCGAGGACTATGGATAGGAGATAAATATATTCCTATATACTAGAGAACGGGAAGACGAGACAGAGAGGAAAGAAAGGAAAGAACTAAAGAAAGCAACTCGGGCGCTCTATTTAACATTCCCCTCCGTCAATCCGCCAAGACCCTCTTACATCATCCGTAAAATCTCAAAGAATCTCAGTATCACCACACCTCATATTCCTTCACACCATCTCCCGTAATCCTATTACCAATCCCCCTGCAACCGAACCTCAAAGAAAGAAATAACGCCAATATCAGACCACTCCATCTCTACTTCGCGTATCCTTACTCCCTCCACCGCACTCCATCTTTACTTCGTTTATCCTTACTCCCTCTACCGCACTAATACTAGTATCACCGAACAGTTGGGCCGAACGCCAAGACGCCGGGACAGATCAGGTCCCCTCCTAGGGCCTAGCTCCCAATAGGCCCAGGTTTCGAGGGATATTACCGATGGAAGGACGCTCGGAGTTCAGAACTATGCTCCAGGTCATCTGAAGGTTGCCATGAGGGTTCCTCGTATCCAATATATTTGGTCAAGTACTCTACTCGTCTTTCTCTTTGCCTGGAATCTAATATTTCCTCCACCTCCTATTCGATTTCTCCTTCAATCTCAACGGGCGGGGGTGGTGTAATAATTTGTCCAGGTACGGGGTCTTGAAATAGGTGTAATAGCAACGAGACATGGAATACAGGGTGTACCTTCATAGAGGACGGTAAGTCTAGCTCATAAGCATAGGGGCTGACAATTCGTTTTTATTGGATAGGGCTCAATCTGCTTCCAATCAAGCTTCTCGGACAGCCGTTTAGTAGCGATGTTTCGAGTCGACAGCCATACCTGATCTCCAACCACATAGCGAAGTGCCGGTGTACGATGTACATTAGCCATTTCCTCCTGTATCGTCTGAGCCCTAAACATTTTGTTTTTCAAAAACTCAAATACTTGTGACATTTCCCTTGCCAGCCCATTTGGTTGATCTTCGTTCACTGTTTTCCCATGCACTAAAGGTCCAAATGTCATACGGGGGTGACGGCCATAATTGGCTTGGAAGGGGGTTTCAGGGCGGGGGTGTGGTAAGATCTTTGTTCCGCAGGGTGCAGAGTAGGAAACAGCGATAACTCCGATAGTAGAAAGCAGTTATGGGTTGTAGAACAAGACAGCGATAGTTTCGAAGAAGAAAACTATGATATATATAGATAATTACAGAAGACGTTGCGTAGAGAAGAAAGAAAGGAAAAGAACGACACAAGTAGGCCCCGTTGCCTCCCTTATATATCCAACGACCCCGCACTCAACATGACTCATACTTCCGCGTAACTCAACTATGACTCACCCCTCCGTGTAACAGAACCTCATCGAACCTTTCCTGACAAATCCTGCTTCCCGAACGCACAATAATCCCAATCCGTCCACTCCCAATCCTTCCAGCCCGAGCAGTCCCTTGTATCCATGAAAGTAGCTCCCCCCTTCAGGCTCGAGCTCCTGCGAGCCTTAACCTCTACCGGCCCTGGTTTATCGGGGTAGCGTAAATGAAAAAATATCGGCAATGATGGTTTGATTCAAATATTCGGCGGGTTCCCAAGTAGGATCGACGTAACCTGTCCACTTAACATAGTACTGAAGTCCCTGTTTCCCGTGAGATCGGGAGTCCAATATTTCCTCGACCTGGTATTCCTCCTCCTGCTCAACAATAACTGGTGGAGGCGGAGGAAGTACTTGTCCTTGCACTGGGTCTGTTGCTGCGAGGTCCAGGAGGGAAACATGGAAGACAGGGTGCATTTTCATTGAGCGGGGAAGGTTCAGACGATAGGCATAGGGGGAGACCACTTCTTGAATGGGGTAAGGTCCCAATTTCTTCCAGTCGAGCTTCCTGGAGTTGCGGGTAGTACGGATATTCTTTGCCGACACAAACACCATATCTCCGACCTCATACCTTGGGGCAGGGGTACGTTTAGCGTTCACTGACTTTTCCTGTTGGTCCTGAGCTGTCCGTAACTGGGTCCCTAGGTAATCATGTAGCTCCTTCATCTTTCCTGCAAATCCGTGGGCATCGAGGCTAGGTGGGGACTTCTCGGGCTTCTGAAGATCTATCGTAAAACGAGGATGATAGCCGTAGTTTGCAAAAAAGGGTGTGGCCTTTGTAGAGGCAGAAACCTGGTTATTTGCCGCGAACTCTGCCATAGGTAACCATTTCGCCCAATCATTCTGTTGATAAGAAACATACGCTCGGAGATATTGTTCCATAACCGCGTTGAGTCTTTCCGTTTGGCCATCGGTCTCCGGGTGGAACGCAGTTGACATTCGTGCCTCGATCTTAAGTTGTTTGCAAAGGGACTTCCAGAATTTAGCTGTAAACTGGGTCCCCCTATCGGAGGTAATATGTGTTGGCAGACTGTATAGTTTCCAAATATATCGTAGGTATAGGTTTGCCGTATTTTCCGCATTAACTGTCGTATTGCAGGGTAGTAGATGACGCATTTTGGTTAGACGATCCACCACTACTAGTACGGCATCGTATCCTTCGCTTTCTGGTAGACCTGTAACAAAATCCATAGAAATCTCTCTCCATGGCTGTTCGGGAATGGACAATGGTCGCAGCACTCCTAGCTTGCCATGAGTTGTTGGCTTACTTCGTTGGCAGGTATGGCAATTTCGAATGTATTGTCCAATATATTCCCGCATATTTGGCCAGTAGTAGTCCCTACTGACTAGTTCGAAGGTCTTTTCTCTACCGGGGTGACCTGCCGAAGGGGCATCATGATATAGTTTAAGAATTTCTAGTCGTAGGGGGGCGTATTCTGGGACGTAGAGACATTCGCGATACCGTAAACGACCGTCGACTTCGGTGCATTCTGCCAGGGAAATTTCCTTGCATTGCTTCGTATCTGTTTGTCGTAGATTTAATATTCTTTGTGGAAATGGGTCAGCCAAATATCCTTCATCGAATAACTTTTGCAGGGAGACGTTCTTTTCAGCCGGTTCATTTGCCAAAAGAACCCGCCAACAAACTTAGCTTTGGATCCAAATTTTCCCTCTTCAGCACTGTCTGACTCTGGTGGAGTAGTCTTTCATCCCCTTCCTCAGGGAGATCTCCTGATCTCCTAGTCAACGCATCCGGTTTACCACTTTGTTTCCCAGGCCTGTATTTGATAATAAAATTGAAGCGAGAGAGGTATTCCGCCCAACGTACTTGTCTCCT
Source organism: Morchella sp. 2018-W26 (assembly GCA_024713715.1). Classification (NCBI taxonomy): domain Eukaryota; kingdom Fungi; phylum Ascomycota; class Pezizomycetes; order Pezizales; family Morchellaceae; genus Morchella; species Morchella sp. 2018-W26. Next base: position 948,808 of record JAMGYX010000016.1, read on the forward strand.
ATTAACCTGTTTGGTTGACATAAAATATTCAAGGTTCTTATGATCCGATATAACCTCGATGGGGTGCTTTGCTCCCTCTAACTCAGGTCGCCATTCTTCAAAACATCGGATAATTGCTAGTAACTCCTTGTCATATATTTCGTAATTACACTCCGCAGGTGTATGTTTCTTGGAAAAGAAGGCCACGGGGTGGAGTTTCCCTTGATTATCATGTTGAGATAGCACACCAGAGGCGACATAATCGGAGGCATTCGTTTCCACTGTAATCGGTTTTTCGGGGTCAAAGTGAATCAAAACGGGAGCGGTAGTAAAGGCCTCCTTTAATAACTGGAAGGCGGCTTCAGCTTCTGGTAACCACTGGAAGACTATCCCTTTTTTGGTAAGTTTTGTAAGAGGGGCAGCCAGCTTTGAGAACCCGAAAATAAAGCGCCTATAGAAGTTTGCGAATCCCAGAAATGCTTGGATATCTTTAACTGTTCGGGGGGTGGTCCATTCCTGTACTGCAGAAACCTTATGGGGGTCCATCCGGATGCTGTTGGGTTCGATGATCAGTCCGAGATAAGTGGTACTCTGGGTATGGAATTCGCATTTCTCTGGTTTCAATAGGACACCATGCTTCTGTAGTAGCCCGAGTATTTTTTCCACATGTTCCTCATGTTCTTCGAGGGAATGTCGTATATCAAGAATATCGTCCAGGTATCTTGCATTACAAAATTGGTCAAGATGTTACCATGATGCGTTAATAAAGTGTTGAAGCGTAGCAGGGGGCATTGGTAAGGCGAATGGCATGACTGTATATTCAAAGTGCCCATACCTGAGTCACAAAGGCCGTCTTACTCTTCGCCATATCGAATCTGGTTATAACCCTGGCGTAGATCTAACTTGGTGTACCATTTGGCTTTTAATAGACGGTCCAATGTTTCTCGGATAAGTGGTAAAGGATATCGGTTTTCAATAGTCAACTCGTTAAGTCCTCGGTAATCCACGCACAGACGCAGTGAACCATCAGCCTTTTTGACGAATAAGACTGGAGCTCCCGCTGGGGAGGAGCTGGCGCGGATAAATCTTTTAGACAGATTTTCTCGGATATAATCGCGTAGTGCAAGTAGCTCGTCCCTAGACATTCCGTAGAGGGGTCCGAATGGCGGTTCCCTTCCTTCTTTTAGTGGAATCTTATGGTCATAGGGGCGTCGGGAAGGTCACGAGCAAAGCGTCGAACATTTCTAGTCGGTGGTGGTATTGTTTGGCGATTTTATGCGTCCATTCGGCGTTCAGGACTTATTTAGAGTTTGTTCGATATCGCGAAGGGATGCACTATAAATCTGTAGGCCTTTTTTCCTGGCGAGGCAACTTGCAGTCCTATCATATATGTTTGAGGCTTTACTCCGGGGAGTTCGGCGGTGTCGCATTTGGTATTGCAGTTTCGTTTGCAGAATTCCGACTCAAAGGCGACTGTATCTTTTTTAAACTTCAAAGTAGCATCGTGATGTTGTAACCAGGGTATACCGAGAACCAGAGGATATTGTCCGAGTTTAGTAACAAAAAGAGGAATGCGTTCCTGATACGATCCGATTTGGAGAGGTACCTGGCATATAGAAGTAATTTGTCCTGAGGATATAGGTCGTCCGTCGATTACCTCAAGAACTCTAGGTGTTTTAAGTAAAGAAATAGGAAGTTGATGATGGCGCGCAAAGGTTTCATCAATAAATGCAAATCCCGAGGCCCCAGTGTCAATCATAGCGTAAGTAGGAATGGAGTCTTTATTGTTTACAATGTTACAAGCAACAACTAAATGATCTCCATTTAACTCCTCCTCTGCTACAACTGAAACTGAAAAACCTGAAATAGAAAATGCAGATAAAGAAAATTCCTTTGAGGGTCCCTGGCGAGGGCCATAGTACTGACCAGGGACTAATGAAAACCCGACTCATTCGAAGACGAAACAACGTCAAGTAGAAGTATTCGAAGAGGAAGAAGAAGAAGAAGTAATAAGAAGTCTGAGAGGCAGCAGGCGGTCAAAGCAGCACCCCTCATAGGAGGAGGGCCTCGGGGGCGATTTCCTTGAGGGCATTGGGCAAAAACATGGTCGGGGGCAGCGCAATAGGCACAGCGGCCGTTCTTCATTCTCCATTCTTTCTCGGCGGGGGAGGTCTGGCGGCGTCCATTGGTAAACGTATATCTTCCTTCGGGTAGGGGGCGTGGGGGCGAGCGGGCCTGTAGGGCGGAAAGATCCATGGGTGCAAGGCCTCCGGGGGTGTAGGATGGATGGGGGTGGCAGGTTAGTCATGGTGTCATGGGGTTTCTGTTGGTCTTGGTCGCGCATCCTTCCTGGCCTAATCCTGTTGTCCATGGTCATCAGCCTTCTCACATAGCGTCGAATCCTTCCGTTCTTGCGGTATCGCAGTATATCATTGCGTCCTTAAGGTCGTCAGACAACCCTGTCTCCAAGGCGTCTTTTTTGGCTTCCTCGTTGTAGTCCAGACGTCCCATAACTCGTAAAAACTGTGTCAGGTAAGTTGCGAAGTCTCCTTTACCCTGTCGGAGGCTCTGGAGCTCCCTTCTAGCTGTCTTTCGAAGTGCAGGTCTCGAAGGAAGGCTTCAGGAATCGACAAAGGTAATGGCGAAGCAAAAGGTGGAGCGTCCCCTGCGGCCATAGGGATAACCTGGTCCAGTGCCCTCCCTTCCAACCGGCTGACTGCGTAGAAGACCTTTGCCTCCTCGTTCAGGAACCTGTCATGGTTAACCCTGAGTTTGGTTCGAAGGAGGTTGAGGAAGCCAGGTAGCTCCTTTCTAGTCCCATTAAACTTTGGTGGGTCTGGAAACTTTTCGGAGCGAAATATCGCAGGTGGGTTAACTGGTGGAGGTGGTGGTGGTGGTGATAATGGTGGTGGTGGTGGTGGTGGTGGTGGTGGTGGGTCTGCTCGTGCAGCGGTAAGTTGGAACTCAAGGGTGCGAACCTGGTTTTCCAAAGCATCGATGTGATTATTACTGCCTTCCAACTGTTCTCTTGCTGCAGTCAATTCGTTCCTGGTTGTAGTATGTAAGGCTCTGCTCGCATCGCGTTCCGTCTTCCAACGGTCTCCTTCCCGAACAAGTGTAAGTAAATGAACATAGTGATAGTGTAGATCCTCGGCGGCTTGGAACTCGGTAAAGGTTTGTGGAATCTGGTAGTTTCCGTCAAGGGTTACCCCATCAACGACCCTAGCAGTTGGTGGGGGTGGTGGTTGGGTTCTTAATTATAGTGGTCTTGCGGTCGCGGAGGGCAACTGACATAGCGTAATCTCGAAGCGAGGGGTGTGGTAAGATCTTTGTTCCGCAGGGTGCAGAGTAGGAAACAGCGATAACTCCGATAGTAGAAAGCAGTTATGGGTTGTAGAACAAGACAGCGATAGTTTCGAAGAAGAAAACTATGATATATATAGATAATTACAGAAGACGTTGCGTAGAGAAGAAAGAAAGGAAAAGAACGACACAAGTAGGCCCCGTTGCCTCCCTTATATATCCGACAGACTCAACATGACTCATACTTCCGCGTAACTCAACTATGACTCACCCCTCCGTGTAACAGAACCTCATCGAACCTTTCCTGACAAATCCTGCTTCCCGAACGCACAATAATCCCAATCCGTCCACTCCCAATCCATCCAGCCCGAGCAGTCCCTTGTAACCATGAAAGGGGGACATATTCGTTGTTTCTAAAATATGATTGTTTGTTGCAAATTCAGCAATGGGTAAAAATTCCTTCCAGTTGTCCTGTTGATAGGATACATAGCTTCGCAAGTATTGCTCCATAATCGCATTGGTCCTCTCAATTTGGCCATCTGTTTGTAGATGAAAAGCGGTAGCGTAACGAGGTGCTATCTCCAGACGGTCGCAAAGTGGCTTCCAGAATTCAGCAGTAAATTGTGTTCCTTAATCGGAAACAATAGTCTCTGGTAGTCCATGCAGTTTCCACACTTGTTCTAGATATAGACGAGTTAGGTCCCTGGTGTTCACATTTTCGGTTGTAGCCATAAAGTGCTTCATCTTTGTCAACCGGTCCACCACTACCAGTATAGCATTAAAACCATTACTTTCTGGGAGTCCCGTTACGAAATCCATTGTAATATCGGTCCATGGTCCTTTGGGTATCGAGAGGGGTCGATACACCCCTTGGAGAGGATTAAGGTTGGGTTTACTCCTTCGACAAACATGACAATTCTGGACGAAGCGATCAACATATTTCCGCATGGTTGGCCAATAATAGTCCCAACTCAAGAGTTCTAATGTTTTGGATCAGCCCGGATGTCCAGCAGCTGGTTTTGTGTGGTATTCATGGAGTATATACACTTTAAGTTCGTCGGAATCGGGAACCTATAGCGCATTTCGGTACATAGGATATCCTTCTTCACTCTCCCGACATTCTGCTAATGATATCTCCTTAGATTATCGGACCCCTTTACGGAGTAGCGAAAGTATTTTATTCGGAAAACTATTCTTCTGGTAAGCTTTATTAAATAAGTCAACAACGGGAGACAATCCTTCCATCAGCAAGACTTTATTTGTCTCCTGAGGTCTTCTGAGCTTCAGGAGACTCAAAAGATATCCAGGAGCCTCAAGAAACTCTCAGGAGACCCGGGAGACTGTTGGGAGACTGTATATACAAGTAGTAGTTTGCTGATGTCAGCGGGTTCATTTGTCAAAGAACCCGCTTACAAACCTATCTTGGGATCCAAATTCTCCTTCTTGAGCACCACTCGGCTCTGCTGTTCTAACCTCTCATCCCCTTCCTGCGATAGATCTTGAGATCTTCGAGTAAGAAGGTCCACCTTTCGTCCTTGTTTCCCTGGCCGGTATCCTCCGGACCGTAAAGTGATGTTTTCGGGTGAATTTCCGTGCAAAATATATGTCATGACAACACCGTGGCAACAGAAAATTTATCTAGCCCTTTCCACCCCTAGTCTATGACTGTCAAAATCACATCAACCCTATAAAGAAATATATGGGCTTTTTAGCCTGGATGATCATACAGATCCTGTCTATAAAACCCTTGTTCAAGTTGTAATATAGATGAAATATCACCAACCATCAATATACCAAAGACAACACAAGAGATATTTAATTGCATTTTCATTATCTATCCAAAAAATCCAAAAATATACGGCCCTTCACCTTCGGGTGTTCCTCTTCCTATCCATTTTATTCACTAAACCTCAGCTCACCTCACCGTGTCTTAATTTCAATTCCCCTAAACCTCTTTAAAACCAAACCTTTTCCAGAAAAGTGTTAGTATATCCTAATTCCAATGGGTGATAAAACTCTACGCCCTAGACGGAATGCATTATCCTATGTAGTAGATTCAAATCAAGAAGCCTCAGGGCCCTCTCATATCAATAGAGCCATCACTAAAGCTGGAAAGTCATCAATTCGCTCGATCACGAAAAATCACTCGGCGCCGAGACCGGAAGACCTTCCCTCTGAGCTTCAAAATAGGCTACCAGAGGTGCCAGAATTTACACCTATGAAGGAGTACTACTCTCCTCACGCCGCATATAATCGCTTACCATCCAGCCTTCATGGCTTGAATGTTACACCCTTTTCAATCTTCAAACTATTTTTTACCGATAGTATTTTTGATACCCTTACTATCAACACCAATTTATATGCCAAATCTAAGCGGGAAGAAGGAAATTCAACGGGAAGAGGTTGGGTAGATGTCACAGGCAAAGAATTATGGGTCTGGATAGGGATATGTATCTATATGGGACTCTTTAAAGCGCCTGCTGTTGAAGATTATTGGAAACATGATGGTCTCCATCCAACACATCCTATCACCAAATATATGAGCCTCAACCGGTTTGAGCAAATCAAGCACTATCTACATATATCAGCCATTGATATACCTGCTCAAACTCCAGATGGTCAACGCCTTTGGCATGGCAAAATTGATCCGTTGCTTAATCAATTACGAAAAGCATCTCAGTCATACCGGGTCCCTAGTACTTCTATCAGTATTGATGAAGCTATGATACGATGCACTGGACGCTCTCTAGATACTTATAAGATGCCGAGTAAGCCGATAGAGAAGGGGTTCAAATTTCATTGTCTGGCAGATCATGGTTATATTTGGGACTTCCACCCTACATCAAATCAAGCTGGTCCAAATCCAGTACCACACGTCGACATCAGCAAGACTTCATTTGTCTCCTGAGGTCTCCTGAGCCTCAGGAGACTCAAAAAATATCCAGGAGTCTCAGGAGACTCTCAGGAGACCCGGGAGACTGTTGGGAGACTGCATACACAAGTAGTAGTTTGCTGATAGAAGGATTGACACCAACAGGCCAAGTGGTATTTTTTCTTGCTGGAAAATTGCCACCACGCAAAACTTGGCATCTATTTCTTGACAATTACTACACTAATCTGCCACTAGTAGAAATGTTGAGAAATAAATTAAACATTGGCGCTTGTGGGACTGCAAAGCCGAGTTCCAAGGACTTTCCACAAGTCCTTGCAGTCCAAAAAAAAGATGTCGGGAAGGTACCCTATCATTTCAAAGCAGGGATGATAATACGCGGAGTAGGTATCCTGCTGTGGTTTGACGATGCCCCTGTTACAATAATGACAACAATACATCATTTGCGAGGAGACGATGCCAAAGTATTGAAAAAAAGAAATCGACCAGGAGGAAAAAGTACCAACCATCGGCAAGCGCTAGCTGAGTTTGGTGAAGAACGACAGAAAGAGTTGGAAATACCGACAGCAATAGATGATTACAACCACAATATGGGTGGAGTAGATATTGCTGATCAGTATCGTACTTATTATGATACTCAACTTACAACACTGCGCACCTGGTTTCCAATTTTCTTTTGGATTCTGGATACAATGCTTATTAACGGATACCATATTATTTCATCAATTACTACCATCGAACACAAACAGTTCCAGTTACAAGTAGCCTGGGATCTAATTTTAGAAGGGTGCCACCAAGCGGAGGTTGAGGGTGGGAAGATTGGAAAGCGTAAGGCAACCATGCTACCCTCGGAGAACATCAAATTAAAAAGGTCAAGTATGTGACAAAGTCAACAACACTTCCACCTTCTAGAGAAAATGGGGAGCATCTACCTGAAGCTATTAAAGGATATGACGAATGTTGGTTGTGTAGATATAAACTCAAGGAGGCAAAGAAATCTGGGACTAGTCCGGGTGGAAGAGGACCCAAGAGTCAATGGCGCTGCACAACATGTGAGATACCACTATGTATTATTGCCACGCGCAATTGTTTTGCAGAATTTCATAAAATGTAGTTTTATTATTACTTTTACATTGTCCTATATCAATAAATAAGGTTCCGGAGTTGTCCAAATTTTGCACTGAAATTCGAGCGAAAACCATTACGGCCCGGGGGATAAAATAATAAAATTAAATCGTGAAAGAAATTCAGCCCACCGAGTTTGCCGTATGTTCAAAAGTTTGGTGGTCATAAAGTACTCAAGGTTTCGGTGATCGGTAAGTACCTTCACTTGGTACTGAGCTGTTTCCAGGTGGGGTCTCTATTCCTCAAAGTATCGAATCACTGCAAGCAACTCTTTATCGTATATCTCGTAGTTACACTCCGGTGGTGTATGGGACTTGGAGAAAAACGCAACAGGGTGTAAAATTTGTTCTTGATCGCGTTGAGAAAGAATGCCAGCTGAGACATAATCAGACGCATCGGTTTCCACAATAAACTCCTTCTCGGGATCCGGGTGTTGCAAAATAGGCGTTGTGGTAAAAGCTGTTTTCAATTTCTGGAAGGCTTGTTCGGTTTTCAAATTCCACTCGAATCTGACATGTTTCTAAGTAAGGGCAGTAAGAGGTTTGGCCAGGCGGCAATAGGCGTATATAAACTGGAGATAGAAATTAGCGAATCCTAAGAATTTCTGAACCTCCTTCACAGTTTTAGGCGATTCCCAGTCAACGATGGTAGATACCTTAGTGGGGTCCATCTTCATGCCTCCCAGAGTAAGAATCATTCCCAAATATTTAGTTTCCCAGACACAGAACTCGTATTTCTCCGGCTTTAAGTGGACCTCATTAGCTTCCAAAGCTTCTAGAACCTGTTGCACATCCCGCTTATGTTGTTCTAAGGTCTCCGAGTATACCAGAATGTCATCAAGATAGGCAGTGGCACACCGATCCAAGAACGGGCGTAGGATATCATTAATCCATCGTTGAAAAGTAGCAGGCGCATTGGTTAACCCAAATGGCATCACTAGATATTCCCAATGTCCGTATCGAGTTCGAAAGGCTGTTTTCCATTCATTTCCTTCTTTAATCCGAATTGAGTTATAGCCTCATCGTGGATCAAGTTTTGTACAATAATTCGCATTAACTAGATTAGCGATGGTCTCTGGAGTTAGGGGGAGAGGATATCTGTCTTTAACCGTAATGGCATTAAGCTTCCGATAATCTACACACAGACGTAACAAACCGTCCGCTTTACTAACAAACAGTACCGGAGCACCTGCAGAGGAACTACTAGACCGAATAAACCCTTTCTGTACATTATCAACGAGATAGTCCCATAGAGCCTTCAACTCTTCTCGTGACATACCATACATAGGGCTAAAGGGAGGACTGGTTCTCTCCTGTAGCTTGATCTCATGATCGTAGATTCTATGAGGAGGTAGCTTGGAGGCATTGCATCAGCAAACTAGTACTTATGTATACAGTCTCCCAACAGTCTCCCAGGTCTCCTGAGAGTCTCCTAAGGCCCCTGGATATTTTTTGAGTCTCTTGAGTCTCAGGAGACATCAGGAGACAAATGAAGTCTTGCTGATGTGGTTTCGTCAAATAGTTGCCGGAATCGTTGGTATTTAATACTAGGAATCAAGCCCTTCGGATTGGCAGGTGCCTCGAGGATGTGATTTATTGTATGTAGTGTAGTGTGACGGGGTGCCAAGACTACGCGGGGCCAGATGAAGATGACGATGAAAAGTATCGCGAGGGACACAGCCAAGATAAGCGAGGTAGGGGGCAACGACCAAGATGAAGACCTAGGGCCGAGCAGGGCAAGCGAGGACCGTAGATAACGGCAGAGGCAAGGAGATGAGGCCCTCAAGGAGGGGCAGGGGAAGCGAGGATCGTAGGTAGCAGCCAAAGTCAAAACGAAGAAGGCCACAAGGCCGGACAAGAGGAGATCAATAGAGGTCGCGGTAGTAGGCAACCTTCGAGCCAAGACGAGAAGCGAGGACTATGGATAGGAAATGACTATATTCCTATATACGAGAAGACAGGAAGACGAGACGAAGAGAAAAGAAAGAAAAGAACTAAAGGAAACCGCTCAGCCCGCTATTTAACACCTCCCTCCACCAATCCGCCAAGACACTCTTACATCAGCCATAGAATCGCATAGAAACTCGGTCTCACCACAACTCGTATTCCTTCACACCCACTCCTGTAATCCCCATTACCAATCCATCCTGCAACCGAATCTCAAAGAAAGAAATGACATCACCATCAGACCATTCCACCCCCGCTTCGCTTATCCTAACCCCCTCCCTCGTGCTAATGCCTCAATCCCCGATCGATCGGGCCGAATGCCAAGACGCCGGGACATGTAATTGAGTAAAGTTGTACCGTAGCATCCCTGGTCAGCTTCTTGAACGACCGAGGAGTAACAGCCGATATGTTAACATTGGGTTTATCGGGTGCATCAGCAAACTACTACTTGTGCATGTAGTCTCCCAACAGGCTCCTGGGTCTCCTGAGAGTCTCCTGAGGCTCCTGGATATTTTTTGAGTCTCCTGAGGCTCAGGAGACCTCAGGAGATAAATGAAGTCTTGCTGATGTGGTTGAATCGATATTCCTCGGGCAACAACGGGTCTGTGATCCATAATACAGTGCTCTGAGCAGAGAAGTGACCCAAAAGAAATCTCATTCCTGCCACTATCAATTAGAATCCCATGTTTCCTCATCCACGGAATCCTCATCACCAGCGGGTAGTGGCCTAATTTAGTAACAAAAAAGGGATATTCTTCTACATGTCCATTAATTTCCACTTCCAACACCACCTTCTTAACCACCTTCCCTGATTCAATAGGTTGTCCATCAATCACATCAATCTCCCTTGCCGTTCGTAAATTCTTAGTTTTCAATTCATGGCGGCGCACAAAGTCTTCATCTATAAATGCATATCCCGACGATCCAGTATCAATCAAAGCATAAGGGGGTACAATAGATTTTTTATTTTGAGAAATAGAACAAACTACAATCAATTGATTCCCATCCATCTCCTGCTATGATACTGAAAACGTTGAAATAGACACTTTAGAAAAAACCTTGGGAGGTCCCTGGGCTATGCCGCTTAGGCCAAGGACAAATCTTTTAACTCTTCCTCCTCCGATACTAACTCCTCCTCCTTTTCCTTCTTGGGTTCCAATAATGCTCCCCTCATCCGAGATGGCACTCTTCCCGAAGGGGACTGAGGGCACTCCTTAACCAAATGTCCAACTCCTCCACAGTAGTAACAACGATTCTCAATCCTATAAGCCTCCTCTCTCTCTTTCAAGTCCGGACGGCGACGGTTATTAGATAAATCTATAGGAACGGCCCCCTCAGAAGTATAGGAAGGGTGTTCCAGGGGTGCAGTATTCTTTGGGGATGGCGGCGGCGGGGGTCGTATGACTAGGGATGTTGCTGGCGCAAGGGAGGAACGAGGGTTAAAGGAGCGAGGGGGTGGGCCACTAGGAATCGAAAATCTAAACCTCCCCATCCTTGCCTGTACATCAGCAAACTACTACTTGTGTATGCAGTCTCCCAACAGTCTCCCGGGTCTCCTGAGAGTCTCCTGAGGCTTCTGGATATTTTTTGAGTCTCCTGAGGCTCAGGAGACCTCAGGAGAAAAATGAAGTCTTGCTGATGTAGACCCCGTTGTTTATTATCAAGACGTTGGAGAAGCAGGCCGCAGTCATTCACCGTCGTTGGGGTCTCATTTTGAATCATAAGAGTCATAAGTTCATGGTTGAGACCTTCCAAGAGACACTCGATCTTAGCGGCTTCATTAAATTCAGAGTCCGCAGCATAGCGTTGGAACTCCGCAAAATATTCGGAGAAAGGGCGTTATCGTTGTCTGATTTCCCTGAGGTTTCGAGCAGCCCTTCCAGTCGAGAAATAGAATAGGCGATTTGTTGAGCCGGGGTTGGAAAGCGGTCACGGTTGGCTGCCAACTTAATCTGTAACTGTCTTTGGAACATTCTCAACCCCTTCTTATCCCCCCTATACTTTTCTGGGTCGGGGAGTTTCTCCGATTTGGTCTTGGTTAGGTCATCATGAAGCTCTCCGAGACCTTCTTTGATCCCTTTCTGAAGCTTCTTGATCTTGGCCTTAAGGACATGGGTTTCTTTCTGGAACTCGGAACGGGCTTGCTCTGTCTCTGAGTGGTGGGTCTGTAGGTCGATGGAGTATTGGATGACCCCTTCATGAGCCCTTACCAACAAGTCATATACTTGTCAAGCCTCAGGGGTAGCCCCGGGGTCGACTTCGGAGTGAACAACAAAGAGGTTTGTAAGGTCTTGTTGAAGCTTCGCATAATCGAAGGGGGTGGCTTCTGCAGTCATGGTGGGCTATAGCACGAGGTGAATTGCTGCGTCGGCCGCTTGAGGGTGGTCTCGTCTTAATGTAATGGAGGAACTAAGACTACCCGAGGGACAGATAAAGAAAATGACGAAGAGTAGAGCGAGGAACACAGCCAAGAACAGCAGAAGGATAGGGCAACGATGAGGGCGAAGACCAAGGGCAGGGCAGGGAAAGCGAGGATCGTAGGTAGCGGTAGAGGCAAGACTATGAGGGCCGCGAGGCCAGGTAAGTGGAGGACTATAGAGGTCGCAATCATCAGCAAACTACTACTTGTGTATGCAGTCTCCCAACAGTCTCCCGGGTCTCCTGAGAGTGTCCTGAGGCTCCTGGATACTTTTTGAGTCTCCTGAGGCTCAGGAGACCTCAGGAGACAAATGAAGTCTTGCTTATGGTAGTAGGCAACCTTCGAGCCAAGCTCGAAAAGCGAGGACTATGGATAGGAGACAAATATATTCCTATATACTAGAGAACAGGAAGACAAGACAAAGAGGAAAGAAAGGAAAGAACTAAAGAAAGCAACTCGGGCGCTCTATTTAACATTCCCCTCCGTCAATCCGCCAAGACCCTCTTACATCATCCGTAAAATCTCAAAGAAACTCAGTACCACCACACCTCGTATTCCTTCACACCATCTCCCGTAATCCTATTACCAATCCCCCTGCAACCGAACCTCAAAGAAAGAAATAACGCCAACATTAGACCACTCCATCTCTACTTCGCTTATCCTTACTCCCTCCACCACACTCCATCTCTACTTCGCTTATCCTTACTCCCTCCACCGCACTAATACTAGTTGGGCCAAACGCAACGACGCCGGGACACTTTGTAAACGGGTAGGGTATTTGATGCTACTAGTACTGGTCACTTAGTCATTTGAGACATGTCTCACCCAAGCGAATCACGAACACTTTTGCAGAGTGACTGTATTCATCAGCAAGACTTCATTTGTCTCCTGATGTCTCCTGAGCCTCTGGAGACTCAAAAAATATCCAGGAGCCTCAGGAGACTCTCAGGAGACACAGGAGACTGTTGGGAGACTGCATACCCAAGTAGTAGTTTGCTGATGTGCTTTTCAGATATACTTGTATGATGGTAATTCATGAAATGTCACTCGGGCTGACATCAGCAAACTACTACTTGGGTATGCAGTCTCCCAACAGTCTCCTGTGTCTCCTGAGAGTCTCCTGAGGCTCCTGGATATTTTTTGAGTCTCCTGAGGCTCAGCAGACATCAGGAGATAAATGAAGTCTTGCTGATGCATGGGGTGTAATCACTACAGAACTTAGTGATGGGAGTAAATTAAACCAGTATTTTAGAGAGAATATCGCATTCATAGTGCATTGACAGGAATACAGTAGCCAATACACCATAATTTAAAATAGTTATTGGAACATACATGTATATAATGTACATGTACTGTAGGCTACGCATATACTTATGTAACTGTATAATAGTAATAGTCTGGAAAGTCTTAAGACTGATACGTAGGATTCAGTAGGAGAAAAAACTTGATAAAACAGGTCCAGTTAAATAAATTGTGTGTTGCGCTCAGTCTAAATACAGCTGTGGGTAATAAGTCATCGGATGCTACACATCAGCAAGACTTCATTTGTCTCCTGAGGTCTCCTGAGCCTCAGGAGACTCAGAAAATATCCAGGAGTCTCAGGAGACTCTCAGGAGACCCAGGAGACGGTTGGGAGGCTGTAGACACAAGTAGTAGTTTGCTGATGCAGGGAATACGTACTTAGAAATCTGAGACACTTAAAGATTGTATGCCTAAACCCAGTATGAAGTGTTAGGAGAAAACATATGAGGGTAACGATACCATTGACAACTGTATAGTACAAAATGGTCGTTATCAAGCTTACTTCAAAGTTAACAAAAAGAAGTCAAACTTCAGAAGTCCAATGGTCTGTGATTATTACCCTACATGTTAAAGGATACCCTTTTTGTCCCAGCGTCTTAGCATCGGCCCCGACAATTCGGTAGTAGTAGTGGTGTTGCAGTTAAAAGAGTAAGGATAAGCGAGTATCACAGCTTGAAAAGTATTGAGCTAGGTTACGGGAAGGAACATTAGTCAGGTATTTCTATTGGGTTCTGCGGAGTTCGGTTGCACGGGTTTCATGAGTTAATGGTATGCATGTATTTCTAATAGTATCACGGCGTGGAACGTACAAAAGCAAGGTTGCGGGAAGAAAGATTAGTTATATATTTCTATTAGGTTCTACGGGTTTCTGTTGCGGGAATTATGTGAGTTAGTGGTATGTATGTATTTGTAATGGGGTGTGGTGCGTGGGTTTTCTATGGGTTTCTATAGATGAGTCAGCGAATGGATTTCCGGTCTATATATAGGGAGTACTTTCCCTCGCTTGTAGGATTTCTCTTCTTCTCGTTTTCTCTTCACGCAATCTTCTTGTCCTTTTAGTCAATACGATACTTTAGGACCTTCATAGTCTCTCCTAGTAAGGAGCCTTGGTGCTCGACTCTCATGCCTTGTCTCTGTTTTGCCTCGTGATCCGACCCTTGATTTATTTATTTCTACTTCGCCTCGCCTCGCCCCGCCTCTCGGTTGTGTACTTTGGCACGTCTCGTCCCCGCCTCGTCAAGCCTCCGTGATAAATAGAGAAATGCGTCGGGATTCTATGAGGTTCTTTAGATGAGTCAGCGAAGGGATTTCTGGTCTATATATAGAGAGCTCTCTCCCTCGCTTGTAGGATTTCTCTTCTTCTTCTTTGCTCTTTACGCAACTTTTTTGTCCTTTAGTCAATACGATACTTTAGGAATCTTATAGTCGAGCCCCGTGAAGAGCCTTATTGCTCGCTCCTAGTAGTTTGTCTCCGTCTTGCTTGGTCTATTACTTCGCGTTCTTTTCGTTTTGCTCTTTACTCTCTCGCCCTGCCTCAGTTGTGTACCTTGGCACCTCTCGTCCCCGTCTCGTCAAGCCTCAGTGATAGCGAGTATAGAATGCATCAGCAAGACTTAATTTGTCACCTGATGTCTCCTGAGCCTCAGGAGACTCAAAAAATATCTAGGGGCTTCAGGAGATTTTCAGGAGATCTGGAAGACGGTTGGGAAACTAGATACACAAGCAGTATTTTGCTAATGTGGAGTGGTGTGAGGTTATCGTCATTTCTTTCTATGAGGTTCAGTTGCAGAGACGATTGGTAATAGGAATTTAGGAGATGAGGGGGCGGAATACAAAGTGTGGTGATACGGAGTTTCTACGGGATTCTATGAGCGGATTTATGAGTCAGAGTGGACTGGTGAGGATGCTGTTAAATAGCGAGCGGAGGTGTTTCCTTTAGGCTTTTTCCTTTCTTTCTTCTCTGTCTCATCTTCCTATCTTCTCGTATATAGGAATATATCAATATTCTATCCATAGCCCTCGCTTCTTTCATCTTGCTTGAGGGCTGCCTAGTACTGCGACCTCTATTGTCTCTTCTTTTACCTACATCAGCAAACTACTACTTGTGTATGCAGTCTCCCAACAGTATCCCGGGTCTCCTGAGAGTCTCCTGAGGCTCCTGGATATTTTTTCAGTCTCCTGAGGCCCAGGAAACCTCAGGAGACAAATGAAGTCTTGCTGATGTAGGCAACCTTCGAACATAGATACAGAGAGAGAAGACGATGGACTATGAATAAAATATATTCCTATGTATCGAGAGAACAGGAAGACGAGACAGAGAGGAAAGAAAGAAAGAAAACAACTAAAGAAAACAACTCTACCTGCTGTTTAACCTTGACGGAGTAGCCAAGACTATAAGAAGAACAGATGAAGATGACGACGAAGATGAAGTTGGGGGACACAGCCAGAAACGACCAAGGCGCAAGCCAGCGGCCAAAGTGAAGACCAAAGACACAGCAAACAAGCGAAAATCGTAGGTAAACATAGAGACAGGACTATAAGGTCTTCTACGCCAGACATAAGTAACGATAATGGAGGTTGCAGTAGTAGCCAGCTTTTGAACGAAACGAGAAGAGCGAGGACTATGGATAGGATATTGATATATTCCTATGTACAAAAAGACAGGAAGATAAGACAGAGAAGAAAGAAAGAAAAGAACTAAAAGCAACAATTCCGCTCGCTATTTAATTCCCTCCTCTATCAGTTTGCTCTATCAGCAAACTACTACTTGTGTATGCAGTCTCCCAACAGTCTCCCGGGTCTCCTGAGAGTCTCCTGAGGCTTCTGGATATTTTTTGAGTCTCCTGAGATGCAGGAGACCTCAGGAGACAAATGAGGTCTTGCTGATGAGACCAGTAGTGGTCAAAAACTGTCGCAACTGCCTTTACATTCAGCGAATCTCTTGGCATGCACAGTCTCCAGACCTCAACCTTATAGAAACTCTTTGGAGGAAAATGAAGTACAGGATTAACCAAAGGAATATTACGAAAAAACTGGAACTTATTCAGGCATTACAGGAGGAATAGGATAGATTCCATCAGGTAGATCTCTTTTATTTCCTGAGGTCTCCTAAACCTCAGGAGACCCTCAGGAGACTTGGGAGACTGTTGGGAGACTGCATCCACAAGTAGTTGTTTCCTGATGTCTCACCACATCAGCAAAATTTCACCTGTCTCCTGAGATTTTTGTGAGCTCAGGAGACTCAGGAGACTGCAAGGAGATATAGAAGACTCTATTCACAAATGGTAAAGCTTGCTGATGTAGAAGACTTTAGGAAGCTTATAGAAAGTATACCCAGAAGGGTAAAGGAATATATAGGGAGAAAAGAAGCATTTACACATTATTAAAGTTCATTATAGTTCACTCGGCCGGTGCTTCATTTTCTGTATGTCTCAGCGTCTTGGCATTCGACCCGACTGCTCGGTAACACTAGTATTAGTGCGGTGGAGGGAGTAAGGATAAGCGAAACGGAGATGGAGTGGTATGATGTTGACGTTATTTCTTTCTCTGGGGTTTGGTTGCAGGATGGATTGGTAATAGGATTACGGGAGATGGTGTGAAGGAATACGAGGTGTGGTTGTACTGAGTTTCTTTGAGGTTCTATGGCTGATGTAAGAGAGTCTTGGCGGGTGGACGGAGAAAGGTGTTAAATAGCGGGTGGAGTCGTTTTCTTTAAGTTCTTTTCTTTCTTTCCTCTCTGTCACGTCTTCCTGTCTTCTCGTTTATAGGAATATTATATCCTATCCATAGTCCTCACTTTTTCTGCCTTGCTCAAAGGTTGCCTACTACTGCGACCTCTATCGTTGTCTCTTGCCTGACTCCGAGAACCCTATAACCTCGTTTTTGCTGTTAACTACGATCCTCGCTTTCCTTGCTCTGCCTTGGCTCTTTGCCTTGGTCGTTGCCTTGTGTCTCCATTGTTTCCAGCTGTGTCCTTCGCTTCTGTCTTTGTTGTCATCTTCATCCGTCCTTTGGGTAGTCTTAGTTACTCCGTCCATCAGCAAGACTTAATTTGTCTCCTGATGTCTCGTGAGCCTCAGGAGACTCAAAAAATATCCAGGAGCCTCAGGAGACTCTCAGGAGACCTGGGAGACTGTTGGGAGACTGCATTCACAAGTAGTAGTTTGCTGATGTGCATACACAAGTAGTAGTTTGCTGATGTGCATACACAAGTAGTAGTTTGCTGATGTGCATACACAAGTAGTAGTTTGCTGATATCACACTAAGACGAGACCACCCTCAGGCGGCCGACATAACAATCCACCTCTTACTATAGTTCGCCATGACTGCCGAAACTACCTCCTTTGATTACGCGAAACTTCAACAAGATCTTACCAGCTTCTTCGTTGTCCACCCCGAAGTCGACCCCGAGGCTACCCCTGAGGCTCGACAAGTATACGACTTGTTAGTAAGCGCCCACAAAGGGGTCATCCAATACTCCATCGACCTACAGACCCACCACTCAGAGACAGAGCAAGCCCGTTCCGAGTTCCAGAAAGAAACCCATGTCCTTAAGGCCAAGATCAAGAAGCTTCAGAAAGGGATCAAAGAAGGTCTCGGAGAGCTTCATGATGACCTAACCAAGACCAAATCGGAGAAAATCTCCGACTCAGAAAAGTATAGGGGGGATAAGAAGGGGTTGAGAATGTTCCAAAGGCAGTTACAGATTAAGTTGGCAACTAACCGCGACCGCTTTCCCACCCCAGCCCAACAAATTGCATACTCTATTTCTCGACTGAAAGGACCAGCGGCGGATCTGTTTCTCGCTTATATTTCGAATGAAGGAATTGAACTGGACTCAATGACCGAGTTTTTTGAAATCCTTGACAATGCTTTCGGTGACCAGGATAGGGCGGCCACGGCTGCTCAAAATCTCAGGGAAATCAGGCAATGATAACGCCCGTTCTCAGAATACTTTGTGGAGTTCCAGCGCTATGCTGCGGACTCTGAATTTAATGAAGCAGCCAAGATCGAATGTCTCTTGGAGGGTCTCAACCATGAACTGATGACCCTTATGATTCAAAATGAGACCCCAACCTACGGTGAAAGACTGCGGTCTGCTCCTCCAACGACTTGATAATAAACAACGGGTTCTACAGGCAAGGATGGAGAGGTTTAGATTTTCGATTCCTAGAGGCCCACCTCCTCGTTCCTTTAATTCTCGTCCGCCCATTGCACCAGCAACATCCCCAGTAGTACGACCTCCACCGCCACCACCCCCGAAAAATGCGGCACCCTTGGTACATCCTTCATACACTCCTGGAGGAGTCGTTCCTATGGATTTGTCTAATAACCGTTGCCGCCCGGACTTGAAGGAGAGAGAAGCTCGTACGATGGAGAATCATTGTTACTATTGTGGAGGGGTTGGACATTTGGTAAAGGACTGCCCTCAGTCTCCCTCGGGAAGGGCGCCACTCTAACGGGGCGGGGGCAGGGGTCAGGGAATAACAGGAGTCAAGGCAGGCAGGGTCGGCTCGGGATACACCGGAGCGGGTACGGGAGTAGAATCAAAGAAGCAGAAGCGGGTTCGGGTACGAGTCCGGGTTTGGGTACGGGTTCAGGTTCAGGTTCAGGAATAATCGGGGACAGAAGGCGGAGAGCCAAAGTAATAAATTGCTAACAGAAAGAAGACGTTGCCTAGAGAGGCGAGAAACATAGGAAAACATCACTATATATATACAGTTCTTTCCCCTCACCGCTGACTCATCACATAGAATCCCATCGAAGCACCTACTATCTAATACCACCCACACTACTCCCGATAACACCATTCTATGCATCCCTCTCCCAATCCTTCCTAGCGCTTACATTCCATTACCCGAACTCCTTCCTATTCCATTCTCTTGCTTCCGACATCCACCGATACTATCTAACAGTCCTATTCCGGAGGCGCCTGGAAGGTAGTGGGGGTGCAGGGCGCTGAGCCGTGATAGCCACCTAGGATGAGGGAAGCATTGTTGGAACCAAAAAAGGAGAACGAGGAAGATTTAGTATCGGAGGAGGAGGAGTTAAAAGATTTGTCCCTGGCCTAAGCGGCATAGCTCAGGGACCTTCCAAGACTTTTTCTAAAGTGTCTATTTCAACATTTTCAGTATCAGAGCAGGAGATGGATGGGAATCAATTGATTGTAGTTTGTTCTATTTCTCAAAATAAAAAATCTATTGTACCCACTTATGCTTTGATTGATACTGGCGCGTCGGGATACACATTTATAGATGAAGACTTTGTGCGCCGCCATGCATTAAAGGCAAAGAATTTACGAACAGCGAGAGAGATTGATGTGATTGATAGGAGACCTATTGAGTCTGGAAAGGTGGTTAAAAAGGTAGTGCTGGAATTGGAGATTAATTGACATGTTGAAGAATGCCCTTTTTTCGTTACCAAATTGGGTCATTACCCGATTGTGATGGGAATTCCGTGGATAAGGAAACATGGGGTTCTAATTGACAGTGGGAGGAATGAAATTTCTTTTCGGTCATCTCTCTACCTAGAGCACTGCGTCACCGATCATAAACCTGTTTTTGCCCGAGGAATATCTATTCAACCACCTGATAAGCCCAACGTTAATATATCGGCAGTTACTCCGGGTTTTTTCAAAAGGCTGACGAGGGACGCCATGGTACAACTCTATTCAATTACTCTTCATACAATAAACCGTATTTTTGAGACACGTACCAATCCAAACGGATTTATTCCTATTGAATACCAACGGTTTCGGCAGCTATTTGACGAAAATAATGCTTCTCAGCTGCCTCCTTATAGAATTTACGACCATGAGGTTAAGCTGCAAGAAGGAACCAGTCTTCCCTTTGGCCCTATGTACGGCATATCACGAAATGAATTGAAGGCTCTAGGGATTATCTCGTCGATAATTTACAGAAAGAATTTATTCCATCCAGTAGCTCCTCTGCCGGTGCTCCGGTATTGTTTGTTAAAAAGGTGGATGGTTCACTACGTTTGTGTGTGGACTATAGAAAACTTAACGCCATTACCGTCAAGGACAGATATCCCCTTCCCCTGACTCCGGAGACCATGGCCAACTTGGCCAATGCGAACTACTTTACAAAACTTGATCTACGATGGGGCTATAATCAGATTCAGATTAAGGAGGGGGACGAATGGAAAACAGCCTTTAGAACTCGATATGGGCACTGGGAATATCTCGTGATGCCGTTTGGGCTAACCAATGCCCCTGCTACGTTTCAACACTGGATTAATGATATCCTCCACCCTTTCCTGCACCGATTCGCTACTGCCTACCTTGATGGTATTTTGATATACTCGGAAACCTTGAAACAACATAAGCAGGATATACAACAGGTCTTAGAAGCTTTAGAAGCTAATAAGGTTCACTTAAAGCCGGAAAAATGCGAGTTCAGTGTACGGGAAACCAAATATTTAGGCATGATTCTCACCCCTGGGGGCATGAAGACTGACCCTGCTAAAGTATCGACTATTGTTGACTGAGAATCACCTAAGACGGTGAAGGAGGTTCAGGAGTTTCTGGGATTTGCTAATTTTTATTGTCGGCTCATATATGCCTACTCACGACTGGCTAAACCTCTTACGATCCTCATCAGCAAGACTTCATTTGTCTCCTGAGGTCTCCTGAGCCTCAGGAGACTCAAAAAATATCCAGAAGCCTCAGGAGACTCTCAGGAGACCCGGGAGACTGTTGGGAGACTGCATACAGAAGTAGTAGTTTGCTGATGCTTACCAAGAAATATGTTCGATTTGAGTGAAATGAAAGAACAGAACAAGCCTTCCAAAAATTGAAAACAACTTTTACTACGACACCTATTCTGCAACACCCGGATCCCGAGAATGTGACGGAGTGCCAAGACCTACGCGGGGCCAGATGGAGATGACGATTTAAAGTATCATGGACACAGCCGACAAGCGAAGAGAGAAAGACCACAGGAAGAAGCGAGGACCGTAGATAACGACGGAGGCAAGGCTATAAGGTTCACAAAGAGGAACAGGGAGGCAAGGATTCCAGGTAGCAGCCAAAGTCAAAACGAAGAGGACCAAAAGGTCAGACAAGAGGAGGGCAATAGAGGTCGCAGTAGTAGGCAATCTTCGAGCCAAGGCGAAAAGCGAGGACTATGGATAGGGAATAGATATATTCCTATATACGAGAAGACAGGAAGACGAGACAGAGAGGAAAGAAAGAAAAGAACTAAAGGAAACTGCTTAACCCGCTATTTAACACCGTCTCCTACCAATCCGCCAAGGCGCCATTACATCAGCCATAGAACCACATAGAAACCCGGTATCACCACACCTCGCATTCCTTCACACCATCTTCTGCAATCCCTATTACCAATCCATCCTTCCATCGAACCTCAAAGAATAAAATGACGCCAACATCATACCACTCTATTCCTACCTCGCTTACCCTTACTCCTTCTACCGATTCAAAAAGAAAGAAGTACGTCACCATCAGACCATTCCTTCCCCGCCTCGCTAATCCTTACCCCTTCCACAGTACTCATGTTTGCATCACCGAACAGTCGGGCCGAATGCCAAGACGCCGGGACAGAGAAGGAGTTTATTGTGGAAACCAATGCATCTGATTATGTGTCCGCAGGCATCCTCTCTCAACGAGACAAGGAACAGATTCTACACCCTATTGCATTCTTCTCCAAGTGCCATACCCCACCGGAGTGTAACTATGAAATATATGATAAGGAGTTGCTTGCGGTGATCCGATGTTTTGAAGAATGGAGACTTCACCCAGAAACAGCTCAATATCAGGTTAAGGTACTTACCGATCATCGAAACTTCGAGTACTTCATGTCTATCAAACTTCTCAACCGGCGACAAACCTAGTGGGCTGAATTCCTCTCACGATTTAACTTTGTTATTCTATATCGACCAGGAAAGCAAAGGCGAAAAGTAGATCTGTTGACTCGGAGATCTCAGGACTTACCTAAGGAAGGAGATGAAAGGTTGGAACAGCAGAGTCGAGTGGTAATTAAAAAGGAGAATTTGGATCCCAAGATAGGTTTGTCGGCGGGTTCTTTGGCAAACGAACCCGCTGAAGGATCGTTCCCCGTTCTCGAACTTCTGAATAAAGCTTACCAGAGGGATAGTTTTCCTAACAAGATTCTGAATCTATTTCGCGAGGGTATTCAACAGTCGGAGGAAATATCTTTAAATTTAACGTAGCGAGAAAGAATGGCGATTGCTACTCTATCGAACGCAATATACGCCCCAATTTCGATTTAATTGAAACTCTATCTTCTACGGAATATCATGATAAGTCACAAAGATCCCGAGATCGAAAACCTTGAAATTACTCAGTCGAGAATACTATTGGCCAACCATGCGTAAATATATCGATTGCTATGTCCAGAATTGTCACATTTGTCGAAGGAGTAAACCCAACCTGAACCCCTTACAAGGAGTACTTCGACCCCTCTTAATACCTAAAGGACCATGGACGGATATGAGAATGGATTTCGTTACAGGACTCCCGGAAAGTAATGGGTTTAATGCTATACTGGTGGTGGTGGACCGGTTGATAAAGATGAAACAATTCATGGCTACAACCGAAAATGTGAACACCAGGGACCTAACTCGTCTATATCTAGAACAGGTATGGAAGCTGCATGAACTACCAGAGACTATTGTTTCCGATCGAGGAACTCAATTTACTGCTGAATTCTGGAAGCCACTTTGCGACCATCTGGAGATAACACCTCATTACGCTACTGCTTTCCATCCACAGACAGATGGCCAAACCGAGAGGACTAACGCAATCATCAGCAAACCACTACTTGTGCCTACAGTCTCCCAAAAGTCTCCCAGGTCTCCTGAGAGTCTCCTGAGGCTCCTGGATGTTTTTTGAGTCTCCTGAGGCTCAGGAGACCTCAGGAGACAAATGAAGTCTTGCTGATGATTATGGAGCAATATTTGCAAAGCTATGTATCCTATCAACAGAACAACTGGACGGACTTTTTACCCCTTGTCGAATTTGCAACCAATAATCTTATCTGAGAGACAATGAATATGTCCCCTTTCCAAGCCAACTATGGCCGCCATCCCCGTATGACGTTTGGACCTTTAGTGAATGGGAAAACAGTGAACGAAGATCAACCAAATGGGCTGGCAAGGGAAATGTCACAAGTATTTGAGTTTTTGAAAAACAAAATGTTCAGGACTCAGAAGATACAGGAGGAAATGGCCAATTTACATCAGACTTCTAAGACTCATGCTATGTGGTTGGAGACCACGCTATTGTCGACTGAATATTGCCACCAATCACCCGGCCCAAGAAGTTTCGATTAAACAGACAGACGCCCTATTCAATAAAAACGAATCGTTAGTCCTATGCTACGAAATGACTTACCGCCCTCTATGATAAGACACCTCTATTCCACGTCACATTGCTATCACCCTAACCGCATTAATCGACTCTGGACAAATTATTACACCACCTCCACCCGTTGAGATTGAAGGAGAGACCGAATGGGAGGTAGAGAAAATATTAGACTCCAGGAGGAGAGGACGACGAGTGGAGTACTTGACCAAATATATCGGATACGAGGAACCCTCATGGCAACCTTCGGATGACCTGGAGCATAGTCCCGAACTCCGAGCGTCCTTCCATCGGCAATACCCCTCGAAACCTCGGCCTATCGGGAGTTAGGCCCTAGGAGGGGACCTGATCTGTCCTGGCGTCTTGGCATTCGACCCGACTGGTCGGTGACACTAGTATTAGTGTAGTGGAGGGAGTAAGGATAAGCGAAGCGGAGATGGAGTGGTATGATGTTGACGTTATTTCTTTCTATTAGTCCGGTGGAGGGAGTAAGGATAAGCGAAACGGAGATGGAGTGGTATGATGTTGACGTTATTTCTTTCTCTGGGGTTTGGTTGCAGGATGGATTGGTAATAGGATTACGGGAGATGGTGTGAAGGAATACGAGGTGTGTACTTGAGTTCTTTGAGGCTCTACCGATGTAAGAGAGTCTTGGCGGGTGGACGGAGAAAGGTGTTAAATAGCGGGTGGAGTCGTTTTCTTTAAGTTCTTTTCTTTCTTTCCTCTCTGTCACGTCTTCCTGTCTTCTCGTATATAGGAATATTATATCCTATCCATAGTCCTCGCTTTTTCTGCCTTGCTCAAAGATTGCCTACTACTGCGACCTCTATCATTGTCTCTTGCCTGACATCAGCAAACTACTACTTGTGTATGTAGTCTCCCAACAGTCTCTCGGGTCTCCTAAGGGTCTCCTGAGGCTCTCCTGAGGCTCAGGAGCCCTCAGGAGACAAATGAAGTCTTGTTGATGTAGGTAGCAGCAAAGACAAGGCTATAGGGCTCTCGGAGTCCATCAGCAAGACTTCATTTGTCTCCTGAGGTCTCCTGCATCTCAGGAGACTCAAAAAATATCCAGGAGTCTCAGGAGACTCTCAGGAGACTCAGGAGACTGTTGGGAAACTGCATACACAAGTAGTAGTTTGCTGATGTACGATCCTCGCTTTCCCTGCCCTGCCTTGGGTCTTTGCCTTAGTCGTTGCCTTGTGTCTCCATTGTTTCCCGCTGTGTCTCTTGCTTCTGTCTTCGTTGTCATCTTCATCTGTCCTCTGCCAGTGGGTAGTCTTAGTTACTCCGTCACACTGTAACTACATGATTGAGTTCAATTGTGACGGCCCAAATGTGATATCAGATTATGTGACGTCCGATGACTTACTACCCACTGCTGTAATACTTTTCCAAGTACATGTATACGACCAGATATGTATGTAAGTAAACTACTCGGGGCAGGTAAAAAGTACCAGACAATAAAGGTCTTGGTTCACCAATGGGTGTGCATACTAGGCGAGAACTACTGCAAAAAAAGACCAGAGACAAAACCTGCATTGTCCGGTACTATTTACCTGCCCCGAGTACATACAACCACTTTTCAAAAATGTTCATAGTTCATACAGCGATGGGGAAAATTATTGTAGAAGTACATTTATGGTAAGGAGTCCTATTGGCCAGGGCAGCCACCTAAACCCTGGTTTTAGACTCTGTTTTTATAATAATTTTCCCCATTGCTGTATATAAGATAGTCAGTGCTCAATGTGGCTCACAGAGTTAAATCAAACTCAAACGTATCTATAAAATTATAGAAAATAAAAACACCATAAACATTCAATATTAGTTTTATCCTCCATTAGGTACTAGTGGCTTAAGATTTAATAACTAGCTTAAGCCGGACATGTCATATTAAATCCGAATCACGAACACTTTTAATGAGTACATGTAGCTGTATATCTCTTCTAAAAAGGAGCGTAAGAGAAGCTTCAAAAGCAATGTCACGTGAGGAATTGTAATATCTAACATCACGAATTTTCTACTACCTTAATTTTCCTTGATATAAGCTTGTCCACTTCCAAGGTTCTTTCATCCCATTCGGCAAAGCACTCGTTAACCCCCTCAATACCTAATAGATACCATCTCTCCAATAGTTTAGCACTTCTTTTTCTCAACTCACCAATCTCCTTCGCCTGAACCTGCTGGACCACCTCGACTTTATTTATTCTAGGGGCCAGTCCGATCAAGTCTGTGGATGTCGAGGGGCTTGGAATGGGGGTGTCCATTATTGAGGTTAACTGCGAAGATGTAGCGTGGAACGAGGGAGCAGCCGAAAGAATGGTTGATAGCTTTTCTTCGGATGACAACGTTGAGGTTTGGATGATGGGGTGAACATTCCCGAAAATTTCAGGAAAATTGGCATCTAACACTGACATAAGCTACTGAATAATTTAGAGAAGGCAAGCAGTTGTGAGAGAGAACGAACGGAGATCGAGCATATCCTTTACTGTCGGTGACTTTGCAGAAAGCCTGATGAGGTTCCGCTCTAGTGCGTTAAGGCGCGCGCTGACCGAGTTCCTTTGACCAGCTCCCCCCAGAGCGTGTAATTCGCAGATGGGATCTCCACTTGAACCCTGAAGGACAAACTCTAGGCGACGGAGACGAGTCTCGAGCGCAAAAAGAGTCTCTTCAGCAATAGTATCCGCTGAAGCATCCATTGCTTGGTCGGGGGTGTGGGGTAGGGCTATAAAGTGTGGAAGCGAGATAGAGTTCAGCTTTGGGACGGGCACACTATACTATGTGTAACCGTAGAAAGTAGAGTACAAAGCGAGTTTCAGTTCAACAACAACAAAAAAAAAAGAGTTTTAACGCTATGGATTCGAGCAGCGCAGAGCCGCTACACGAGGCAAAAGGGTATGGGTGTGACACGGACGGATTGCTGCCCCCAACAAAGGTCATGGGAAGGGGTAACAGCCGCCCTCGCGCTCGGAATCGGTGATACTCGGGGTAGGCAAATAGAACCTGAACATAAAAACGCGCTAGCAGGGGTCAAAGTGGTGGCTACCAAAAAAACGATGTTCAGGTTCTTCTTGCCTGCCCCATGTAGTGTGCCTAGCTTAAGCGCATCACCCTTGTCAGGATGACGGCCATCAAAGAGTTACGCTGACCGCGAATTTAAATGATTTTATTGGTTCAGCCATTGGGTTGAGGGTTCAGCAAGCACGGGGCATGAGTTACCCTCTCAACCCCTGGTTGGTTCCTGACCCTTTCTTTAGGGTGCTGATTGACCCTGATCCGCTCAGGGCCTACCTACACACGCAGGAAACTCACCTCACAACACATTCATGTGTCCATATAAGCACACTCTCTAATTGTATACTCAAAGTGTACATGTATTTATGTATTTCAGGTAGAGCACAAGGCCGAGCTGGGAGGACCTTTTTGTGTTGAATACCGCCACCACCGCCTCCGATGTGTCTGGTCTGGTCTGTTTTCTCCTTTCTTGTAAAATTCCTTCCTCACGCGCTCAACTTCACCGTGTCTTTTTCTCCCCCTGTGAATCCTCCCGAGTAGTATTCGAGCCCCCTCCCCTCTACCTCCTCTCCCTACCACCCTTCCCCGTCCCCAACAGGTCACATTCACTTTGGCCATTCATCGCGCTCGCTGCAATTCGTAGCACCATTCCTCATCCAGTGCTCAACTAAAACCCCCTCAACTCTCTTTCACACCTCCACCTCCTTATCAACCTCCCTGTCCTTTACACCAGCTACCCATCATCATTACATCGCTCATACAGAGGTTCACCACCAAAAACACCAACTTCCCTAACAGCCACTCCGGAGTGGTCAATGTATTCTCCCATCTCAGACGATGATCGGCCCAGCGGTCGGCGCCATTCAGTCAGATCAAGAAATGGTTCCATGGGTGCAGGATCCGTAAGGAATGGTGTAAAGGGGGCTGTCCCGCGACGGAGATCTTCTGCAGCCGCAACTCATAATTCAGTCTTGAAGGTCAAAAGAAAAAGGAGCCCAGCAAAGGAAAAGGATGCAAAACCCCCTCTTAACGCATTTGATCGTCTTGCAACTTATATGGTCGAAAGACAAATAAGTAAGTATGACAATTGCACTTTACCCCTCACCCCCAATGTGCAAACTCTCATCAAAACCATCTTTGACACGAACCTTGCTAATATACTACATTTACAGAGTTCTCGCTCACAATTCTTTCTTGCTTCGCAGCAATTCACGTTTTGCTTCCCCAGTACCGGTCCACAACTACTAAACTCTTCAAAATCTCATACCACAATCCAGAGACTGGTCTCTATGGCAAAGGAGAAGATGATATTTATTTTCTATGCTTCTGGATAGTGATGTTTACTTTTCTTCGTGCAACTGCCATGGATTATATTTTTACGCCACTGGCTAGACGAGGTGGAATTTCTACTAAAAGAGGTCTTGTTAGGTTTGCTGAGCAAGCATGGCTGTTGGTTTATTACTCTGTATTCTGGACACTAGGAATGGTATGTCGAATTCCGTTCTGGACATGTTCCCTAGCACAATTGCGCGAAAGAGCCGGAAAGGGACTAACAATTCCCTTACCCTGTCCTTAGTACCTGATGTATGACAGCCCGTACTGGTTAAACTTGCCTGAGATGTGGGCCAACTGGCCTCTGCGCGATTTGGGCGGTACTTTCAAGTGGTATTACTTGGTCCAATTCGCGTTCTGGCTTCAACAGATTTTCGTCCTCAATATCGAGGAGAGAAGAAAGGACTACTACCAGATGTTCGCACACCACATTATTACATGTACCCTCATGTTCACGAGTTACACCCTGCACATGACCAGAGTTGGCAATGTGATCCTTTGTGTCATGGATGTTGTGGATACACTTTTACCAGTGAGCTAGAACCCCACCCATCCCCCTCTGTCTAGTCTTTACCGACCTAAATACTAACGAGTGCCTGAAATGAAATAGCTTGCCAAAATGCTGAAGTACCTCGGTTATAGTACAATCTGCGATTGGGCGTTCGGTGTCTTCCTCATCACCTGGTTCATCGGTCGGCACATTTGTTACATGCTCGTCGTCAATTCTGCCTGGAGAGACGCACTTGTAATGATCCCAGAAGGTTGCTATCATCCAGGCTCTGTTACCCAAACGCCAATGCCCGATATCGTTCAGGACTGGTCAATCCTAATTCGCCAGTTCTATTATCCAACGGAGGCAGTCTGTTTCACCAAGCCTATCCTAATGGGATTCATCTTCTTGCTTTTGGCATTGCAAGTACTCACATTAATGTGGTTCTACATGATCATTGGTGTGGCTGTTAAGGTTATCAAGGGAGGACAAGCTGAGGACACTAGAAGCGATGATGAGGGTTCCGAGGAGGAGGAGGATGATGAGGATGAGGACGAGGACGAGGATGAGGGGGAGGAATTGACGGAGGTGATGGCTGTAAAGGCAGTTGACTCTGCGCAAATGACTGGGGCAGCAATGTCAACAGCTTCATTACCTTCCGTAATTATGAATGGCGGGTCCCGTCGGCATCTCTCTGCACAGCCTCTAGGTGGGGGGTGAAGCGTTTCGGGGGCATTGCTGTACAACTTGTTTTATTTTCTTTTTTCATTGTTTCTTATAGGGATTTCGTTGCGGTTTTGGATGCGAGTATCAAAAATGATTCAGCGAGTGTGGGTGTGAACGAGTGTTTAATTATACTTGTGTAGTATTGGTCAGCAAGGACTTTTTTTTTTTTTTTTTCAAACTTTTCAAGGCCTCCTCCCATTTATCTGTAATAACTTTGATCTTGATGTTAAATTTTGCTTCATTTTCATGTGTGATGCACCAAACTTGTCGTTTCGGGACCCCCTCCCTTTACCGGAATCTACCCTATACCTGTATCTGTTTAATCTTCACTTATTTTGACTACGTTGTTACAAAAAATACATGTATGTTGCGAGGGCTTCTGTTATCCTGAGCTTTGATTCTGGTTCTTCCCAGTTGTGCGGGTTAAGATATCCCATAAGGAACGACATGTGATGTTTGCGGGGTTAGGTAGGTTAGAAACGGATAGATGATCTCTTGTATTTTTGTTTAGAGTAATTTATTATCACTCCATGGAGGGATTAATCGGTTTTCACAGAGTAATGAACATAGTCTGGTGGTTGACGGTTGCCAGAAAAGTGCCTATAGTTACTGGTTCTATATTTTAGTTCCCTTTCACAGTCGTCAACAGGAGCACGTCTCCCGAAGAATTTCCGGGAAGGATGCTGCAGCTAGTTGTAGTTTGGGGGAAATAAAATCATTCCAGTGTATTGTAACGCACAGCAAACCAGATCGCTCGGTGGAGCCCAACCAACCCGGCCCCTATCTTTGGTTCGTGGGTTACATCCACTAGAGTACATGTAGGTACATGTATGTATTGGTACATTCATTTCGTCCCAGGAATTCCCAGACCCACGTTTCAACGAAACGGGCTAAAGCCAAAAAGCAAAAGTTAGATGCCCTCGAAATTGTAGGTATCGAATCTTTCTGAGTATTGAGCAGCCGCAATAAATATCTTGGCTTAAAAGTAAATCACTTCCCCCCCCCCCCCCCCCACTTGGCAAAAGCAACTACATGTAACTTACGGTGCACCCGCGCACACTGGAAAAAAGCAAAAAAAAAAAAAAAAAAAAGGAGCAACAAAATAGTACGAACAGAAACTTCCCAATCAGCTCCAAAGGAAGAAAACAAGAGCTCATCTCTCATGACCCGAAAAAAAAAACCCTCCACATTATAGAGAAACACATTTTTCCTGTGGAAGAAAGAATAGATGGATAACAAGGAAATTTTCCGAACACAGATTGCTGTACGGTACTGATTTGCAGATTTGAAGAGGGAGATCGTTAAAAGAGTCCATTAACCGATCAAGGAGTTCAAGACGGATCTTTTACAAACGGAAATACCAACTGCCTCCTTGAAGCCCAGAAAATATAAGGAGAGGAACTCGGGGGTATATAAAATATGATTTCGGGTATTTAAATCAAGGGAAAATAGAGTGAAGCCTCTCCAGGTAAAAAAAAAAAGGAAAAGGAAAAGGAAGAAAAAAAAATACAAACGAACAGAAAAAAAAGGATATTGACGCCCAGACCTTTCCCCTAATAAAACCCAAGTTGCCTAGCGCGCTGACGACGACTAGGCCGGATCCTCACCAACGTCGCTACCAAAAAAAATTGCGTGTGTATATATCGAAGAAACCCTCCACAAGAAAAATCACCTGCGGCAAATACGTATCGAGTAAAAGCTTGGTTCCCCATAACGTATATTGTATTCGAGGAAATAGTAGTCGAGCTATCCAAAAAGATCTTGGTGAACGCCAATCTGTATATTCCTTTACCGGAACTCCTACAACCGATGCTCCCCGGTCCCAATCTTGTACGCCCGCACTCCCTTCCCTCTTCCCTCTTATGTTCCAGCAATGCCGAATTCACCCAGGGGCTGCAACCTTCCCGCAATACCACTCCCCCTAAAGCAATATCAGGTAGTTTGACGGTGCAATACCCGTCTCTCCATTCTGCTTCCTCGCCTGCCACCATCGTCCAGACACGTCTGAGACCTCTAGAACCTCGTGCTTTGTAAATGAGATCTCGTTCGCATCCTCCGGGTTGGCATCGTATGAGTAGATCGCCTTTGCTCTGTATGGGTAGTCGGTAGGTGCAGTGACCTCGTCCGGCGGGATCTGGATCACCGCACTCTGGGGCTGTGGTGTGGTTGAAGGCCCGGGGGTGGGCGTTGCGCTATTGGGCGAAGCATACTTGTTCATCGACTCCCTGTATTGCGCACCGGGTTGTGGGGAGCTTGTCTCGAAGCCGCTGAGCTGGGCGCTAGTGTACATTTGGGGTGCGTGATGACTGCTTGTGCTTGTATGCGGCCTGTCACCGTTGTAGCCTGGGGATAGCGGATGTGTGCTCTGAGACCGCTTCTGGTCCTTGTGCAGGGCGAACGAATCTACATAAGCGTGTGATAACGCGTCGGGGGACGACCCAAAGTAGAAGATCCAGATAATCTATAGAAACGAAACAACTTTAATAACCACTACCCCCTTTCGAGATTCCGGGGGGAGGGGGGGGGGGGAGAGAAAAAGGCCGGCGGCACTGACCTGGACAATGGAAAGGATAATGTGACCAGCACCCGCCGCTTGCATAGTTCCCCTATCGGTGTATACAAGAGTGTTTGCAGCCGAACAGGTGAATACCATTCCGGCCGAAAGATATCCTACGATCTATTTCAACCCCCCCGCAAAGAAATAATCAGTAAACAAGTTTCGCGAAACAAAAACCACCACAGAAAAATAAGAACTTACAGCCATTTGATATTTGTGTGCCGAGTCCATTAACACCACAATGATGACCCCAATTATACAAAATAATACATATACGATCGACCACCAGGCGAATTTTGGGAAATTCCCGATCGTTCTATCAGCGTCCGCGATCATCTGTGAAACGAACCCTACCAGCCATCCTATCTGTTTGTGCTTGTCAGTAAACAACCGCAATAAACAAGGCGCCAAACACAACTATCTTTGTTTGCTCGGCAACAACGTTACCTAGAACTCTCTCTCCCTCGCAACGGGGGCGGCAGCAACAATAACAATAACAAAAGGGCGCAACTTACTATAGCTATTGAAATCGTTGAAAGAGCGAATGGATCGCCAATTATATTGCCAAAGTCTGCTCTCGAGGAGCCGCCATAGGACCTGCCTCGCGACATTGATTTATCCTGCCCTTGCATTTTTCTTCCAGACGGTGGTTGAAGGGAGGTGTAGGATTGCATGTAACTCCCCACGAAGGAGATGTCAAGAAGTGAGTTGGATCAGACGGTCGTAGCAAAAAGAGCGTAGCAAAAAGCGGGAACCCAGGTGTTTTGTTCGCTCCGACGGGTTTAGTAGTATTGTAATGAAAAAAAGTTAGGGGTGTGGGTTGGGGTGGGGATGAAAGAGGGAGTGAGGAAGCGATCCCAGATGGAATGGTGGAAGGAGAATTGCGATGGGGCAAGCAGAGTTACTGGCAGGGAGGGCCTGGGGGGTGCTTAGATGACGATGGGGGGTGGTGGTGAGTACTGCACAGAGCGCTCTTCTGGTTCAGTCAATTAGAGAAAAAGGTGGGACGCGGACGCGGCAGGGGCTAGTTTCACGATGAGCAGCGTAGACCCTCGAATGGTGGCAGCTACAGCCACGTAGGAATAGAAAGTGGTAAGTGGACTTTTAATTGTATTGATCTGGTATGGCTGTATGGTGTGGCTTGAATACAATGAGGTCTGTTTCTGAAAGGTGCTGTAGACAAGGGCTGAAAATCGTGAGCTTCAAGCGTTGAAATTAAATTATTACTCGTTAGTGGGGGTGAAGGGGGGGGGGATAGGTAATAGCTAAACAATACAACGGGTGTGAATGTGAATGTGAATGTGTGTATTGGAGGATGAAGGCGTGAAAAAGAGGTGAGGAATAGAAATGTGGGAGGAGAGGCTTCTTTAGAAGTACATGTAGCCAGGCAGAGGAGGGTATTGGGGGTATGATATGTGATGTTTGGTACGCCGCAAGAAAGAGCAGCCAAGTGGGTCAACCAAGTAACAACGAAAAAAAAAAAAAAAAAAAAAATAGAAAGATCTTAACAGGAGAGAGATGATATGATGTGCATATATATGGCAAAGGGATTACTTTGCTCCAGTACTAGCCTCCCCACTTCAAATGAGATACGAGTGGGGGGGCGGGGGGGGGAGCCTTCTGGGTATGTATGTAGACTGGAGATGAGGCAATCGTACTGGGGAGTAGGAGGGGAGGCTGTGAGGCTGTACCTACATGTGGAACCAGTATGTGCTTACACTAATAAATTTCGGTTCCCAAAGGAAGAATAGAAAAAAAAGAAATTAATACCCAGAACGGATTCGTTGCAGCGAGAGAGGAACTGGTAGGTCGATAGGGAGACGAAAGAACTATCCTTCCCGGCTCACTGGTACTAATAAAAAAGAATAATATAAAAAAATAAAAAAATAAATAAAAACACGAGGGACCCGTTGACGGATGGATATCAGAAGCTAGCGCCCTATAATATATACTTATATGTATATATTTAGATATTCACGGGTATGCTGCTGCTGCTACTCGCATGAAGAACGAAGTGAGATGGAAGAATTGAAGTCCTGTTAATTCTCCCAACCAGTACGTACGTCAATTAAACAACAAAAAAAAAGGTCGAGTTTGCGAATGTAAAAAGTGTCGAGTCCTGCTCTAGGCTACCGCCTATATACGGCGAATTAAGGGACGCACTGCAAAGAGGCGAAGATACTTGTTGACGAGAACACTAGTATCTGCGGCGTAAGTATCCTCCCACCCATCTCCTGATGTGAGCAGTGTGCCTCTCTTTATATTCACCTCCAGATCTGCAACGCGGGCGCTCTGCCAAACCTAAAAGCGTTACTAGTGGTTTTATTCTTTTTCCACCGTCGTCGCTACCCGCCGCCGCAGTTGCTGGGCGTATAAATTTAGCAGCAAATCAGATCGAGCGCCTCTACATCCACCATGTACTCTACAAGTTCAGATCTTTTTCCCCCGCCGCCGCCTTCTATTGTTCCTGTGGCTAAAAATGTGTACATACTACATGCTTTTCTACGATTGCCGAGCCTTCAAATGGGAAGGGGGGAACCTCTTTTTTTTGTCCCCCCCCCCCCCCCCCGCGGCAAGAATTGGCGAGATCGGTGATAACATAAGTACATACATGTAATTTGCATATATATACATGTACCCACTCTACATAATCCAGCTCTATAAGTATATATGTACATACAAGTACTCGTATTTTCGCGACGTTTGTGAAAATGACCGCTATTGCATACCATACTAAATTGTAGACTTGGCGCGTATTTATATGGTATGCAATAGCGGTCATTTTCACAAACGTCAGGAAAATACGAGTACATATACGCAAGAATAACAAGAAGAGCATAAAAACGCTCAATTGCTCATTCGTCATCATCGTGCCAACCCCCCACCCCAAATCCTACAGTCTAATATGCCGCGGCACCCACCAAGCTCCTTCCTCAATTGAGCCGCCGCCGCATCTACTAGCCTAACCCCCCCCCCCCCTTTCCAAGACGCAGCCCTATGATACAGGGTCCATCCCATCCCCAATCGCCAATACATACATGTACATGTATACATATTTATACATACTTTATCATGTACATTATATATAAATATACCATATACCTTAAATAATGGGCCATTTAGGACAGGGCCCTGGCGGGAATACATGAACATGTATCTATAGATAGTCAGACAAACCTTGTATACATGTATGTTCAAGGTGCATCAGACTATGGAGACGACTACACTTGTACCTGCATATCAGATGTCTCAGGTGGGGCACGTCTGGAAGCTCCGCGATTGGCGATGTACCCATGAAACTTAACCCGAGAACACAACTAACGACTTCATGGTAGAAAATGAGCTACGTGTTAGATTTAGCTTGTAGGCACATGGCAAGTCAAAGCTCGTTACCGATAATACGTGTATTCACTCTGGACCATCCTCTCCGAGCCCCAACTAAAGGAGCTTTATAGACATTCCCGCGGATTCAACGGATTCAACCCCTCTACAAGCTCACACATTCGTAGCAACAACCTTGATATCAAGCTCCCATCCAGACACTCCCCTTCATTTCTATTTACCAAACTAAGTATATATAACGGGGAGGAATTAGTCTTGAATATATAGGCTCATGCACGACTACCTACTCTGATGCCCTATAATCATCTTCGACGGAAGAAACCCGAGAAAGAGAAACGGCATTGCAATAGTCATAACCCCTACGGCCATGGGGACCCAAAATAAAACGCCTTGAATGAAAGTTATGCCGGGCATCACATGCGATAAAAACAAAATGAGAATATAAAACGAACAAGAACGCAAAAAACTCAGAGGGAAAAAAAAAAAAAATCTAGCCCGGAAAGAAACGCGTGTCTACCTCCCCCCCCCCCCCGAAAATGGGCCGCTTATGCCGCTCACTTACTACCAAATTACCCATATGCAAGAACCTGCATGTACAGGCAAAACCTTACAAGTAAACCCCCACATTCTATGCTCTAGAGCACACACCCCACCTGCATATTAAGGACTACTTAATGGCTCGGATGTCCGAGGATGTTAACACCCAGGCACACGAACATAACCAGAAACCCATAGCACACGAGCGCCAGCGCTCCCCTCCTAAGCAACCTGGTCTTCCAGTTATCAACGGTGCCGACAAATTCACCGACCTCCTCGTTATCCAAATCCTCATAATCCTTCAGCAGTGCATGATGGTCGGCATCCGGGTTCGAGATCTTCCAGTAGAAAATTCCCGGCAAGATGCTATACTAAATCAGTTCTGACACTCCCGAAACATGAGATAGAGGGCGGATAACTCACAAGCTAATACTGGTACTCCCTGTACTGCCAACGTACGCCAGGACCCTCTCCAAACTGTTTACCGTGATCGCCGTCATAAAGGTCCCAATTACAATCAGTGTAGTGATGACTGAAAACCGACGATCACTCATCTCAGTATTCCTGACAGACGGGGTGATGGGTCTCCCGGCCGCACCACTCTGCGCTGGCCGCCATTTGAGCACATTATCAATACTAGCTCTTGCCGGATGTGCCTGGAGTGGGTAGCTGAACAGCACCAGAACTACAATCGCGGCTCTACCAACAGTGCTAGTCCATGAGCCTGGATACATGGTGATGATATTCCCAGCCACATTATCACCATACGAGAGGTACCCGGTAATCGCTACGAGCAGGTAAATGAGCCCTGCGGATCCGACCGAGCCAAAGATTACACTTAGAGTGCTACCATGTGAGTTATCACGGATCTCATTGACGATGGAGAACATGTTCTGGTGGCATGTGTACGCAAAGACGATAATGGGGAAAGCACCAAGGACATCGATAGTTGACGAGGGGACAAATGGGCGGATAGCACCCCTGTCTGGAATTGTGTCGCCAATGATGAAATGAGCAACAACAAGGACTACAAGGTAGCTGATGGAGACAAGAGCAATAAAGGAGGTGTACTTGAGCGAGTCCAAACGGCGCAGAAAAGACAATGGGATCACAACCAGCATGAAGGCGGTGATCCAGAAGCGACGGTCCATGAGATAATCGATGTTTCCCGCACTCTCATTAAAGCCAAGAATTACCTGGGGCATGAGATCACCGATAATGATGAGGTACGATACAGCCACACCTATCAAACCATGTCATTAGCACCCCTACGATATGACCCACAAACACCCAAGGGTACATACCAAAGCACTTGATCGCAATCGCAGCGTCAAAGATGACTGAAGCATTCGGATAGGTCAACTGGCTGAGACTGAAGAAGCTCGCCGTTCCCCTCTCCACATACTTTGCG
Source organism: Morchella sp. 2018-W26 (assembly GCA_024713715.1). Classification (NCBI taxonomy): domain Eukaryota; kingdom Fungi; phylum Ascomycota; class Pezizomycetes; order Pezizales; family Morchellaceae; genus Morchella; species Morchella sp. 2018-W26. Next base: position 985,542 of record JAMGYX010000016.1, read on the forward strand.
CACCGCGCCTGCAGATACAACCCGAAGCCACTCATGCAGGCCGAGAACACAATCACGGATACGCCCAGTGCGATTCCGAACTTTGCCATCGCATGTGGCATCGCAAGAACACCGGCACCAACAACTATACGTTCCCGCGGATAAGTCTCTTTTCCCATTGCAGTGGCATACAGTAGCAATAGCAATAGTAGTAGTGGGGAGCATACTGGTATTCATGAGATTTACAACACTGCTTAACCATGAGGCATCGCCGGCCAGCGCAAGAGACTTTCCATGACGCTGGCGTCTCCTAACAGATTCGGAACCAATGGTCATTAGCTACATGTACTTGCACATATACACAAAAAGTATACTCCTGGAGGGTACGGCACAGAGCTGTGAAACCAGGGGGTCAGATGAGATTTGGGGGGGAGGGTGGATGAGATGGATGGGATGGGGTGAGATGGGATGGGATGGGATGGGATGGGATGGGATGGGATGTGGGATGGGATGGGATGGGATGGGACGGGTGTAGTACCGTCGGCTGCCTGGAGTGTCGCCTGGAGTGTCGGGGAGATCATCGGTATCGCGCTGGCTTATCGATTCGTAGTTTGGCGAGGTGGGCATAGCTGTGACGTCGGCAGGCCGAGTGGGTACTACTACGCTTTTGCTTGTGCTGCTGTACTGGTAGATATACTTAGGTATGTAGGTTATGGGATAGACACTTGGGTATATATCTTGTAGTTGGTGTGATAGCTGTAGCTAAAGCGGTTGTGGTGGTGGTGGTGGTGGTATATAGCAGGCGTGGTATGTAACGTTACGGTGGCGAAGAAAGACGAAGCGAGCGGCACGAATAATTTTAAGTAGTCGGGGCCTCCCCGTATATAAGTGATAGGGTATAAGAGATACTTGAAGAGTATTTATAGGAACAAGTGGATCTACTGTAAAAAAAAAAGGGGGGGGGGAAGGAGTTGAACGGTTAGTGGTCGTTGGATTATGCCAAGGGGAGAGAAAGAAAAAGGATGGAGCGAGAACGAGAGTAAGAGAGAGGGTGAGTGAGAGTGAGAGAAAGAGAATGGTTACGTTACATGTAGTGACGAGCTCAGGAGTTGCAATGGTGAGATTCCAACGACAAACCCCGGTCGTCTAGGCTCGGGACGAAAGGAAAAAAAAATAAAAAAAAAAAGGGGAGGCTCGGCGGGAGGTGCCACAACCGAAAGCTGGGGAAACAGTTTTTACACCTGTATGTACTTTATGATGTAGTTATAGAAACATTTGATCGAATCTCTATTGCACGGATGTCTGCGTGTACGGGTTTCATCACTGGTTGCGGGTGGTTTCATGGACTATCACTCAGGGCAGGTATTTTACATCCACCTGCTAAGATCTGCCAAAGTGTAAACACAAGTACCCATCACCCACCCATCACCCATATCCATCACCCATCACCCGTCACCCATCGCCCATCCATCACCCATCCCACCCGCCCTACACGGGCCAATGACCACTCTCACCTCATTCGCAAAACAATCCAGGCCCAGGGGTTAGGGTTAACAGTTATCTCACAACCCTTGGCACGTCTAACCCTAACCTCAACCCCACAACAACAACAAAAACAAAACCCACAAACCAATCATTACCACCCACTCACCCACCAACTCAAAACCCTCCACACACACACACACACACCCCCCCCAACAACAACAACCCTCAATAATGAACCTGGATGCAAAGATTCTCTCCTCGCATCGGACGCAGCTAGCCCTAACGGCCCTAGTTTCTAGTATCGTGGTAGGGTCGACGATACTGGCGTTCCAGAGGGTGAATCGCCTGTCAAAGGTTAGGAATTTGAAGGACTCGATACCAAAGAGCTCGGATTCTGTTAAGGTATGGTCATACATGTGTTCTCTCTCTCTCTCTCTCTCTTTGCCTGAGATGTTGCTGTCAATGACCGCCTATGAGAGAAAGGGGAAGAGAACTGACAATTGTCAAAGCTCACCAACTATGGCGCCCCCGCCTCCACCGACAAAGACTTGACGCTCGCGGCCTCCGCCCTCCGCGGTGACTGGGATGAAGGTCTCTCCTCCTCCCCCCCCCCCCCTCCTCACCCCTCCCATACATACATACACACAGCTAACCACTTACCCCCCAAACCTAGACCTAATCACAGAGCAGCTCTCCCGCAACGCCACCTTCCTCGGCGCCCCCGGCCTGGCCGCAATCCGCACCTCCTCCATCATCGTTGTAGGCTGCGGTGGTGTAGGCTCGTGGGCCGCTACCATGCTCGTCCGCTCCGGCGTGGGCAAGATTCGCCTCATTGACTTTGACCAAGTGTCCCTCTCGTCGCTCAACCGCCACGCCGTGGCCACGCTCACTGACGTGGGCACACCCAAAGTGCACGCGCTCAAGACGCACCTGGAGAAGGTCGCGCCCTGGGTCGTCATCGAGGCCGTTAACGCGCTATGGACGCTGTCAGACGCCGAGACACTGCTGTCCGGCGAGCCGTCGTACGTCGTCGACGCGATCGACAATATCGGCACCAAGGTGGACCTCCTTGCATACTGTCATGGCCACGGCATTCCCGTAATCTCCTCCATGGGCGCCGGCTGTAAGTCGGACCCCACTCGCGTACAGATTGGCGACATCTCACTCTCGAGTGAAGACCCCCTCTCGCGCAGCACGCGCCGGCGCCTACGACAGAAGGGAATCACCTCGGGCATCGCAACCGTCTTTAGCACCGAGAAGCCCGGGCCCGGCAAGGCGACCCTGCTGCCGTTGTCCGCGGAGGAATTTGCCAAGGGCGGTGTTGACGAGCTGGCGCCACTTCCCGACTTCCGCGTGCGCATACTTCCAGTGCTGGGGACGATGCCAGGCGTATTTGGGTTGGCGGCGGCCAACCATGTGATTGCGCGTATTGCTGGGTATCCGCTTGAGTACGGCGTGGGGAAGGACCGTGGGAAGCTGTACGAGGAGATGGTGGCGCAGCTGGCGGGATGTGAGAGTAGGCTGCGGGGGAATGTGGCAGGGTTAAGGGTGCCGCTGGGGGAGGAGGATGCTGGGTATGTGCTGGAGGAGGTATACAAGGGGAGGAGTGTTGTCAGCGGGTACTACACGAGGCTGGCTCTGGTGAGATGGGAGGCGCTGCCAGAGAGAGAGGGAGGGGGTGCCTGGGGGATGGAGGAGTGTCGGGTGGGGATCGATGATGTGGTCGTGATGACCAAGGAGGAGGCGAAGAAACATGAGAAGGAGGTTTTGAAGGGTGGGAAGAGCGTGTTGGAGGTGTGGGGTGAGGAGGTGGTGAAGAGGGTGGAGGAGAGAAGGAGGGAGGAGGCGGAGTATGCGAAGTATAGGTAGGTAGAATTATGTAGGTAGATTGGTAGGTATATAGCTGTATATAGCTTCTCTCTCACACACTCTCTCTCTCTTCTCTACAAAAGTTTGCTCTATCTCTTCTTTCTTCCTCTTGTACCTCTACGTAATAGTTAGCTAGATCCTAGATCCAATAGCCTCGTGTCTGTATATAGCAATAACGCCTGTGAATAGAACGCGGGCACTCACCTTTCCCACTTTTCCAAACATCTGCTCATCCCAGGGCACCCAACAAAAAATCCAGTTCCAGCGATCATTACCCCCCCAAACATCAACTCTCACTCGCCACACTTCCCCCCGGGCAGTCAGCCTCGGTTGATTGGCTGGTTAATTGATTGGTTGATTCGTTTATTTATCAAGTTCCCTGCAGCCTCGGCACAAGTTTATTATTGGATTACTATGCTTTAAAGTAATTATTATCACGGGCCGAGGCCGACGCGCAGGGTTAGGGCTGCAACGACATATCGTGATGAATTAAGAAGCTCTCTCTCTCCTTCTTTTCATAACCCCACACCCGGGCCCCCAAATTGCATCCACGACCCAATCATCACCAGACCAATGGCACCGCTCACATCCCCCGTCTGGGCTCCCAATATCTTTGGTTCGTCCCTCACCCCGGAACCCCCCCCCCCCTCTCTAGCCAGCCATCTCCAGAGCTAACTGCTGTCCTCATATTCATGTGTCACAGATGGCAAAGTGGTCTTGTGTACTGGCGGCGCCGTAACACTCCCTCTCCCATCCACACAGGACCCAGCTAAACTCCCCCCCCCCCCGGGTGAAACCAGGGCGATATCTGCTCCGCCCAAGTCAGCGCCCTCGTCTCCCTCGGCGCCAACGCCTCCATCATCGGCCGTACCCCCTCAAAGACGCACTCTCGCGCCACTGAGATCGCCGCTTTGCGCCCAGGCGCCCGCTGCATCGGTATCCCCGGTGATGTGCGCGACTTTGCGGCCATGCAGGCGGCTGTCGAGCAGACGGTGCGCGAGCTGGGCAGGATCGATTATGTCATGTATATTCCCTCCTCTGTTCTCTCCCCCGCCCCCACACATATCTCTAACACCCCACGACCAGCTGTGGCGCGGCCGGAAACTTCCTCGCAACAGTCCAGAACTTGAGCGCCAACGCCTTCAAGGCCGTCATGGACATTGACGTGCTGGGATCTTACAACACCGTCAAGGCCTCCCTCCCTCAGCTCCTCAAGAATCGGGGCAAGATCCTCTTCGTCAGCGCGACGCTGCACTACACCGGTCTTCCCTACCAGGCGCACGTCTCTGCTGCAAAGGCCGCCATCGACGCGCTGAGTAACGTCCTCTGTGTCGAGCTGGGCCCGCACGGGATTACTTCCAATGTACGCCTCCCCCCCCCCCCCTCCCCTCCACACACCCCCACACTAATATGACAGCAGTGTATAGCCCCCGGCCCCATATCTGGCACCGAGGGCATGTCCCGCCTCAGCCGTCCCGAGATCGTCGATGCCGTAGCCAAAACAATACCACTACAGCGCTTCGGCAGCGTCTACGAGATCGCGGACGCAACGGTGTTCCTACTGAGCGCGGCAGGCGACTTTGTGAGTGGGACAACGCTGGTGGTTGACGGCGGGGCGTGGCACCGGCCGAACACGGGCGGGAGCGGAGTGAAGTATCCGGAGAGCGTGTTGATGGAGGGGGTCGTGGAGGGGGTCAAGGGGATGAAGAGTAAGTTGTAGATGTATATAGTATCTTTCTTTTCTTGTTTTGTTTATTTAATAATTGACTGGTTCTTTTTGCATGGCTGTGAGTATTGGCGGCATGCTGTTGGAGACCTACGGGATTATGGGCGGTGGTGGGTTAGAGCTGTACTGGCTATAGCTATTGCTCTAGCTGGAGCTGGACCAAGAGCTATAGCTAGCTATCTAGGTAACTGCCAAAAGAAAAACCAGCCTGTGCTTCAATATCATCGACAGAACTCTTGGAGAAACATGATGTATAGCAGCTTTTCTGTACCATCTACGAAGAGTAGGAAATACATGCAACTCGATGATTGACATCAGCCTATGGAGCCACCAACTCACCTAACCCTAGGTACGGAGCCTACTTGTATTTAAGAAATATTTTGCCCTGGACTTCACCCATTTCGCTCCCTTCCTCGTAGGACAAATCGATTAACTTGTTTTCTCTTCTTGCTTTACCGCTTCTCAAACATGCGTGCATACTTGTACATGTGCATGTCGTTGCTCATATTTACGCGGACCGTCTTTTGGCAGCCCTGGATCGGGTGATAGTTCATGATTGCACCACCACCACCACCACCACCACCACCACCCTCACCGACCACCCATCACCCATCACCCATCACCCATCACCCATCACCCATCACCCATCACCCATCACCCACCACACCCACAATTCTATAAAGAACTTGTCAAGCTCGTCAAAGTTGATCATAGTAGATCATTGATTTCTACAATGGACTGGATGATCAAGAATAGGAAGGAAGAACAGCGCTCATCTCTCATACCAACTCCTGTGAAACCAGATTCAGATCAACCGCCCTATTCCCATCAACTTTTTTCTTCCTCCAGACATATTCTTTGGAAGCAGACTACTAAACCAACTACCCGAATATTATAGCAAGTAGAAAAAATCCTGCGAAAAGAAAGCGAAAATCAAACCCCTGCCCCACATTCGCCGGAAAACAAGAAAGGAAAAATAAAATTAGAGCCCTAACCCACACTTTTCAAAAGCACCTAAACAGAGCAGAGAGAAACGACAGTATTGGTTTTTAAAAACAAAAAGACCTCTAGCAAACCGTTCCCCCAACTCTTCTATTTTCAGCCGTTAAATTTTCACATTTCAAGTATGTCTCGTTAAGCGGCAGTGGGCAAGGTTTCATTTGCGACGCCATTCTCCTTGCCCTCTTCCTTGTTCTCATCTGACCCTTCTTGCTGTTGTTGCTGCCTCTTCGCCTCTTCGATTTCTCCCTCGATCTTCGGGTTGTCAATGGCAACCTTGACAGCAATCTCTCTGTCATTGACAATATGTCCATTCATTTCGCTGACCGCCTTCTTCTGCATTTCCTCAGAAGCAAGGGTAACGAAACCGAATCCACGGCCTTTACGGGGTTCCCCACGCATCCGAAGCTTACGAATCATATAGAGGGGGATTGGACGAAGGGCAATCTTAGCACTCTCCGGGCTATAGTCGGCAAAGAGTTTCAAGAGCTAGGATTCGAATCTGGAGTTAGCATGGAGTTGGAATAACTAATCGGTATTATCAATAGTAACTTACTTCCTCCTCGGTCAGTTCATACGGAAGGTTGGCAACCATGACCTTAGTGGCACTGGGAACACCATTCTCAGGGGGCCCTCTCCTTCTACCCCTGAAGTTGGTGTTGTCTCCCTCAGCGGAAGGCTCAGTAGGGGCAGCAGGCGGTTCGCCGGCAGTAGGAGCTTCGGTGATGTCGGTAGCCTCGGTGAGAGGGAGAACGTTAGCAGTGGGAGTGGTGCCCTCCTCTGCAGTAGCCTCACCGGAAGCATTGTAGTTGGCACGGTTACCACCGCGAGCCTGCATTTCAAGTTAGTAGACAGCCAATGGTAGTTGGGGAATTAAGTACTGACCCTGCCGCCACGTCCTCTGCCCCTGCGAGGATTCCTGCCATGCCTTCTGCCACCTTGCTGCTGGTGCTCACCATCCTCCTGCTGTTGCTCATCCGAGTAGTTGTTGTAGGACTCCCTCCTGGAGGAGGTGGTGCCAGGCTTCTTGGCAACCTGCACACTAACCTTCCTCTCTGAAACCTCCTTTCCGCTGAGATCCGCAATAGCACGCTCGGCCTCCTCCTTTGTCTTGAGGTCGACAAAAGCATAGCCGACTGGGCGTCCGCTACGTGGGTTGGTCGGAATAGAGCAAGATTCACTTGAGACATGTCAGTTTATACCGGATGAACATTTATAACATAGCGGGTATGCGTGCTTCCGGACAAGGATGGCAGGGAGGTGTCAAAAAAAAAAAAGGGAAAAAAAAAAAGGAAAAAAAGAAAGGAAAAAAGGAGGGAAAAAAAGCACAAACAGCTTGAGGCAACGTACATATCAAACCCAGAGAAGAAAGCCTTCAGCTCCTCCTCAGTGGTAGAGTAAGACAGGTTTCCAATGTAAAGTCTCCTGCCCTCAGCAGCAGAAGCAGCATGAGCAGCATCAGCAGCGCTGGTCTCGGCAGAGATAGTGGTGTCGGCAAGTGCGTCAGTGATGTTCTCAACAGCAGTTGGAGCAGTAGCAGCCTGGGCAGCAGTAACTGCTTCGGTGTTTTCAACGGCGTTGGTGGACATGGTTAGATTCTTTTTTTAGTTGCTTTAGGTGCTTTATTTATCAAGAAAGAAAGGTTGATGGAGAGGTCCTTGAAAGAAGGGTTCTGCCAGAGAAAAACTGATTGAGGGGTTGGTTGGAAGAAAGATCGTTACGACGTGGGGAACAGAGACTGTTACTGTAATTGACTGGAGAGTTGAAGACGCACTTCAAACGAGGTTGGGAGGGGAGGGGGAAGGGAGAGCCTTGTTGGATTGACTAGATCACTTGGTGGGGGAATTCTTGAATTGATGACGGAGAAAGAAAAAGAGAAAGAAGGAGAGGGGGGAGGGGGAGAGAGAGTTAAAGGGGTGCTCTTTGCGGACACACTCATGCTGCCAAGACTCTGTACGCCACTACAAGTCAAAGAAACACTCCCACAGGACTGCTATGTACATAACTTAGGCATCATCATCACAACTACTGGCACAGTAAATATGTATCCCCTGAGTGCTACATACGCTTACATTGATACTCCACGCACAACACCTGGGTGCAGCCTGACTCGATCGATATATAGCTATAAATCAAGTCTAAGGTACCTATTCCACTCCAAAGTAGCTAGGTAGCGGGCAAGGTTAAGGAAGCCTTCCGGGAACGTCTGCAGAGCCAGCCAGTAATATCCACCTCCTCTTTCTACTAGCATCCACCCGTGAAGCAAAAAAGGGTTTTAATGGGATTGTGTTTATGGCTGTGAGCACCGAGGTACTATGTGCTTTGCGCTACTCCTACTAAAGTAGATTAATCTAAACTCTATAAATACAACTTCCTTCACCTTATGTGCTTTGCAGAGGCACTTAATCCTGCCTCATTTCCTTCGGTGAGCTCTCACGCGATTCAGAAACCAAAACTGAGACTGCCCACCATCTTGGTGAATGGGTACATGTAGGAGTTTTCTGCGCTTCATGCACCTGGTGAACAGGTTGCTGGATCGACCAACGTGAGTAGCAAAAATTCCAACTCCCCCGCCGTATTTTATTTCTGCGATGAGGCTAAACTCGTACGTACCATACTCGGGTGCTGTGCATGTGCCTGTTCTACGCCTGTTCTACTTTATTCCATGATATGTGGCCTCAGCTCAGCAACATAGAACGTGCCCCCTCGTTGCGGTGCTTGCCGCCTGCACCAATCCTGAGCCTGACTAACTACATGTATCTATAATCTAACCCCAAAAGCTCAGAGCATCCCCCGGAACTTCGGATCTACCACTGGGAATCTTATCTTGCAGCGACTTTAGTAGACATTCTTTGTCTTTTGACCTTCCTCATCGTTCATGGTCGATCTGTGTCGATTTACTACTCCACAAGGTTGTTTGATTTGTGTCGTGGGGAGCTTTTTGTTTGCTTTTGGAAAGCTGTGTCACCTCCAAAGAATGCTTATTTTAACCTCCCCTGTACTGATACATGGGTCATTTTAGACTGAGTAGTCGCGAACCAAACAAATATATATAGGATTGGTTCTGAGCCTGGAGTTTTACGGGGTCGTGGTTTTTTCGATACCAGGCATAAGAATGATGGTGAAGAGTACCAGGCGAAGGTTGCTTCGTGGCCCCCAGAAATCTCTGCACCTAAGCCTCAGAAGTTGCACAACCCTCTCGTCAAGGCAGGCGAATACAAAATCCACCCCCTCCAGCAATTGATGACTGCCTGAGTCAAAAGTGGCCGGTTGGTTTACGAATCATGAAGGAAAAATCTTCCCACAGGACGATAGGATGTCGTTATCAGATCTCAACAACCACCGCTAATCAAGATGTCGTGCCTAAAGTGCATCTTAATTAAGTTTTTCTCTCCCTTGATGAAACCCTTTTGCACTTTAGAAAATGCAATATTATAAATGCGGCTCAATATGGATTTGGGTTGAAGGCCGGAGTAGTCTGCCTAACTCAAGCGCCTCCGGCTTAAGGACCTTTTCGGAGAAACAGAATACCCCACCCTGTCTGGTGACAACCAAAAGGCCTCCCCCGCTGAATCACCACACATCACTCGTAATTGTTGATTGATTTATTTATCTCTAAACCTACGGCCCATAGGAACCTTAAGCAACGAAACGCGGGCACTCATTTAATTTCCTAGGAGACTAGTTTTATTCCAAAGTATTTCTCCGCACTAGTAGCACTAATTGATCAAACAAACAACACCTGTAACACCTTCATCATCCTTATCGTTATATACTTTTGGAGATGGTAGGACTAGTAGGCCTCGACATTACATCTATTTTTCAAGATCGAAAACCGTGGGAGTCATATTAAAGATATGCTTTGTAACCTACATGACATCTGGGTTCAGGCCGCAACTTCTCAGCAAGGGGCAACGGATGGGCGCCTGAAAACTGGAGATCAAAATCCTGGTAAAGACCTCGGGTCACATCTCATTTTGCGATGACCAAGATATTTCTGGTTCATATGCATTCGAAGTAAATCAGATCCCCCCCAATGGGATAGGTTGCCTCGAGCAAAGTAGTATTAGCTAAAAAAAAAAAAAAGAAAAGAAAAGAAAAACCTTGGCAATCGACAAACTTGACGCCTTGATAGCTGTTCCGCTCTATCTTTTGTATTTCGTAAGTTATCAATATTGCCCTATTGGGTCTAGGAAGTGCTAAGTAAACCTTTTCCGTGGGGCCCTCTATCTTCACCCCTGAAAAAGAAAAGTGGTGTAACGGTAATGTACAAATCAAGCTTAACACAAACGAAACAGGCTGAAGCAAGGAATGTCCTAAAGAAACCAGCGAGCACCATAAAAACGCCTCTTTCAGAACCCCAAGAGCGAAATACCTACCGAGTAAGACTCGGTGATTGACTCCTTTGAACTAATTGACAATCCCATTCATACTAAATGTTCGAGTTAGTATTTGACTTCATTCCAATATTGCTTTTGAAAACTTACGACTCTACCCTGCTCATCGCCTGAGTACACTGCTTGGGGCATTGGGAGAACTGCTGTGATACCCGCCGATACTTGTATTTCACTGTGGAATTGGTTGACATGGTGCAATGTTTTTACCAAAATTAGCACAAATCGCCCGTTTCGGATGGACTTTTGCCAGATCTAAATATAACTGTTAGTATGTGGTACTGGGAGTATCCAAAAGGGTTCCCTAACATTAACGATGCCACGTCTATGACCTGTAAAGAGTAGCTCTCGCTCTAGCCATTCATTCCCTAGCCCCTCGTAGAAAGCACAACATAATATCTGATCGTCCGGTCCATCGCAGATACTCTGTGTCAAGATGTGATCACCATTCAGTGAGTAGATGCTAACATCTGGACTTTTGCAAAGAACAATGTTCCCCGAGACATCATTTACACTTATACTCTGGTGTTTTATTGAAATAAGTATTAGTCACGACGAAGTCTAAGGCGGAGGCGGGTCAGACAGAATAAAGTTATTCTCTCACCTTCACAGGGGAATCTGCTTTCAGTTGTCTCACAAATCGAAGCCTATTCAGATCCCATACGAGGACAGTGTTATCGGTAGAAGCACTGACAAGAACACTAAATGACCTTGAAACGGCCATGACAGTCACAGTGTTGACGTGGCCAAATAGACAAGCCTTAGGTTGAAGCTCAACTGACTTTGATGTTGCCTGAACTTGCCAAACTGAGATTGTACCATCGGTCCCTGCCGTGACCAAGGTTCTGTGGTCTGCAAAGGCAGCAGTTGAGATTTGTCCTTGATGCAGATGCTCATGGTGTCCGCAAAGTTTTTTGCTCTCAAAGTGGTAAAATCTAACACTTGCATCTACAAAGCCCCATTCCATGTATTTATCATACGATGGTGGCATATTCAATCGAAAGGCATTCGAACAAAATACACGCTCGTATTTTGACGAATGTACCAACGCCTGAACCCGCTCATGGCTATCGAGCAACGGGAAGGGTAGTCGTATCAAGGACTCCACGCCGACGTCCAATCTCGCATATCTATGTGTGACCCCCTCTCTTATAGGATGCGTCCTCGTAAAGACTTGATGTGGTGTCTGCCCAAAATTATGAATGATGCCGATGGTTGCTAACCTCTCCACGGGGTCTTGGATATTATCTAGATCGATCGCGCCATGATATGATAGATGGTGGAATACGTTTGTCGCCTCAATTGCTGCCTCCCCACGTTGTTTAAATCCAAATACAAGGTCGATCCACTCATGAAGGTGTTGACTAACATATGGACTTTCTAGTGCCTCACGGTGTTTTGCGATAAAAATCTTCGGGTCGCCCTTTGCCCATGGTGGGAGAACAACCGAGTCAATTGCTTCGTCTGAACCTTGCTTCATGCCAAAGTTGTACGAATTGGAATTGATTAAAAACTCCGGGAGGAAAAAAAACTCCGGGATAAGCTCCCGAACATCAGTCATATTGTCTTTTGAGGCCGAATTCCAGGCTTTTTCGATGGAATAGAAGAGTCTATCCGCGTGATCAAACTGCCCCCCTTGGAGAAGCAAATATGATTGAACGAAAGGTTGAAGACGGATAAGATAGGAACAAACAATCATGGCTGATGAGAAATGTGTCCCGTAATGGAAAGGAGGCGATTGTCTATCTCCAATTTCTTCGAAGGACCGATACCTCTCGCGAAACTCTCGCTGTCTTTCAGGTGTCTGCGCTCCCATTGGCTTCGAAAAGTCTCGAAATGTTCTTGGATTTGATAGATCAAGTTCCTCGCTTGTATAGTCTGCTAAGACCCATGGGAAAACAGGATATTGTGTTAGGTCGTTGAAGGTCCTTCCAGCCATGGTGTTAACAAGCATCAGGTAGTGGAAATTTGATATCTCCCCCTTCATCCACTTCCTTGTCGCAGGGTTCGGAGAGCTTGAAGAAAATACATTGACAAGCTTTGAGCCAAAGTTAGAGGAATTGTCTTGGGTTTTAAGTGAGTCTATCCTCCATGCTTCTCCTGTGTAAAGTGTTGCTGAGCTACCATTAACATTTGTAGCCTTTGACAAAAGCTTCGAGTGCAAAAAGTCTCTGTCTTTCACGGACATGGTTGTCAAAAGATAGCTCCTCCCATCAGTAAAAAAAAGCTCCAATGCCACATCCCTGAAAAGAAATCGTCTTTTGCTGATGCTGATCAAATCCTCAAAGGGCCAGTGTCTCGTCTCATGGTCATTGTTCATATTCAAAGGCTTTGGGTCGTCTGCTTCTCTCCCTGCAATCATCTGAAGGTACTGGTCTCTCTCATCTTTAGGCGCTTGCCAAACGTTGACAATCTCGCCGTCGGATCTCTGAAAAAAGTTGTCGATGAGGTAGAGACAATTCTTCCCAAGAATAAGAAGTCCCTCTACAGCCTCCAGCCCGACCAGCTTGGACACATTGTGAACATATTCAACAACATCACCATGTTGAATGGTCCTCATAACCTTTCTGTTTTTGTCCTCCCACCCCTCATCGTCCTCTCTCGGATCGTCTACTAGCTCATAATCCTCATCAAAGTCATCTTCTCCGCCATCACGAGCGGGATTGTGATGTGATTGATCCATGGAGTCTGTTTCCCTGGTAGTAATGATGCTGATTTCGTCGTCTTCCACAGATAGGGCATGGGTCCTACTCCGGCTAGCACCTTCAGATAAACCTCCCGTAAGCCTCCTCTTTGGTTGGTAGTTATGCAGGTGGGCCCTTGAATCCGGTAACATGCGCATTCGCATGCGGTTTCTTCCTTCAGTTAAATCAAGCCTCCACTTTGTTTCTTGTCCATCATCGAGAAGCCCACAAGGCCTCATAAGTTCTGCCTCAAGTTTTGAGTACATAGAAACAACATAGCTAAGACTATCCTGTTGATCCTGTGTTGCTCTTTGGAATTTGAGGTGTTCCGAAGCATATATGTTAGCCATCCAATGAGTTGAAGCGGACTCATGACGACCATAGACGTCCTCATTATTCATGTCTTCCAGGATCCATTGTTTGAGTCTCTCCTTACGCTTAGAAATGCGGTTTCTGGCAGTTTCTTCGGTTTTTTTGTTCTCGTCTGCAACAAAAGCTTCCCAGGCCTTTGAAAGAATACCACAAAAGAATGCGTCTAACTCCTCCCGATGGTCATCGATCCAGTACAGCCATGTATCACTATCCTAGAAAGATGTCAGCCTTAGTATTTGACAGGGCAGATCTGCCTTACCAATTCCATCAATTTCTTAAAACCTGATGATAGCTGTTTATGGTCCACACTCTTGGCTTGGCTCAACAACGCCGAGGTCTCTGCCGGTTTCTGCACGAGAACGATTCGCAACATCTGTCGTTGAGGTTAGATCTATCGGGATTGAAAGGAAAGATATTGAATACACTTACATTAACAGCTGCGAGTTTGATATCTTCTCTCTGACCAATAAGTCGCGTATACAGCAAGTAGCATATGAGCCGCGTAAAGTCACCATCTGTATTGTCAGGCGAAAGTATGACTGCCTGCCAGTACATAATTTTATTGAGGAAGTCGACGACCAGCTTTGCGTCCGATTTTGGATCCTCAAGCTCCGAGAGCCGGAAAAGAACTAAGCGTGAAACAACTGTCCTCAGGCTTGTTACGGTTTGGCTGCAGAGACGAACACTCTTCTTTTTTGCTATTTCGGGTCGTTGGAGATATTCTAGAACAGTTCCAACAAAATCTAATAATGCCTCGGCACCGTTCAGAAACCAGCCTTCATAAACACAATCTGTGACATGAAGTGTGAATCTCCCAATATTAGTCAAGACCCGAGGCTCGCACAGCAGTGCCATATTAAAGCTCAGGCAGTTTGTTAGATGGTTCAGAGTATTTCTAAGCAAATAAGTTTCGAAGTAAATCTGATGCTCCTGAAACCCTGGTGGAATTTTTGAGTTCAATCCGAACCCAGGAAACTCCCTTCTTTCCAAAACCAGGTCTGCGAACACCCCCATGACAAGTTCCAATAAACTCTCAACGACTGAATTTGTAACTGCCAAGGATGCTACCCTTCCATTGACATTCAGCCCTGTTCCAATAGCTGGTGACAAGCGTGCCATGGAAGGTGAAAATGCAGTGGGTTCTGAAGTCACCAGGATGAAGCTGGATCCTCTCCTCAATCTTTCGGATCTGGGTGCAGTTGGGCTGGGTGGCTCATCCACGGTCATTGTCCTGACTATCGGGGGTGCAGTATTCGATGATAGGGGTCTAATCACAACATCTCCACCGTCGAATGTCAACGCTGAGTCTTTCGAATTAAGTTCTGTTTCAGCGCTAACATGATCCGAACTACAGACAACCGGGAAAAGTATCCCGAATAGTTCTTGTACATATGTGGAGGTAGCGCAATATTCGCGAAAACCTGGGCAAGTTGTGTGTAGGTTCGAAAGGAACTGTATAATTGTTTGAAGCATCTTAGCCAGTTCCCCGAGTCGCTTTTCTGATGTTTTTGGTGCTTCAATCAATGATCAGGCTGTCAGCAGATATACGTACTACTTGCAATGATCTATTAAACTATGCGTACCTTGAGGAGAAGACAAAGAAATTGACCTTCGTCTAACTGGTGGAGTGGGTAGCAATTTCCCATCCTCCTTGCTCAGATCACTTGCCTCTTTATTGCTATTTTCACCTTGATCAGAAACGATAGTTCCCACGCCAGCTCTTAGCATTCCTGTGATGACCGGTAAAACTTCTGGGTAGATAACTCTTGCCTTCCCTCCATCCGAAAACAATTCTAAAAGCCCATACAAATCCAGCGGCCTTGAGATATCAACTTTGGCTACATCCTTTCCGAAAAGAATTGAAAAACAGATTGGCCAAAGAGGCGCTACGTTCCACCACCTTTTCAATCTATTTTTCATGATAACAAAGCCACCAGTTTTTGACGCGAACTTTGTGACGTAGCTACCCCCATGAACAACTAGAAGTCTTGCCAAGATTTTCGCACCTAGAAGTACGACCTTAGGTTCACTCTCTGCCAGTAGGTATAGTAGCCACTACGAGCCAATGTTAGCAAAGAATAGAATAGTGCTAGTTTTTAGCCGAATACGACGCAGTAAGAGTGCGAAAATATCTGACCACCCTCTTGTAGAATGTCTTGGGCTTTATGACGGTTATATTCCACAAGAAGATGGGTCAAAAATCAAACACAGACTAGAGGCGGAACTATACCTTATTGGTAACTGTCCTCGCAAATTTCTTCAGGTTTCCTGTACTGTTGCCATCTTCGAAAAGTAGCTCCTGGTACATCTCGAGAACCATAACACCAATCTGTTGCCGAGTAAATCCATCCACGCTTAAGTCATTAACAACTTTTACTGGCGGCACCAAGCTAACACTTCCGGTGGGATTTGATCCGAGTGTTCCTTGTCGGCGAAGCTGTACGTTACTCTTCTTTACTTTCAGCGGACGGGCCGGATTATTCTTGTGGAGAGAATAGGTTATAAACAAAGCCAAGGATCGTAGAACATCCGCGGACATATTAGTCTTTATAAGAGCTTTGAAAGCGGCCATAAAGTCGGGAAGAATTTCGCGGGAAAACATTTCGCCCTTCAGTGCAAACATAAGTTTCTTGACAATCCCTGAATGAAGCCACGGTTCTGAATTAGCTTCTGACAATTCTAAAATTTGAGCAAAATAAAGAATAACTTACTCATGCGGAATAGCCTCTTTGAATTAAAGTGATGGTACTTGCTCCCGTGACAGAAGGTTACAAACTGGGAAAAGTACTCCCTCTGAGTTTCCATGTCTGCTTTCCTCCACATATCAAAATCGACCAGTAGTATTCTATACGCAAGTGGGTTAACTATGAAACTTTCCTCTGGAGCTTCACGTCGGAATCCAACAAAGTCCAAAACGATGTGTAACAATTCTTTCCCCACTACGCCTTTCCCCTCTTTATTCCGTATAAGATTTCCAAGAATCGCAAAGCCATTATCCCTTTCCATAGCTTCACTGTTTCTCCAAGATGCTTTAGTGACTTCAAATAGTATCTCAACAGCTCTGCACACCTGCTTTGGCGTCACTGCAACCTCGACCATCTTCAATCCAACAGCTGCTGCACCCCCAATTCTCCATGATGCATCATCTAGTGATTGGGGCACAACAACAATGGGTTCCCCTGTCATTATTGCAACTCCGTAAGAGAGACACAGTGCTTCGTTAATAGAAGGTACTGCGCCATTGATAGCCACCGCTCCAGCACGAGTCAAAGATTGAAGGTTCTTTGCGGCCTCCCTAGAGAGCGATTTTACAAATTGGGATTCGTCGATATTATTGTTGTCCTTGTCATCGAGAACTTGAGATGCAGATATATTCAGCAATACCTTTGCTTCAGGTAGGATAGCTGATGCCCTGTGTCTTATTGCGGAGATTATATCGCTTTTTTCTTCTTTCCCAGGGTGCATGAGCTCATTTCTCATATTTAACGCAGCAGATGCTTCGTATGTCTGAAAAGATCCAAGTGTATCCTGAAAGTTTCCATAATACCGAGGACCAAGTCGATAATGCACAGCAATCAAGTCATCGGAGAGAGTATCTTCAAATAAGTGGGCCGTCCCCAAGCTCCATTTCGAGGATACAACACCTCTGCCAATACGAGGGGACAAATCCGATGGGGTGCCGAGAAAGACCTGAACAGGTGTTGTCGAGGTGGGTGGGGGTTGGGGGTATGTAGCCTTGACTTGTTCTACAAATTCACCATCTATATAAAGTGCAGCCTTGGGCGCCGAAGTTGTTCGGCCGCGTCGATGAACAAGTGAGATATGATACCATCTCCTCGACTCAAAAACTGTCGATTTAAACCTAACGCTTGCCCTTGGGGATGCAACAGAAGTCTGTAAAATAAATTTCCGAGTATCTTGCTCTATATATGCAAGGACGAAGCAACGCTGGGTCGAATCGAAAACCCCAAATAGTGTTGTGTGCATGGAAGAGTCAAAGGCATCGATACACACCCATGCAGAAAATGTATACCCATTGGTTTGAGTAGGGGGGAATGTTCGACCGAGCGAGGAAAGTTCCATGGATGCAAACCCATGGAGCGAGAGATCAAACTGGATATGCGGCGGCCCACGGGAAGATTTTATCGCTTCCAGGAGAAAATCAGAAACGGGCTCTTCACTCGTTGCTTTCCGGTAGAGGAATTTGGCATCGCTTAAATGGTTGATCCCGAGCTGAATCAAATACTGCGCGAACTCTACCAGAACAACACGTTCGTCGCAGGGGATCGACTTATCCCATAATCTAGGCAGTATAGAAGTTAATATACCTGTCGAGTGCATAGCGACTAAATTAAACTTGCTGCAGCAAGCAATAGAAAGCAATGCCTGCAGAACCACAACGGTGGTGATGGTCGAGTCCTCTGTTTGTGCCATAGCCATTTGGAAGCTGAGGACCAAAGGAATTATCTCCGCATTTATCAAAACGTCTTTACTGCCAAAGTTTCCTTTTACTTTTGCTCTGGCGATATCCACTCCTCTCTCATGCTTGTCTTCGGCCTTGCCCGTAATCTTGCCTGCTTTCTTGGTATCCCCCATACTTCTTTTTACGGAAACCACAAAGCTCGATAGGGTTGAATCGTCCATCCCAAATGCTAGGAGCAGTCCAAATAAATGATCCGGGGCCTCGGTAGGTAACCCAGTTGCTGCAAGGCCTTGCTCTAGGCTATCCCACCTAATTTTTCTTGAGAAAAATCTTTTATTACCTGGATGGTCCAACAAGGCTTCAGAAATCACACCGAAAAGACACTTGATCAACTCTATAAAGTGGTTTTTTTCTTCATCGGATCGGTTGGTAGAGTTGTAAAAACCGGAGCATGAATGAAGTGCGGATATAAGGTAGTTGAAACCTCCCAGGGCTCTAAAGGTATCTATAGCGGGGTTGAATCCAGGTCAGTGCGCTAGAATGGCGGGGCGTTATATACTGAGAATGGAGATGACAAGCCTTTAGCTTCTGGGGAGTCCACAAGTATACGCTTTATCAGAGAGAGCCATTGCAGCCGTATGAGTATGTCTGGGTCCGAGGAAGAGGCCTCGAGGGAATCGAGGAGGGGCTTAATTTCGGCAATGAGCCTGGGTTTTGTGGATGCAGCAGAAGAGACCCGACGCCGTGCGTAGGATGAAGTCTGTGTAGATGAAGAAGACGCCATATCTGGAATCGGGAAGGTTTGGAGCGCAGAATTATATTCAGGGCATGAGGTCTATATAACTGCAATGTTAAGGATCCGTGATGAAGAAGACTAAACACACCGAAAAAGAATAGCAAAACACTATGAATGAAATGAAGCCAGTATTCGAAGCAGTGCAATGAATGGACTTGCTTAACGAAGAATCAAAATGTGAGAGAAATATGTGCTGGTACAAGGTGGGTTTTGGTGGGGGGGGGGGGGGGTTCGCGATGTTGTTGAAGCTAGGTAGATGATGCGGCGTTGCTGAGCCTCCGCTACACCAAAAGCCATCATCTCGTTTCGTTTTGTGTTTGCAGCTGGGCTTACACCAAACATTCCTCAACAAAGATATACTTCATATACCCACCCATGTGAGCCTTGCATCGACTTCACCAACAAAGCCAGAGACGATGTTATCTACATATATCTTGTTACAGTTGACTGTTTGAAGCGACCCGTTTTGGGCTCTTACGTTTGGTGTGGCAAGCTCGCTCGCGTCATTTGAAAGCTCCATGATCCAGTTAACAATGTATCTTAGGTACATGTACTCTAATCGGGTACATTTCGGAACTGTGGAGTGAAGACTGTAAGGACATGCCGAATTTGTCAAATAGCCACAACATTTCAAAACGCGTCGGGGCGTTGCAGCTACGGCAAATAATGCATTATTTCCATAGAGAGAGGTAGATAGGCAGATAGGCAGTAAGATAACACTATCAACACACGCTTAGACTACACGGAGGAGCCGGGTGCTTGTCTCCGTGAGTTAAGAAGATCTCACGGGGGTGATAGCCACCACAGGGGTACGAGCGAGACATGATGACTATGCCTGAGACGAGTCTTAGCGCTTGGCACCAATGAGCCTGTAGTCACCAGCCCCCGGAGCAATTCAAAGCTCTTTATCTTCCCCCAGATCCCACTTCCTCTCTCCTCTTCCTCCCATTCCTCTCCACCTCACTGCCACTCACCACTTCCACATATTCCCCCTATACTAGAACCCATTCTTTCTAAACGCAATTCATCATGAAGCTCTCCGGCAACTTCGCTGTTCTCCTTGCTTCTATCTCAGTCACTATCGCCTCCCCAATCTACGACACAACGGTTGTTCACAAGGACTCTGCTCCACTGTTGTCCTCCGCTTCAGCAGCAGAACATGAGATCCCTAACAACTACATAGTTGTTTTCAAGAAGGATGTCGGTGATGAGGTCGCCAGCGCCCACCACAGCTGGGTGGCTGACATCCATGAGGCATCTGTCGCTTCGCTCAGGAAGCGAAGTCAGATTCCCCTCATGGAGCACTCCAATAATATTGGCCCTCTTGATGTGGATTCCTTGACTGGATTGAAGCACACCTACAACATTTCTGGAGGTCTTACCGGATACTCTGGTGCATTCGACGACTCGGTTCTCGAGGAAATCCGAAAACACCCTGCTGTAAGCCCCCATCTCCTTTCTCGCCACCCCGGCCACCCCGGAGCTTATCTCGCGGGTGTGTGTCATACGTTTAACCAGAACGTGTGCACGTGATGCCATCGCTTAGCGCCGGGTCGCCCCACACATTTAGAATAAGGCTAACGATATATATCTTTAGGTTGCCTATGTTGAGAAGGATTCCATGGTCTATGCTCTTGATCAGGATCCTGCAACAGAGCACGGCGCCCCCTGGGGTCTTGCCCGTATTTCCCATCAGAAGTCCCTAGACTTTGGCACATTCAACAAGTACATCCATCAGGCTGATGGTGGTGAGGGTGTTGACGTTTACGTCATTGACACCGGTACCAACATCGAGCATGTTGATTTCGGGGGCCGTGCTCACTGGGGAAAGACCGTCCCTAACGGTGACTCCGATCAAGATGGTAATGGCCACGGTACCCACTGTTCGGGTACTGTTGGTGGAAAGAAGTATGGTGTTGCTAAAAAGGCAAACATTTACGCTGTCAAGGTTCTTCGTTCCAACGGGTCTGGCACCATGTCCGACGTTGTAAAGGGTGTTGAATGGGCCGCTGAGGCTCACTTGAAGAAAGTCTCGTCTGCCAAGAAGGACAAGAACTTCAAGGGTTCCGCGGCCAACATGTCCCTGGGTGGTGGAAAGTCCCCTGCCCTTGATCAAGCTGTTAACGGCGCTGTCGGCCTTGGCTTGAACTTCGCTGTTGCCGCCGGAAATGACAATGCTGATGCTTGTGACTACTCACCTGCCGCGGCCGCGAAGGCTGTCACCGTCGGTGCCTCTACCCTTGGCGACGAGAGAGCTTACTTCTCCAACTACGGAAAGTGTGTTGATATTTTTGCCCCTGGCTTGAACATCCAATCTACCTGGATCGGATCCAAGAATGCTGTTAACACCATCTCGGGTACCTCAATGGCCTCGCCCCATATTGCTGGTCTCTTGGCATACTTCCTTTCTCTTCAGCCCAAGTCAGGATCCGGATACTCCGTTGAAAGCCTCTCACCAGCTGAGCTCAAGAAAAAGATGATCGCCATTGCCTCTGAGGGTCTTCTATCCGGAATTCCAAGCGACACTCCTAACGTAAGTCTTAATGCCTTATTATTATTATTATTATTGTTTGAACCATAAGCTGACTTTCTTTAGCTTCTTGCCTGGAACGGTGGTGGATCTGGGAACCTTTCTGAGATCTTTGATGGCGAGAGGTATAGCCATGGCTCAACCTCCAAGCCCTCCAGAATTATTGAGGATGTCTCAGACATTACCAGTGAGGTTCTCTCTGAAGCTGAAGCGTTCTTGGAAGAATTCGAGGACAAGATTGTTGAGGACGTCAAGACTGCGTTTGAGCAGGCTAAGAAGGCTCTTGGCCATAACGCTTAAGTAGCAGTTCGATATTTCATTTATTAGAATGTTTATCTCTGGCTCTTTTCATGTTACCAGTCTGCTGTTAAGTAACGCTGTTGGTTAGGCGATGTTATTTTTCGTTGGGTTTCTTTCTCGTTTTGTTACAATTTTACTCAGGTAATGTGGGATGGTTGGTACTGTACTTTTTTTTTTATGCATTCTGTTCTGCTTTGTATTTTACACTCTTGGGACCAGGATAACACTGGGTAAACAGTAACTTGAATACGAACACCTGTTATCCATAATTAATACAAGAACGCGTGTGCACGTGGGTGACTTCCCTTGATTGGTTTCCAACAATATCTACAGCGATGGGGAAAATTATTGTAGAAGTATGGTAAGAGAGTCCTATTGGCCAGGGCAGCCACCTAAACCCTGTTTGTACAACAATTTTCCCCATCGCTGTACATACATACCATAGGAGTGCCTAGCCGGTACATGTAGGTACATCCGCCAGAGGTTCGCCGGGTCTTTTCCAGTAGATTGAGCGATGGACCTGCATGTATGGACTTGTCTGATCTCAGTTTGAAAGACACGTCGGATGCGAGATCACTCATCATAACGGCCTCACTTTTCACAATCCGCTTGATCACCTGTCGTGTGCACAGCCAGAAATTGCGGGGATTGCACCGAAACAAGGCAACCACAGGGGGAAATCCCGTCATCTTGGATTCTCTGTGGCGTACACGATGATCGCTGAATGGTCGTGTGGCCATATTGCAATTTCGCGCCTCGCGCGGAGGAGCTGCTTAGTCCATTCTAGGAATCGATTGTTCGTTGCAACGAGCCGCCCGCAATCACGTCATCCTCCTCGCTTGTTGAGCCGCACGGGAGCTATTGTCTTAACTTCCCCATCTTCTATCGTAACCACCACCTTTCACGGTTTATATATAATATATGTAAATATGCAGAGGTTCAGAGATGCAGAGATGCAGAGAGCTCCTGTTCAGCTTCCTCATCGCGATAGGGGTAAGGGGGGGGGGGGGGGGGGGCATGCTGACCGCCCTATCTTTCCCCCAAAATCAGCAATAGCCTGTCCATCGGAGTGTCAGGAGCTCTCTGCTCGGGCCTATCCCAACACGCAGATATCCATGTCTCATTTAACCCCCGAGGAAGCTCTCGAGCCACATTTCTGGTAACAACTGGCAATATTGACTAACTGCATATACATAGAGTATATCTACATGTATATCCCAACCTTCTAGAGCATAACTTACGCCCTGGACTATCTAGACCAATTAGGTAATCGCTGGTTTCAGGGTCACGCTTGTGATGTGATGTGACGAGGCCGGCCGGAATATAAATCTGGGGAAACTTTATCTAGAAATCCAAGCCATCCGTATCACTACATGTAGCTAGGCCATCTTTAGACATGCACATCTACATACAGTCAGCGAGTGGGCTGAACAGTCCCTGTTGAGTTGAATGAGAAATACATGTACTTATATGTATCCATGATCTACACGGCTAGTCACGGGGGTAAAATCAGGCACAGGTTTCTGGGTTCCTGGGATCCTGCCAGTAGGGTCTGACAAAGATATGAATCATTGTTCCAAGCCTCATACGGAATAGCTCTGGTCGTATTTGATGACGTTTCAGGACTGGCAAACAGGCCAAAACCTTGCAACCGTGCCAGATGGAGATTGAGGCGGTACATACATCCAATCCGGTGAGCCTTTAAGTCAAGCTGTGGTCCAGTGTATTAACAATGGTCGACGAAGCTGTGACGTTCAATATTCACAACTGTCTGTTGAGTTGATTATACTCACCCTCGATCCCAAGGGGTGTATATCGATAAAGGCATAACCGAGCTATATGCCTGTATATTCTTTCGTGGATTAACCCCTGTTGCACAATAAATCACTCGGTTTTGATAGTGGTATAATAAGGTGCTGATACGCGCAGAAACACACGGCAGAGCGACATGCGGAGCTTCTTTGGCCGTTATGTACTGAGCTGTTAGGCCCAGTAGCGCTGTCAGCCGCGCCAGGTACATGTAGACACCCGCCCCAATACTTCAAGCGTAGCCGGTGAAGTACTACTACTACATGTACATGTAGGTGTAGGTAGAGTACCCATATCTACCTAGATGATATGGTTATCAGCACTGGGACTGCTCACCACCCTCCCCCCCCGCGGAGGAGATCGAGTGCTGCCGCCTTTAGAACCGGTATATACATGTAATAAGTACATATGTGTGTGTGGTACATAAATGTATGCAATAACCCCCCCTTACTCTAGTTGCTAGAGTTTATATATCGAGCTGGCAAGATGCTATTATCCGTGTCACTGAGGCATCGTGAATTTCATAATTTATCCGTTGAGTAGCACCGCATAGATCTAGAGGCTGTACGACCGCACCACCGCGGGTAAATCCCCCCGGATTTCTTGGCATTCGCTTTGGCAGATATCGTAGTATTGTTAGCGACCCCGAGTTATCATCAACATTTTTCTAGGATTGGCATGGTGGCTAACAAAATTAAATTAGTTTTCTCATTGGACCATAAATATGTCTTGTAACTTGGTCCAGGTAAGTACATGTGCATACCATACATGTAGATGCTCTCACGGGGTCAGCGACCACTGGGGACGTATGGGGATTGTTGGTTTATTTCCATCCAAAGAACAACTATGTAGAGTAAACTCACACGCATGAAACTTGAACAATCCATCGTTATGAATTACATCCATGGTCTTAGTACTTTCCGGCGTTGCAATAGAAAGGTCCCCACACCCCCCGCGGCCTATTTATTGTGCCAATGATTAATTAACAGAGTCTGTATCCCAATGGGTCGACTAATTGTTCCCTGCGGCCAAGACTTGCCCTCCTTAAAGGGAACCTACTCGGATCACTTCTCTCATATCCCGTGCCTGTGTTGCACAGAGTGATATATCGTGATCCAATTGCGATTAATGGTATGAGTCAGGAGAAAGAACACTAATACGGCGAGGTCAAAAGTTCAAACCTTCTGGTTACTTGCTTGATCTTCCCTTACTGTGTCATGCAACACAGTGACTAATGGCTATAGTTTGAGTAACAAAATGTTTCCCTCCTGTCTACTCAGAGTACATGTAATCATTCGCCTTTACATGACGATTATCGGCTTGCAGCCTCCCAGCCTAGCCTTTAAGAAAAACAAACGGCCTTAGCTTTGTTTATCTAATATTTAAGACCCCTAGAGGTCTCAGGGTTCGAACCCGAAACGCTCTGACGGTTCTAACATGTACCTACATGTACATTGGAAGGATATATTTGGTAACATGTTAAAACGGAGCTACATGTATGTATCGGTTGATCGAACATATACACATACAACCTTCCGGTAATGGCACTAGGCTCATCCAGTTATAATAAAGATTATAGGTACAGCGAAAGCTCACTATAAGGGTGCTGACTATAAGGGTAATCTCTTTATTAGGGTACATACCACCTTTTAGTCCCGTTTTTTTCAAGGGTAAATTTGCTATAAGAATACCAATAGACCTATATACTTAATTGTAGCTATATAAAATGTTTTGCTAGAGTAGGTACAAGTACCTTTATATAAAATGTAGGGTTAGGGTATTTTTGGGGGTTTTCAGCTAATCTTTTTTGATATATGTACATGTATGTATATGGCCCACCTAGCGCCAACCATCATGCCATACTATTATTGTACTTATGTATCTCTTACTGGCAGCTTGTAGTTCACTTTGGACGAGCATAATATTCCCCCTATATACATGTAGTCACATTGATTTACCTACTGATGAATAACAGGCTTCCCCCCTTCGCTCTCTAAACGGGTAAGCTCCCTATAAGGGTACCGGTTTTCGGTCCCGAGCGTACCCTTATAAGAAGCTTTCGCTGTATCAATTATCATGAAATGTGTGTTAATGAGATGGTTATCTACCAGTCCGTAGCTGGAGAAGCGCGATCCTTCCAAGAAAAAACAATGACTTTTAAAATAGAGTAGAATAACATAGCTTGAAACATTGCTAATGTTGGTTTAAATCTTAAGCATCGCTGTAATCACCAAACTAGAGAGCCTCACAAATGTGCTTATGGATATCACTGTTCCTTTCCCCCGTGCTAAACATGCTGTAAATACAATAAAAGATTAACAAGGAAACAGAAAAAAAACACGGTAAATTGATGAGGTGCTATATGCGGATGGTTAGATTAATCTTCAGTAATGTCACCATATTCCCACATTCCCCTCCTTTCCTCTTTGGCAGTGGTTTCCTTCTCCTTAAGAGCCTTAATCATTTCAGGATAAGCCCTCTCGTATGGCCTCAATTTGAAGGGAACCATGGCAAGCCCCTCGGAGACAATCTCTGAGTTTAAACTGGCTTCCATACGGTCACTGCTGTTAGGGTCGTAGAGCGTAACATGAAGAACACCTTCTGGACTCGTCCAATCGACATTTGCAACCAACTGCCTACCGGCAGTTAGGTGGTTGATCATTTCCACGGACTCAGAGGCATAGTCTGGCTGAGTAGGAAACTGGAGGAAAGAAAAAACAGCATCAACAGCCTGGGCCTTCAATTTAGAAGTTTGGAATTGCGGTTGGATAAGGGGACGGAGGCGAGAGAATGGTATTTTCTCTGAATTTCCATAGTCGATGTAGAGGACATCTGCCTCTTTGGTCTCACGGTTGACATGGCGCACTCTAGCACGGTAAAAAGTGTTGTCCTCGGTGAATTTTGCCGCGACATATTCGCCGACTTTAGGAGGTCCTTCAAGACCTTTGTTGTTTGCGGGTGAGAGATGAAAGCTTCTAAACGCTGACATGAGCTGCTCCAAAGCCGAAGTACCTAAGACATTATTAATAAAAACAATCGATGTGAGTAGAAATTGAACGTGTATTCTTGCCTGTTCCAACTTGCTGAATTTTTAGTTTACCCTGCTCATCGACATTCGTTACGATTACATCACGGTAATCCTTTTTCTTCTCGACGGCTTCGGTTTTTGCGTCTGCATTAGACATATCCGCGTTGTCAGTCTCTGTCTCTGGTGTCCAATCTTTCCACAACCCCTTTCGCGCCTGCTTTGCTCTGTTTTCTGCCGCAAATAACTCCGTAGCGTGGCCAGACTTCTCGGCCGAATATTCATGTACACTTGCCAAACCCTCCTCCAGCAAGCCTTTAGCAATATTTTCACGGTTGACATACATTGTGCCAATGAATCCACCTGCACGGTCAACATCATCCACGTCAATTTCGACATCTCTCTGCATGCATCGTCTTGATGCATAGTCAAGGGCCTCTTGACCAAAAGGCTCTGATGTCTCAGTAGCGTTACGAGCAGTTCGTGGTGCGCGGATACCCCCAAGAACAAAGGTAAGTCGGGCATTTTCGCTTGGGATTATCACCTTGAACCGGGACCCCGAGGATACAAAATCAACGACCCCAGGAGTGCGTTTCTTACGCTGAAGAAACGACAAATAGGCCTTGGCCTTGGCTGGAGTTTCTGAGGCCTCTACCATCTTTGAGCTCTGTGGTACCTTGGCTGCGTACATGCCTTTCTGCTCTTTCTGGGCACTAGTAAATTAAAACCGTTAGTACTAGAAAAGGAAACACTAGCTTGAAAAAAAAAACATACGCTTCCTCAGCAGCAAGTAGTTCGTCATAGATTGGTGAACGGTCCTCATCATCTTTTCTATGTCTGATAACACTGACCCATCCACTCTCGGCGAGTAACAGAGCCACATTCCTATACAGTTTATAGTTTATTAGTACGGAATTTGCAAGAAGCTCATGGAAACATACTTATTATTAAATGTAACTGTAGCCACTTCACGCTCCTCAAACCCTTCCGTAGCTGGCCTTTTCCCGTCAATTTCAACGCGTACATGTTTGCCAATCAACTTTTTCCGCAGGAATTCTTTGGCCTCAGCCGTAAATGGGGACTGTTTTGGATCCGAGGGTCTAAGTTCCCACACTTTAGTTTAGAATTCTCCAAGATATAAAGAAATAGACAACCAGTAGGATCGTATAACTTACTTTGGCTGCCTAACACTTGACAAATTGATTTTTCTCTCATTGCCGGCCTTGTTCCTCACAAATAATGTATCTGCGCTGAGAACTCTTGAAACAACGGCGTCAAGATTGCTGTTGGGAGCTTTGGACTTTACCACATGCTCCTTCCACAATCGCATTTTCTGGTCCCGAGCAGCCTTCTCAGCAGCCCGGAAATTACTCATGTCCGCACCAATCATAGTGCTGTGAAAATCAACACATCTTGCCAAGCCTTGTGAAAGCACTAATACTGCAATATTGCCTTTGGGATGGATAACATTCCCGATGAACTGGGATTGGGGGCTTAGTCCCAACAAAGTTACCTTAACAGTGCGCTGGAGGAGACGCATTTCTACAAACTCCTTGGCAGCGTCACCAAACTCCTCTCCAGGCTGTTCAGCACCTGCAGCATCCGTACGCTTTGAAAGTGGCGCCCGGATACCGGCAATAAGAACGACTACCTGTTGATGAAGTTTGGGTTCGAGTATAAGACGAACAGCAACCCTATCCCCAGATATCACACGCTCAACGATAGCTATGACAAAAAACAAATAACATATTAGTAATCATTCCGTGACTGAAAAATGTTATATGTCGTTTCTTACCTTCAATTGGCTTTCCTTTATAGTTCTCTAGAAACTGTACTGGGTTATTGGGGGACTCATATCTAGAATCAATTCGCCCATCCTGAGAGACATTCCACACCCCCTTCCCCTCCATCCTAGCCTTGTTTTCTAAGAGCCTAAGCTTCTCCATTGTAGCTTCATTGTCTGGGAGGTCGTCGCGCTTTCCGTCGTCGCGGAGTTTGACCATTCCTTCCTCGAGAGCTAGCTCAATGAGAGACCTTCCATCGGGGAGAGTTACTGTGCCGAATTCACGGCCAGTAGTCGGAACTTGATACAATTTCAAAAATTGAACTTCCTTGTCAACAGCAAGCTTGCGGAGGAAGTCCCGGGACTCAAAAGCGTAAGGCTAACCGAGAAATAACTGTTAGTAAACTGGCCTCATTGGCGATACCGCGGTGACAGAAAAATGGGGGGGGGGGGGGGAATAAGGAGGAAAGACATCAAGGGAAGAAGGATTGTGCAATATATAGCTAACCTCGTCACCCTCGCGCTTCAACCTTGGAGCGGAAACATAAGCCAACGAAAAAGTTTTCTCGGCCTTTGTCTTTGCGGACTGCAAGAGAAGCGAGTCTCCAGAATTTGCAAGCTTGACTTTCCCTATTTGGGCCATGGTTCCAAGTTGTAGACTGGTGGTATCTATGTGTTGAGCCTGCCTCGGAAGATTTCTAGGTGGAAGGGACGAATCTTAAGCTCTATTCGGGGGGAAAGTCATGTGTCAGTTGGTTTATTGCACACTCACCTTGGAGTCTAAGTATCTTGCTGTATCTTGCTGCGGGCAGAGTGATTTAAATGTTAAAGGTAGGCTTAGTATAGTCGGACAGCGCAATTGATTGATGGTTAGTTGTTTCAATGAATGAAAGTTGTGGTTCTATGGAGAAGACAGGTTGAAGTAAAGAACATGTCAGTTGGGATGGTTGACCTGGCCACAACTCTAACCTTTGGTGGTACAATGTGGGGAAGCCGTACTACCAACCAACGCCCATAGAAAATGTACCTAGGGTGTTGGAAAGCGATGCACATTTGACTTGACAACGCCTAAAATACCTCAATATAAGATACATGTACTTACTTGCTGGTGGAAGTTTCGAGTATATTTCTCTCTACTACTGGCTACGTGTGGTATGTGTTTGGATACAAAAATGCTTGCTTATATAAGGAAGAAGTCACTTTAAAGGAAGGTTCTTATATAGAAAAAGATAGATTTTTTTTTTTTTTTTTTTTTTTGCTGATCATAGAATCTAGATGCTCATATTAACCTATCAGTTCCAACGCCCTCTGTGTCGGTACACCAAACAATCACCCCTAAGAAGGTAGGCCAATAAATATTCCGCCCAAACTGCACCCGAAATTAGAATCCTAGATACATACGGAACTTCATCTGTTGGGTTTGTACCTATCCCCTACAGTATAGACACTTTTCTGTCCCAGTAGGGAGGGGCTAGAATGAGCCTGGGTTTGTAGCTACATAATTATCACATACCTCACTTAATATGAATTTACTCTTTCACGTTATAAAACCGCCCGCATAAAATTCGGGAGCAAGATTGAGCTTTATATCCATGGATTTCTTGCACAATGACTAAAGACTAAATTATAACATGGCTAAGGCCAACGATTACATGCAAACCGCAATTGAAACCTGCCGTTATGTCCTTTGATTTGCAGTTGACCCAGATATCCTCGGCAACAGCGAAAGATGCTTAGGCAGAGATTCCAATGACACCTATCATTCATATTAACTTTGAATGAGGAACATAGAAAAATCGTAGAAACATACCACAGGCCGGGCGAGGGCCAGCATTACCGGTCTTCAAAGACTCCGCGTGTCCTCCTTTGCCAAGGTCGTCGGTGCCGCCGTGGACAACGACAGTGCGCTAAGCACATGTCAGCATTTTTTTCTCACATAGATTTGAAGGGATAAACATACTCCCACAATGCTCTCGGGTCCGATCAATTTGATGAGTGGGTCCACAATTGTTCCTTTGGCAATGCCCTGGGCATTGGTCTCAATGTTTCCCAAATCACCAACATGTCTGTCCTCGTCTGTTGGTGCACCGTGGTTCTTCTTGAAGGGGTTGAAGTGGGGCCCTGCAGAAGTGCATCCGTTGGTGTTGTCACCAAATTCGTGAATGTGCATTCCACGCTGGGCATTAGGATCATTGCCAGAGATCTCATAGGCAATGGTTGTAGGAGAGTTTTCATTCTCCTGAGTGAATGTTACGGTTCCACTGACATTGGAGTCTCCACGAACGACAGCAACTATGATTTTGATGAATTAGTTATAGTGTGCATGAAGGAAGAGCTTGATAGGCATTTCGAATAGACTCGGCAGCATCAAGCACTGGTATTGCATGTGCTTAGGAGGGGAAATGAATATTACAGTCCCTATTTCCCCTCATTGTCCCACTTCCCCACATCTTATTCCTACCGCCCCATCAAGCAACAATCAATAAACGGATTGACTACATACCAGCTTTGACCATTTTTAATGAGTTATAAGATTTTGGTATTTAGTACGGAAGTTGATTGAGACTATTTGTGGTGTAGTGTTCTTGCAGAGAGATGACAGAAGAATGGTGGGGTGTGAGGGGAAGAGGGGTAGCTTTATCAGTCTCCAGCCGTGAGAAGATTACGGAATATATTCTTGACATGGAAAATGTGATCATACAAGAGCTTGACATGTTGTCATACATTTTACGGATTATCTTTGGGTCTTATAACTGCTACTACATGTACTTGCTTATGACAGGGCATTACGATCTCACACTGACATGAATTCATCGTGGTTATCATACAATGCGATCATCGTACATGTACATGGCACATGTATGTAGTTCTGTAACTTCAATATTCTTTGGAATCTGGTCTTGGCCCGCTTCTTTAAATGTATGTAGGGCTATTCGGCCCGCAATCGGCCGAGACGTAACACTTACAAATAGACAGCCTCCAGAACTTTCTTCTCCAAGAGTTACACCGATGGTGGGCACAACCTAGACCATACAACCAAAAAAATACCGCTGGGGTCTGGGAACGAGAGTACATGTAGGCACAACCCTTAACGGAATACATTCTTTATCGATAGTCGGAAATGTGAGAAAGAAAAAAACCCAGGCTACTCGTTTAAGTAACCCGGAAAAACTATCTCCCGATATACGCGCGGTAGGGAAATCATGCGCTTATTGATATTTATTACTGGCAGATGTTAGTACATGCAAATTAGGCCAAAGGGAGAGAGGACTCCTCTGTAGTCGTTCATATTATAAGCTTAAAGTGTGCTACAATTTACGAAATACATGTAGTTCAATAGCCCGCCGTGTCTTAATCACGCTCGATCACTCGGCGGTCCGAATACTTAGGGCCCGTTCGGCAACAGGCCAAAACGGCGTTTACCGGAAAACTCCGTTTCAGCGAGTTTTTGTCTTGCTGCCGGGCAGCCCTTAATACAATTCCATCTTTCAGGCTCCTTTTGGTAAAGCAAAACAAAGGTTCCACGGTGTCTTATACGGGTGCATACATGTATCCCCTGGGCTCGTAGAATCTAGGACTTCCTATTCGAGGTGTGGCATAGTCACTGAGCCCTTGCTTTTGCACAGATCAATTGCAATTTTATTACTGAAACAGGAAGTCCTGGATTCTGCGAGTCTCAACAGCCCAGGGGACAAAGTAGGTACAGTCTTTCACTGTCTCTTGACGAATACTGCCAGTTGACGAACAGGGATTCCAAGTACTTTATATATCGCAAGAAACAGCCAACCTGCGAGATCTCCAGTCCTACAATTTCTATTGGCCTTAAGCCCCCTGTTCGTCAATTGGCGGTATTCGACAAGCGACGGTGGACGACTGTACTACGGGTGTAGGGGTAGTCTGTAGTCTTAGACAGTGGTCGTGGTTGCAATAGCAGCAGGTGTCTACAGACTTACATGTACCCGTACCTACACCCGGAGTACATACTTATGGATTTCCGAACGCGACCGGCTCTGCATACAGCCAAATCTTGCATAAAACCCTGATTTTGGTGACATGCAGAGCTGATCATATTCATAAACTTCATGATATTAGCACCCATTTTCACCAGTAACAAATCGGCGAGTGTGTTCTACTCTGCATCCAGCCGGTGGCGATTGAGTAAATTCTATTTTCAGACTATGCGGTTTCTTCGGGGTCGTGGTCAAATAACATGGTTCTTTGAGTGTAGAGTAGTAGTACGCCATATATAGATATGTAGATGCATGTACAATTGCAAGCCGTAAGGTTATTAGCGGATTAATGTTTATTTGATATAGGAACAAGAGATATAGGTCTTGTAGTTACGACCCTCTGCATTAGGTGAGGTAACAGTGGTAAGATATAGTAGCTGTTTATATCTGAACCAACTGTGCGGAGATGATTGGGTATGTAGAATTTGTTTAATTAGATTTTTTCTTTCTAAGCTATATATATTAGGATAATTTAGGGGCAAGCCGCCATGCCAGTTCTTTTTTGTCTTATTTCATCTCAGCTCAGTCGCAAACACGAGGTCAATCGATCTAGCCATGCATGCCCTAATTATAGCTACATGTACATGACATACTGTATTCCTATTCAGAATTTTAGTGAATGGTATAGACAATATGAGTTTCTGACCGTTGTGCTCTTAGTGTACGTACATACATGAAGCCACTGATCTGGTCTTGTGACTATCGCATACATGTAGTTAATGTTCACGTAGCAAAACTCGGCTTTGTAATTTACATGTAGTATTAGACTTAGGCCTACATGCACATACATGTACATGTAGTTAAGTAATGTTGGAGACGATGTCTAGGGATCAGGAACCTATACATGTATGTACTACGGGTGTAGGGGTAAGTCTGTAGACACCTACTGCTGTTGCAACCACGACCACTGTCTACAGACTTACCCCTACCCCCCGTAGTACTTAGCAGTTTTAATACGTGTACGTGTGTTCGAATTAGAGACAAAATGTATGAATTAGAAATAAAATTTGTTTGCACAGAGGAATCTGCCTCGAGCCTCAATACATGCAGTTTGAAGGTGGCTATCATCTGTCAGTTGAATTCACATAGAGTTATCGGCGCTTCAGGGCTTTAGCTTACAGGCCTTAAATGAGGCTCTGTGTGTTAATTCCGGCGTCGTAATCGTGAATACACAAAGGTTCAATGGTCTGAGCACCAGACTACTGGTTTGGAGTTTTCTAAACTTCGACCGCTATGTTGTAGAGATACACTTTGTAATCGAGGCTGCATACCTACATGTACTTACATGTACTATGTGTGATACCAGGAACAACGGAAGGAGGGAGGTACAAGAACAGGTACTTGGAGGACCTAAGTACATGTATACTCTAGATACATGTAGGGTATTTAGATTAGTACCATCGCCTCTGGTGTTTGAATTCTTTAGAAGAGAATCTACATACACATATAAACATTTAGTGCAGCCCCTTTCGCGCGAAAGGCGATATTTGGCTTCTCCCTCTGTCCTCGAGCTTGAGGTCTCCAGTGAGGTCTATTTTGATCTAAAGTGTACATTAGTATTTGTAGTTGTCGCAAAGGAAAGGAAAACCAAAGATAGAGAGGGTCAGCCACTCTGATAGGGTTGCTGCTCTTACTACATGTATGTACCTACCATCATGCCTTTACCCATGTTGAAGTCAATAACAGCAAGGCAAGTCCTAAAATAAAGCATCCACATCTTCTTCCCATCCACCCATCTATCCCAGCTATAACATCATCCCAACAGTCAACTCACTTCCTTCTCCTCCTTTCTTAATACACAGCTAGCCGTTGAGTTGCGGACATTCCTCACACCCCTCCCTATCCCGTCAACTAGCCAATCAGGATCCGCCCCTCCCAACTCTGACTTGGTCCACGCACCGCGCTTGGGCGCATCTGACTCCAGAGTATGGTAGCCTCCTGTCCTTCACTCCCCGCACCCAACCCACTACACACCAAAAAAAAAAAAAATCTACACTACCCTCCAAGTACATACATCTCTGTACACATACGCACATACTCACCTCATATCATTCATAGGTCGGGTACACGCCCTTGTAGGAAGCACCGTCGGATCCGACTTCTATCGGTTTGGTTGGGTCGTTTCTCCTAGGTTAGCATAACTTGGAATGGCTGGCTATCCCAACAGTGGTAACCCCAGAGCTTACAGCGCCGCATCGCAAGATAACTATTTGCATCGGACCCCGAGCTTTGACGACGGTGACGACGCGATATATTTTGACGGCGGTACTGGGGTGAGCTCTCGGCTGAGTATTCGGGGCCCCGAGGAGCTATACTACGGACAATCAAACCCCCTCCCTGAACCACCAAACAAACGGACCTCCACGGGTCCTACTGCTGCCCCGAATTCTTCTGTAAATCGTTCTCAAAGCCAAGGATCTGGCTATTTTGCGGTAACGCCTGGTGGGAACGGTTACCCTCAGCCATATTCACCAGCATCACAGCAGGACACGTCTTACCAAAGCCCATCAATGTCGAACAACGCTCCATACCCTACTACTCCAGGCTATAACGGCGGCCAACAGCCTCAGTCATATAATCCAGCTGCATATCAGCAGCCCCAGCGCCAGTCTGCCGGGTATCCCAATTCTGAATATCTTCCTCAAAGACATGTAACTACCAGCGGCTACCCCCCCGCAAGTTCAGGTCAATTTTCACCGACCACAAGCACATACAACCCAAGCACCTTTAACAGTGCGCCTTATCCAACCTCTTACAGACCACCGGTCGGTGCAATACCTCCCCATCTAGCACAACCGTCGTTTTCTGGATACTCTCAATATCCTACAAGGCCACAGTACCCAACTACCTCTCAATCATTATACAGTGCAGGTCCATACTCCCCAGGTCTGCCACCACCTCCACAGTCAGCGCCGCCTCACAACACGTATCACCCACCACCACCGCCTCCCCCCCCACACCCACCGACTTCACCGAGTTATGCTCCTGCTTCTTATGGATCGTTTATCTCCACCTCCAATCAACCGCAAAACAAGCAGTATCTAACAAGGCCCGAGACACATTACAATTCTGGTTCTGATAGTGATATGTCACCCAGTGAAGTAAATCATCCACTGCCAAACCCTCCCGATCGGTTTGGCACCTTACAGAATCCAAATAATTTCAATGGCTATCCCGGATCCAATCCTCTGCCTTCGCCTCCACCTCCACCTCCGCCCTCTCACGGATCGTTTCATCGCCAACCGTCGCAACAAGGCCATGGGGATACAAACGGGCGACACCCACATTCGAGACCTTTGCCATATGCACCAGATAATGGGTCCTACACGGATCCAGGTTTGCAGCAACAGGAACATGATGCCGCAGAGGAATTATATGATGAGGTTGAGGGTGAATTGATGTCAATGCTCAGCCATAAACAATCTGGGCGGCGTCCATCTCAAATTGACGTCGGGAGTGAGGATTCTAGACCAGCACCGCTGTTTGCTCCTAGTGGTGGCCGAGACAACTCCTACGCACCCAACGGGCACTTGGGGGTTGACACCTCGGTGTACGAGTACTACTCGAATGAGAGTGATGCAGAAGCCGCTGCGGGGCTGGAAATGATGAGATTGGATGAAATCCAGGAGAATAAGGATGCAGCTGATCGTTCGAAGCATTCGAGCGAGCAGCCGGCACCTGTTCAGCAGAAAGAGGAGGTCGATGATGATTATTACGATGGTTACCTACTTTCTGGTTATTATGGGCCAGGCACCTACGAGGAAGATCATAACATCCCAGTCCTTGGTAGCAATAGCAACTCGCTAGCAAACCGGCAATCTATCAGCAACGAAATCGGAAGAATGAATAGTAATGCCAGTGCTATGTCAGGGATTAGTGCATCCCCTGCCTATGACCAATTTGCGATTCCTGACGACAACCTGGTGCATCCATTCCCAGAGTTTCGTGCTAGTGCTAAGAGTGACCTTCCTGGAACTGGGGGACTTTCGAAGCCGTCTGCTCATCTGAGAAAGTTGTCATTTGACGAAGGGGAGGAAGATATCAATAGATCTGGTTCTCAAAGTCCTTCGAAAAACCAGTCTGATTCAGACGGCTCATATATTCCTGAATTATTCTATCATCCGCCACCAAGCAATAGCACACAAAACAGCCCAATGCATACCAGGCCATTGCCTAGCCCTCCTGACTATGATAATTTTTCGGAGACGGGGTCACCAGGAATTTACTCGGGATTACCGTACCCTGATACCGGATCGCCTATACACCAGCGGAACTCACTTGGTTCAAGACCTCCCCTATCAACACGCCAATATGGCACGCCTATCTCAGCAGAAGGTATTGGTTCAAATATCCAGCCTCAAGGAGCAGGACCGCATTTTCCTCGATCGACAAGTCTGTCGAGCCACACCAGCACCCCCCCGACGATAGTTCCTAACAGGTCTAAAACAGACGGGAAATCGCACCCAACACGTCAGCTTGTTAGCAACAGGAATTCAGTTCATTCTAGTGGTGGAACTCTTGGGGATACTGAAGGTCTGACCATCAACGACCTTCCCCCAATACCAATGACGAAGAAATTCGATCCGAAGAAGTTAAGTAGTCGGGACTTTAAGAAATGCGAGAGACCATGGGCTCTCAGCTCAATCAAGTCGTGGTTGACAGAGATGACTGAAGGAGAGCAAGATTTGAAGGAGGGCGCTGTGGCGGATGGGATTGTGGCGCTATTCACACACTATGTGCCGACTATGAACGTAGCTGACGCAGAGACATTAGCGGTCAAGGTTGTTAGTGGGATGTTAAAGGAGAAAGCATTGGTAAAGGAAGAAGAGTGGGTAAAGCTCGGAGAGGGTGAAGTCTCAGGCGTTATATACCAGGTCACCGGCAATGGGTGTTACGCCCCGAAGCTGCACGAGCTCGAAGCTCCTGGCCGCTGTTATGCCCATCATTGTGCAAGGACACTCAGGAAGATTACTTTATCACAGAATCCTGATGAGATGATAAAGAAGACTGAAGATTGGGCGACATTCTGGAAAATCAAGAAAGAGCAGCTGGGTGAAGTCAGCAAGAAGGAGATTGAGAGGCAAAATAATTTGCATGAGGTTGTCCAGACTGAGGATGAGTATATGGAACATTTGAGGATCTTGAAATCGCTCTACAGGGACACAATTGCAAATAGTAACCCATCGATCATCAAGCCATCTCGTTTGGAAGGGTTCCTTAAGGATGTATTCGGTGCCGCAGATGCTGTCCGCCGGGTTTCGGAGGAGCACTTACTACCGCAATTGAAATTCAGACAACAAGAGCAAGGACCATGGGTTGTTGGCTTCAGTGATATTTTCAGGGAATGGATCCGTAAAGCGAAGACAGCCTACCTAGCTTACGCAGCAGCATTTCCGAAGGCGGATATGTTGGTTCGAAGAGAAGCTGAACGGAATTTAATATTTAGACAGTTTCTTGACCAGTGTCGCTCAGATCCTCGTTCACGAAGATTGGATTGGGTCACATTTTTAAAGGCTCCAATTACCAGATTGCAGCGATATTCACTGCTCCTTTCTACGATCCTGAAGCATACTGTTGCCGAGAGCAATGAAAAAGATAATTTAGCCCGAGCGATTGAGGAGATTAGAGCAGTCACCCTTGAGTGTGATTCGAAGGTTGATGAGATGAGCAAGAGTGTGGCGCTGCAGGAGCTAGGCCAGAAGCTGATCATGCGTCAGTGGGCTGTTGACCTGATGCTCGGTGAAAAAGGACGTGAACTTGTCTTTAAAGGTGACTTACAACGGAACGGGAGCAGTCGTTTCGCTTGGCTAGAGACTCACGCGATTCTCTTTGATCATTATCTTGTATTGGCCAAGACCACAATGCAACGTGAGGGGAATGGGGGTGCAAAACATGAGCGGTACGATGTTTCTAGAATGGTGGGTACTTTTCAAGAATTTGAGTTTGATCTCATTAATTTTATACTAATTTAATTTAACAGCCGATACCTATGGATCTTTTGGTCCTGGAAAGCACAAATGACGATCCCGTGATGAGGAGTGCCGCCAATAGATTGGGGATTGGGGGTCCGACGGCTGCTAACAAAGCTATCGTTCAACCCCCAAATCTACGACAAAACACTATGCCTGGAATGCCAGACCTGAAGCATTCTAACACCAGCCTTTCGGCGCTTAGCGTAGCCACTGCGCCAGGGAGACTGGTAACAGCAATACCAGACCAGAATGCAAAGGATGATAGGGTAATGTTTCCTTTCCGCATCAAACACCTTGGAAACCCCTCCCGTTCTCTCAAGGCCGATGACAATACCTACACGCTCTATGCCCCAACTGCGGCGAACCGTCAAGAATGGTGCGAGAAAATCATTCAGGCAAAAGAAAAGCATGCGGCAGCTTTGTACGCACAGAATGCAGAACCGTTTAGACTCAAGGTTATGGCAGACACGGCTTTTGGGTACGAGACTGCAGCAGCTTCAGGGCCAAAGCCAATTGTTGTCAGGGGCACTCCACTGGACCGTGCAATCGATGAGGTTGAGAAGAGGTTCCAGGATAAGCCTAGGCAGTCCGTCGTGTGCAGGGCTAGTGTAAACTGTGCAACTGCCTTCACAGTACAGTTCAAAAAAGAAATGGTGGCAATCGGGACAGATTATGGTGTATTCATAGCTGCTGCGGATAATCCTAGAGAGTGGAAAATGGTTTGTTATCTTTAATTGTATTAATTATCCCGTATTGAGAAATATTGACTGACCGCTCCTGGACAGGCAAAAAATATTTCCCGTGTAACTCAAATTGCGGTACTGGAAGAGTTTAGTTTATTCCTGGTATTGGCTGATAAGTCACTCATCGCCTATCATCTCGATACTATTGTTGAGTCTGGAGACGGTGGTGCAGGAAGTGACGTTAAACAGCGGCCGCCACAAAAATTATCTGGTGGAAGAGATGTAGGCTTCTTTGCCACAGGGAGGATGAAGGAGCGTAGTTTGGTCTTTTACAAACGCCGAGATGGACTGAATTCTACATTCAAAGTTTTGGAGCCGGTTTTCCCTAAAGCGCCCGAGAAAAAGAGTCGGTTCTCGAGGAAAGGAACCACTGAATTCTTCAGAGATTATGGCGATTTTTATATCCCGACTGATTGTTACGGAATCAATCTCTTCCACTCAAGTTTAGCGATTCAGACAAGTAAAGGTGCGTTCCTTATCTTTTTTTTTTTTATCCCGGAAGCAATTCTAATGATTTAGTATAGGTTTTGAAGTTATGACGCTAGACAAGAAGCAACCGTGGTCTGTTCCCGAGCTTAAAGCCTCCCACGTCAACGACATTGCTACTCGCCTCCAGGGCCAAAAGCCGCTTGGGATGTTCCGTCTTTCCGAGATCGAATTTCTTCTATGCTACGAGGAGTGTGGTGTCTATGTCAACAAGCACGGCGACGTTTCGCGTGGTGTAATAATGGAGTTTGTCGGGAAAGCCAAATCGGTAGCAATCTACGGGCCATATATTTTGGTGTTTGACAGCGATTTTGTCGAGATTCGAAACGCAGAGAATGGGAGATTGAGACAGGTCATTGCAGGGAGAGACTGCAGATGCATTGATGATGCAGAATCTGGGGGCAGCGCGGGTAAAAGAACCATTAAGGTTGCTATGGCCCATCCAGAAGTTGAAGGTAGACAACTGGTAGTTGAGTTAGTGCTCAACGAGGGGCAGAGAGATTAGTCTTGGCATGCGGATTTGTGTTAGTTTATTTCTATCGATTTTTATTCCTTTATGTGCACCTGTTTGGGAGTGTGGTGGAAAACTGAGACACCAGCAGTGCAGGTTAGGCGGAACATGCACTGAAAGCACTTGGTTTTTATCTTCATTTTCTGTAGGGTGGTTGGGGTTCCTGTTCTTCCCCTTTTTTCCTTTCTTTTTCTTTTTCTTACTTCTCTCTCTTTTTTTTTTTTTACTATCCCCTTTCCTTTCCTTTTAGCTTCAATACCTCTTTTTTTTTTTTTATTCTACTTTGGTTTTCTTCTTGGTCTCCATTGCCTCTGCAGTACACAATCTTGTTATTATCTCTCCTCCTAGTGTACTAGCAGTGCCTGTGATTGCAAGCCAGCATACGCCACTCACAGGGTGGGGGGTTGTTTCTAATTATGAGTTTACTGCTGTTTTGGTCTGTACGTTATATACGAAACGTGTACCGCGATGTTATCCTGTACATAAGTTTTGAATTGAGTCTATCTACTATCTACTTACTACATGTACCTTATAATTACAATTACATGCACAAGTTCATCATTGGCAGGACCACAATCCATCACTCGGCGTCTCCACATTTACCCGGCCTCTATAGGGTAGCTGGCTACATGCAGCTATTTGTAGTATCGCTTATAACTGAAGCTGAACCGACAACCGACGTCCAATGTTTGTTGCACAGGGATCCTCACAACGTCATCGTGGACCGAGGCCCCACGGGGATGCCGAATTTCTAAGCAGCCGAGAGATGCCACTATACGCTGTGTAAGTGGGTATAATTATGTACCTACCCACATGTAGGTACATGTGGGGGGAAGGTATTGCGTAGTGGGTGGGGGATTGTGAGTATATAAATGTCTCCCACCGCCTGCTCAATTTGGGGTTTTATATAGAGACTTTTTGCATTTTGGAGATCAATATCAATTGACTTCATATTCACGTTTCACGGACGCCCCAAAGAGAAATGAGCGAGGGCCCTGCTGCTTCTGTGACTGGTGGTGAGAATGGGAAGAAGGAGAAGGAGGAGCATCCAAAGATCATTTTATACCACTATGTAGGCTTTCTTTCCCCCCCTCTTCTTTTTTAAGACGACCTCTCTTTATATATTGGGGGGAGGGACTCCTTCTGGAGAACTAAAACACACTGATAGCCAGTTGCAAAAGGAAATCAATGGCTAACATACATCATAAAACCCCACCCAGCCCTTCAGCCCCTACGCCCACAAAGTAAGCTGGTACCTCAACCTTCGTGGCATCAAATACCAAGAATGCGTGAGTACCCCCCCCCCCCCTTTCTCCTTCACCTATAAATAACATAACCTACATATAGGTCCAACCACCCATCCTTCCCCGTCAAGACCTCGCCATCCTCGGCATCACCTACCGGCGCATCCCGCTGCTCGCAATCGGCAACGACGTCTACTGCGACACCTTCCTGATCCTGCGTGAGCTTGAGCGGCGCTTCCCCGACGGCGGGCTAGACACGGATCCGGCGCGGTCGGCCGAGTGCTCGAGACGCAGCAATGAAATATTTCCGTTTGCGGCCGGGTGCATCCCGAGTAATCTGCCCCTCATGCAGGATCAGAGGTTCGTGAAGGACAGGAGCCAGTTTAGTGGTAAGGTAGGTTTTGTTTTTTTGGTCCGGGGGTGGGGAGCGGGGTTTGGGACGGGCGTGTGCTGATGGCGTCGTAACAGAGCTGGAAGAAGGAGGATATTGATGCGGCGAGGCCAAAGGTTCGTGGGCTGATATATATATATATATATACACCGTTCTCCAAGGAAAAGGAGAACTAGCTGATAGATAGGCGTGACAGGCCCTCGCCGGCGTCCGTAAAGCTTTCGAAGTGGTCGAGAAGGACCTCTCTGACGGCCGGGACTGGATCCTCGGCAAAGAGCTCTCCCTCGTAGACATTGAAGGTCCCTCCCGCTTTCCGTTCCCGCTCCAGTTTCCCAAATACATCTACTAACATCAACCTACATGTAGTTGCCTGGCCGCTCGAATGGGTCATTAGTATGCCCGGTGCGCTTCTCAACTCCAACATCACCCCTTCGACCTTCCCTAAGACATTCGCGCACATAGCACGCCTCAAGGCGCGCATCCCCGACGCCAAGGCCGTCGGCGTTACCAGGATCAAGGGCGAGCAGGCGAAGGAGGTAATCCTCTCGTACAGCACGCAGCAACAGGAGACGGGGAACGTGGGCGTAACAGACCAGGACCCCAGCGGGGTGACGTTTGGGGAGGAGGTGGAGATCACACCCGTCGACACGGGGAGGGCAAACCCGCAGAGGGGACGCATCAGGGAGCTGAGCGCGGAGGTGGTGGTCATCGAGGTGGTGCCCACGGGCGAGCTTCACGGGACGGGGAGGAGCGCGCTCAGGGTCCATTTCCCTAGAGAGGGGTATGAGGTTGTGAGCAAGAGCGCGAAGGGGGATGCCAAGCTGTGAGGAAGTGTAGCGGACCTGTGTAGATTAGTTTGGTGCGGGGCGATAGATATGGGAAGGGTAGCCTAAAGAATGGCTCCCCTTGCAGTTGTTCCGCAGTTGTTTCGCTTTTGAACAAGACTTCTGCTTTCTCTAGCTGGAAGGGTGGTATTAACTACATGTTTGCATTTGCATACTTCATGGGATGTCACTCGGTGCCGAGACCTTGTGATTACATGTAAACTGAATTCCCATCCTTCAAACCAACAGCCCACAGCCCAAATGGTCACCAAGTATATCTACTATAGTAAGGGACGAGAATAACAGCCAATCCACCAAATAGCTAACAGCCCACTCCCAGGAGCCACCTGAGAACGAGCGTCTATTCCAGCCAGTGTGGGGCCATTTAGTTGGCGGCCTCGTGTTTGTACTCTAGCTAGGCTTTCCTTTCCGAGAGAGCTTGTAGATTGCTCCTCCTCCTCCTCCTCCCCCTCCTCCTCCAATAGATAGATAGCCGCCTCGTAGACGGGGAATGAGCTACTAGATTGAGGTCTATACTGTACAAAATATTCCCCTACACCGCCACCGCCGCCCATATATGGTGTCTGTATGTATTCCCATCTATCATATCCCTCCTTATCCACACCCGTTCCCATTCCCGCTCTACTCTACTTACCAAAGAAAGACAACCAAAGAGCAAGAAGTAACAAGAAGAAAAAGGAAACAAAAGGCCATTTCTATTCCCACCACTCTTCAGTCATTACCTACACCACCCGCGGCCAGACCCGCCAGGAAGGGGAAGAGGAAGAATAGGAGTAGGCGGGGGAGGAGAAAGAAGAAAGAAAACCCATACACTCTACCCATGATCACTCCAGGAGTGCCAACTTCCCCTGCGCATCGACGCAAAAGCACGGCTTCTCCTCGCTCGTGATGTTCCGCCTGATGGCGTCCACCTGCTCCTTCGTGAACCCGCAATTGCGCACCATATACGCCTCTACGCCGCCAAACTCGTCGCGTATCATGTCGACTGCCCTCCGCATCGTCTCCACACTACGCACCATCCACATCAGCACCCCCACCCCCCCTCCACCCGTCCCCACCGTCACTCAAGAAAGAAAGGGGGGGGGGGGGAAGAGAAAGAATACATACGTAGAACTCAACATATTCTCCAAACCCCTCCTGGCCTCCTCGTCCCCTTTTACAAACTGCGGTCTCTCCAACAGGCGCTCGCGAATCGCCTGCTTGAACGGCTCGAGCCCCACCTCCGTCAGCGCATACTCGAGCGCCACGACCTCGTCAGGCACACCCGCGAGCAGCAGCAGTAGCGCACACACGACGCCCGTGCGGTCCTTCCCTGCCGTGCAGTGGATGACGAGCGGC
The DNA here is from genome assembly GCA_024713715.1 of Morchella sp. 2018-W26. Classification (NCBI taxonomy): domain Eukaryota; kingdom Fungi; phylum Ascomycota; class Pezizomycetes; order Pezizales; family Morchellaceae; genus Morchella; species Morchella sp. 2018-W26. The sequence continues at coordinate 1,029,256 of JAMGYX010000016.1, forward strand.
TCCGTGGGGCGCTCGAGCAGGTGCTTGAAGATTGTGCGGTAGGCGAAGAGGGCGCCGGCGGTGAGGATGGAGCGATAGGCGGCGGTGAGGTCGCCGCTGGTGTAGGAGGTGTAGCGCTTTGCTAGCGCCCTGGGGGTGGGAACGGAGTGTTAGTATGATATGGAGGAGGGAGAATGGGGTGAGGGAGGGAGTGCTACTCGGGGCTGAGGTCGTCCTCTTCAAAGACGGGGACAAAGTAGCGTGTGGTGCCGGGGATCTCGACAATGGGGCATGTATCCGCAAGGCTCTCGATCTCGGGTTTTGAGCGCAGGTCGTAGGTGCTGGAGACGTGGAGGTTGGCGACGAGGATGGCCATGCCGTCGGCGGTGACGCGCGAGGGTTCGGCCGCACGGTAGATTAGGTTTCGGCGGACCTATGAGGGGCATGCAGGGTGAGTATGGCATTGGGAGAGAGGGGGGAAGGGGAAGGGGCAGGGTGGGTAATACACTGCCGGTGCTGCCCTGGATGGGGTAGCCGCCTAGGTCGCGGAAGTTGTAGATCCCGGGGACGGACTTCCAGGGTGGATGAGTGGGCAGAGTTGACTCTGCGGAGGTGAGGACTGACATTGTATGAGTGTAATATGTGTGCAGCGTGTGTGTATAGTGTGAGTATTTGAGTGTGAAGTGTGAGATGAGTATAAAGGGTGGGGTAGGAGGAAATGGGGGGGGGGAGGTGCAGTTTCAGCTGTGAAGCCCTAGAGCAAGATGTAGTTTGAAGTTTATGCACGACATGATGATTGTGGGAAATAAAATACGGGAGGAGGAGTGAGAATGGCGTCTCATTGGATAATTTCGATGATCTTATTGTCTCATCAATGCCGAGGTTGAGCCGCGTTCACAGCCTGTCACTCGCAGCTCTTTGAATTGTTATTAAAGGGAGTCTTTTATATTCGATCTCTCATGGCCGTCGTCGTGATGGTGCTAAATCGAAATGACCTTGAGAACTCAGCTGTATTTAGTCGAGTATATATATACGGAAATATTCGCCATAGCCATCAACCCCCCCCCCCCTCTTGACTACCATTTAACGGGTTGTGTATATATTTTATAACGGCTCCCTACATGTATAGCTTCCAGCACCCAATCAGCTAAAACCTGTATTTTATATCAGAGTTTAAATGCAGGCAAAATTAACACTACCGTCACCGCAACTCACCTTCATATGTGATCACTCGACCTCCCGCTCGCTCCAAGGCTGTTTGATTGATTGACGCCCCATCTTCTGCAGCGAAATCAAGTAACCCACTATAAATGATTCGGAGCAGTTGGTTTTTTTTCCGCTGCATGGCACGCAGACCAGGGCCCTACCCTCACCCTTCCATAAATATTAGCAGAGCAGTGAATGTAGGCGGCTGGACGTTTCATTTCTTAAAGCTCAATGCACCTCGCCCTATAGAAACATCTTGAGACAATACCCTTGGTGGCCGTGCTTCCGGGGTGATTCATATATAGTGCCTCCGGCCCACCCAGACTGTTTCCGGTCGTGTAAAGTACTACCAAAGCCGACTAACTAAATATAATATACCCCATAACCCAAACCTTTTCCATCACAAGTACGGCCAGTTCGTTGAGGGTTCCGCTTTTCTAGGAGTGTGGTTCTGAACAACTAGCCAACTTCAATCCTAGCGCAATGTGGATGAGGGTTCTAAACCAGCGCAACCTCCTCTAGGAACTGCATGCACTGAGTCTGCATGTATATAGTTTAGCTGGTTAGCGTTTAGTCAGCTGGAAATGATCAAAGTACTTGGTTCTTGCTGTCTGCTGCTGCTGAATTTGTCCGTTTGTAGGGAGCGCGGCGTGGGGGTCGTATAGAACGTGCATACGTAGAGATCTCCCACTCTCTTTACCTTTCTAGTGGATGCTACAGGTACGTATTGCATGCCGCCTATTTAGGTTGCGTCTTCGTCAGCCTGATAGAGTATTATCACAGTCTCGAACATATTTCTTGCTTATCCCTCCAATTTCAATTTCCAGGCTCTGCCTTAAGCTTAAATGTTGGTCGATTTGGGGATTGCGACATCACTAGGAGCCCTGTCGATCACCCAGGAATACATACGAAGGAGAAGAAAGATCTTATAGGCCCTCCTCCCCCAGTGGACAGGGCCATACAGCACAAAACTTACACTTACTAGATCAGGGCAAGCAAGTACATAAACTAACAGACAATACCCGCCTTAAATCTTGGCAGGCCAACAGAGTACACCAGCACGGTACGGTACAAAGTCACTCCCAACTACGTCTCCCAGACATAGTCAAGGCGCTATATACATACAACGGTTTGTCTCTCTGCATCATTCAAACTAGCAACGCTTGCAAGACTCTGGGGTCGAACCTTTTTTCCCTTTTTTCCCCCTTCTATCTTGTTTTTGCTCGGCGCGGTGCGTTTTATGATTCTAAAGTTAACAGTGGGCCCGGCCCTTAAGAATATGTATAGACGGGGTTATTTCTGAAATTTTTAATTTATTTCTCTGGTTATTATAGACAGGCAGAATCTGAATTTGTTTTAGTAGTTTCCTTGATTTTGTTTATTTCTCCGTTTCTTTTTTTTTTTTTTTTTTGGGGGAGCGATCGGGATCAATGTATGTATATGAAGTGTCAATCAATCAACCAGATGTCGGTTTTTAGAGCTTACGAGAATAAGTGTCGAGTGAGTCATGGTGTATCACTCGGTATAGTGTAGTTCTACGTTTGGAAAGGGTCCTGGGGGAAAGACGTTCAAGGGGAGGTCTAGTATTGCACCGTAGTGCCTCCTTTCTCTTTTCATTTTTTTTCGGACTAGGGGCTTTTTGGTAGTGCTATGGGAGAGAAATAGAAAGTATGAAAGGTTAATGTTGAAATACAAAGTCTCTGGTGAGGTGAGAATGCTATCGAGTGATATTCTATGACTACACAACCACAAATTTGAAAAAAAAAAAAGGAAATTGCAGCATGCGCACTCTGCTTACACTTCCCCTCCCTCCCAAACTGAAAACCTAGAAATCTGTGCGACAAAGAGGGCATTATCGTAAGATATGATCCACCAATACCCGCTACACTGCACTGCAGCAGTGGCAATATCAATCAACCCGCAGCTCACAATAGCAAAAAGAACTCTACCCTCTAACCAGCCAGTACCAGCCAGCCCCCTAGCTAGAATAAAAATTCCTGCATCCACAAATCACTACGTACCACTTAAGCTTATCTCCTGGACCCACCTTAACCAACCCCTAGCGATGCAGGACGCGCATCCATTTAACCATATATAATATTCTACCCCCCGCTACCGGGGAGAGAGAAAATCACCACCTATCACTCGCCCTTGTCCTTTCGTCCGTCCATCAATCCCTCCCTCATATTCCCATTGCAGGAGGCTGTATCTATCGTCCCCCGCTCGGATGGTTCAAATCCGGCCAACCAGCCGCGCGCTCTGCCTCTGCTCTGCAGTATTTTGAGCCGGTGCGAGACACACGCGTAATCTCGGGTGCCTGGTGATCAGTGTTCGGTGACAACCCGGCCACCCGGCGGACGGTGCCCGACGCCTGGTGACGACCCGGCTATTCGGTCGACGACTGCCCGGAACCTGCTCATCCCGGCTTGGAAACCCTATAGGTACTTAAGTGGCCAGCCCCCTACATTAAGTCTGCCTCCGTCGGACATATTTAGCAGCACTCGAGACGATGTTTAAGAGTGGATGCATAACGGCGATTTCCAGTTTGAGGAGGTGCGTTATCCGTTCCTCAGACGAGCATCAACGTGGCTTGGGGTGTATGCTGCACACAGACACACCCAACGACGGGGATCTGGTGTGTTTGATCCTTGGCCCTTGTTCTTGTGACTGGAAGGAGGGGGGGGGGAGTATGTATCATCGGGCTATGATCTGATGTGTTACCCCGAAATCTACCAATCATATCACAGCCTCAATCAATAGCTAACATATTATGAATGCGTTAACGGGCTCAGATTGAGCGAGCCTGTTCCAGGTGGGGGAAGAGAGCTGAAAACAAGGAATCCTCCATGATACTCAGCTAGACATGTAATGCACATGCTCAGGACCAGCATCCCGAAAAAAAAAGGAAACACCGAATTCCCGAACCCTAAACGCTTTCCATTTTTCTAACACAAAAGGAGCTCACAGAAACAAAAGGGCAATAAGGGGGGGGAGGGGCAGTAAAAAAAGAGGGCAATAAAAAAGGGGGCAAAAAAAGGGCAATAAAAGGGCAATAAAAATTGATTATGAAAAGTAGGGATAACAGTGAAGCAAAAATGTCAAAAAAGAGCCTGCCAAACAAGCCGTAGAACCCCATAAACACCTCAATAGGAAGAAAGCCAGCGCGCCATATATAAGAATAAAAATACCAAACCACAATAAACAAGTCAAGTCCATCAAACGTTTCCAGTAGTGCCGGTTTGGATACCGGCCTCGAGTTTGAGTCTCTCTATTAACTTTTCGTTCATCCTATACCAAGTGCTACCATTATACTTCTTTATTAATGGACTCTGTTTTATTGGTAGCCACCAATCCCAAATACTGTATCCCATTACTTCCTTGAAATTATCAAGTGTACTATCCAGCCTCCATGGGTTCTCCCCTTGCTTTGTGTTGACGATGGCGAAGCATCTAGCCTCTTGTCCTTCCCTAGGATTTTCAGGTAGCCACACTCGAGGTACTAGTGGGCGACCCCCGACGCCTGGCATGGGTGGAGGGTTGGGGTCATGGATTGCAAGTTGATATACTTTGACCGTGTGTGAGAGCGAATCGACCGTCGAGAGGTTGCGGTATATTAACTGTGCTGTCGAACCGGCCATTCCACAGGCGAAAAGCCCGAAAAGACATGATCTAGGACAGACAAGTCAACATATCTTCTGGAAACAAGGATTTGGAGGGAGGTTACTTACAATCCAAGCGCTACCAACCAATTAGCGTCAACAGAGCCACCATGATTTCCCTTGTGCTCGTTGATGAAATATGACAACGAGATTATGAGGTATAGGCAATAAAAGGCACCATACACCACAACTTGAAAGAAAAATTTATAGGAGTATTCCGCCACGATGCCGCCAACCCTGGCCATGGCAGTAATATCAGCATGATTGTCTTATTCGTATTAAGTAGTACAATGATCCTAGGAGATTTACCAAGGGCAGAAATGGTCCATCTTGTACACGCATCGACCCACTTCACTGCAGTGATGAGACCTATCTGGTTTATAGCAGTTGCATTGCTGGCACCACTTGGGTCTACCATTTGGTTCACAGACATATACATCCTTTTCATAAAATTCCATACAATTTTCTGGTTCCGGTAATTCGTGATGAGGCTCAGGGGCGTAGGCATCGTATGAATATCCATGAAGAGTACTAGAGGACGTTGTAGGTCTATCATTATGTTGAGATTGGTGGATTATTGGGGGAATGTACGCGTAGGAAGTGGGCGTCTCAGAATCTCCCTGGCTTGGCTGTGCGACAGGTGGTGGGGGTGTTATATTCACTTCTGGGATTGGCGTTTCTGTCCCTGCATCATCTACAATGTTTGTAAACACTCAGTCCTTATGCCTAAGTTTAGTTGGGCAATAGGGGTACCCTAGTGGTACAGGGCGTATACCTGTATTTCTAAAGCTTGCCTGCTCTATCTGCATACTACCAAGCCCCATCTCTGGATCGCTATCGCTTCCTCGAAGCTTCTCGTTTTTGATGGCTTCCTCGGGGTCTGGGCCTTGCGCCACAAACCCTGGGGCCATACATATAGTCCATAAGACTCTCAAGTACGCAGCGGCGAAAGGGAGAAAGAAGAGAAAGTAAAGAGCAATCGTGACCGCCCCAGCAGCTATCCGATATTGGGAGAGTATCAGATACTTAACTATAGCTTCAATTTAGTAAAAAGGACCAAGACATGTATGGGTGAAGCTCTATCTTGTACGCGAAAGACTCGGGGAACACACTGCATACTAAAACAACTAGAACCCACGTCGCATACCCAGCAAGACCCGCCATTACAAAAGGCATGAAAGCCGCGACCCAGCGATTCATTGCATGTTTCCCATTTCCCCTCTTCACTCTTTCCGTCGCTTCTGTTGCCATCTCCACTTCTCTGAAACACTGGCAGAGAGCAAGAGAGAGCAAGGTTGGGAGCTAACCGCTCAGCTTGGGTTGACTGAAGCGTTCTCTAATATCGTCGGTGAGTATCGAAACAGACCAAAGAGAACTGGCCGTTGAGTTGAGTGAATTTATTGTAGGAAGCGGGTGTGTCGTTGGTAACAAGGTGTGGTTGTGATTTAGGGAACCTGCGTAGAAGTTCATGATGATGATGATCCACGGCTACACACATACATGGCTTAGTCAGGGGGGATGCATAGATCCTGAGTTGGTAGTGAGACAGTTTCAACGGCTAGCTTCAGGGTAGGGGTCAGCCTGACGACAGGTGTCTTGAAAATTCTAACTCTATAAAAAAAAAAAGCGGAGGATACATGTAATATGTAGGTATCACTATACGATCGCCGTTCTGATCGAAGGTACATGTGCTATTGTGTGGTTACGGATTAAGTTTGAACCTATCATTTCCCCCTAAAAGCTAAGGAAGGGCCAAGCCACAATTATCGACTACCGCAAGTATGTACCCAGGGATTATCTGGCGCAAGGATGGAGGACCGAGAACTGTTGTTTTCGAGGTCGTTTCTTGGGCAGATCATCAAGGATTTCTTGATATTCAAGCTGTTACGAGACTTTGTCACGCATATCTACGCTACACGCTGTATGTATGTAATGTACCTGTATGCATGTACAGCCCCGTTCGAAAAGTCCTGGCACCCCCGGGTCAAAAGTGCGAGAGTGTTTCTTCTATTTTCTAATTCTCCCACTACTGTGACTATAACAAAGAGCTACAATAGATTTGTTGCGGCCATACCCAACAATTTTTGAGTATACGCAGGAGAAATGCTTGTTGGTGGGTTAGAATTCATAAACAGACACAATAGTAGGGCGCCAGGACTTTTTCGAATAGGGCTGTACCACACGTAACAACACCTAACCCCACTCTACACAAATCAGCCATGCTAAAGCTTATTTCTATGTAGGTGCACACTACTCATCATACATGGAGCCGACATCCGGCAACAAAATCAACGTTCCAAGCTCTTGACAACTCAGCCACATTTAATCCCCGCGCCCTAGCCTTATCAGATGAGGTTTCATGGAAAGTTGTCTACATAAGGACCATCCATGTGTATGAAATTCTAAGCGTTTAAACCAACTTTCATGGGCAGTCTGATATCGTGGACTTGAGACTTGTATGATGATGATGTCTGTAGCATCATGAAGAAACCACCTCATGGCCTCCGCGAAAGGACTGGTAGCGAGGTACACCGGCTTTGGTGTGTTGCCTAAACAGATGGAAGCATGCGTGGAACCTAGCAAGCACAAGCATATTGCTTGTATCGAACATACCACTGCTGGTTAGTAGTACGCCTGCCACAGCTTGTATAACAAAGAAAATTGCGACTATCGTTACTTTCCTATCCATCCGTCTTGATAGGTCTTCAGAAACCTAAGCGCGACGATCTTACCATAAAGTGAGCAGATCGTGGCAGCGTAGAGGGAAGGCGGAAGGACGGTTAAAACACTTTAGACAACATATGAACCTAGAGGATCTGGACTACCAATGGATATGATACGGAAAATATAACCGATTGACATCGCAGTCAAACAGGGTCACGTCTGTTAATTGTCCGATCTTTGAAATCTGCCTTGCAGCCCAACAGGAAGAACCTACTGATGGCGTCGGCCAGATACGAGCGCCGATTACCCCAGACACGGTACCCACAGGACTGAAACACCTGGTAGCTGCACGCACCGGTACCCCCCCCCCAAAAAAAAAAAAAAAATAAGGCAAATATCATTACTGAAATTATGCTTGGGATATTTCTCCAGCTCTTCTGGTGCCTCGCTGGCTACGGTCTGACCAGCCATTTTACTAGAACTCGAAGTCAATCTAATGGGGTAGTAATAAGCCAGTGTTTCTTACAATAACCAGAGCTATATACCTATGTAAAGGCTCTGTTAGAGTACTGAACGACCTTAGAGTCACCATACGAGCCTTAACTTACCAGAAGCGCGTGGCTTTTCCCCGACATATATTGTGCCAATGAAATCGGAATGCCAGCTGATATTTATCCCAAGATTACGTGATCGGGAAAGATTCTCACCAGCAATGACACAATTTGAGTAATAAGGTGGAATGTTCGTTCGTACCCGTACAAAGAAATAGTTATTCAATTCGCTGCATGCACACAACCACAAAGAGGTTCACGTCGAGAACAAAGAAACCGGAAAACAGCCTGAGCAGTTCGGGGACCTTAGATGAACCCAAGGATTAACTACCTACGGCTGTTTGGGGGAAATTAGACAGCCTTGCCTACATGTAGAGCAATAGGAGGGCACTGGCAGTGAGTGAGCACTCCATCTATTTCACTGGGCGCATATATATGCCTCGAGAGGGGCAGTACGCAGCTTTGTCGTACATGAAGTAGAGTCACATCAGGAGGCTTGGTTGTACAAGCAACGGCCGACGCGGTAACCACCATCCCTAGCATTCCAACAATTCGGGTTAGACCCAAAATAGCGGGACCAACAAACTGACAGAAGGGAGGCTTTTTTTTTGTTGCTCTTATTCGTTTTCGCTTCTTCTCTCGCGTGGGCGGTACGATATCCAGCCGCACTTGGGGGATAAAGGAAACCACACGCAGATGTTAATGAGGCCTCGCAATAGGGTATATACCAACTTCATCATCATCTTCTCCCCTCCTAAGCATCATTGTTACCTGTATTCCCTGTTTCTCGTAATCTATTACCAATTACTCAATTATTTATCCAGCCCCGGCCGTAATATCAGCATCAGCGCCACCCCCCCCCCCCCACTAGCTGTTCTTTAGCTATATATATAATATATTCTCCAACAGAATCTTCAACCTCAAATTCCTGTCCCCTTCAAAGAAGATTTCCCTGAGCAAGTGTCGATCATGTCCTCCAATCGACCCGAAAGAAACTCCCAACAGGTCCGCGCAGAATACCTCCTCGCCAACCCAGCTCCAGGAACATTCTTTAAACGTCACCTCCCTAATAGGCGTTTGTTGCTGCAGCTCCAGAAGGCAACTGTGGCAAGTGATGGTACCCGGGGTAGATTAGTACCTGCATACGATGTCCGTTGTGGCGGGTCCTTTATTCAACGTCTATCAGGGTGCTTCAGAAATGTCACCGCAAAGGATATCCTGATTGTCGCAACTGGAGATGGGGAAGAGGAGGAACTAGTTCAAAAGTCTGAGGTCTTGGCCAGTATAGAAAGGGTCTCTGCCAAGGATCCAAAGGCAACCGAGAAGCTTGTTGTGAGGTTCTTTGACGAGGCAACTTGGAATTGTGAGAGACTACCGTCAGGAACATTCCAATTTACCCCAATAAGTGGAGAGGACCCGAATATTCAAGCTTCATGGGAGCCTGAACCAGGGGCTTCGAAGGGTTATATTTTCAGCGTCACGACACTGCCTCTAGCAACCGCGAATCCACGGTCAACAATGCCTAAATTGCCAAAAACACCCACAAAACCAAAGAGCATGTTGGCACGCATGGACACAGAGAATATTCGGGTGTTTGGCGTACACCCGGCTTCGAAAGGATCATTTCTAGGTAAGAAACTCAAATTCAGCCCTTCAGCTGGGGTTTTCAAGCGACTTCTCACCTAATTGGTGGTTTCTTATTTAGGGAAAATAGACGAGAAGAATCTAGAAAGATTGGTGTTGGTATCGGGAATGTGCATTCGGGCTTTGCAGGGGTCATTATAAACGAAAGACGATATCGATCACGGGGTTGCCAGATTTCTGTCATGTCTCATGCACCAACCACTCTCTATTGGGTTTCGTTTGTCACGTCACGTCACGTCACGTCACGTCATCATTGTTTTTCTTTGCGTGGAGTTTATGGATTGGACTGGATTGCGATTTTGCAAAAAGCCTGGAGCATTCACAAATATGAACTTTTTTCTATGTAAATAAAGTTTTCGTTAGGGGGCGATTTTATATGTATGTATATACATGTAGATAATTCTAAGTTTGAACGTTTGTGATGCCAAGTCAAGGATAATAGTATCGAAGTTAATACACAACCCGGGAGACTTACCTTTGGATTGGTTAGTTCCCCGTTGAGCCAAAGTCAGAGCCCGGTGGTGGGTGAAAGGCGTGCGGATGATCCTTAAAACAAGATTAACCTTTACCACGTGTATGCATACCGGCTGCATGCGTTTGGGTTATGACAGCCACAGAAATATTGTTTATCCCGATTTTAAGGTGCAACCACGGTCATTGATGGGATGCATGTATGAGTGAGATTCTATGACCCAACATTTGGGTACATGTAATTACGAACAGTAAGTTCATACTAATATACATTTACACATAAATTTCATGTACAAGGCTTTAAGATAAAGTCATGGAACAGTTGCAAAGTGTCATATTGTTCTAGTGGCAAATAATAGAGAATATAACATCAGAGTGATTGCACAATGAAATACCACAACTTCAAAATTGCTTGTAGGATTTCTTTTCCTTTTCTTCGTTCTTTATTCAATCTTCTTGTACCTTTAGGACTATATAAAGATCATTTCTACTTTAGTTCCACCTGGTATACTATATCAAGTGAGGTCATGATTACATCAGCAAACTACTACTTGTGTATGCAGTATCCCAACAGTCTCGCGGGTCTCCTGAGAGTCTCCTGAGGCTCCTGGATATTTTTTGAGTCTCCTGAGGCTCAGGAGACATCAGGAGACAAATGAAGTCTTGCTGATATATTCCTTAGTCCATATCAGCAAGATTTACAAACATCAACAAGCTTGCTGACTTTTCCTGGCGCAACTCTCTGCGTCAGGACAGAGACGCCAAGCCTCAGCGCCTGAAGTACATCAGCAAGACTTCATTTGTCTCCTGATGTCTCCTGTGCCTCAGGAGACTCATAAAATATCCAGAGGTCTCAGGAGACTCTCAGGACATCAGCAAGACTTCATTTGTCTCCTGAGGTCTCCTGAGCCTCTGGAGATTCAAAAAATATCCAGGAGCCTCAGGAGACTCTCAGGAGACTTGGGAGACTGTTGGGAGACTGCATACACAAGTAGTAGTTTGCTGATCGAGACGCAGGAGACTGTTGGGACATCAGCAAGACTTCATTTGTCTCCTGAGGTCTCCTGAGCCTCAGGAGACTCAAAAAATATCCAGAAGTCTCAGGAGACTCTCAGGAGACCCGGGAGACTGTTGGGAGACTGCATACACAAGTAGTAGTTTGCTGATAGAGACTGTATATACAAGTAGTAATTTGCTGATGTATTATGTTTTGAGGAGCAATTCTCTATGACAACAGCGGTGCAAATCTTCCTTTTTATACTTATAAAATATTCTACGAAACCACAGAGGATCGAAGACAACATCAGCAATACTTCATTTGTCTCCTGAGGTCTCCTGAGCCTCAGGAGACTCAAAAAATATCCAGGAGCCTCAGGAGACTCTCAGGAGACTCAGGAGACTGTTAGGAGACTGCATTCACAAGTAGTAGTTTGCTGATGAAGCAAATATACATCTACAGCAAGAGTACGTACAAGAGCTATGAGAAGAAGCCTTTTATTTAGGAAATGGAGATTGGTTAGTTCAAGCCTCTGAGTTGAAGGTACGAAAAAAGGATGTGAAAAGTATTGATTGGTTTATATATAGGGAGAGATTTCTTATTCCTGAGCCTGAGCTTTATCCTTTTATTCGTAAAAAAATTTGACAGTGGCCAGACATAGAAGTATTACTCAAGGAGGATAATGTACCAGCACACATACATAGATACCACAATTATCCTCATCAGCAATTAGGTATAAATAAGATTGTTTGGCCCCCAATTCACCCGATTTAAACTCAATTGAAAGAGTCTGGATGGAGGTTAAAGATAATATCAAGAACCAAATAGGGGTAGATTTTACTGCAGCTAGCATACGCCTTTTGATAGTTCAAGAATGGAGGAACCACCCAGTTGATTGAGTTAATAATCATGTATTTTCAATGACACAAAGGATTGAAGCGTACATCGCAGATGGAGGTGAGAATAACTTCAACTTCTGAATGGCTCACTTACCGGCAAGTTGTAATATGCAGGTCATTTTCTTTCATGTACGGCTCATCTTGCAATATATGGGCTGTCATTTTAAGCGATGTTCTGGAGTGTTAAGACTCTGTGAGGACAGATGGAGATGTGACGAAGAAGAGTAGGCGAGGGGCCAGAAACGATGGAGCCTGAGCAACGACAAGAAGCAAAGAGCAGGCGAAGAAGCGAGGATCGTGGGTAGCGGCGACAGACTATAAAAAAACTGTAAAGCGTCGAGGGAAGACTATAGAGGTCGCAGTAGTAGGTAACCTTCGAGCCGAGCACGAAAAGCGAGGACTATGGATAGGAGATAAATATATTTCTATGTACTAGAAAACAGGAAGACGAGACAAAGAGGAAAGAAAGAAAAGAACTAAAGGAAACGACTTCCCCTTTCTATTTAACACCTCCTTCTACCAGTCCGTCAAGACTCTTACATCAGTCCATAGAACCTCATCAAAACTTAGTATCACCACACCTCGTATTCCTCCACACCCCTTCCCGTAATTCTATTACCAATCCATCCTGCAACCGAACTTCAAAGAAAGAAATGTCCTGGCGTCTTGGCATTTGGCCCGACTGTTCGATGATACTAGTATTAGCGCGGTGGAGGGAGTAAGGATAAGCAAAGCGAAGATGGAGTGCATCAGCAAGACTTCATTTGTCTCCTGATGTCTCCTGAGCATCAGGAGACTCAAAAAATATCCAGGAGTCTCAGGAGACTCTCAGGAGACCCAGGAGACTGTTGGGAGACTGCATTTACAAGTAGTGGTTTGCTGATGTGGTATGATGTTGGCGTCATTTCTTTCTTTGAGGTTCGGTTGTACGATGGAGGGGTAATAGGATTACAGAAGATGGTGTGAACATCAGCAAGATTTGATTTGTCTCCTGAGGTCTCCTGAGCCTCAGGAGACTCAAAAAATATCCAGGAGCCTCAGAAGACTCTCAGGAGACCCGGGAGATTGTTGGGAGACTGCATACACAAGTAGTAGTTTGCTGATGAAGGAATACGAGGTGTGGTGATACTGAGTTTCTTTGAAGTGCCATTGTGACGGGGGTCCACTCTATAGTAGAAGGAGGACAGGACAAATGTCCCAGAGCTTTTCTCTGATATAGACGTGTGTTCTTAGAGCCCAGTAGATGACTTCGTCTACTTGCAAAGAGGATTCTCTACCAAGGGAATATGCTTGGGAGAAAGGACGGCCGTGTAGAAGATAGAAGTTAAGTTTAGAGGATAAAGATTCTTCCGGGTACTTAGAATAATCTTAAGGGTCTTCTTCCGTTTATTCTGTTGATGATCGAAATCCGAACAGATGGTAGGAGGCAGGAGATGAAATCTTTATCTTTCCAAATCTCTCTTTCCTGCGTTAATTCCATCGCTTTCTTAAGTTCGTGAAAAAGCTACATTTTGGATCGGAAACAATTCTCACCTACTTCTCCTAAGCTAGCGTGTTTCGATCGTAAATGCTTAGTCGGTCGAGGATCGCTGCAGCCTGGCTGTCACATTTCCGGCCTGCATTCTTATGAGTCTCATTTCGGGTGGTCTCACTCGATGTTCTGGTATGCTTCATCAGATTATTAAGGCATAACCACTGCCACCTGCAGCAGGTTCTCTTTCTTGTGAGAGGACATCAAGATCTTGCGACAATTAGAGACCTTTCTACCGGTCCTCTGATATTGACAAGAACTGGCTACGTCACCTTTCGTGAATAGATCTTCACCCTGTCGGTCAGAAGGTAGTGCTAGCAGGTTCTTGGTCCTCACTACAGTACTTTTCCTATCAGCTATTTGGTCCTGTCAATGACTTCTTCTCTTGAGGCCGGTGAGAACTATTCTCCTAACCGCTAATGTGGCTCTGTTATAGCCATGGCTGATGTAAGAGAGTCTTGGCGGATTCATGGAGGGAGGTGTTAAATAGCGGGTGGAATCGTTTTCTTTAGTTCTTTTCTTTTTTTCCTCTTTATCTCGTCTTCCTGTCTTCTCGTATATAGGAATATTACATCCTATCCATAGTCCTCGCTTTTCTGGCCTTGCTCGAAGGTTGCCTACTACTGCGACCTCTATAGTGGTCCCCTGCCTGGCTCCGAGAGCCCTATAGCCTCGTCCCCCTTGCTACCTACGGTCCTCGCTTTCCCTGCCCTGCCTTGGGTCTTCGCCTTGGTTGTTGCCTTGTGGCTCCACTGTCCCCGGCTGTGTCCCTCGCTCCTGTCTTCGTCGTCATCTTCATCTGTCCTCCAGTAGTCTTAGTTACTCCGTCACAAGAAATGACGACAACATCATACTACTCCCTTAAACCTCAAAGAAAGAAATGACGACAACATCATACCACTCCCTTGCTCCTTCGCCTATCCTTACTCCTTCTACCGCACTGATACTGATATCACCGAACAGTCGGGCCGAATGCCAAAACGCCGGGACAAAACGTCAGGAAACCACAAGTAGGGAGGTTTTGGAGCATCCGATGTCAGTATTTTCGCACTGTGAGAGTGCATCAAGTCGGGCATATAGCCCCATATGCGTAGGTAGGTCAAGTTTTCAAGATGTCGGATATCAAACATACGATATGTTAAGCAGATGCACCACTGGCACCTTAAGCACTCCCTTCAGACAACGCCAGTTGGTGCAAAAATCTATTACAAAAACGACTAGTAGGAGTTCTTGGCGCATTGTCGGATGCGAAAGAGCAAAACCTCATTTCCATTTCCTTTTTCTTTGTGCATAGGTTTTACAGACTGTAGGCACGCCTCATATCTGGTCGGAGAGAGCAAAACCTCCCTAGTGATTGGTATATAACTAGCCCTAGTACCCGCATATGCAGCCTCATGCAGACCCGGTTGTGTTCAAAAACGCGAGTAGATCATGTCAGTGCATATCACAAAAAAAGCAAAAGTAACGCATTGTGGGGACTCAAAGGGTAAAAATTCTGGGACAGTTGGGAGGTTTTCCAGTAGGGTTGTATTATCTATCCTGCATCTTGAAGAGGCACACGTTCCGGAGTTGCCGGTGACATAATATCTCTAACCATTCATAGTTAACCGGATAGATATTGATCGAGCCTGACCGCCAAGGGGATACGAACGACAAGGTGAGTCCGTTTAATGTCACATTATCTCTCCGGCTGGAATTCACGATAACAGAGTAACGGGACAAAGATGTTCAGGCTCCTCAACCGGCAAGCAGTCAAAACTGTTCGCAGACCCGGTCTTCTTCTCTCCAGCGGTACCACATCACGCCATGTCCATAGCATGCAAACTCCGTATTCCGGGCCCCCGAGTTACGAGACGATCACTCGATGGTTCTCCACGCAACCTGAGCAAGAAGCCCTCCAGCGTGGCGAATCTACCGACATCCACGATATCTCCCCAGAGCGTGGCTTCTATCCAGCAATCATGCCTCCTCGCAAACAAGCAACGACGAAAAAAGGTCATCAAGAAGAACCATAAGTTAGTTTCACCGGCGGAAAGTCAAGATGATTGGAAGACATGCGATGCGATACTGGTTACCCAATCGGAACTCGGAGAGGAAGAAGAAATGAAGTGGGGCGCCAAAGGTGCACTCGAGCAGGCACTAAATGAAGAGGAGCTTCACGTCGAGGAAGTTCGTGACAATGTGTTCGTCGGCAATCGTCGTGGCCTCGACCTAGCCGGTTTATCGACACGAGTTCGTGCACTCGAAGAGGATAACACCTCGCAGAAAGCGGAGATCACCTCGCACAAAGCGGAGATCACCTCGCACAAAGCGGAGATCACCTCGCACAAGCTCAAGATCGGTTCTCTGGAGGACCGCTTGAGCAGTCTGACCATGTCGCAAGGGGCTTACAAGGTCCTCAGGAATCGTTTCATCAGTACATTCAAGCGCGATAAACCGGGAAACGCAACCGAGGCAGAGGGCAACGGGTGGGCTCACGGGGGCGATGCGCGTATTTTTAAGGTTTCGGGACGGATACCTGGGAACGTTCCGGGCGCAGGGGTTAGGTCTGGAACGCTGCATGTTCGGGGCGCAGCAGCAGACTTGGCGTAGGCAAGGAGAAAGTGTTTTCACGTGGATTTCGTCAGGTAAACTTGCTTGCCTATTCTAGATACAAAAATAGTACTTATATACTGTAGGAAAATGGTAGAGCGTGGTAGAAAATAGTGGTAGGATTGTGGGTGCGTGGGGGGACTTCTTTTCCTTAGTGTCAGTAACCCTGACCCTGACTCTGAACTCGCAGTCCCTACTTTCTCAATTCAACACCGACGAAGACACAGAGTCAGCACAGACGGAGTCCTTTAACGAACATTAACCGACAGCGTCACAAAGTAAGTGCCTTAATAAATGAGCTACTTGGATAGCTGATGAGGGATATGTAATAGATGTCTACCTTCCGACTTGCTCGCCGTGCTGCGAGAGCCTACCCCAGCCATCTCCAAGTCTACCCACGCAAGGCGTTTACTACTACGACGGTGAGCTAGAAATCCTAATAGCATACCCTGGCAAGCTGGATTCAAATGGGTGATACTGACTGGGCGAGTTAGCATAAATACAAAGATGCCGAAGATTCCAACTTGAAGACTGGTGATGCTGAGCTGAAATTTCCCAGCGAGGACTCGGTTGCCGGACAAGTTGTCAAGCTCAAGCAGGTAAAACAAGCAATCCTGCTTTCACTGGAGATTACACTGACAGGTTGCAAGGACTACGAGGTGCACAAGTTGAAAATTGAGCATTTGACCGAGAAGGTTGACCAGGGCTTCTAGGATATGAGGGATGGATTCAAGAGGACTGACCATTGGATGATGTTGCTCATTGGCGCGGTAAGGTTTTTTACTGAAAAAGCTATCTACAGAGTGACTGATAGTATGCTATGCTACTATGTTAGTTTATCCTCAAGGGCGGCTTTGACACCGTGAACTCTGCAGGCGTATTCGGGGGGGAGTCTAAGGGGAATTAAGATCCAACTCCGAGGTGCTAATTGGCTTCGGTGTTCTGGTATGACAGTGTCTGCAAATTTGTATTGTTCTTCCAGAGGTTTGCGGCTAAACTAAATGGGTTTGTTTTTCACTGGTTGCATAGAATGGGTTTACTTTTTTTTTTTCTGCACTGTATGTACTGGGGTATCAGGGTAAGTACTGAGACGCCTATTTTAGGGGATTTTGAAAAGTTAGAGCCTGCAAAAAGATCTGATTGGGCAGATGATATAATTTTTTGAAAAGATATCACTTGATAGCCAAGCAGGTATTTGGATAGTTTGCCCTGCAGTTTTCGCAACTTAATCTCCTCAATTTCTTTTCTACTCTTGTTTTTTTCCAAACTTCATTAAAATATTTTTTGATGATCTCAAATGCTATTCAGATAAAGCTGAAATTGAGTGCAATTAAGCACATGTTTTTTTGTATTTTTAGTAAAATATTTATATTTTTTAAATGAGAATAGATGAAGTTTCTTCGAACTTCATTCTACACATTCTTCATACAAATCTTTGAGCTAAGACTATAATTCATCGAATGTTATAGCATAAGTTGGATGCTACAAAATATATGTTAGGGCTGGTAATCGACAAGGATTGAAAGCAGATTGTCATTATTGAGTATTAGTATTAGAATCGGAGTTGGATTTTGACAATTTTTTCTTGTAGTATCCATGAGTTTCCGTGATAAAAATCAGTTATCAGCAAACTGAGATGTTATATATATAGGTGGAAATATCGAGAATACAAGAAAACGAGACAAAGAGGAAAGAAAGAAAAAGAGTAAAGAAAGCTATCTCACCCCATATCTATAGACTCTTCCGTGAGTTCAGTATGACTCATTCCTTGCGTAACAGAAACTCATAAAAAATCACCACTACGCAATTACTGTACAGCCTTCTCCAACTATGACGCAATATTATGGAGTGAAGTAAATGCTATGAAATTAATTTAAAGTCATGGAAAGTAGCATCAACAATCTTCATTTATCTCCTGCGCTCGGAGGCTCAAAAAGTATTCGAGAGCGAGGCTAAGAGGCAGAGACTATTGGGAGACTGCATACACAAGTAGTAGTTTGCTGATTGAGATAGTGGGAAAGTATACTGGGTGTGGTAATATTGAGTTTCTACGAGATTCTATGATTTAATGTATAAGTCGGAGCGGGCTGGGGGAGGAGAGTGTTAAATAGCGAGCATAGATGTTTTCTTTAATTCTTTTCTTTCTTTCCTCTCTGGCTCGTCTTCCTATCTTCTCAGAACATAAGAATATATTCTATCCACAGTCCACATCAGCAAGATCACAACTGTTTCCTGAGATTATCTGAGTTTCAGGAGATTCAGAAGACTGTCGTGAAACGAGAGACTCAGTTATCTTTAGTAAAGCTTGATCATGTCTCATTCTTTCATTACTAGTTCAAAAGTTCTCTTACTACTACTATAGTTCTTCTTGCTTTCTACATTTCTACATCTTTCTCGACTTTTATTTATTGTCCTGTCTCTCCTCTGGAAACCGAGAGACAAGAGGAGCTCAATAAACAAATAAAAGGTGTAGGGAAGGTGTAGAAGGAAGGAAGGACGTGATATATCTCCAAGTCCCCAACCCTAACCCCGCTGAGATTTTTGATAATCTGATTTCTCCGTGAATGATTCACCACTAATTGAGCCTGATTGAGATGTGAATAGGCCCCAAATATCAGACTTATCGCCCAATCAGGAAAGATTGAGGTTGATTCTGCATCTACAGCTCATATCACACTAAAATCAGACCTCGGGGGAAAAATTAGCCTGATATTTTTATACGGACTGGCGGTAAAGTAGGTATTTAAGGTGCACACACGGTACATTCTGGGATAACCTTTTTTGTTGAAAGGTTATTCCTTAGATCACCAGGCCAAATTGAAATCAGCGGCACTTAAACCCTTATGGCAATCGTGATGAAATTAACTCCTACACTGTCGAAGTCGTAGTCTCCGGCATTCATGATAGGTCGTGATTTAGTTTCGTTCCCCGCGCTGCTTATATCACGATTACGATGAAGGGTTTAGGTGTCGATTTTAATTTTGCCTGACGGTCTAAGGAATAAGTGACCCAATTTGCGTCACTTTTAATGTGCGCGGCACCATACATACAAATTATTGGCCCGGCGTCAACAGCTATGGCTCCATGGCGGGTGCCACTCGTGGCACCCATATAATTTCAATTAATCGACCCGGGCGTCTCGGTATTTAACGTGAAAGGGGGACCCAGTAATCCTTAGTAAAAATGATATCCGGATGCAGGGATGTGTCCGGAACGCTGCATGTTGGGCTTGGCGGATCATTGACAGAGAGATGTGGCGCAGGGTTACAGCCTCTGGTAGAATCATTGTAAGATTTCTATTGGCTGGGCCAGTTACCTAAACCCTGCTTTTGGCCCCTGTTTCTACCATAACTCTACCAGAGACTGTGGCCACGGTCACGTTTTGTCTATAAGTAGGAGAGTATCCCCACCACCCGATAGACGGATACAGCACAGACGGTGTTCAATGCCTATCGATCGTTCTCTCGGCCGCAATGTGCACTTTTACGACGCTTCAAAGCCCAGTGTCACTTTGGGCGGACTCATCCAGAATGGGTCGGTCACGGAAACGAATTTTGTCGAGATGCTCGGGATCCTACTCGCCACGGTGACTCCTCTACGCATTCAGGAAAGAACTTCAGGCCATGTCGTAGTGAGAACGGACAACGCGCTGCAACCAGGAGAGTATGATGTTTATTGCGACAGTAGGTGCTCGCTGAGAGTTTCAATCACTCGCTAACTTTAAAAACAGGTCCTATTGAGGTCAATGATGAACCATGGGTGCATCGCCTCATCTCGCACGCTGTGTCGGGCCGGGAAGATGCCTTTCGTGATGGAATCCGTGCTCGCGATGGCAAATGCGTTATCTCAGGCGTCGTGAACCGGGCGGCTTTTCGAGCTCAGTGGACCAGCTTCGAAGCAGCTCATATCTTTCCTCTTGGGAGTGAAAGTTACTGGATCGAGAACAATTACGGTCAGTGGATCACGGATATGGACAACACAAATGGAGTCTCAAAGATCAACTCGTTGCAGAATGGCTTTCTTCTTCGCGAACATATTCATTCACGGTTTGATCAATACCTTATTGCGGTGAATCCGGATGTGAGTTTCCTCTCGGTCCACAGCTTTATTGATTTACACTGACTTGCAAAAGGATAACTACAAGATCACAGTGTTTGATATTGATCTTGACGGCTTCGACGGTAGAACTCTCGATCCCGTCTGTCGTGATCCTGCAAATCCGCAGCGTGTGTCCGATCAACTTCTCAGGTGGCACTTCCGTCAGTCGGTGCTTGCAAATATGAGAGGTGCAGGAGAACCTATCTTCGAGCATGATTTTCCACCGGGTACAGACATGATGGGAGAGATTCGAGAAGGACCGTATGCGCAAGAAAGGTTGGAGATGGAGGTTGCGTCGAGATTGCGAGGGATTGTCTGAGGAGTTACTTGTTTTGTAAAAATGTAATTTATTATTCATGTATTATATTATGAATAAAGCGGGACCCCTGAGCGAAGGCGAAAGAGGGGGCGAAGCCGTCAACAAGCGGTAGCGAGGCGACAGCCACACGTAGCCAGCGGCGTAGTGTGAACGCGGAACGCTGGAAGTAATTCTCAGGAAATACGGCGTATTTATCAGAACGTTCCGGATGCAGGGATGTGTCCGGAACGCTGCATGTTCGGCTTGACACAGAGATGTGGCGTAGGGTTAAGCTAATCGTAGCGAAGGTTTAAGATAAGAGGAAGAGGTTCCCCCACGCTCAACCCTCTTCCTCTTCGCAACCTCGTTCTCAACGCCGCCAAGACTTGAGAATAGGGGGGTTCACCCCATCCTACAGACTTTTCTTGGGCTTCATTGCTTTCAAGAAAGTCAAAAACTTCTCTCTTTCGCCAACGTTCCACTCTCTATGGATGTTGCCTCTCCTTTCTCAGCGGCGCCTTCCTACCTCTGAGTCTTGGATTCAGTTCTCTTCCGTAACCGATGTTTGGGTAGCATCGGCCGGCAGAGGCACCTTGAACAAGTAATGTCTTTAGTCAGCGGCGAGTTAACTGCGGTGGCACTGGGCGTGTTCTTCGCAGCGTCGGCCAATAAATTCAATCTGCTCGCTACGGCTTTTCTACAAAGTCTGCACCTCGCGATCTTTCCATCCAAGCGGAAAATCACTCCTCTCCATGGTCATCTTGGATTACAACGGACTGCAACCATCATGGCGCGCCATCAGAAAGCGCGTAGTGGCGCAGCGAAGATGTGAAATGCAAAAATCGGTGATTATATCTCTTTTTGCGAATTTTGTGTTCACGCTAAATTGTTTTTTCGGCCGCGCAATGTTAATTTGTGTGGTCGCATTCTTCATTCTAAATTGTTTTTATTCTGATTTTCTTTTGTTTTTCTTTTATCAGCGTCGGAAAAAGGTTGTTGGGGATAGGTTTTGTTTCTGTGTAGAGTCGCATGCGATATTCTTGTTGCAAAGCAGAATGAAACTATCGTCAGCAAGACTTCATTTGTCTCCTGAGGTCTCTGGCTCAGGAGGCTCAAAATATCTAGAGTCTCAGGAGAGTCTCAGGAGGCGCAGGAGACTGTTGGGAGGCTGCGTGAACAAGTAGTAGTTTCTTGATGTGAGTTAAAAAAAAAAAAGGTTCACGCCTACGGGAGAAAGCAATCAGCCCGAGTGGGCCAAGCGTCCAGCGAACGCTCTGGCCGGAGACAAGCAAGCAACAATCGTGGCAAAACGTGTTTAGCTCATATCCGTACATGACCATTCTTGGCGTATGCAAGTCGTCGGATACGCCGAGCTGACGCGTCGTGGGTTGTTTAAGCGAATTTCCGGCCAGGAAGCGGAGTATATACTGAGGCGGAAAAGAGAATTTCGGCGATTAAGGCTGCGATAATCCTTTTGATTGCCACTGATTCAACTAACAAATACTGTGATAGTGGGACCGCGCTTTTGAACACGACAAGCGTCTGATAGATCTCGGAAAGGTTTCATTCGCATATATGTTTCATCAGCAAGACTTCATTTGTCTCTTGATGTTGGTCTGGTTTGCAGACTGCTTACTCCAGTCATAGGAATTCGGGGACCACCAACTCACCATCAGTAAAACAATCATCAATCTCAGCATCCGAGTAGAGATTGGTTTCGCCGAAGTGAGGACGGATTTCGCCAGAGTGAGAACCGATTTCGCTCGACTGGAAGGCAAGATTTCTTTTATGCAGTGGCATATGAGACTTGTTGGTTCAGCTTTGCTTGCTTTTGTCGGCGTAAGTTATCCATGGATTCAAATTTCACTGTTACTGACACAATACCTTGTAGTTTGTGGGATATACAATGAAGAGAATTGTCGATGCATATATCCCACAGATAGTTACAAGCGTTAGTTCCGAGGCCATTCTTCTTCTAAGACTGGCTTTGGGAATAGACCAATAGTTCTCAATTATATTGAGATTTGGAAAACTAGGTGGCCAGTCAGATTTTCTGATGCCATGACTCCTATGTCAATCAACTGTCATTTAGAATGTATAGGCTTTGTGACCATCCTCAATTGTATCATTGGTGCTAATATCTTCTGGTAAATTCTGTATTGGAAGGTCTCTTTTGAAGTTCAGCCGTGTACTGTATGGTTGAGAGGAGGAGAGAGTAATATCGTCCTGTTGGGGTACCCTTCTAAAGCAAGGTTTATAGTATAGAGATATAGAGTTTCAAAGAACGAGATAAGCTACATGTTCACGGAATGAGCGGAGACAATAAACGAAGGTCTGGGTTATGGCAAAGTGAAAAGGCGGAGACTTAAGGAGTAGTAGATCGAGGGCGTAATACTGCGAGGAGTCTTAAGCGTGGCGTGTCATATAGGCAACAATAGATCGAGTTCTCAACCGCCGTACGTATGCGAGATGGGGAACGAGGCCTATAATGAAGCGGCCCAAGACGAGAACTATGGCGAGACGAGGACTATGGTAAAGCGGAGACTATGGCAAAGCGGGGTAAGGTCACGTGGTTCCTGGCGTGGTGCCAAGCAAGGCGAATTATATAGACGATCGTATATTTCCCAGAAATAAGACAACTAAAGACAAACGAGACGAGAGATTTTTTGTAGTAGGATTGATAACAGGAAGACGAAGTAAAGAAGAAAGAGAAAGGAAAGAAACAAAGGAACGACCCATCACTGCCAATATATACTAATCCTCATCCCTGCAACCTCATGACTCATAACCCGTGTAACGGAAACCCATAGAAGAAATCCAAGCCCCTTATCCCATTCTCTAATATCCTTCCTTCCATAGCAGTCCGTAGTACGCCGTGACACTCTAAGGAACATCAGCAGGCTTTACTATTTGTGACTGGAATCTCCTGAGTCTCCTGAGGCCTGAAAAATCTGAGGAAATTGTTAAAATCTTGTTGATGCATCCCGTCGCTGTTATAGAGTAACTAAGACTACAAGGGAAAATATAACAATGGTGACGCAGACAGGAATAACGGAGACGTAAGGCAGACGCTAAAGTGAAGACTAGAGGCAGTGTAGAGAAAGTGAGGACCGTATATAAAGTACAAGATGGTCTATAGAGGTAGACGTAGTAGACAACTTTCGAGCTTAACCGAAAGGATCGAGAACTATACACTATAAATAGAATCGATTTCAATGTATCAAGAAGACAAGAAGACAAGAAGATACGAACTTGAAGACGAGACAGGGAGGAAAGAAGAAAAAGAGCAAAGGAAACCATTCTACTGTGACAGAGTAACTAAGACTACGAGGAGGACAGATGAAGATTACTATCCCGGCGTCTTGATATTTAGTCTGACTGTTCGGTGGTATTGGTATTAGTACGGTAGAAGGAGTAAGAGTAAGTGAAGAAGGAAGGACATCAACAAACTACTACTTGTGTATGCAGTCTCCCAACAGTCTCCCGGGTCTCCTGAGAATCTCCTGAGGCTTCTGGATATTTTTTGAGTCTCCTGAGGTTCAGGAGACATTAGGAGACAAATGAAGTCTTGCTGATGTGATCATCAATTGTAACAAGCGGAAGAAGACCCTTAAGATTATTCTAAGTCTACCCAAAAGAATCTTTACTCTTTAAACCTAACTTCTATCTTCTACCGGCTCTCTTGCTTCCTACACTCTTGTTTAGTAGAGGTAGAGCCCCGTCAAATCTTCGAGCAAGACGAGAGGAGTGAGGAATATGGATAGCATTAGCAAGCTTTACCAAGTGTGACTGGAGTCTCCTGAGTCTCCTGACAGTCTCCTGAGTCTCCTGAGATCCCTGTAATTTCCTGAAACTTGTAAAATTTTGCTGATGAGGATATTGATATATTCCTATAGATAAGAAGACAGAAAGACAAGACAAAAAGAAAAGAAAAAAAAAGAACTAAAGGAAACGACTCTACTCACTATTTAACACTCTTCTCCGCCAGCCCGCTCTGACTCATATATCAGCTCATAGAATCTCGTAGAAATCCAGTATCACCACACCTCGTATCTCTCCCCACTATCTCTTAAAATCCTATTACCAATCCCTCCTACAACCGAACCTCATAGAAAAAAATGATGACAACCTCACACCACTCTATTTCCTCCTCACTTATCACTACTCCTTCAACCACAACAGTGTTACTACAACTGAATCTTTGGGACTGATGTCAAGACGCCGGAATATCTACTGTTACAGAATAACTAAGACCACATCAGCAAACTACTACTTGTGAATGTAGTCTCCCAACAGTCTCCTGGGTCTCCTGAGATTCTCCTGAGACTCCTGGATATTTTTTGAGTCTCCTGAGGCTCAGGAGACATCAGGAGACAAATGAAGTCTTCGATCATCGAGGAAGGAAAACGATAATAGCCTTGAGACAAGATCGAGGAACGTAGTTTCGTGGATCTGAGGGCTACTTCGTCTTTGGATGGATTGGGATTGGACGGATTGGGATTATTGTGCGTTTGGAAAGCAGGATTTGTCAGATGAGGTTCTATGAGGTTCTGTTGCACGGAGGAGTGAGTCATAGTCGGGGTTACGCGGAAGTATGAGTCATGTTAAGTGAGGGGTTGTCGGGTATATAAGGGAGGCAACGAGGCCTATCTATGTCGTTCTTTTCTTTTCTTTCTTCTCTACGTAACGTCTTCTGTATTTATCAATCTATTATAGTATTCTTTTCAGAAACTATCGCTGCCTCTACTATATAATTCATAACTTCTTTATATTATTGAAGTTATCGCTGTTACCCAATCTGCGCCTTGCGGAACGAAGTCTATACCACACACTTTCATGGATACAAGGGACTGTTCGGGTTGGAAGGATTGGGACTGGACGGATTGGGATTATTGTGCGTTTGGGAAGCAGGATTTGTCAGATGAGGTTCTATGAGGTTCTGTTACACAGAGGAGTGAGTCATAGCGGGGTTACGCGGAAATATGAGTCTTGATTAAGTGAGGGGTTGTCGGATATATAAGGGGAACGAGGCTCTTTGTCGTTCTTTTCTTTCGCTTTCTTCTATGACGTCTTACATGTAATCTATTATAGTTTTTCTCTTCAGAAACTATCGCTGTCTCCACTATACAATTCATAACTTCTTTATATTATTGAAGTTATCGCTGTTACCTACTCTGCGCCTTGCGGAACGAAGTCTATACCATATACCCTCCTTGAGATTACGTTGCGTCGTCATCCGCACCGCGTACCACCATAATGGCAACACCACAACCACCACCCCCACCTACTACTAGGGTAGTTGATGGGGTCACCCTTGACGGGGATTATCAGATTCCTCAAACCTTTCTTAGAGTTAAGGCTGTTGAGGCCTCTATCAGCTATATTCACTTTCGTCACTTGTTGGGAAGGGGACCGTTGGAAGAGCAGAGCGAGATCTTAAGCGAACACTACATCTTACCAGGAATGAAACTTTGCAGAGAGAACAGTTGGAAGCAAGCAATACATCTACCGATATCTGGCAAGCCTTGGTCCGCAGAATTAGCTTCACTCTTCTGTAATGGCCCACCACCACCACCGCGCCACCACCACCACCACCAAATAATACCCTCCGCATTCGCTCGAAAAATTCCCAGATCCTAAAGTTTAACGGAATAGGAAAGAGCTACAGTTTCCTCAACCTTCTTCGTCTCAAAGCTTCAGGGGTTAATGACAGGTTCTGAACGAAAGCTAAGGTCTTTATGCAGTTAGCGGTTGGAAGGAAAGCTGACCAGAGTTATCCCTATGGCATAAAAGCCCACCTTTGCTTGATCTCGCTGTCGGTCGCAGGCCTCGCCGGAGGCAGACACGGCCAGAAGAAGCTCAGAGCCTCCGACAAGGCAAAGGAGACTTTGCAACATATCTAACACAATTTCTACGAATTATGGGACGACTGGACTATAACGAGGAAGCAAAGAAAGACGCCTTGGAAACAGGGTTGTCTGACGATCTTAAAGATCTGATGATATCTGGGATACATGACAGAAGGATTCGATCTATGTGAGGAGGCTGATGACCCATGGACAACAGGATTAGGGCGGGAAGGATCTTGGCGTCTGCGATAGAAACCCCATGGGACAATTCGCGACCCCTGCCGCGTCCTCTGTACGGGCCTTGCATGGATCTCTCCGCTCTGCAGGCCGTTTGCCCCTTGCCCTCCAGCAGGAAGATATCTTTGTTAATGGGCCAGACCTCACATAGAAAGAATGGAGAATGAAGAACGCATTGTCTTTGTCTGTGCATTCTGACCATGTTTTCTTCAATCTTGCCCTCGAAATCGCATGATCCTACTATGAGAGGTGCTCTTTCTTTGACCCTTTTATCTGTCTCCTTCTTCTTCTTCTTCTTTCTTTCTTATATATCTTGTAATATACTTGTTTTGTCTTGAATGAGTCGGGTTTCATTAGTCGCAGTCGATACTATGGCCATGAAAGAATTTTCATATCTGCATTTTCTATTTCAGGCTTTTCGTTTCAGTTGTAGCGAGAGGAGAGTTAAATGGAACCGTTTAGTTGTTCTTTGTAAGCATTGTAAACAATAAAGACTCGTTCCTCTTGTCTTTATGATCGTCTGAGCGCCGGGATTTCGTTTATTAATGAAACGCTGCGGCGCCATCATCAACTTCACCATTTCTCTACTTAAAACACCTAGAATTACCGAGGTAATTGGTGGACGACTATATCGCCGGGACAAATTACTTCATATGTCGAACCTCTTGATTGGATCATTATGAACAAATCACTCTTTTGTTACTAAATTAGGACAATATCATACTGGTCGCTTGGCATCTGTAGGCTATGCAACGTCGCGGCTCTGAGGTTTAAGGACAATCTGTCATTTCGAATCCGATTTCTGTAAAAAAGCTGCGATATCAGCGATACCATAAAATTGCGGAATAAAACTCAGCGTATATGATAGGGCCTGTCTTGAATTTAGTCGTCTTCTTGGGAAAAAGGGACTACAAATCTATAAGCGCGTCACTCGCGATGTCGAACAAGCTCAACGAAGTCACCGGATGCGAATGGAAGCATAAAATCACAGCAATGTCGTAAATCGACTGGAAATGTTAAGCGAGGCCTTTCTTGGGATCTTACCCTCGGCACTATGTAAGATTCACTAAAGAAGGAGGAACGAATTCGGACCTCTGGAATGTCTGAGGACGAACTACTTCTTATTCTGTATTATATTAGAAAATCTATCTAAAAAAGGATTTATCATGTCGCTCTCTCCATTGGAGCTCAGTATTGTTTGTTAAGAAGGCGATGGTTCACTCGCGTCGTGGATTCTTGAGGACTTGAGTTGACTATTAAAACCGATCACTTCATATCAGAAACGTTGGATCGTCTGTCAAAAGCCAAATGGTATAAAGTTAGATCTACTGTGGGGTTATAACCTAAGATTGAATGGCGAAGGGAAGAGTGGAAAGGCGCTTTAGAGATACGTATGGGCACTTTGAATATCTGATTATCTTGCCCGGAACTGCAAATCTCTCTTCTTCAGCACTTTATTAACGTCTGCGAGCATCTTGGATAAATTCTATGCGGCATATCGGGCGATATTTTGATCTGCGTCGAAGAAAACGTGAGCATGTGGAAAGATCTTTCGAAATTTCTCTGAAGCATGGTGTCTATTGAAACCAGAGAAATCGGTCCATACCCAGAGTCACTTATCTCGGATTAATTATTGAGCCGGCGGTATCCGGATGGACCCCATAAGTCTCTGATGCGAGGAATGGGACCACGAACAGTTAAAGATATCCGGCATTCGCAGGATTATGAAATTTCTGGCGTTTATTTTCGGGTTTTTAAACTCACTTACAAGACTTACAAAAAGGAATAGTCTTTCGGTGGTCATGAAGCGAGACAATTTCCAATTATTGAAAAAACTTTTACTACATGCGTTTGATTCACCGATCGAAAAACCGATTCGGTGGAAGCGGCCTTTCAGATTATGTCGCCCGGCGTGTTATCTCAATATGATAAATGAAAACTCCACCCGTGGCGCTTTTTTAAAGCATCTGCTGCAGAATGCAACTACGAGATATCGATAAAGAATTATTGGCAATTATCCGGGGGTTTGAGGAATGGCGACCTGGGGTGGAAGGAGCGAAGCACCCGATCGAGGTTATATCGGATCACAAAACCTCGAATATTTTATGTCTCTAAGCAACTGAATAGGAGACAAGTCGTTGGGCGGAATACTCTCATTTTGATTTTATTATTAAATATAGGCGCAGGAAATAATGATGCGGATCGTTATTAGGAGATCGGGAGATCTCGCGAGGAAGGGATGAAAGACTACTTCATCGAGTCGAGGCGGTGTTGAAGAGGAAAATTTGGATCAAAAGTAAGTTTGTTGGCGGGTTAACTTTGGCAAATGAGCCGTGAAAACGTCTCCTGCAAAAGTTATTCGAAGAAGGATATTTGGTGGCCCATTTCCACAAAAATATTAAATCTACGACAAACGAATCTGAAGCAATGCAAGAAATCTCACTGCAGAATCTTGCGAAGTCGACTGACGTTCTGACGCGTGAATGTTCTACGTTAGAATCTATTTTTCTGACTAGAAATTCTCCAATTATATCGTGATCTCTTGACGGTCAGCGACAGAGAAAAGACCGAACTAGTCGGAGGGAATACTATTGGTAAAATATGCGAGAATATATTGAATGATATATTGAAGAATTCATCTATATATAATGAAGTAAACCAATGTAGAGTCTTTGCGACCATTACCTATTCCCGAACAACCATGGAGAGTGATTTCTATGGATTTTGTCACAGGCCTACCGAAAAGCGAAGGATATGATGCCATACTAGTGGTGGTGGATCGGCTAACCAAAATCGTCGTTCTTCTTGTCTGACGAGTTAATCACGGAAGATCACAACCTATATCTTGCGACACGTTTGGAAACTTCTGGCGGTCTGTAGCATATTACCTCCGATAGGGGCCGGTTACAACTAAATTCTGGAAGTCCTCTGCAAACAACTCAAAATCGAAGCGCGAATGTCGGCCGCGTTAAGCCCGATGGTCAACGGAAGAAACAGCGGTTATGGAGCAATATCTCCGGCGTATATGCTCTGTCAGCAGGATGATTGGGTGAAATGGTTACCTATGGCGAGTTCGCGGCAAATAACCAGGTTTCCGCCTCTACAGCGCCATAACCCATATTATAATTTATCATCCCGTTCGATAGATCTTGAAGCCGAAGTCACCTGGCCGATCTTGATGGATTTGCAGGAAAGATGAAGGAACATCTTTCTCTGACCCAGTTACGGTCAGCTCAAGACCAAGCAGGAAAAAAATCGATGAGCATTAAACGTCTTTCCTCCGGGTATGAGGTCGAGATATGGTATTTGTGTAAGCAAAAATATTACGTCTGCATACTCAGGAAGCTTTGGAAGAAATTGGGGCCTTTCATCCAAGAAGTGGTCTCCCCTATCTTATCGTCTGGACCTTCGATGAAGATCGTTCTGTCTTCCATGTTTCATACGGGCCAACAGGCCGTCTGAGGACAAGATCTTCCTCCGCCTCCAGTTATTGTCGACGAAAGGAATCTGGGGTCGAGAAATATTGGATTCAGATCTCACGGAAACGAGGCTTCAGTATTACGTTAAGTGGACGAGATTCTGTAAGCCTCTTGAGCCCGTAAATATCTGGGAAACCACCGTCAATACTCTTTTCACGTCGCGATAAGCAGGGCGGTAGAGGTTAAAGGCTTCATGGCGCCGAAGAAATTTCTTCGTGGATCTGAGGACTGTTCGGGTTGGAAGGATTGGGGGGCCGGATTAGGATTATTAATGCGTTTAGGAAGCAGGATTTGTCAGATGAGGTTCTATGAGGTTCTGTTCTGCGAGGAGTGAGTCATAGCGAGGTTCTGGCGGAAATATAGTCTTGATTAAGTGAGGGTTATCGGATATATAAGGGAGAACGGCTACTTATTAATGGATTCTTTTCTTTCCTTTCTTACCTGTAGCGTCTTACATGTAACTAATGTCTATTATAGTTTTCTCTTGAAACTATCGTCTCCATTATACAATTCATAACTTCTTTATATTATTGAAGTTATCATTTATTCTCTTCTGCCTTGAACGAAGTCTATATCTATCTCCTTGAGACCTCCAGCATGGCGAGTAATGGCGGAGGCCGGTGGTAAGTGTGGTGTTGAGACTCTGGGAGGACAGATGAAGATGACGCGAAGATAGGAAGCGAGGGCCAGGGGCAGCGGCCAGGCGAGGCCCAAGCGAAGCTGGCAGAGCGAGGACCGTAACTAGCGGCAGAAGCAAGACTATAGAGTCCACGGAGACAGACAGGGAAAGATAATAGAATTGATGGTAGGCGGCCGGTAGAAGCCGCGAAATATGGATGGGATAGAGATCTATTCCATGTGCGAGCAGGAAGGCAGAGAAGAAGAAGAAAGAAAAAAGAAGCAGCTTATTATTTAAAGCCTTCATCGTCGATCCATGAAGATTCTCTTCATCGTAGCCATGAACTCGAGAAAGCTCACCACACCTATTCCTTCACACCATCTCCCGTTATCCTATTACCAATCCACCCTGCCACCGCACCTCATAGAAAGAAATAACGTCGTCAACGTCATACCTCTCCGTTTACTTTATCCTTCTTCTTTCTTATCTTAGTGCTAGTATCGCAGACGGTCGGGCGAATCTTGAAGATTTGGACACTAAGACAAACATCAGCAACCTACTACTTGTGTATTCTGCCTCCCAACAGTCTCCCGGGTCTCCTGAGAGTCTCCTGAGGCTTCTGAATATTTTTGAGTCTCCTGAGGCTCAGAAGACATCAGGAGACAAATGAAGTCTTGCTAATGAAGACTAGAGGTAGGGCAGAGAAAGTGAGGACCATAGATAAACGCAAAGACGAGACTATAGAGACTACTAAGCTAGACGAAGGGTAAGACTATAGAGGTAGCCATAGTACATCAGCAAGACTTCATTCGTCTCCTGATGTCTCCTGAGCCTCACGAGATTCAAAAAATATCCAAGAGCCTCAGGAGACCCTCAGGAGACTCAGGAGACTGTTGGGAGACTGTATACACAAGTAGTAGTTTGCTGATGTAGGCAACCTTCGAGTAGAATAGTAAGAGCGAGAGCTATGGATAGGATATAGATATATTCCTATATACGCAAGGATAGGAAGATGAGACAGAGAGGAAAGAAAGAAAAGACTAAAGGAAACAACTATACTCGTTATTTAACACTTTCTCCGCCATTAGGTTGCTCATCATAAATCGACCATAGAAACTCAATCTTCTGTACGTATTAAACTCACTCTTAGAATCCTCTTACCAATCCCTTCCGCCATCCAATATTCTACTTGTGTATGCAGTCTCTCCTCTCATTCAATCTCTCTGAGGGCTCTCCATACTTTTTTTTTCTCCTGCGATAAATGAAGTATTGTTGATGTGCCTCAGTTGTGGACTTTAGCTAATTTCGTAGTGGCTCTACTTCACTCCGTAATATTGCGTCATAGTTGTGGGAATCAAGAAATAGTGAATGCAAAGAAAGAGATGAGAATGAAAAATTAACTCTAGAGGTAATTATATTCTTGGCTGATTATTTGAATAAGCAGAAATTAAAAAACATAGATTATTCATTTCCGCGAACACCTTCAATTATTAGATTAATTCAAAACCTTATAATCCATTAATCGACTGTCCGAACGGGCCCTAATTTTATTGACTCGCGAATTATCTAATTTGTTATTCCCCCATATTAGAGCGTATTGGCCAACAACTTCTGAGTTTAAATATTTAGTTCTTGGCGACTGGTTTTTGGTGCGGATATCCCGCCAAGAGCTCAAAATTTGAACTCAAAATTTGAAAATATGAGTGTGGCCAACACGCTCTATTACTATTTTCATTGGGGGACCCCTTGTGTTGTACTACGGTGTTAAGGGTAAGTGAGTAGAACGTAGCAACGTAAACCTCACCTCCGCGTTCTACTCACTTACCCTTAACACCGTAGTACTTTATTTGCTGTCTTTTCGAGGTACGAGGAGGAAGAAGTGTCCTTAGAGGGAAACACGATTATGTGTAACTTATCAAAGAGGCAATGTGTCACCTTAGCTAGCTAGATAAAAGAGGCGAGGAGAAGACGAAGAAAGGCATCTCCACTCATCTTCTCGATCTTACTGAAGAGACGTGAATTAACAAAAAACTTTCTCCTTGAGCCGAACAACGGGTAGCGTGAGGCTTGGCCACGGTCCCTTCAACCCCATCTCTCGAGAAGCTACGAGCAGAGCATACAGCAACAAGCAGCAGCAACAAGCAACACCACGACGAGATCCTCCTAGCAGGACAAGGCAATAAGACTATAGGGGGTATGTATGGAGTTATTTATCTGAAGGGAAAGGAACCATATTCATTTTTGCATGAATCGAACAGACCGAGACAGCCATCGACTATCCACCTTGATCGACAGGCTGTTGAGAGCTACTATTCCGACGACCAACGAGAGATACTTCTGGTAGACATAATGGCCCAGCCGGATTTCGCCGCCGTTGCCAATCATTTGCAAGGCATCCAAAACGAAGTCGCTTTGATGCCCGTAGTGGCTGGTCTCGGTGCCTTGCAACAACAAATGAATAGAGGCTTTCAGTTGATCTTTTCAAAGTGAAAGGGAAATTCATGCAGCCAAGGGTTTGCCCTTAGCACATTGAACTATTGACAAACGCGGCAGCAGACTGAAAAATACTCGAGGACGGGATATTTAGCATTGAGTATCTATCAGAAAGTGACAGCTGCAGAAGCGGACGCAATCTTAGCTGCATGAGTTTCCCTTTCACTTTGAAAATGAAATTCGGGTCAACTGAAAGCCTCTAATACGAACCACTTGCAAGTGATGGCTCTTCTTGGAGAGATGCAAGGCCAGATTGGACAGATGCAAGGCCAGATTGGACAGATGCAAGGCCAGATTGGGCGGATTCAGAATGAGTATCTTTGCCTCTCTTCATTTGGCTAGCTAGCATGACTCACAGTTCAACTAGGCAGCAACTCCTACTGATGAGGCTGTACAATGCCTCCACCCCAGACACTGCACCACTTCGCTACCCCGCCGCGGTGCCTCAAGGCCTTCCACTTCCGCACACCCGTCGGGATCTTTTTGAACTGACAGGTAAGTCTTCCTCATTAGTGGATGTAGACGTTATTAACGATTGTCAGGCAATCAATGCCAGGCTGTTTCTGCTCTGCTTGGACTCCCAGCATTGCCGGCAGGTGTCCCTGTTATGCAACGTAGGCAGCAAATTGCTGAATACATTGGGGTTCTTTATTAAGATGTACTGGTGTTCCGTCGCATTCACCAAGAAAGTGGTTAATGAAGGCTTTTCTTTCTTGTATATCATTTGTTTAGAGCACACATGGTGTTCTTATAGCATTTTTTTTGTGGGGTTTGGCTTTTTACTGAATAGAGGAAGCTTCGGTTGTTTGTATTTTTTACCAAATACATTAGAGAGTTTTAGCCATGCTCAAATTCAACAATCGAGGCAACTTTCGAAGGAAAATGACTGGGGTGTTTGCATAAAGACACCTAACCCTCGCACATTAAATTCCCCAGATTTACGCAGTGTAAATATTCGGTCCTGGTTGGTCATTGGTCCTCATTTGACGTTACTCAGGCACCCTGGTCATGTTGCCTCGAAAGTTGCCTCGATTGTTGATTTTGAGCATGGCTAGGTACTTTAACGCCCGATCGGATATTCCTATAAGCCTTAGTCAAAAGTTAGTCTAATAGAGACCTTATATATTCCTCAAATCACTCTTTTGAATAAGGTCTTTATTAGACTAACTTTTTCACTAAGCCTTTTTAAGGCTGAAATCAGGCCCATAGGAATATCCGATCGGGCGTTAAAGAACAAGGGAGACCCCCCGTCAACGAGCGGAGCGCGGCGACAGATGAGGCCAGGGCCGAGTGCGAAGCAGGGCGAGCCACATGTGTGGGGCTAAAGCCACGCTTCCGTGGAACGGCCAAAGTAAATCTCAGATTTGCGGGCGTATATTTAAGAACGTTCCGGATGCAGGGATTCGTCCGGAACGCTGCATGTTCGGCTTGGCGGAACATTGACACAGAGATGTGGCGCAGGGTTAAGCTAAGTGACGAAGTCTCAACCCCACCATTCGATAGACAGAGACAGCACAGAGCGACACGACCGGAGTACACGAACGACAAGGTGAGTCTGTTTAATATCGCATTATCTTTTTAGCTGGCTAGAGTATTGAAGACTGACTTTTCACAAGCAGTGAGAAGTAGCCGACCGTCATGTTCAGGCTCCTTAGCAAGCAAGCAGTCAAGGCTATTCGCAGACCTGGCCTTATTCTCTCTAGCAGTACCACATCACGCCATGTGCATAACATGCAAACCCCGTACAACGGTCCTCCGAGTTACGATACGATCGCTAGACGGTTGTCCTCTTCGCAGGTCGACCCACAAGCCTACATCAACCGCAAGCACCAGCAAGAGGCTAAAGAGCGTGGCGAATACGTTGATATCCATGATATCGGTGCTGTGGATCCGAGGGATTACGATGTTCTGATTTCGGATGTTGACGACGAGAAATTGCGAGGTGAAGTTGCCGAGATAGTGGGTATACAGTACCATGCGGAAGCAACCAAGGAAGATGCCAATAAGGTGGTCGAAATCGGTGATTGTTACATATACGGCCGGAAGTTACGGACGATATTTCCAGCAGTTACGGACGATATTTCCAGCAGTTGTTAGCGATGGTTCTCGGGCGCATTGGGTTTCTTTTGTCGTGGACTCAGGATCTCCATTGACGTACCTTTCAGCGCAGGTAAGTGCTCCTACCTGTGAAAGGATGCCGTACTGCTAAATACTCTAGACGAGTAACCACTTCAATATCACCGCGGAAGAAATTGGACCAACTCATATCAAGATCGCTGGATATCACCACGCAGTTCATAGGTCGCCTGACCACTTACACTTTTCCGAAGTTAATCTTCTTGGCATGGATTTTTCCAACCTATATAATGTTTCTCAGTGGAATGACTTCAAGAAGGCCCGGGCAAAGTTGTTCTTCGGTAGAGACTGGGAGGTTAAGAAGTCAAAGCTGTAGTTCTGCGAGGAGGAGACGAGTGGAGGGATGATTTTTCTTTGGTAATTCGAAAAAAACATTTGTATTTGTATTAGATTTATTAGGGGAATTTTACTATGACAAAGGGGGCGTAGCCATCAACGAGCGGTATATAGCGAGGCCACATGTAGGAGGGGTAATGTGAACGCAAGCGTTCCAAGCAACTAAAGACCTGGGCGAAGCTACAGGTAAGATTCTGTCTTTAGTTGCTGGAACGCGGAACGCGAGGCGTATATCTTAGATTTTACGCAGTAAAAGTGAGAACGTTCCGGATGCAGGGATGCGACAGGGATCCTTCCGGAATGCTGCAGGTGGAGTTTGGCGGAACAACAAGGTACTGCAGGGATAGGACGACGGGTAGCCCTCGGTAATGAGGGGTCGTGTCGTGTATAAGTAGGAGGGGGTCCCCCCGTCTCTGGTGGTAGTAGCTACGCGTGCGACAACAGGTTTACGATTATCGGAGCCATAGCGGCACGGTACAGAATATCGATACAGAGAAAGCGAAGTCGGAGGAAGTGAAGACTGAGACAACGAAGAGGGCGAAAGCGAATAAAGAGTAAGTGATTTTATTACGGAGGACGATTGTAATTTCAGTGATGGATGTTGGAAGAGAAGACGAAGGTACCGATTGCTGACGAGAGGTCATCTGATAAGCGACCAGAAGGGATGTCTCGGTTTCGTTCTCAGAATGGTTATTTCTGGTTTTCATCAGGATTTGTGGGTGAATGGGCAGGCCGCATCGAAAAGCAGTATTGCTCGGACGATTTCGACGGGTCGCAGAAGTATGGCGAGGATCAGTTGTGGAAGATATTGGAGGACTGGAAGGCGATAGCTGTCAATCGAATCGGATCTGGCGATCGGAGTGGAATTAGCTTGGTGCTGATTCAGCATGAGCGTTTGTCGGAATTGCGGAAGTGGTCGGACAATCTGATTGAACAATTTGGAGGAACGATCCATGAGGGACAGAATATCGATTGGGAGGGGATTGCGAGGAGCGAGGGAAGGAGCTACGATGAACGGTTTGTTGTTGTCCGAGACTTGGATCTGAAGACGCCGAGTCTTCAGGGAGTGGTCTGGTCATTGATGTTCATGTTAATCAAGGCAGACTGGGATTTACGTTATTCGAGGTCGGCGAACGGAAGCAACGAGAGAGTTATGGACTGGCGGAAGGCGTGTTTGTGGATGTGTGGGCGGGAGCAGGACCCGAGGGTGCATATAGGCCGGCGTGGGGGACGATTTATAGTGCCGACTGTGGATGATTATGCTCTATATTTGGATGTATCGAGGTTTGTTTAGCTATAATAGAGTCTTTTAGCCAACGGCCGTAGAAAAGTCCAAACGGAAAGTCCCAAGACCACTCTGCATGTAGGTTTGCATGTGATATGTCACCTTTAATCACAAGACTTAGAAATACGATTGAAGACATTTTGAGTCCCCAATATCGAGCGTCGCTGTCAAGGTATTCCTAATACCAGGTAGGCCAAGTCCCTCTAATGCATGCGGAACGCGAGGCGTATATCTTAGATTCCACGCAGTAAAAGCGAGAACGCTTCGGATGCAGGCACCCGTCCGGAACGCTGCATGTTCGGCTTGGCGGAACATCACAGAGATGTGGCGCAGGGTTATAGTTTAATAGAGGGTTCCGGCAAGTGCCAAGGGATTTCGCCCAGAATAACTTTTGTGTGGAGAATCTACTGGGAAGACTCACAAGACCAAGAAATTCTGGGAGGCCAACTTGGTGACTTCTGTGATCAAAGTGTAGGGAGGTAAACCAAAGAGGAATGGCGATAGCCAAATACATTTGTTTACACCTCTTAGTTTTGTTTCTATCTAACTGCATTAGATATCATTTTGTAGGGATTAGAGACACCCCTACCCTCTGAACTTGACTGTCATGGGGGTCATCATATCCTAGCAGAAAATGTTCACGATTCCCCGCTCACCTACTTCTATCGATGTTACTGTGGTTACAGCAGAATTTGCAGGGGATTTGAGGTTTGCCGGAACCCTCTAATAAGAGGAGGGGGGTTCCCACCTCGCTCTCTGAGAAGTGACATGAATCTTAGGAATTAAGGCGTAATTCTCAGAACGTTCCGGATGCAGGGATTAGCCCCGGACCGGCACGTGTAGTCTTGGCGATTGTCTGGCAGGGCTAATGATCTGTGGCGTAGCGCACAGAATAGTTTGAATAAGAGGGAACAGAGCAACACGACACAGACTAACAGGAACAAAGATGTTCAGGCTCCTCAGCCGGCAAGCAGTCAAGCCTGTTCCCAAGCCCGGCCTTCTCCTCTCCAGCGGTACTGCATCACGCCGGATCCATAGCATGCAAGCTCCGTATTCCGGGCCTCCGAGTTACGAGACGATCGCTCGACGGTTCTCTTCTTCGCAGGTCGATCCACAAGTCTATTTTGCTCAAGAACGCGAACAGGAAATATCAAAGCGTGGCGGATCTACCGATATTCATGATATAACCCCAGAGGAAGGCATCTATCCAGATGAATACGATGTCTTGTTGTCGGATATTACCCACGACACGCTGATGCAAACGATTTCAGACGAAATAGGTATTGCCTACCTTTCGGAGGCAACTGATGATACCAAGAAAACTGTTTCAGTGTGCGATGGTTACATCTATGGCCCTAACAGGAGGCCGATAGTTCCGCTTGTTGTTAGCTATCGGAAGCAATCCCGCTGGGTTTTCTTTGTTGTGGATAGTGGGTCTCCATGGACATTCTTGTCAAACCAAGTGAGTACTTGAACGCAAGTCTTTTTGTGGGTTCTAACGGTTCCAGGCATTTGAGGCGCTTAAGATCAAGGTCAATGATCATGATCCCCATATGGCAGCTATTGCAACGATCGGTGGATATCCAAGCCCCTTTCGAAGATCTCGGCCGTCGTCCCACTATCACGATGTCAACATACTCGGTGCCGATTTTTGTTATTTTCATGGGGTTCGCGTGATGCAGGATTATAGCACCCTCCGTACGAAGTTGCATATTACTGGAGGCGGGGAAGTGACTGAGGAAACTATATAAGCTGGAGTACGGGGTTGTATAGTTACGGTGGTTTTTTTTTTTTTTTAATCTAGCAGTTTCTACTAGACTAGGAGGGTTTGGATGAGGATACGGCGCAGGATAGCTTACTTGTTTTTTATTATTAAAAAAGTGGATTTTAAATTTTTAGTGTTTTGCGTGGGGGACCCCCTGAGCGAAGTGGGGGCGTAGCCGTCAACGAGCGGTAGCGAGGCGACAGCCACATGTAGCCAGCGGCAAGCGTTCCACTGCCTATCCTCCCATCAACCAATCATACAAGCAGAAAACGACACTGGAGTCTTCTGCGCAAAGAGCCTAATAACCCCTTGGCGCCGACGGTCAAGCCTATCACAGGGAATGCCCCTAGGCCCGCACCTAGCCCTCGGAGTTGCTCCGATAGACTGATTAGGGTTCAGGCAACGGAAAGAGATATCCCACGGGGGGTGGAGCCCGTACTGGGGACGTTTGGGGCGTTTCAGTTCCTAATACTTGGGGCGCAAAGATTGTGTGATCCAATGGACTACCTCTTGGTACGTACTGGGTAAGTAGAAGTACTACGGGTGTAGGGGTAAGTCTGTTTCTACTACGCCAGGTAATGCATCGAAAATGGGTCTCAAAATCATGAATATTTTTTTTAAAGTCATTTGTAGTTGTTTAAGGTATAGTTCTCGGACATAAATCATCGTCGCGAAGCAACGCGACTCCACTACAACACCACAACCCCACCATGTCACCTGCCCGCAACCCCCCAGAAGTGACTAATTGAAATGCAGACCTGCATGCCAGCAGTGGCCTGAGTCCATACAATGGAGAGCTATAGGCATGAGAGAGGCAGGCCTACCTTTTCATGAAATATCAGCAAAATTAGAATTGCGCCATTTCAAGCGCTATCAAGTGTCTTTTCATGGGTTTAGGAAACTGGCCTCTGTTCTTACTCTTAAAACCAGGAGATCAAAAACTTCTGAAGAGATAATCGCCAGTTTGTTATTGCTTCTAGATGTCAAAGAAAAATTTCCTACTGTCTTCTTCGGTAAAACTTCACAGTCAACATCTCAGTTAAAACAATTAAGTGACGACCAGGAGAAGCCGGTATCTACAAACATATTATGGTTGAGCAACCGCAGTTAAAGGCTCAAGATCATCACCAAGACTTCATTTGTCTCCTGAGGTCTCCTGAGCCTCAGGAGACTCAAAAAATATCCAGGGGTCTCAGAAGACTCTCGGAAGACTCAGGAGATAGTTGGAAGACTCCAGACACAAATAGTAGTTTGCTGATGATGCAAGAAGAAGGCTGATATAGTGTTTGCAATACAGAAATTGGACTGTTTCTGAATAAAATAAGATGGACTGGAGTGCTAAGTATAGTGTTGAAAAATCTCTTGATCTCTTCGTTTATCATCAAACTACTACTTATGTATGCAGTCTCCCAACAGTCTCTCAAGTCTCCTGAGAGTCTCCTGAGGCTCCTGGATATTTTTTGAGTCTCCTGAGACTCAGGAGACATCAGAAGACAAATGAAGTCTTGCTGATGAAGGTAGAAGGGGGTTGGCGTCAGAATATCACGGCTCAGCCCCCTGCACCCCTCTTACCGCCCAGACGTCTTCGGAACAGGGTTGTTGGATAGTATCGGTGGATGTCGGAAGCAAGAGAATGGAATAGGAAGGAGTTCGGGTAATGGAATGTAAGCGCTGGGAAGGATAGGGTGATGAATACATGAAATGAGGTTATTGGGACTAGCGTGGGGTGGTATGAGATAGTATGTGTTTCGATGGGATTCTATGGTATGAGTCAGCGGTGAGGGGAAACTACTGTATATATAGAGTGATGTTCTCCTATGTTTTCGCCCCTCTAGGCAACGTCTTCTTTCTGTTAGAAATCTATTACTTTGGCTCTTGTACATCGTCACTGATTATTCGCGAGCACCTGAGCACTGAGCCATGCCCACTGCGACCTGAGCACCGAGCCATGCAGCTTCTTCGCGAACCTGAACCTGTCTACATTCTGGTGTATCACGAGCCGACCCTGTCAGTCCAAGTCTTAGAACCCGAATCGGCCATGCGTTAGACAGAATGATATTATTTCTTTCTATGGGCTTCAGTTGCAGGGAAGATTGGTAATAGTATTCTAAGAGATGGTGAAAAAGAATACGAGATGCAGTGATACTGTATCAGCAAACTACTATTTGTGTATGGAGTCTCCCAGCAGTCTCATGAGACTCCTGGATATTTTTTGAGTCTCCTGAGGTTCAGGAAACTTCAGAAAACAAATGAAGTCTTGCTGATGATCATTTTAGATGCTTTCCAGTCGTCAATAGTTGACACATTGTAGGGTTCCATCTTCATACCTTAGGAGTGAGGATCATGCTCAAATATTTGATCTCCTATACACTAAATTTGCAATTCTCAGGCTTGAGATGGACTTCATTAGCCTACAATACGTCGAGGACTTGTTGCATATCCTGTTTATATTGTTCCAGAGTTTCAGAGTAAATAGGAATATTATTGAGATAAACAATCATCGTGAAGAAACACGTTTGTCTCTGATGTCTCTGGCCTCAGGAGCTCAAAAAATATCAAAGTCTCGAGGCTACTCGGAAGCTTCGAGGAGACTGTTGGGGAGACTTCATCTGTACAAGTAGTAGTTCTTGGCGTAGCGTCGATCGATATCAACAAACTACTATTTGTGTCTGAAGTATCCCAACTGTCTCCTGTATCTCCCACGACTCTCCTAAAACTCCTGGATATTTTTTGAGTCTCCTGAGGCTCAGGAGACTTCAGGAGACAAATGAAGTCTTGCTGATGTTGATTATAACCACATCATAGGTCAAGCTTATTAAAATAATTTGCATTGGCTAGATTAGTTATAGTTTCAGGGGTAAAAGGAACATCAGCAAGACTTGATTTGTCTCCTAATGTCTCCTGAGTCTCAGGAGAATCAAAAAATATCTAAGAGCCTCAGGAGATTCTCAGGAGACCTGGGAGACTGTTGGGAGACTACATACACAAGTAGTAGTTTGCTGATGATAATTATTAGATAAGTTTATAGGAACAGCTCTTACAGGAGTATGAGTGTCCCGGCGTCTTGGCATTCGGCCCGACTGTTCGGTGATGGAAGCATGAGTACTGTGGAAGGGGTAAGAATTAGCGAGGCGGGGAAGGAATGGTCCGATGGTGACGTACTTCTTTTCTTTTAAGTTGGTAACAGGAGTAATGGTAAGCGAGATAGGAATGGAGTGGTATGATGTTGGCGTCATTTTATTCTTTGAGGTTCGATGGACGGATGGATTGGTAATAGGGATTGTCGAAGATGGTGTGAAGGAATGCGAGGTGTGGTGATACCGGGTTTCTATGTGGTTCTATGGTGATGTAATGGTGCTTGGCGGATTGGTAGGAGAGCGGTGTTAAATAAGCGGGTTGAGTAGTTTCGCTTTAGTTCTTTTCTTTCTTTCCTCTGCATGCCGTCTTCGCATTACCGTCATGGGAATATAATCGCCCTATCGTAGTCCTACCATTTCTGGCTACCGAAGGTTCTCTCTGCGACCTCTATTGATCTTCTCTTGGCGGTACTTGTGGCGTAACCGTTTATTTGGCTGTTCTACTCGATCGCCGCTTTCACTGTCCTCATGAGGCCGTAATCTTCTTTCTGCCGTTATCTACGGTCGCCATTCTCACTCGGCCCTCGGTCTTCACGCAGTCGTTCTTCTATTCGGTTTATCTTGGCGTGTCGCCAGCGATACTTTTAAATCGTCGTCTTCATCTGGCCCGTGTAGCCTTGGCACTCCGTCGCAATAATTGTGTCTTATATGTAGCGATCTTGGTGGTGGCAAGCGGAGATTATGGCTTATTCTTAGTCTGAAAGAGGAGGGTTCTTAAAAGGCGAGTCTTTGGGCCACTGGGAACCTGAAATCTAAACCTCCTCATCCTTGCCTGTAAGGCCTATTGCTTATTATCAAGACAATGTAGAAGAAAAAAAAGTCATGATGGTAGCAGT
Source organism: Morchella sp. 2018-W26 (assembly GCA_024713715.1). Lineage (NCBI taxonomy): Eukaryota > Fungi > Ascomycota > Pezizomycetes > Pezizales > Morchellaceae > Morchella > Morchella sp. 2018-W26. The sequence goes on from JAMGYX010000016.1 coordinate 1,072,017, forward strand.
TTCGTTTTGGATCGTTAAATTCGTTAGTTCGTAGTTAAGGCAAAAAGCCTTGAATCTAAGCACTTCATTGAATTCAGAGTCGATAGAATAGCGATTGAGCTCCATGAAATCTTCTGAAAACATCAATAACTACTACTTGTGTATGCAGTCTCCCAACAGTCTCCTGAATCTCCTGAGAGTCTCCTGAGGCTCTTGGATATTTTTTGAGTCTCCTGAGGCTCAGGAGACATCAGGAGACAAATGAAGTCTTGCTGATGAAGTGGCGTTGGCATTGTCTGATTTCCCTGAGATTCCGCACAGCTGTGGCCGCCCTATCAGGGTAACCAAATGCATTGTCTAGGATTTTGAAAAATTCGGACATGGAGTCGAAGGATATGCATTCATTCGAGATGTATGCGAGGGGTTGGTTCACCGCAGATCCCTCCAGTCAATATGTATAGTAGGCAATTTGTTGAGCCGAAGTAGGAAAGCGATCGAAGTTGGTGGATAGTTTAATTTGTGGCTATCTCTGAAACACTCTTAACTCCTTCCTATCTTCCCCATACTTCTCTTGGTCAGGTAGTTTCTCGGACTTGGTCTTGGTTACCTCAGCAAACTACTACTTGTATATACAGTCTCCCGACAGTCTCCCGCGTCTCCTGAGAGTCTCCTGAGGCTTCTAAAGATTTTTCGAGTCTCTTGAGGCTCAGGAGACATCAGGAGACAAATGAAGTCTTGCTGATGTATTTAACACCCTCCTCCACATCAGCAAACTACTACTTGTGTATGCAGTCTCCCAACAGTCTCCCGAGTCTCCTGAGGGTCTCACGAAACTCTGGATATTTTTGAGTCTCACGAAAGGCTCAGGAGGCATCAGGAGACAAATGAAGTGCTGATCACTTGCCGTTCTGACTTCATCGTTAAGTAGCGAGATCATGTAAAAATCAGTATTACTACCTCGTATTCATCAGCAAGACTTCATTTGTCTCACGAGGTCTCTGGCCTCAGGAGCTCCATATCAGGGGCCTCAGGCTACCGGGAGATCAGGAGACTGTTGGAGGCTACATCTGCAAGTAGTAGTTTGCTGATGTTCTTCCCCACTATCTCTTAGAATTCTATTACCAATCCTCCCTGCAATTGAATCTCATGGAAAGAAATAATAATATCCTGACATCAATCTTTTCATGCCGACACATCGCTTCATCTGCAATCTTCCACTCTGGGACTATCAGAAGATCTTAGAACACCAACAGTCTCTTGTATCTCCTGAAAGTCTCCCGAGGCTCCTGGATATTTCTTAAGTCTCCTGATGCTCAGGAAATATCAGAAGACAAACGAAGTCTTGCTGATATATCTGGCTTGTTTAAGTCATAAACATTAACATTCGGTATATCCCAAAAGGTATTAAAGAGTGTCTTTACAAACTTTGACACAAGGTATTCCACTTGGGAAGGATTCGCTGGACTCTTGTTAAACTGCCGATATCAGCAAGATTTTACAAGTCTCAGGAGATTACAGGGGTCTCAGGAGCCTCAGGAGACTCTCAGGAGACCCGAGAGACTGTTGGGAGACTGCATACACAAGTAGTAGTTTGCTGATGTATAAAAAGACATGTTCATATTGGTCGGCGATCCATCCGCACAACACAGAATAATATTAGTAAGCTTTACTATTTGTGACTAGAATCTCCTGAGTGCCCTGAGACCCACAAAATCTCAGGAGAGAAGTAAAATCTTTGTGATGATCTTAAGCCCGTCATGGGTGTCTATATTAGCATAGGAAGCAATTAAAGCCTTAAATGATATCGACGATGTAGCAGATGGTAAGACTCTGCGAGAGGAAGAGAACAATAATGATGCAGACTAGATCGGAGGACACAGCCAAGAATAACGGAGGCATAAGGCCATCAGCAAGACTTCATTTGTCTCCTGATGTCTCCTGAGCCTCAGGAGACTCAAAAAAAATCCAGGAGCCTCAGGAGACTCTCAGGAGACCTGGGAGACTGTTGGGAGACTGCATACACAAGTAGTAGTTTGCTGATGGCAACAGCTAAGGCAAAGACCAGAGACAGAGCAGAGAAAGCGATGATCGTACATCAGCAAACTACTACTTGTATACATCAGCAAACTTCATTTGTCTCTTGAGGTCTCCTGAGCCTCAGGAGACTCAATAAATATCCAGGAGCCTCAGGAGACTCTCAGGAGACTCAGGAGACTGTTCGGAGACTCATCATAAGTAGTGGTTCTTGATGTATTGATCTCCCAATAGTCTCAGTCTCCTGAAAATCTCTGAGGCTCCAGAAATCTCGAGGAGACAAATGAAATGCTTGAGAGTAAACACTAGAGGACTATAGAAGTCGCAATAGTAGGCAACCTTCAAGTATAGGCACAGAAAACGAGGACTATAGACTGTAAATAAAATATATTCCTATATATCGAGAAGACAGTAAGACAAGACAGTGAGAAAAAAAAGAAAAGAACCAAAGAAGACATCTCCACTCGCTATTTAACAACACTTTTCGCCAGTTCACTCTGACTCATACATCAGCCCATAGAACTCCGTAGAACTCCAATATCACCACACCTCGTATTCCTCCCCACTATCTCTTAAAAGTCCTATCACCAATCCCTACTGCAACCGAACCTCATAGAAAGAAATGACGACAACCTCACACCACTCTATCCCCTCCTCACTTATTACTACTCCTTCAATCCCAACAGCGCTACTACTACCGAACCTTCGGGACCAATGCCAAGATGACAGGACAAACAACTTGGGTAAATAAAACACATCAGCAAGACTTCATTTGTCTCCTAATGTCTCCTGAGCCTCAGAAGACTCAAAAAATATACAGGAACCTTAGGAGACTGTTAGGAGACTGCATACATAAGTAGTAGTTTGAAGTTGACGATGATGATACTGGTTTAGCTTACTGCCCTGCCATCCCCACCGCCCTGTCGTCCTGTCACTCTGGCCATTCTGCCGCCTTGCCATCCTGCTGCCTACATGACATGATGTCAGATAACATATCTTTGCTATCAAAAGAACCTTATCCATATATTTGTGAAAGTGCACGAATTACAATAAAGTATCCTTAGTTTTAGGATACATTAGTATAGAAAAGTACCTGAGATTTTTACCCTCTATAGACAATATGCTATCTTTTTGACTCGTGTACCGTAGGGGCTTGGATTCCCCAGATCGTTTATGCAACTTATCTTGAGCGTTTTCTAACCGCCTCTGCAGTTTCTCCTGAGACTCCTCCACATTTTTCATCACTGATAGTACTTCCATCCACCTATCGTAGAATACTTCCGATAAAAGCTTATTTGTTTATGGTTACCGGTGAGTTAGCTATATACTTAGCTAGTTAATAGATAGAAGGTCAGGTAGTTCAATGGGTCTCTCCAACCAATATCATGAGCCCCATCAACAAGTTATACTAGTAATTGCCTCCGGATCTTCCACTTTGCTTCGTTAAGTTTTGCAGACCCGCCTCTAGCTGCTGTAGTCTCAAGTCGAAACTCTTGAAGTAGTCAATATACCCCCGGGTTAGTTATGTAGATCTGAGTTCTTTAACTGTTCCGGCTTGATTCCATTGGCACCTTCAGTTGTTTCACTAGCTGTACCTGCAACTCTCTGGATTCTTTTATCTATAAAGCCAAATCATCGGTTAGTATAGTCAGTGACTGAACAGGGTTTACCTGAAACTTACATGACGATCAAAGGCCTGGATAAACTCGAGTCCTGGCAGGATGAGCAACCAATCGTTGCATAAACGGACGGAACATTGAATACATGTAGTTACTGCCGCTCTTGCTCAAATATTCGTGGACTTGTTAGTATTTGCGGCGAGACCCCGGAAGTGACCACGCAGTTGTACCGAAGATGAAGAAGGATCAAAGAATAGAGGGTGATAGCTGGAAGGGTACTCTGGTTTCAATCTTTTTGCCATAGAGACCACGCCCCACTATTCCTTAAACTACCTAATAGCTCATCTTTTTGTGTTGAAACGAGAGTACCCATTCATTTGTCACCAGCCATATACCGTCGAAAGCGTGGCTTAATCCTAACTGACTGTATCTACATTTAACGATCCCCTTTTCTATGGACTAGAAGGCGTGATTCTACTTGCTCTTGAATCCCCTTATCGATATACCAGGGTTCCACCCATATCAGTGGATTAGCTGCGCTTCCGGCTCCGAGTACCCCGCAAAATTAAAAACAACCCGCATGGATAGCTTAAACTTACTCTTTTAGAAGAGGAATACGTGAACATGTTCTTGAAGGGTGACGGGGAAGCAGAGGACTATACGAGCTACTTTAGAGTTACTGGTAACTATCAGGATCCTTGCTGATGTAGTTGAGACCTTAATTGTTATTCTCCCGATCCTCTTAAATTCGATGTGCTATTTAAAGATTAAGATTAAGGTATTCTTTTTTTATCTAGAGATTTTTCTCTACCAAATGCATCAATTACCCCCTAGCTTTCTCGTACAAATAATATGGGAATGGGCACAGGAAGATGCTTTACAGCCGGTATCTTGTGTAAATCCATCCATGGATACATCTTTTACCTACAACGTTGTAGACGCCTTTCTTAGCTGGGGTTTTGTCTCGGGCCAGACGCGCGTTAGGTATCAGCATTAAATCAATAGTTTTGCTGTTTACGACTTGAAAATGAAGCTAGGACGGGTTGGGCTTTGTCCGCGACCCTGCTTTTTTTTTCTTTCCCTTTTTCTTTTGTCAGAAAATATATACTTTTCTGGTATGCTTTTATTAGCATCCTAAGAGATACTTAAGTACAAGTGCGTAAGCATGTAGCTGACTCCTCAGATAACTTGTAGGTCTGGACATCAAATGATCTCACGTATCAACAAACTTATAATATTCCATAAAATTCGTCCTGACTTGATCGCTTTCAGATTTTCGTTGATTTCCTTGGTCGATTATGTGAATAGATACTTATATCAATATTAATGTCAATGGACTAAGCATATTAATATGTTCCCAATAGATGCATTTATCGACAACCTTGACCTGGGCTGTTAATAAAAGTACATCCTCAATTACATTATTTAGCAACAGAGCTGAATTGGTTAGGGGTTTATCTAACGTTCGGCGATTAGCTAAGCTGCTCGTCAAATCTATATGCATCCCGGGTATAAAGCTATTTTACCCCGAAACAGTCCTGGTTCGATACCACAAAACGGCTCGCGAATGCGACTACGGCGGGCAAGATCGTTGGTAGCCTCGTCACCAGTGAACTGAAGTATAATTTAGCAGTATATCTGCATAAGAAGCTTCGAAGCACTCTATTGATTTGCGGAGAAAGAATTATCGAGGGAAGAGGGCTTAGATCAGGGCCCGGAATTCCGGCCGATACCCTGTATATTACTTAGTTTACCGGCACAGCTAGTATCCGCTGTACATACGTACTACATGTACTAACCTACAGCCTAACAGACGTCAACGCGAATGCGAACACGAACACGAACGCGATAGCAAAGGGGGGCTGTTAATGGTTTAACGATTTTTTTTTTTTGGTACTGTTGCGATAATGCTGGTAATGCTGCTGGCAGTAAAATCAGGGACTCGATCATACTCAGCCCCGTTTTGCATACACATACTTACGTATAGTACCATGATTACACTTTAATTAGAGTCTGGCAATACTCCCCCTATAGTTCGTCAGGGAGCACACATGTGTTTTAAAAATTTTTATACTATTTTCAATGCAGGGCTAGCTCGGTTAACCTTTTTTTTTTTTACGTTTCCTCATTCTGTCAGTTGGGGGTCGATTGTATAAGTACTCCTTATCGTCCCCACTGCAATACTGAATACTCAACTTGGACATCGCTATTACTTCAGTACTTATATCTTCGACTTCCTCCCGGAAAAATATCCAATCTCTCTTGTAACTAATTCGGTATACCACACGCCAAATACCAACAAACATGAGCGAAAACGGTGGATATGTCTTCTACCACTATACACCCAGTCTCGTCGGGGGTGTTATTTTCACAGTTCTCTTCGGGGCATCTACATTATGCCACACATATCAACTTATTCGTACAAGAACATGGTCCTTCATCCCATTTTTAATCGGAGGAATATGTATGTCACCCCCAACCTCCCTCCTTTCGCTCCCCTAGGCTTGACTGGTGATGGTAAATTAACAATCCCCAAGTCGAGGTTATTGGGTATATTGCTCGATGTATGTCGCATTTCGACACACAGACCCTCGGCCCATATATCACCCAAACCCTTCTCCTCCTTGTAGCACCCGCTCTCTTTGCGGCCTCTATCTACATGATCCTCGGACGCCTCATTGCCTTACTTGACGCAGAGAAACATTCTCTCATCAGACTTAGATGGCTCACAAAGGTCTTTGTTGCTGGTGATGTTTTAAGTTTTACACTACAATCTGGTGGTACGTTTATAAACTACAGAAACAAAACATATCAATTGGTATTTCAGCTCTAATACTTCTCTAGGTGGTGGGATGATGGCTGGAAAATCTGAATCATCTATGAAGAACGGTGAAAGGCTGGTTCTCATCGGCCTCTTCGTTCAGATTGTCTTTTTTGGATTCTTCATGATCGCCAGTGTCGTTTTCCATCGTCGGATCAGTCAGGACCCAACTAGTGCTTCGCTATCCCTCGGCAACTCAGCACCTAGTTTAAAGACTAGCTGGGTGGGGCTTCTGTATGCTCTGTACGGCTCCTCGGCAGCCATACTGGTTAGAAGCGTATTCAGAACCATTGAGTATATTCAGGGTAACAATGGGTATCTGTTGAGAAACGAGGTCTGGATATACCTGTTTGACGCGGTTCTGATGTTTGTAGCAATGGTCATCTTCAACTGGGTTCACCCGGCTGGGGTGTTGCAAAGAAAGGGAAGAGGGCGTCAGGGTTATTGCGAGGACGAATCGACGGAGATGGTGGCGTAGTTCTGGACTTGACTTTCTTTTGGCGATGGATTTCTTTTGTTTTACTATAGAGATGCAATGCATCACACACCGGCAGATTTAGCTACTCGTCTATATTTCCTTTTATTTTCAAAAAATCTTTTTAATTTCCTCAAAAATAAAGACCCAGTTATAAAGAGATAAATCCGCTGATCACTGCCCGGGCTATCGCGTGTATCCGATTTAGCAACGATTTCCTTTATTTAATCATGGGATATCACTCGCTAAAGGTCGCATTAGGTTCCGTAATGTGCATTGGTAAAACACCGGGCTTGCAATTGATACCGGTGTTTTTCTGGGATCAAACATACCATCCGGCTATAAAGTAGTGGGTTAATGGCTCCTGATACAAGATGCGTAAAACGGGGTAAATTCAATTGAGGGGAAGTTATAGGACTCACCTTACTGCACTAAATATATAACTTATACATCACAGCTTGGGCCGTTTTTTCTTTAACTACATGTAAATGTACATACATGTATGTATTAAGGCTGACTTTGGTATGTTATTCATGGATTATCACTCGACATCAATTGGGACCCCCAACGTAGATCTTTTGGCGGGTTTTATTTTTCTAATGAGTGTGTCAATAGATGAGACTATGCACATCTTTCTAAATTTTCTTAAGTGTAACCTGACATAGTCACCCGTTACTGTATCACTGATGGTGCGACGTAACAGGTGCACCTATGTTTTACGGTTCATTAGGATGTATTGACTGATGGGAGCTGGTCTGGCTTAATCTTTTACAACAATGGTTCGGGAATAAGAGACTGGTCTGTAGATATGTTTGGATTTTTTGGATTTTCACTCTAAATTGGATTATACAGTGATACCACCCCCCCCCCCCCTCACACAGCGCCCGAGCTAATTAGGGGAGTAAAGACTAGAATGTAAAATGAATACAAGAGTATAAAGTTACAAGAAGGAGAAAAGTGAGTTTATAAGCTTTTACAACCGTTAAGAATAATGCCTGTAACCCTATTTATGCGAAACCCAGTACGCATGGTGTTATAATAGGTTTGAAAAATTTCCGAAATCGAAGAATGACTCAATATACCGGCGAGAGAATGAAGTGGGAGGTACTGCTCGCCTCACTGAAACTCATAGGCTCACGAATAAGAGAAAGAGGAAGAAGCCCGCTGCTGGTGATGTTGGTGCTGAGATGCCTGAGAAGGTTGAGATGGGGGCAATTTCAATACCCTCGTCTCGTCACCAAGAAAATGTCTACGATAAGACGCGATGCCGGTCACGACAGTCTCGAAATCTTTGATCCCCCGCTCACGCATGGACGCAATTGCCTGCCTGAGACCACGGTTGTAGTTGTTACGCTCCTCTTCAGTAGATCCTTCAACAACAGATGCAAGTTCGACAAGAATCTCATCATCTGATAGGCGATTATTAGCCACACTTTGAGTGATATCAGAAAATTCAACGTGGGAAATTGGGAGGGTAAATACCTGGCAACTCAATCTGCTTTATATGCTGTTCCGTACAGCTGGTGTCGCTGCAAATTCCACCACTAAGCTCCCACCTGCAGAGGGGCTTTGTAGGATCGATGCGGTTCGAAAAGGTCAAGCTCCTGTAACCACCTTGGCAAAATGATAGGAAGTTCGGGTGATACCGGAATGATTTGAAGCTAGTCAGCGGAGACTTGTAGGGCGTGAAGATGTGTTCGGGTTGTCTTTGGGTTTTCTGTTCCACCTGTTTCTTGATAACGCTCGCAGCAGCGGTTGTGGAGGTGATCTATTGAAATCCAAAGAAAATAGCCAATCACGAGCAAAGTGAGAGCAAGGAACTATTGTCAGCCAACACCAGATCTTATTAAAAGTAAAGCGGGCAGTAAAATAAGAGGATTTATAGGTAAGGTGGTCTTGTTGCAAACCTTGGCGGGATCCACGAGCTCATTGGCCTGTTTTCTTTGCTCGGGCACTGGGGTTGGTAGATTAGCTTCCTTAAGATTTACGGTACTTCTATTTGTCGGTCCTTGAACGTCGCCCAACACCTGGGAAGTTGTTTGTATGATAGACCTCTGTTTTTGTTCTTCTGGAGCTTGTGGCTCTAATTGGGGTTGATCCTCATCGCTGTCGTCTTCTTCCTCGTCTGAGGTTTCGTCGCCCTCACTGCTTGATTCAGCCTTTTCCTGATCCTCACCTTCATCGCTGCTAGCATCCATGTCAACATCATCGACGCTCGTGTCGTTTTTTGTTACCTTTTCCGCCTCAGTAATCTTTTCATCGACATCCATCGCATCAGAGGTGTTCATCGATACAGGCGATGAAAAGACCGAGGGGCGGCTGATGATGACTTCGGTCCTATCCAGCGCTGGTATTTGAACCTGCCCATGGGTACTTACCGTCCCTTCCACTCCTTTCACCCCAGGGCCCAAATCATCTCTCATCACAACATCATCCGTTACATTCTGTTGGCGATCCCCCAAGACGCCTGTTTGTGGTAATTGTCCATGCGGAGATGATCCCTGGCCGTCTTTCAAGGTGGCGTGACCAACTGTAATAAGTCAAACTCGAAACATAAGCAGTTATTCGACAAAAGGGTGTTTATTAAGAGAATTAAGGAGCTGCGCTGGTCCGATAGGAGCTACCAGTGGTAGAAGAGAGTGCATTGTAAGACTACACGGACAGCCTTACCTTCGATCTCCTCCATGGCCTTTTTCAATTGCTCAATTTCTTCCTTCTTCTTGGAAATCGCCTTTGTTGCGACTTCATCACACTCTCCCTTAGCATCTACTTTTTTCTCTGCCGCCTCCTCCATGGCTGCCAACTCTGCTTTTAAGGCCTCCTTCTTAGCTTCCATCTCCTCCTCTTCACGCCGCATTCTTGCTAGTTCTTGTAAAACTCTCTCTTTTGCCAACTTCTTCTTAAGTCTCTCGTTCTCGGCCTCTTTTAGCTGATTTTCCTTCTCCTCCCTCACCCGTTGCCTGAGTTTCGCAGCCTCAATTTCTTCGGCCTCTTTCCTCTTTTTTTCGGCCTCAGCTTTCTCGATCTCCTCAATTTCTGTTAAAAGGGCATCAATTTTTTTCTTTTGTTCCTTTTTCTGTAATTCCTTGAGCCTGGTAGCTTCTGCTTTCGCCCTGGCCTCTTTGACGAGCATTCTTTGCCTTTCAACTTCCACTTTGCGCTTAATTTCATCCTCTTTCTTAACATTATCAAGGGCCGACGAGACTGCCATAGCTACATCGGTCACCTGTTGTTGTTGCTGCACTTGCGTAAGAGGGGGCGGCACACTTGGCTCCGCCCCAATGTTCGGAGTTTCAATTGACGTTGGCGTTGATAACCCGGTTTTTGCTATAAGCTTTTTCTTCTCTTGCGCTTTTTGAATGGCTTCCTTAAGAGCCCTGATCTGCTCCTCTTTAGCTTGAAGCGCCTTTGCTGAGTCAAGCTTCGAGTTGCCATTGCTAGAAATGCCCCCAACAGGAGTTGTCTGGCTAGGGCGGAGACGTGGTGGGGTAATATTCCCGCTCCTTTTATCTGTGCCGCAAGGCGTTGACCGAGAGGTACCTGAACCGTTTAGTGAGTCCTCCTCCTCCTCTTCCTCCTCGTCATCAGATACATCAATAATCAGCTCTACGTTTCTATGGTCGCCAAACTTTCGTTTAGTTGTCGGCATAGGCTCCGAGTACATATCAGATGCAACCGGTCTCTTCCTACGGTGAATGTAGGGCCGCTCTGGGGAGGGTGCTTTAGTTGGAGCAGATATGTTAGATACCACAGAAACTGCGGCTGGCTTCCCGGAGGAAGGTAATGTTTCAAGTGAATCTTTCATGATGGTATCGCCCTGTGGAGGCACAACCCCTGGAGACTCCGAATAGGCTCCATCTAGCTGTGTGAGCAATAAGCCAGGGATTCTAGGCACCTCCGGCTTGGGCGGAGACGAAGGTGGTGCTCTGGCAATGGCCGCTACTACAGGAGTAGACGATATGGGTGTGAGTGGAAGGCCAGGGGAAGCAGATTTACCAGGAAGACCCATCTCATTAATCTTCCTTCGAACCACTTCCTTTTTGGCCTCAACTTCTGCAAGTCTTCTTTTTCTTTCTTCCTCTTCTTTTGCTGCTTCACGTTGACGAACTAGTTCTGCAGCTTTGGCCTCAGCTTCTTTTCGTTCCCTATCGCGTGCATCCTTCTCGAGTTGCTTGCGGATCGCTTGTGCATCTTTATCAATTTGCATCCTGTCGGATGATTTATCTCTTGCTTTATGTTTAGAACCCGTCACCTGTGGATGATTAACATCACCACTTGGAGGTGGCGAAGGCGTTTCTGTTGGGACCGGAAGTCCGATAGAATTATATACCATCTTTAAAACATTTGGATCAATCTCGCAATCCTCGACCATATACCTCCAGGTAACTCTAAGGGGAATCATATTCAATACGGCCCGCTGAGCTTCACTGCGCAGTTCCGTCAAAGTCTTTGGTGGTTCCAATGGGGAGTGGGGGTTAGAAGGATGCGTGGGAGTACCACCTACAAGCATTCCCTTCGATGCCACATTGAATGAAGATGAGAAATTGTTGGGCCCAGATGGAGATGACGACACGACTCCCGGTCCTGAAGCTCGAAAGTTTCCTAACCAAAGGAAATGTCAGTACAAATCAAAAACCTCAACTCTATTGCTATATAGCAACCCCTTCCCAAATCCTATTGGTAAGTTCCAGGGAACGGATGAACAAGCCACCAGGCAAATGCATCAAACCTTTTTCATCTCCCGTACCTTTTGGTCGACTGTGCGAGTTGAATCTTTTATCACGTTGATCACCTTCTATAGCTTTAGATGGTGTAGCAAAGGAATTGTCAAAGGGTCTTTTTCGACTTGTGGGCCAACCTTGTGATGTATGTGACGCAGCCTCCCTGCGGTAAGGTTCGTTCCTGGAGTTATAGAGAATAGATTAGTAAGACTTTCGTGGGACTCCTCAGCCCCCGCCGAAGCTAAATTCTTACCACGTCTGCGAACGGGATATTGGTGAATTATTTGAAACTTCACTGTTGATTCTCATACCTATATCTTTTTTTAGTATTCGATTTTGTTATTTTCGTCGCGATCTGTCCGGATGTACCGTGCGAAACAAAATCCTTGCCTTGCTGGTTTTCAACACCCCGATCTCGTTGACTGCTTCCAGAACGGTTGTTGCGTTTTTTAGAATGTTGACCTTCAATGTTTTCCGCGTCCGAAAGTTCCCCTTCCTCTCTATCTTCAAGTAAGCCATCTTCGCTCCGGTGATTTTGTTTACTCAGTCCCGATGGGGGCGCGTGCATTATCCTCTGAGTAGAGTTTGAAGTAGTAGATGGGATATTAGAGTGTAGCTGTCGAGACGCGCTATTAATACTGGTAACCTTGGGCATATTATACATTGGCGATTGAATCGCCGGTGAAGGCAATGTAGTATTATTACTGCCAGCACTGTTTATGCTCAACTTCCGTAAATCTTGGTTTAGGCTAGGTGGTCCCCTCGGAGCAGGAAGTGGGAAGCCACCGAATGCTGGAGTCGGGGGATAGTTCGTCATCGCGGATGGGATGCGAAAGCAAAGCTGCTGATGATACTCTGAAATGTTAGAGAAGGCGTGATGCCCGGAAGTGAAAGTAACGACAAGAGGAAGAGCGGTGAAGGGAGGGAGTGGTTGATGAGACCGGCGAGAGATGTGGCCCGTGTTGTTTCAGTCACTACATGGGGGGGGGGGGGGGCAGGGGGGGTCCAGAACTAGCAGAAAAGAGATGGATATTCTCCGAATAATCCAAGTATACCCTTTATTTTGCGGCTGATAGGATATGCGTCAACCCGGGATTTGAGGTAGATTTTATACTTTAGAACTCTTTTCTGGTGTGTTGGTGGAATAGTTTTTTCTTCTCCATCTCTGGGTTGAATTCAACAGCTGAAATCTTACATATATTTTTCTAGTCTTTTTCTATTCGTGCTTCTATTTCTCTCCTCCTTCCCCCTCCTTCAAATTTTCGCACACACTCTCTGTTGATCTAGGCATACATACATACATGTAAGTACGTTTACCTAGTGCTACCTAGCACTCGAGTTTGCCCTCGAAGCTTGATTATATACCCAGTCGTTAATCAAAAAATCGGAATTTTTGATAAGCGTTTGGTTGCAACGATATCCGACGACTTAGTTAACGCGCGAGTAAGTTCTAAAGGTAAACCCGAAGCGGGGGAGGCGTTGTGTAACTACATGTACATGTAAGTACTTCGGTACTGTAGGCTGTAGTCGCTTAACCAGGATTACGCTAGCACTGAATTGGAACATTGTTGTGTTTTGATCGTACGCCAACTGTGAGGCTCTGATTGCTCCTGCAGGGGACATGACTTCGTGAAGACGCTTCCTTAGATCAGTGCGCTGCCCCTCCGCCATCCTTACAAGTTACACCTGTCTCTGTGGACACGGTTGACACCTTCTAGTTACCTGTACTGCTCTACTAACAGCTCTTTCAATCAATCAATCAATCTTCTCATCCTTCTTACCTACTTCAGCTATATTCCTCGCGGATTGTTTTAGCTCACTCGTCCCGGACCATAATGTCCGGTTTCAATCCCACAGGGTATTCATCACCCTCAGGATCTTCAAATAACGTGCCTCGATTATCATGGCAACAGCGTCGCCCTATTTCCGGAGCGCATAAGAAGTCTTCCTCGTCACCATCCAATGCAATATTTCCTCCGCCACCTCCTCCGCCAGATGTTGTTACCTCACCAACGCCGGGGATTAGAGGTCACCGGCAATCAGTATCTGCCCTGACAGCAGCATTGACTTCCACACCCGCACCCGCGCCCACACACGCACCTTCTCGGCCTAGCTCTGCTCTGGTTTTAAACAGCTGGCAAAGCAGAAGCAACAGCTCAGTCTCGAAAGCTTCACCAGGAACGTTCGCTCCAGGCTTTATCAAGTCTGCTGATGATAGGCGAACCAGCACTTCAAGCTTAGCTGGAGGAATAGCGGGGGAGAATAGCGACTTTTCTGGGAGACGATGGGTATGGGTTAGAGACCCCGAGAGGGCATTTGTGAAGGGAGAAGTTGTTCTTGATGAGGATGGAATGCTTACTGTGCGATGTGACGACGGAACGGTGTGTATTCCCTCGCGCTAGGACTGTTGAAGACCTTGCTTGGTCCGTGATTTGGATCGAGTCTCAAGTTCGAATTACGTCTTAATAGGCACTAACAAAGTCAAACAGGAACGAAATGTTCATTCTGATAATGTCGATAAAGTGAATCCGGCTAAGTTTGATAAAGCTGATGATATGGCCGAGCTCACACACCTTAACGAAGCTTCTGTAGTTCATAATCTTCACTTACGTTATCAAGCGGATCTAATCTATGTAAGCCCTTAAATGCCCCTATATGAGATCTTACTAACTGGTGATCAATATTTCTGTAGACCTACTCGGGCTTGTTTTTGGTAACAGTAAACCCTTACTGCGCATTGCCAATATATAATAATGACTACATATCCCTGTATAAAAATCGCTCAAGGGAGGAAACAAAACCTCACATATTTGCTATCACGGATGTCGCGTTCCGAAATATGCTGGAAGAGAAAGAGAATCAGAGCATTTTAGTCACGTGCGTACATTTACTTTGTAAAGTTCATCCGGGTCAGTCACGCTGCTAACTCTTCATATAGTGGTGAATCCGGGGCTGGTAAAACTGAGAATACAAAGAAGGTCATTCAGTATCTTGCTGCCGTTGCCAGCGAAAGCTCCTCATCGAAGCAACTTGGCACTCTAGAACTTCAAATTTTGCGGGCCAATCCCATCCTTGAGGCATTCGGAAACGCTCAGACTGTTCGCAATAACAATTCGTCTCGGTTCGGAAAATTTATTCGTATCGAATTTACTCGCTCCGGCCAGATAGCTGGGGCTTTCATCGATTGGTATCTCTTGGAGAAAAGTCGAGTCGTCCACCAAGGCGGGGATGAAAGGAATTACCATGTCTTCTACCAGCTATTGAGGGGAGCCAGCAACCAGATGAAAGAAATGTACCTGCTTGACGACGAGAATGTCAAAGCGTGGAACTATATTAAAAACAGTAATGATACTATCGCAGGCGTAAACGACCTTGAAGAGTTTCGGTCTTTAATGGAGGCTTTCCATGTTATGGGTTTTGCCACTGAGGAGCAAGTATCTATTCTCCGAGTCATCGCCGCCGTTCTACACATCGGTAATATTGAAGTCGTTCCGGAGCGCAGAGGTAGTGAGGATGCGCGACTGCCGGATCGTGGTCAGGCAGAAAGAGTTTCGCATGTTCTAGGTATACCAGTAGATGGGTTTGTAAAGGGGTTACTTAGACCCCGGGTTAAAGCCGGTAGAGAATGGGTCAACCAGTCAAGAACAGCAGAACAAGTAAAGCAGAGTTTGGATGCTTTAGCAAAAGCTTTGTATGAAAGAGGATTTGGGAAGTTGGTCGAAATGGTCAATAGCAAACTTGACACCCGCGGCGAAGGGGACGGTTTCATTGGAGTCTTAGATATTGCTGGGTTCGAGATTTTTGAGGTAACCGAGATATTATTCTTGGGCAGAGCAATAACACTGACAACTGTCTTCTTGGAATATAGGTCAACAGCTTTGAACAGCTTTGCATCAACTATACAAACGAAAAACTGCAACAATTTTTCAATCACCACATGTTTGTTCTAGAGCAGGAAGAATATGAAAGGGAAAAAATTGAATGGAAGTTTATCGACTTCGGACACGATCTTCAACCGACTATAGATCTTATCGAATTACCTAATGTATGTTCCCCGAATACATATCACAAACAAGTGCTAATATTAGATCTTTAGCCTATTGGTATCTTTTCGTGCCTCGACGAAGACTGTGTCATGCCGAAAGCAAGTGATAAATCGTTCACCGAAAAGCTTCACTTCCTCTGGGATAAAAAGACGCCAAAATACAAACGTTCTCTTCTCAAGCAAGGATTCATGCTTACCCACTACGCTGCCGAGGTTGAGTACTCTACGGAGGGCTGGTTAGATAAGAACAAGGATCCTCTGAACGATAACATCACAAAACTTCTTGCTGCCTCTCACGACAGATATATAGCCTCATTATTTGCCGACTACGCCGAAGATGGAAACGAAAACGGAACTGTTGCTAAGAGCAGGGTGAAGAAAGGGCTCTTTAGAACCGTTGCACAAAGACACAAGGAACAATTAACAAGTCTCATGGCTCAGCTTAACTCCACACATCCTCACTTCGTCAGGTGTATCATCCCTAACCACCAAAAGCGGCCCAAAAAATTGAATGCACCTTTGGTACTGGACCAGCTTCGATGTAACGGTGTGTTGGAAGGTATTAGAATTGCGAGGACTGGGTTTCCGAATAGATTACCATTTGCCGAATTTAGGCAACGGTACGAAGTTCTAACCCCCAAAATACCCAAAGGCTATCTTGAGGGCCAAAGGGCGTGTCAGCTTATGCTGCAGCAGCTGGATCTTGATACTCAACTTTACCGCGTGGGTTTAACAAAGGTATTTTTCCGAGCCGGTGTTTTGGCCGAGCTTGAAGAAAAGCGCGACACCTTAGTTCGAGAAATTATCACACGTTTTCAGAGCATAGCTAGGGGCTACCTTCAACGAAGAATTGCAAGGAAACGACTTTACCGTGCCGAAGCTACAATGATAATCCAAAGGAATCTTCAAGTATACTTAGATCTTTGCGAGAGTCCTTGGTGGAAACTCTTTATGAAGATGAAGCCGCTCTTGGGTGCATCTCATTCTTCGAATGAAGTCAAGAAGAGGGATGAGATGATACAGAAAATGGAAGCCTTAATGCAAGCAGAGGCGGAAAATCGGCAAAAGCTTGAGGAAGAGAGGAGGAAGACGGATACAGAGCTTCAACGTGTCCAAAAAACTCTAGAAAGCGAAAGGGCCCTCGCACTTGATAAAGAAGAAATTTTTGAGAGGATGAGGCAAAGGGAGGCCGAACTTAGTGAAAAGCTTGCGGGTGCTCTTGAGGACCAGGACGTGTTAGAGGACCAGATAGATGAGTTGATGAGTGCGAAGAAGAAGACGGACGAGCAGGCAGAGCTTTGGAGAAAGGAACTAGAGCAAGCGGGTGACTTGGTTGCTCGGTTGGAGGATGAAAAGAGGGAATTAGCCGCGAAGATCGAGTTTTTGGACCGAGAGCTCGAGGCAGCAGAAGCAGCAAGGGCTGAGAGGGGGGATGCTGAAGATAAGCTCGAACAAGAGATCCATGTGTTG
Organism: Morchella sp. 2018-W26; assembly: GCA_024713715.1. Taxonomy (NCBI): domain Eukaryota; kingdom Fungi; phylum Ascomycota; class Pezizomycetes; order Pezizales; family Morchellaceae; genus Morchella; species Morchella sp. 2018-W26. The sequence continues at coordinate 1,089,181 of JAMGYX010000016.1, forward strand.
AAGAGTCATCTCAACTTGAAGGAACGCAAGTTAAAGGAGTATGAGGAAGCTCTCAAGAGGTCGGACCATGATTTAGATCAAAAGCTCGCACAGACGGTATGTCCCAATTCCCTATTAGTAGGTTATATTTCAACTAACTCTCTGGGTAGAACTTGAGTCTTGAAACTAGCCAAAAACAGTTGCGGGAGCTTATTGATGAAAATAGGACGCTTAGAGACCAGCTGAGTGACTTATCAACTACCTCGAACGGATACGAAGACCTTATCCGTCGTAAAGAAAGCGAATTATCCCTACTCCATGCGGATCTTAAGAAGCTAGAACTTGAGCGTACCGCTTTTGACGACGAAAAGCGTCATCTTAATTCAAAACATGACGATATTCTAGCACGTTTACGTAGTGCCCACTCGGAGGTCGAGACATTAAAGCATCAATGCGCAAGACTCGAGAAAGAGGCAGCAGATGCCAGGAGATTACTCGATGCAAAAATCACAGAAGATGCTAAGACGGGACAGGGTCGCCGCCTTCTTGACGAGCAGATCAAAGAACTGCAAGAGGAGTTGGCAACGATCCAAGCCGAGTTGAATAAAGAGAGGCAATCCCGAGCGGATATTGCTCTACTTAGCGAACATAAATTTGCCAATTTAAAACGTGACCACGACGCTATTACTGCTGCAAAATTTACAATTGAGAAAGAGCTTTATGCACAGCAAGATACTCTTCGTCGTGCACTCGAAGCTCGATCTCAGTCCGAGAAGGAAAAACGCAACTTCCAAGCGGACCTGAAGACCCTTCGCGATAGACTTGCTGAATCTGATAATGCCAGACTACAAGCGGAATCAGAGATTGAGAAAAGTTTGGCAAGGCAAGCCAAAGAGAAGGAAGCTAGGCTAGATAAGGATCTAAAGGCGAAGGAGGAGGCCCTTTCTATAGCAGAATCCGAACGCGCAAGACTGGCTTCAGAAGTTGCTAGACTTACCCGAGTTGTCAGTGAGCAAGATGGAGCACGCCAGTCCTACGAGCAGTCGAGGAAGCGCATGGATTCGGAAGCCAACGCGGTTAAGAACCGCCTTATGGCGTCAGAAAATGATAACCGTGCCCTACAAAATAAGATACAGCAAAAGAACCTGGAAATCAGCAAGGCAAACGCTAGAGCGAGTGAACAATATCGGGACAAGATTGTTGCGTTGACTGCTGATAGGACGAAGGCTGATGAGGAGGCAAGAAAGTACCGGAAACAATTCGAAGACGCGCAAATCCAGATACGTGCTCTCGAGAAGCAGAAAGAGAAACTATCTCTGAATTTGGAAGACTTGAATCATGAAGTTGCACGTGAACACAAGACAACCCGGAACGCCGAGAAAACGACATCCAGCCTACAGTTACAACTTGCAGAAGCGAACAGAACCCTGGAGATGGAGAGACAAGTCAAAGCTCAGGCCCAAATAAATACTAAACATATCCAAAGTGCTCTTGCAACTGCCAATTCCGAGCTCGAAGATTGCCGCCAGCAATTGCTTGTTCTCCAGAAGGTGTTCGACCCTGAAGGCATACAGCCTAAGAATTGGGAATCTGGGAGGAAGAGTATCGTCCAATCATTCAACTTGGCTACCAAGCTAGATGAGGCAAACCAGGCCCTAAGACTTTCAAATGAAAGACGTATCCGTGCTGAGAAGGAACTTGAAGAGCTAAGGAAGCGGCACCAAGACGAAGTTGCAGAGATAGATAACATGCACACTTCATCTAAGAGAGCCCTACTCGACGAGATGGATCAGAACAATGCCCCTGCAAATGGATCCGCTCGACCATTTAGCAGAGCACTCAACGCCAAGCAATATTCCAACCAGACGACGCCTACCAGGAGAAACCTCTTTGGACAAGATCAATTCGATTCTGAAAAAACCGATAAGACTATGGATACTATTAGCTTCCAGCGAAGGATGGATTTAGCCTCCGAGCTCGAGGAAGTCCAGAATCAACTACAGATTGCAGAAATGCAGAACAAGCACCTTCAAGCCCAAATTGATCGAGCAAACGCGAAGGATGGTGAGCTAGAAACGAGCCCATCTGCTAAGCGAGCCTTGAAGCTAGAGCGTGAGAATAGCCGCCTACACGACTTGCTTGATGAGTCGGACCAGAAGAATTCGGCGCTTGAAGCTTCAATGAACTCGATTGAACTTAGCCTAAAAGATATCCAAGCTAAGAGCCACGAAGAGCTATATGACTTCATCAGTCAACAGGAGCAATCCCGACGCAATCTGGTAATGGTATACAATGAGACTGTTTCGGACCTTGGGCGAGCAAAGGACCAGTTCGAAAAGGTCAAGGCCGCCAAGGCTGCAATAGAGACAGATCTTCGAGAGACCCAGACAGAGCTAGATGAAGCACTTGCAATGCAACAGCAAGACAAGGTTAGCCGAACTCAGTTATTAAATGAATTTGCGGACCTGCAAATTCGCCTAGACGCCGAGTCTTCGAAGGTCGCAGACCTTGGAGCGAGCTTAAACCTTTACAAGCTGCGCAGCAATGAGTATTTCAACAAGCTTGAACAAGCAGAAATTGCGGTACTCAGAGCATCAAGAGCTGAGGCGGCTGCAAAGAGTCAAGCAAAGGAAACGGAAGAGAACGCTGCAACGGTGTTGGCTGAAAGAAAGCAGATGGAATCACTGATAGAGGACCTCCAAAGACAAAACCAGCATTATGACGAAAAGGTAAGCGGCCCCCCCAAAATTACCATTATATCCCCCAAGATTGTGGGTCTCTAAAAAAAGATTTTAGGTTGAGGATCTTTCAGCAGATTTGTCTGCTGCCCTTCAAGCCAAAAAGAGGCTACAGAACGAGCTCGATGATTACCGCAGTAGGCGTGAAATCGACCTTGAAGATAAAGAGAGTTCCATGGAACAGACACGAAAGAAGTACCAAGCCGAGCTTTCCACCTTGAATGGGGAACTGGAGATCGAGCGGGAGAATATTCTCCAAGTCAGGGGGGAGAACAGGCGTCTTCGTGAAGAGGTTGAAGATCTGCGTGCCAAATGGGACGATGAAGTTCTCAATAGCTCTACATGGGCCAAAGAGAAGTCGCGCCTCGAAATTAAGCTCCAAGATCTTTCACAATCCCATGACGACGCTGTCGCTGCACATAATGAGGCTCAGGGTCGTGTAGTGACGCTACTCGCCCAGGTCCGAAACCTTCGCACTAACGTTGATGAAGTGGTCTCAGAACGAGATGCTATCCAAAAGGAAAAACGTAGCCTGGAACAAAGATTGGCTCAAGCTAATCAAAGGCTTGAGGACCTTGCCAATGGAGAGAGCCCGTCGATGCGCAATGCAGCTGGTATGGATAGGGAGTTGCTTGATCTCAAAGGAGCTCTGCAGCAACAAGAGGATGTTGCGGCGGCAGCGGTCGAGAAGATGAGGAGAGCTGAGGCCTTGGTCGTTGAGACACAGCGCGATATCGCGGCCGAGAGGGAAACCAATGTCAGCTTACACAAGGAGAGGGCGTCCTTGGAAAAGCAGGTGAAGGATCTACAGTTAAAATTGGTCGATCTGGAAACCAAAAGCTATTCTTCGACATCTCATGATGTCAGGTTTCTGCATGGTCGGGTCCAAGAGGTATGTTACCCTTTAAATTTTATTTACGTTGTAACCTTCTAATTTATATTTTGGTTATATTAGCTTGAAAAATTGCTTGATGAGCAAGAGAAAGAACGCAACAAGAGTGAGCGCTCGGTTCGTAACGTGGACCGTACCGTTCGAGACCTCCAAACCCAGATTGAAAGGCGAGACAAGGCTGCTATACAACTCGAGGAAGAGGTCACCAAGGGCAAAGAAAAGATGGAGCGCCTCCTCAAGACAATCGAAGAGTTAGAGGCAGCGCATTCAGAGCATCAATTGATCGCCCGCAGAGCAGAACGTGAAGCACGCGAGGAGCGGGAAAAGAGCCTTAGGCTTGAGCGCGAGCTTGAAGGCTGGAAAGGGATGAGACTAGACAGGAATGCTAATAGCCGCAGCAATACCATGGCTGCTCTAAGTCAGATGGGCGATGACGATAGCGACAGGAGGGGGTCAAAGAGACATTCGGTTAATTTCTTGTGAATGGAGTTCAATTGCTTTTGGTGCATATTGGTAAACGGAGCGTTGAATTTTAACCTGGTTTAAGGGTTCATGGCATGGGATATATGAATGTTTTTATGTCTGTGAGATGGTAAAGCAGTACAGAGGGGGCTGTATAAGGCTAACAGCTGTATTGTTTTCACGATTTGTATCTTTCTCTTCTGTTTCTTTTATATTATTTCCATTACTAACTATTATATTATCCTTTATCTTTTGTTTTGTTGAAATTTTGGTTTCTGGGAGACTAATTGTCACAGAAACACCCACCCGCCGAGCGATGTATCATCTACGTTGGTGCAGTGGGTGTTCTTCTTCTTTTATTCTATCTTTCTAGCGCGGAGGGGGGTGGGGGGGTGGGGGGAAAGAGTCGAATGATACCCTTTTTAAGGCCACATTATGATCATATGTAGTACCTGTAATGATATTGGTACATGCCGCAACAGCCGCAACAACGCTTCACGGCGCCTGCTACTATTTAAATGGCCCAAAGCAGAAGTGAAACGCTAATCCTACCTCCAGCTGTCTCAGTTCTCTGACGGCTGCAGTGTATGTACTTTACTACAGTACATGTATGTTGTATAAAATACTCCAGTGCTCAGCTCGAGACGATGCCAGAGCTCAATTTCTTCCACTAATTTCCTCTCTGGATCAACTTTTTATCAATAGTCAATCGGTCTATGAGTTAGGCCAATACATCTCTGCTACGCGTACAGGTTTTCCGATTAAAAATCAGATTCCAAAGTTGTCCCGGCGTCTTGGCATTCAGCCCAACCGTTCGGTGACTGAGGTGTTAGTACGTTGGAAGGGGTTAGGATAAGCAAAGCGGGGATGGAATGGTCTGATCGTGATGTCATTTCTTTCTTTGAGGTTCGGTTGCAGGATGGATTGGTAATGGGAATTACGGGAGTTGGTGTGAAGGAATGCGAGGTGTGGTGATACTGAATTTCTATGGGATTCTATGGCTGATGTAAAAGCGTCTTGGCGGACTAGTAGAGGGAGGTGTTAAATAGCGGATTGAGTGGTTTCCTTTAGTTCTTTTCTTTCTTTCCTCTCTGTCTCGTCTTTCTGTCTTCTCGTACATAGGAATACAGCTATCTCCTATCCATAGTCCTAGCTTCTTGTTCTTGGCTCGAAGGTTGCCTACTACCGCGACCTCTATTGATCTCCTCTTGTCTGGCCTTGTGGCCTTCCTCGTTTTGACTTTGGCTGCTACCTACGATTCTCGTTTTCCCTGTCCGTCCCTGTGGACCTTATAGTCTTGCCTCTGCCGTTACCTACGGTCCTTGCTTTCCCTGCTCGGCCTTAGGTCTTCACCTTCATCAGCAAACTACTACTTGTGCATGCAGTCTCCCAACAGTCTCCCGGGTCTCCTGAGAATCTCCTGAGACTTCTGGATAATTTTTGAGTCTCCTGAGGCTCAGGAGACCTCAGGAGATAAATGAAGTCTTGCTGATGTTGGTCGTTCTTCTCTTTTGCCAGTGTCATGGCTGGTGTCCTCACCTTAAATGCGTTATCTTTATCTGGTCCCGCGTAAGTCTTGGCGCTCCGTCACAAAAGTCTCCTCTTTATTCTCTGTCATCGTCATCCATCAGCAAACTACTACTTGTGAATGTAGTCTCCCAACAGTCTCCTGGGTCTCCTGAGAGTCTCCTGAGACTCCTGGATATTTTTTGAGTCTCCTGAGGCTCAGGAGACATCAGGAGACAAATGAAGTCTTGCTGATGTCTTCTCTTTCATCAGCAAACTCACATGTATCCGCCTGGCGCACCTGGCGTCCCTGGCGCTCCAGGCGTTCATCAGCAAGACTTCATTTGTCTCCTGAGGTCTCCTGAGCCTCAGGAGACTCAAAAAATATCCAGGAGCCTCAGGAGACTCTCAGGAGACCCGGGAGACTGTTGGGAGACTCATCGCAAATAGTAGTTCTTGATGTTGAAAGCATGAGCGTCTCCAGGAAAGCTGACTCCGTAGGACGGTTTCATACCAGCCTGGTCGCAATGAAATTTCTGGCGCCTCTCTCCTCTCATTATCTCCTGGCCATGTTCTCTCCTGGCCTTCTCTGTTCTCTTGGCGCCTTTAATTTGGTCCTTTCTTCTCGTGGTAGTCGTAGTCTTTCTCATGGTAGTCATGGTGTCTTTCTCATGGTAGTCGCCAGGTCTTTCATGGTAGTCGCGAATGCTTTCTCGGGGCATTTCACTGTAGTATGTCGCGTATAGCGTTGACTTCGCTTTCATGCTTGGGAGGTGTTTTATTGATATCTCATCTTCTTTCTATCTTCTTGAATCCAGGAACTAAAGATAGATATGGTAATAATAGTCTGCGTGTCAGCTTCGCGCAGTGATTCTTGCGGATCGCCCATCTTCCTCTATGATCGTCTCGCATTAAATGAGGTCTGCACTCTGAGTCGGCGTCAATCAGAATCATCGTCTTCGTCGTCAAAGGATTTCCATGAACTGGTATTCTGCGATTGTTTTCAGGCCTTCGAATGCTGCCAGATCGGTGACAAGCGCATCATCATCTTCATTCAGCACTCTACGGTATAATAAAGGATTACCCCTCCGTATCTAAGCGAGGTTAGTCGGGTGAAACTTCTTTGTCTGGTGATTCTTCGCTATCTCGAAGATTCTCGTGATCAAGCTCCAAAACAGCGCTCACTGATTACTCTCTGGCCTTGGCGTATTCATCGTTACCGTGAATGTTTCTAGTCTGCGTTAGTAGAAAGCGTGAATCTTGAATTGAAGCGCTATCTTTCTTCGCGACCGTTTCGTTCTGAGATTGGAAGTCTTTCTGGTCTCATCTGTACGTCGACCAAGCGCGAATCCCATCTGGGATCGCCGTAGTAGATATAAATCGAGTAGGTGTTATCATTTCCACTTCAGGTCTCTAACGCGTCACGATACCGTCGAAGAAGCTTGAAATAAGAATGTCGCTATCTCCGGTCTTAGAAACCGGCAGCGATGTCTAAGGCTGTCGGTATGTTCCTCAAAATTTCTCGGACAGAATCTTTCTGGACTCGAATACTCATGGGCAAAAAAGCGTCTTCATAGTGGTGCGGATGGCTATCAGTCGACTGCGGGGAGAAATTCCAGCGCCCTTCCATCGGCGTCGCGAATTTGGCATAAATGGTTCCGTCGGCGATTAGAACTTTTAGCGCCATTTCATCGCGTGTGGCCAGACCGGGAGTGGGCGCTCACGGCCTATTCATCTTAGTAGTGTCGCCGGGCGTTGGGCTTGCCGAGCGCGAGAATCTTTCGCGGTGTCTTCAGCTTGCTTTATTATGGCTTTCGTCGAGTTCTGGCGCCTGTACCTGTCTGTTGGTACGTATTATTCACCAGAAGGCGAGCGCCGCGAGGTTCGGAAAAGTCGTGGGTAAGTATGTTCGCCGATTAGGGCTGCGTTCTCGTTCAAGCTTCGGCGGCCTGCGGCAATGTGGTGGCCTTCGGCGAGTTCTTCACAAGCACGCAGGAGGAAACGTCACGAAACTCGTCAATATCTGCGAGGCAGGTGGAGATTCGTATTAGGTTGGTGGTTGTCGATGATGGTGGTGGTTCTTGGGAGGATTATAGTCTTCTTTCGAACTTGTCTGAACCACGCGATAACCTGACTCCGTACTTTCATTCCGTTATTCATCATCGGTGGTCGGTTTGGAGGCGAATCTTGAGGTCATTTCGTAGGTAAAGTGGTGCCGTGGCGTAATAAAATGGTCTTGCGCACTTGTGGATTGGCGTATGGGGAACTATTTTCAGAGTCCATTTCGTAAAAAGTAGTTAGTCTTTCTTTGTGCAGCGGCGTCCGTAATGCGGCTTTCATTCGAGCCTTCCTTCGCGGATTGGCGTGTGGGGCGTATATTCAAGGTCATTTCGTAAAAAAGTAGTTAGTCTTTCTTTGTGCGGCGCGGCGTCGTGATACTTGCATTTGGAAGCCTCCTTCTCAGGCGTTAGCGGATCTTACGCTACGTGTCTTCTTGAGGTCTTATCAGGGCTCGTCCAGATCACCGTTAGGTTTCTCATAGGTTTAACCCGGACGGTTTCCTTTCTGCGTCACGCTTATCAATTAGCGAAGTCGAACGAGGGAGGAATGGCTACTATCACCGAACCGACAATTCAACGTCCAGATGAGGGCAATTCAATTACATTGCGCTCTTCTTGGGTGATTCTTGGTCTTGTTGGCGATGTTAGTAAGGATGGATGCTCTTCTCTTCCGGTTGAGTGTCGAGTCTGTGAATAGGTGGTATCGTCCTCCGAAGGTCTTTCTGAGGGATTTCCTCTTGGTCGCCGACATCCGCCTTCGTTCATGAGATTCTTCCTAGGAATATTGAATAATCTCTCTGTTCGCGACTATGAACCCTCTGTGACCACTGCGAGGTGGTTGAGTCCTCAGCGCGGCGGTGTCTCTGTGATCTGCGGTATAAATGTCATCGAAATCTGTCGTTGAACCGTCGTCATCCGATTCAGTGATCTGATCGATGATTCATTTAAGACTTCACTAGTAGGGAGGTCTGGAGTCGTTTGTGATTCGCATTAGGGGTCCCCATAGCTTGATGGGAGGAGACTTCTTGCCGCTAGCGAGCATCTTGATTATTTGGAGGTGTTGACAGTCTTCTGAGCGAGAGAAAGGAGTCTGCGGGGTTTAGTAGACTATTTCCTTGGCGTGAAAATTTTCCACCTAACCTAATATGGAATTAGCGTCGTCGCATACTATCATTTCGGAAGTTCAACCGTTTCGTTGAAGCTCCCACTGCCTCCTCTTGCAGGGAACTCCTCTGCCTGCGCAGAATTCGCTCCTCACTGCTGGAAGCACTCCTCACCTGCTGAGGCATTATTCACTGCTCTGGGCACTCACGACTCTTCTGGGAAGCTCACGACTCTTGCAGAGGCGTTGATTCAGGAGTATAAAAGCGAATTTATTAACTGCGCAGATAATCTTAACGTGAAACAAAATAAAGCCTCCGGGAAGGATAAGCGGGCGATAAAACTCCTTAATAAACACGAATGCCCTTTAGGCAGTGGCGACTACCAGGGCAGTGCCGACTGCTTGGAAGCGAGAGAACAGTCAACAGAGCGTCGATAAATATAGTAGTAGGAAAAATTAACAATCTTTAAACTGCGCGAGTAGTAGTATCGCGTTAAGCGCTTTCATTAGCTCTTTCTCTGTCTTTCTATCTGGGAGTCAGATCTTCATTCTGAAATCGGGGTCGTCAGGACCCAGCACAGGGCTTAGAAGGTATAATGGCGTAAGGTGGTCGATGCCCTGCTGCCTATCACGGCGTCTTCTGACTCGTGGAGCACTCTCTGGAAACCTATGTCATTCTGAGACAGCTGTATCCTGCTTGGGTGGTGGTGACTGACATTTGGATCGGCTTCGGTATCTTCTGCGGCGGTCGGCAGTGTAGTCCTCCTCCTGTATATGGGGAAAAGACCTGCATCAGCAAGACTTCATTTGTCTCCTGATGTCTCCTGAGCCTCAGGAGACTCAAAAAATATCAGCGGAGGCTACTCAGGAGGAGGCTGTTGGGAGTATATCTGTAGTAGTTCTTGATGTGCGTGTGGGTGGGGTCTCTAGACCATCGATGCCAGCCGCGCCTGCTCTGTGGAGAATGGCCAGTATCCTGCGAGGTCTAGCCTTGGTGTCTTCCAGCACTCAGCCTCACCTGTTGTCGGTGATCTGGGCCTCCTCGGGGCTCTTTCTGAGGCATCCTCCATTCTCACGGATAGTCACGATAGCCTCTGCTGGGGTATCTTTTAGTATTATCACTGCAGCTCAGTGAAGGTGGGTTCGGTCATGATCACATGATTAAATTTCATTCTTTCTCGTCGTCCCAGTGGTATTCAAGTATTCTGTAGGCGGTGGCATGAAAGTCGAGGGTCTCTGCGGTTACCGTAATCTTTGGGTTGGGATTGCTCAGGGGCATGAGTGTCGCTTATAAGTGTCACAAGGGACTGTGATGACCCTGCCTCCAGGAGGCTCGTCGGTATTCTCTTGCAGCCACTAAAGCTTCATGCGCATCTTGTTCTCTAGACGCCTCTCCTTTGTTCTGCGTCACTGATGAGCCACAGGCGTCAAACAGTCATGTTAGCAGGGCATTCTTCACCCCTCCGTATAGAGGCAAGGTGTTTCAAAAACTTCGGTGGTATAAGCCAGTTCATGCTTGGTTAAATAGAACCATCTGGGCTTCGTCTTGTTCCGCTGTAGCTATCATCTTGTATGATGGTCGTTGCGAGAAGTAGTATAGACCCTCTTCGTGCAGTAGGCTAAGGTGATTTTAGACTTCTGTGCTCATTCTGGGCCTTTTGATATCGTTGAGCGCGGAGGTTGCTTTTTGGGCGGTAGTTTTCTGGGCACTGGCGGTGGCTTTCTGGGCACTGGGGGCTGCTTTCCGGGTGCTGGTGGTGGCGTTCTGGGCACTGGTGGTGGCTTTCTGGGCACTGGGGGCTGCTTTCTGGGTACTGGCGGTGGATTCTGCAGGCGGTGTGCTTCTGGGCGGCTTCTTTCGTGACTTCTTTCAGGTGACTTCTTTCTGGGCAGAGGAGACAGGTTCTGAATCAGAGCTGCTCACGGGACTTAGGCTTGATAGCTCGGAATCTGAATCTTTCGAGGGGCCTGCTTGGCTCAGAGTATTGGGTCCCTTCAGCCTCCTCTCAGGCTGGCCAAGTTCAGGACTAATTAGCTGCAGGTTTTGGCCTTGGAGCATGCGATATCTTCTTCCTCTTGGCGTGGGGCCCAGCCCTCTTGGAGGAGCAGTTTCCGTCATTTGGATGAAGTCGTCGTATATGTCGCTGCGTTTATGGCTGTTACTGTTGTCTTGGGGTTCTTCTGGAGTCTTTCAGGATTCTGGTGTCTTTGGGGTTCTTTGGGAGTTCTCTGTCTGAAGATAGTATGAGTATGATGAGATGCTTACAGAATTGGGGGACTGGACCTTATTTATGGAAGTAAAGCTCATCTTGGTGGGGTGTGAATTAAAGTGAATTAAGCGGTGAGTCAGCGATGACAAGCGGTGAATTAAGCGGTGAATTAAGCGGTGAATTAAGCGATGAATTAAGCGATGATTTGGGGGTGAGTAGTGGTAGGAAGCGCGGATTGAAACACGGTTTGTCTTTCTAGGAAGCTCAAGTCTTTAGAGGGCACCTGCGCCGAACCTCGCCCAATATGTGATATCCGATATATGATGTCGTTAACGGCTTTTCTTGCACTGTGTCGTTGGTTTCCTGGCGCTGCCGGTGCATGCTGGAGTATCTTCATGCAGGGTCGATTAGGCTGTCTGAGTTTAGCCATTCTTGCTGCAAGCAGTGCTTTAATGTCACTGGGCAGTCGGGAATGCCCAAGGGTAGTCGAAGTGCCAGGGCAGTGGCGGGTGCTTTCAGAGGAGGCATTGTTTGCATAGTGTTTGCTGGTACGTTGATGTGATGTTTTTGATATCTAGAAGTATGTGTGAAACAAACAAACTATCAATGTCTTGGCGGCAGGGTAAGGTAAACTCCACCTCCAGAGCACTAATGACTGCCACCAGAGCACTCCCGACTACCTCCAGAGCATTCAATCTGTGATGAAGTCTATGTGTCCTTTCTGCACCAAATCTTATAAGCCTTCAGAGGTTTTGATAAGCATCTCCGTTCTGTCAGGCGAATAATGGTTCATAGAAACGATCAAATTTCTTTGGGCGAGCGTTAATCCCGACAGGATAGTCTTGGCGAAGGCGGTATAGCTACTGCGGAACCAAAAACGGATCTCGAATCTGAATCTTCTTTCATGCAGGGGTTCGGAGGACAATGAGGGGAGGTTCAACTATTTATGAAGGTCGCGAGGGAGGCGTCTCGAAGAGTATCTTGCGTCTTCAGCGCCGAGGGCAGCCCCTTCAACTCAGCGTGAATTTCGGATTCTTGTATTTACTTTATCTTATCAAAGCGTATCGCAAACATCGACAGTTTCTTTCTTCATGCCCCAAGAAGCGTTCAGCAGTCTTTCCCTGGCAAGCTTTATCGGAGGTTGGAGAAATGAATGATTGTCGAAAATCGGTAGCAACATTCGAGGTTGAAATAGGGGGCAGAAGATCCGTACTACTACTGACGTTAACGATTGTGCGATTCTCTTTCGTGAGCGTTCAAGAGTTCTTGGTGTGCGGTGATGGAATATAACGAGTCGAGAAAGGATGTATGAAATCATCTGGCAGACTGGTGGTGGGAGCAGGTGGGAACTCCCTAATGCCCCTGAGCAGCGAATGCAGCACTAACGCCTAAACAGAATCTCTGGGAAGGATCTACCTTAATTCCTATCATATCTTGGTCGGACATGCACACAAATTTTAGTGGAGCAAAGCCTCGTCTATCGGACGATTGGTAATATTGTTTCGGTCGAAGCCCTCAGACTCGCTAATTCTCCGAGTTGCCGATCCTCCAAAGAAGGAAAAACGCTCGTCTGTTCTCGTGTCAGTCAGCATTTTCTCTCAATCATTTTCGAGGCGTGAGTAGATCTGACGGAGAGGTGATGGCTCAGCGGATACTCTGACCTTTCTCTTCGGTCTATCTGGTGGATTAAACGGCGAGCGTCCCAAGATCGCCTTCTGCTGCAGATGTAGGTAGAATTAAATCCTTCGGAAGCGATATCCTCGATCAAAGCTATCGAGGATATGGTTAGGAGTTTAGAGCGAAACACATCTGCGTCCACGCTATGTCGAAGTCCGTAAAAACTCTTCAATCTTTACGGGATATTAAAAGTCACGCCTCTGACGCCAACCGATATCTTGCGCATATATCTAGCTTATTAAAACACACGTGATGGAGTGGGTTCAGGCGTTCTCAAGCATGTCGATTGGGCGCGTTACCAGCTGGATTATTCATATCGCCTTGCGATCAAATAAGCGCTTCTGAGCGACGATGGCAGGAAAGGAGATCACGGAATCTTGGCGGATTGTCCAGACTCATGTTGCTCTGAAGGACCCGTCGCGCTGTGAGGCAGACTTTGGGAAGGTACTAAAATGTGCGTTCGTTGATCGATTTTTCATTTGATGGTATATGAAATCTGAGGATCTGCAGACTATCTGAGGTTATCTCAAAGACTTCCACAAATACTGAGGATATCTTCCTTGAGTTTGCTATAAGCGGGCGAAGGATGAAGGGACGGGGAGGCGCGCAGCTGAAGAAAGGCTGACCCAGGCTCACTCGGAGATTGAGATCCGTGAAAGGTCAGACTTCAACTTCATTAAGTTGCCTTATCGCACATTATAGGGCGTGTGGAGGCTTTGGTAGCATTCGATGTTCTCCACAGATATGCGGCCATATCTGTGGAATCAGCGTATAGAGCGTCGAATAAAGATTACGGCCAAATCCTGGACTATGGCGGGCGGCGATTAGCACTAGAATCTGAATATTGAACCTCAAAGATATTGTCGGGACTCGGGAGGTAGTGGTGGCTCTGGAGCATCGCGACAACCTGCGGAGTTCTTGAGATATTAAAGAAGGCGAGGCGGAAAAGGTTCTGTGAGCGTCGCATTATCGATCTTCGACTCATTCTGAAGTTTCTGCAATCCATCGCGAGAATCAAAACTATCGATATCGGATGGGCTTAGAATGAGTAGAATAATACGTCAGCCGTGAAAGAGTATGCAGAAGATAAGGGATCTGAGAGCTTTGCGGAAGCTGGGAGAAGCGTTAATTAGTCACATGGAAAGGTTCAGGTGTCTGGTGCCTATACCCATTTTCCAAAGACCAGGCGTATATAAGTTTCATGTCTTATTTGTCTGAAATGTAGTATTCAGAAAGCGAGTAAGGAACGATTGGGTTTGGGTTCTTGATGTCGTTCTCGAAGCAGAGTCTTTCGGGCGTCTTCGAGAGGCTAGAGGCTATAATCAAGTGATAATAGAGGCGGTCGCGTATGATTATTGGTGGAGCTCTTGGAAGCGACTCGATAAGCCTCGTAGCGAGTCTCCAGATCAAGAAACAGAGTATGGGTAGTGAATATTCGTATTGGGAACTCCTATTTGAAATTGAATGAAGCCTTGTAAATACTAGGATAGATTTGCGTACGTGGAATGAATTCAGTTGAATAGTTAGCGGCGTCGGCCTCTACGATGAATCTTGCCGAGACTCGTGAATGCCCCAGTCTTCGTGAATCTTCCGAGCAATAATGCACGAGAGGGTGGAGGTATGATTATGTGGAGAGCAGGCCTCGCGGAAAGGCTGAGTCTCGCCAGCGAGGTTCTTGCCAGAGCGGTGGGAATAGGATCTCGCCCAGCTCCCGCCAAGAAGTCTTGAGTCTCCGCCTGGCGAGTGGGTTCAGGAGATGGTATAGTGAGATCATCTCGCTCAACCTCAGGCGATAAGGCTAGCGTCTCCGCCTGGCAGCCAGTTCTTGAGGATAGTAGTGATAAGTCTTCAGGCTCCCAGGGTCTTCAGTCTTCCGGAAAGGCAGTCTCGCCTGGCGAAGGGTTCTTGTAGGCGGTGGGAATAGGATCTCCAGCCAGGAGCTCAGGCGGAAGGCTGAGTCTCCGCCTGGCGAGAGGGTTCTTGTGGAGAGGCGTGGGAATAGGATCTCGTAGCCAGGGCTCTCCTATGAACTGGAGTCTCCGTACTGGCGAGAGGGTTCTAGGAGATGGTGTGGTAGGATCATCCATCGAGCAGATTTGTCTCGAGGTCTCCTGACCTCGGAGGCTCAAAAATATCCAGGAATCAGGAGGCTCTCGGGAGGCCGGGAGGCGTTGGGAGACTACATCACAAGTAGTGGTTCTGATGTCTCAGGGGGCTCCCAGCGGAAAAACTGAGTCTCGCCTGGCGAGGGTTCTGTGGGGGATGTGGTGTGGTAGGATCATCTCACCTGGCGATAAAGAACTGGCGTCAGCCTGGCCTTGAGGTTCTTGGGGAAGGGGTTCTTGTGAAGGGGTTTCTTGAGAAGGCGGCGAGCTTCTTTATCTTCTTGTCGATCTTGGATCGTGGGGCGTGGATTTGGAATTTCTTTTCTCTCTTAACAAAGTTATGAAGTTTTGGCGGGTTTTTTTTTATGTTTGGATTAGGGGATAGGTTTTATTTATGCCATAGGGACTCCCTGCACACAACATTCATCAGCAAGACTTCATTTGTCTCCTGAGGTCTCCTGAGTCTCGTGAGGCTCATATCCAACTCAGGAGGCCTCAGGAGGCTGTTGGGAGGACTGCATCACAAGTAGTAGTTCTTGATGTTCTTAAAGCCGTGAAATTATGAGTTAAAAAAAAAAATAAAAAAATAAAAAAAAAAAAATGTATGTTGTATAATAATGAAGATTAGAGTAGCGACGCGCGCTTATGCCGCGCGAATGGAATACCCGCCAATATAACTTGAAAAATTGGCTGTGCATGATCCATATCGTTCAACCAACTGTTAAGCATAGTCCCTAACTATACATACTTTCTTAAGGATGGTACCGCGAGTTAGTATTACTTATGTAAAAAGACTTTAAAAAGACATTTCTTCTTCTCAAACTTTCAGTTTGGGGGACGGGGGACGAAGTTCATCTCCTCCTACAATTCTTCAATATACATATACCTAGGGAGGCAGGGGACCTAGCTTAAGGGCCTGGTTGCTACCTGACCAGAGGCAGGGTAACCTGGCATACTCACATATCCAATATGTTGGCGCAACCAGAACACACTTACCAGGTATAATATAATTTCGATACAGGAGATTCATATATTAAATTCCTAGGTCGGTAGCAAAATTATAGAGAAAAGCAGTAAAAAGACATCTTTGGACACCATTTGCCTGAGGAATCCCCTTATGAACAAGGCCTATACTTTTAGTGCATGCCTAGAATAATATGAGGTAAATTCCCGGAATTCTGTGTGCGCCAATACATACATGTAATGAATATGCGAGTAGGTACATGTATGTACTCGCAATCTCATATTGCATACACCAAAAAAACCGCCAAGACTACATTTTTGTATCATAATAGCTACGAAGTTGCGAGAAACAGCCCACACCCAGGGTGGGGTCAGAAAGTGGAAAACGGTTGAGTCGGTATGTAAAATACTCACAGCTTACAGGGGTTCTGATCCGGATCGCTTTAATTTCCAGAACGGTTTCCCGGAAACTCACGCTTCCGCCAAAATCTCCGATTTCCTAGACAGTTACGTAGGTTGGCTAGCGAGTTGTGGTTGGGCAGGATGGCGGTTGCGTAAGTGTCTCTCCTGCACTGCTGCGCCCGTTGATTCGACCCTTTATCACTCGGATATATTATGGTGTTATCGCCCTCCCATCTTCCTTTCTCTTTCCTTGTCTCTCATTATATTCTTTGAGCTGAGCTTCCCTACATAACATTACTACAAATAACAAATAACCTACAAACATAGTTACAAAAACTACATACTTGAACTATTGTCGGCTAACAATCGATTAAACAAATATGCGTGTTTCTACCATCCCCCTTGCTGCACTCATAGGTCTTCCAGCCTTGGGTGCTGCATTCCTTCTTCCACCGTCAACCGATCTCGAGCTCTCTCCACTTTTCAAGTCAAACGAAGCTGAGGTCGCCATCTTGAGCGACACCCCTAAGAGTGCTATCGTCAAAGGTACCCATACAGCTGTCACTTTGCCATGCATTGGATGTACATGGCATAAAGATGTATCGGACGAGGAGGGTGTTCCATATACTGAGGGCCTTGAAAGCGAGCTTGTAGGTCTACCTTGGCCTCACATAATCCAAATTCCGATTACTGATTTGCACGATTAGTTATTCGACATTTCGATTCCCGCAGACGCCCCCAACTCTCTCGTGATCAACGACAGGCGTATTGTCCCTTTCACCCCACTATTCGGGCTCTCGGCCCTTCAAGTCCCCGCCTCCGCCTCTGCTGAAGATGTGTTCACCATCTCGCATGCCTTCCGCCCGCTCAAGCTTGGCTATGACCTTCTCGTTACTGGAACCCTAAACCCAGACACACCTGACAAGAAGGATGTCCGCGTTAGGCTCCGTATCACCGCTGTTGATGGTGTCCACAACGACTTTATCCCTGACCTTGAAGTCCTGGTATCTGAGGACATGAAGACTGGTGCACTTGAAATTGTTAGCAGCCATATCAACGCTCTTATATTGCCCGGGGATGTGCATGACGATGAGGTCTCGTGCCAGGGAATTGATTGCATGCTATCAGAGATGAAGCACAGGCTTGAGAACCTCAACATCATGCGCGTAAAAGATGCGAAGAAGGGTGGTTGCCACGGGGGAAAGAAAGGTGAAGAAGCACCACCTAATATGCCTGGGGATGGCCCCCACAGGGGTGGTCCAGGCCGTCATAGCCACGGGCCACACCATCACCCTCACTCCCACCACCACCATGGACACCACAGGGGCGGCCGCTTCTGGTCTGCACTTATTGGCCATATCTTGATGCCTATCATTATCGGTATTATGGCCGGTGTAAGTGTGTCCATCATTGGTGTGGTCGTTGGACAAGCCATCATGAAGCTTTGGAAGTTTGCCAAAGAGTATAAGAACAGCAGGAAGATTGAGGAGGAACAAGTCGAGGAGGGTAGGGGGATGTTGAAGGCTTATGCCGATGAGCATCACGAGGAAGAAGGGCTTCCTGCATATGCTGAAGAGGGTATCGAGGTCGTGGAGAAGGAGTAAAGTTAGTTTTTAGTTGACCTACTATTTTGTTTAATCACGGCCCTTTGTGCTAGATTTTTTCTTTTGTTAATTTCCTTATTGGGTTTCGGTTGGGGTTTGGGTTTTCTAGGTATTGAATATCAGTGGTATGGTAAGAGCCCCAAAAGTGCGAGGAATTCGACCTTAACTTAGTTCTTAAGTTGAATACTATTCTTCTCTACCAGTTAATATTCCACAAACTCTTTGGTGTTTTCCCCTCGAATTTTCCGGACTGTCAAAGCATTTAATAATCATGAAGGGTTACGCCCGCTAGGAGTGCACTAGTTGACCATCCCTACGAAACGCGTTTTGTAGACAGATGCAGAACCTGCGGCCAAGCTTTAGCTGCATAAATACCACCTACCACGGTGTGCCCTTGCTTTAGGCTGCTCGTTGGTTTATTAGTGGGATAAATATTTTTGGACATAAAAACCCAAAGTCATCCCACGATTACTATCTAGTTCGATTATCTCTAGTCAATTATTGCTAAGCCTCTTCGCTAACACGCGCGCACGTGTAGCCTTCTAGCCCTCTCATCATCTGTGGCTCCAAGAGTACATGTATGTACAGTGGTGGATCAAAAAAATGTAGAAGTTAGTTAAGTACAATAATCATTCAAAGGAGGAAAGGGACGATGAGCTTATGTTTGATATATTGGCCGGATCGGGCCGGAAGGCGCATGTACAAATACATCAGTTGAGCACCCTTAAGTATTCAATTAATCGAGTGCCAATACGCCCGAAAACATTTCGGAGCCTACTTTATTGAAATTAGGCATCGATACTTGGCAGGATATTACTAAACTTACCAAGATAGATTGGTTTTACAGCGCATCACTTCAGATCACTCGCTGTTTCGGCGAGGCCGAGCTACGCATAGGTATTTTCCATTAGCTCCGAAAGTTCTGGACCATCCGCGAAATTTGCCCGCCCAGAGGACACTTGTCAGTGATCAACCCATTCAGTGTGCAACATCTAATTAGTATACAGATAGATATATTGAGTACATGTATGCAATGAGGGCTCCAGATGTTTGGATTGGTTGGGTTTTGGATGTTTTTCTTTCTCTCAAGCTATTGAATAGGGAGAGTCAGCTAAAAAAAAAAAAAAAGAAAGAAAGAAAGAAAGAAAGAAAGGTTATGTTCGAGGCTGCTGTTGCTGCCCTGTCCCGTTGTAACTCAGTGATTGTGATATGTTTTTTTGTGGCACTGGTACTGGTATGCTCTAGGTACTATCTGTGATTTTGATATATCTACCTCGACTGTAGCATGGTGACGGTTCACCTCTTTAGTGACACTCTTCATCCATAACCCTCACCGGCCAAAGGCTGGAATCAGCTTGTAGGTGCTTTACGTGATAACGGAAAGCTTAAGTGTGGTCTGACCTGGAGTTGAATTGCAGAAAATATTGCGCTTCAATGATACAATGCATAGGTTAGGCTAATTATAAAGTTATCACAACTCCTGATCATGCACGTCAAAATCAACGATCACCCTGAGTCATGATCATCTTTCAAACCTTGGTTGACTGCGCCGAAGGGAATATGAACCTCAAGGGGAGGCTAGATAATTTCTACTACCGCCGGGCCAGCAATTGTTACCAATGTGGGCTTTGAATTTTGTTACGCCCCTTGGTCTCCCTTTACTGTTAATAGCGGTAGCATTTGCCCATCGATGGGCCGGACAGAAAACACCGGAAACCCAACAGCTGATACATAACCCTTTCCTGTCCCTTATTATAAAGACCAATATGCATTTCGAATAATCTTACTACCCCAGCGGGAGTCACATCGAGAGGCAAAAAAGAGATTCTTGAATAGAGTGAGGATCGAACTCACGCGGGTTGCCCCACTAGCACCTGAAGCTAGCGCCATAACCACTCGGCCATCTATCCTGAACTGGCCGGCAAAATTATAATTTTATTATTGATTTCAATTATTAACTGTCCGATAATTGGCAGACACTCAGTATAACACAAGGCTTTTCGACTCGGGCAACTAAATACAAAGGTAATATGAGGTGATTTTCTCGCACTGTACTATCGACCTGAATAATTGACCTGATTTCTGTATCTAGAGTTTCTCCCCGAATCCACGCACTACACAATTTATAAAATATTTTGCAGGCACCGCTGTTTTCCCATAATTACACTGGCCAGTGTACGTGTATACGTATGTAGAAGAAATGAGAAAAAAAGAAAGGCTCCACGAAAACAATTTGATCTCCTATTGGTACACTCTGAGGCAACTTAAGACGTAGTAAACCCCTAATTCTAACATGTGGGATTAGGCGGTTTCGGGTTCGTCAATTCGCGCTGATTGCTTTTTAAGACCGGCTCCACTCATATCTCCTCCCTTCCCGCCTCCATCCGCCGACAACCCCGTTGAAACACCCGCCGTGGGTTTTCCGGTACCCAATGTAATACCTCCCGGCCCGATAAGGCCTCTACTACTTGTCGGTGACATACTTATTTCCCCTAATGATGAGGTGGAAAACATGCTTGACACACTACTAGATCTTCTTCTGTCACCACGGGGAATTTTAATTGATGGATGGAGCCCATCCGTCTCGCTGTGTGCGGAGTGGCCTGCAATCTTCATGGTTGTGGAGTCTGATGAACTAGGACGAGACGAGATATCTGATCCGAAATGGAAAACGTCACCTTTAGTACTAGTATACTCATCTTCAGAAAAGGAGGGTAAGTTATGGTTTTTGTAATGAATATTAAGGTACCCACCCTTTACTAATCCAGTTCTTTTTCTTCCTTCCACACTCGAAGAATATAAGTCGAGGGCTTCTAGGACGTGTGGAAATACAAGTTTGTCCACGTCCCTCGCCCAAAGAAAGTCAAGATGTTCATAGTGCTCGATTTCTTTCGCAATGGTATGCCCGGGGAGCTCCTCCAGCATGACATTTATATCAACTAAACTATCACTGCCTCCATAAACGAGGACGATAGGCGTAGTGATGTTCCTGGTAGGAAATTTTGCAACCTTATAGAAATTTTTACCTGAGAATGCCATTATAGGAGACTGGATATCATCGTCATACATCTGGAAAGACTTGTTACGTATAATCTGGAACCAGTGGACCACAGTTTTTACAGATGCGTAAGAGTATAGTTTTGAGTATGCCGCGATCTTTTGGTCAAGGGAGATGTTGTTTGCACGCCAATTGAATAGGAACGCCAGGAAAAAATCAATTACTCGAACAAAGATTGGAGGATCTATAGGGCTATTAGTTCATATATATATTGTTAAACGCACGGGTGACTCACACAGAATGCTTTGCCAAAATGTCGTTGAGGGGAGAATACTCTTGCGGCCAAAGAAAAGAAACATTATGTTGGGACTTGTCTTCATTAATGCATCCACAATAGGATTATGCAAGCCCGCCGGACTCATGGCAGGAGCCAGAGCAATAAATACATCCACCTTCCTATTTAATGCTGGATGGATGCTTAAGGTCGCAAATGCCTGCGCCGTTCCTTGCGAAAATCCGATGTAACTTAAGCTTCTTTGTTTTGTAGTAGCAAGAATGTAGTGTATGGAGTCGGGTATATCATGAAACGCAAACTCATCCATGCTGAAGTTCCAGAACTTTGTTGAGGTGGAAGGGCAGTGAATGGATTTCTTTGAATATTTGTTTCCTCGATTATTCCCACACTGAAAATACTCATGTCAGGCACAATACTTTTGGCATTGCATTAGAGTATTGAAACTTACCCAAACATCAAATCCCTTTTCAGCAAGCACAAAGGGAAGACACTTTTCCTTATCCAAAGAAGACACCCAAACTTCACTATTCATCAATAATCCTGTTTTCGAGTCAGTATATATATCTCCCGTTAGATCTTAAAGACGACTCGATTTACCATGATGTAAATAAACGACCTTCCTTCCTCCATTTCCACCCTGCCCCCGGTTTCCATTCCGCTCCCCTGGTGTCGACTTTTTTACGATTCTGTGTAAGCCCAACAAATAACCATCCCCTGTTTGAACGATATGTTCTTCCACCCGCCAATCACCTTGGTCCCAGATCTCGCATAATTCAATAAACCCATCCGCCTCTCGAACACGTGCGACTATATCTTTTTCCACCTTTGTACGGGAGACGGTTGTATACCGGGTTGATGAGAAAGAATTGAATAGGGATCGTGATTTGGCATAAAAGAAGTTTATTAGCGGCGATGCTAAAGATATCGTTAGAGTTGTTTTTGGCCTTATATAGGGGTGCGTTCAAAACTAAGGTCCAAAGGGTTTCTTACGGAGAGCCAAGGTAATGACTCGTATTACTTTCTCAAATACAAGGAATAGAAATGAAAATATTAGGGCAACGTACTCCAGCCTAGTATTTCACCAAGAAGCATTAGTACGGGATAATTCTATCCAGGAAATGGGGTATGTAACCTGCGCAAGCAGGGTGACACATATTTTAGGTGGTTGAAGCAGAGCTTCCAAAGGAAACAGAGACGGGAAATTATTACAAATGGAGCCGGCCTACAATCGGCATAGGCATGATTCCTTCCCTTGTGCCCTATCGCCCCCAAAGTAAACGCGGAATAGCAGCTTCAGAGATAAAAGAGGGATTCGCGAAACAAGCTAGGGTAAGATAATTCCAATTAGCTTTGCAAATTCCATGGGAAAGGGGCCAGGCTGGTCATGAACATTATTCGAGAGCTCGCCTGATAAGAACTGCCGGAATACCTTCACTCGCGTGCTTAAGCTCTCCTGACTTTATCTAATGAATCGTGCAGTCAGTTGTGCTGATAAGTAGCTCCGAAGTTCCACGCGTGTCCGTCTTGAACTATAACCGATAGTAATTGGGGATGTCTATTGAGGATGACAGATATCTATCTGTCCGAGACTGACGTTTATCATCGACCGTTGAGCTGCATGCAAGGATGAGTTGCATTTCAGGTTGATCAAAAGGGGTGTTCAAGAAATTGGCCCTTATCCGGCAAAGACCAAATCAAAATTCCGAAAGTAAATTAAAATTCGGCCATAATATCTCTTCTTTAGTACTAGTATCTAAATACAACGCTAACTATCATTGGTAATATGTTTATGTAACTTCTTTGACCCCAATTGCAATTAACCCCAACTCTGACCATTCTTCCTCTAAATCCATTATATATAATTATATACGTATATAGCCTTCCGGATATTCAACCTTCGTTACTATTTGGTAGTTTAATCTTTACAGTACATAGAATATGACCCGATTAGCTTCAATTTGGTAGTATCGATATATCATCTCGTAGGTACGTACCCATACTCACGTATATAGACGATTTCCCTAGCCACCCCCCCCCCCCCGGACAGTTAACATAAAAAAGTGAAGATCAACAGTTTAAGTGGCTTCTCTCTTCTCTACCAATCATCATTGACTGTCCGAGTGAGGGAGGTATCCGAGTGGCCAGAGAAGTCGTCTATATATATCACACCTACATGATGTATGTACCTCGTTGCGATTGGTCAAATTTATTATTGGGACTTAACCATTAATTTCTCCCCACTCTTGGGACAATAAATAACTAGATGGTCGATCAAGTACTAGATATAAATATTAGATATCGGTCTTATGATTAGCGCCTAATTTCCCCGTTTAATACATGTACTCTATTCTTGCTAATCCCCCAACCCACATTTAATTACTAGACGCCAACAAACTGGCTAGATCCCAAGAAAATTCGCTCATATTTATACTAGAGATCAGCCAAAAGGGAGATCGAGATACTCAACCTAGGAACATAAGAACTCTTCCTGTACTTAGAGTGCGGGTCATGAAATATCACCCGGTTTGGAATGTATACTACGGCGTCTAATCAGTTATTTATATAAGGTTCCTTTATGTCCTTCCAGACTCTTTCGTCCTGTTCCAAGCCCCGCTTTTAGTGTCAGCTTTATAATACTGTCTCAAGTCTATTGGGCTCAATGATGCCTTTGGTAGCCTCAATATATAGCGGCAATTAGTGCCCTGGCTACCCAGAATCCAGCAGCAAATATTCTAAAATGCATTTTAATTATAATAGGTCTTCACCACACCCAAAGTTGAATCTTTATAAATATTGTTAGGCGTTTGTCGCTTCTTCGAGTCGCTTTCCAATCTTTCAATATGTACCCGTTCCTGTACGCAGGCTGCCTAAGTAAATGATAGCTTGCCTGCCCTTTTTCTACCTAAGCTAAAATTAAAATCTCAAAGATCAAACCATTTAACCGGTTGACCAACCAAAACCTCAATTCGCATTTAGTCAATCCTGACTTGATCCGCGCTAGGACTGATATTGTAGTCTTTGGAGTCTAACCGCCTTAGTATAACCAGCTCTTGGCACCGTCATCCCACTTTTCGTCCTCTGCTAAACGCAACACGTTTGATTTTGTTACGAAAAGTTTACCGAAATGCCGTCCTCGTGCAAAGACATCCGTATGGCCCCTTCTCAGCGCCCAAAACCTATCATATATGGTGATTTAAAATTATACTTACGAAATCTGCGGTCGACAGGAGCGGCTCTAGCGGAATGTCTCCAGAATTCCGATTGCGTTATGGTTCAGCGCAATAAACCCAGCGATTGCATTCGCCCACCATTGTCAGAGACGTTGCCAACTCAATGCCAGCAATTAAAGAGAAGTTATGGCCAGTGCAAGTGCGTTTGACCCTCCCCGGTGCCCTTCTCTCCCAATACCAATACCGCTGTTATTCCTAATGTAGTTGGTTACTGATCTCTTATAATCTGATTTGTAGGAGAGGAATGGTCGATATGAGGAAGCGATTCCGTGGCAACGCACCAATTGGGTCAAGCAAAGAAGTAGAAGGGAGTGGGAGAGCACCACAGCTGTATGGAGGCAGGCCTATGTATCCTGAGCAGGGGGTAGGAGGTGAGGGGGAGTCAGGTGAAGGGAAGAAAGAATAGAGCGGTGAGGGATATTAATCCTTTCTACTATTGCCCACAGAGTGAACACTAGCTTTGATGTTCTTTTTAAACTCCTCCGAGACACCCGAACCCAACACACTCAAGCACGACCTTCATTCCAAAGGGCGACGAGTTTCTACCTAACCCAAATGCTTGAAAAAAGAGATCGATCCTACTACGAGTAGTAATTAGTGATTACCCAGGATGTTGAATCTTTTTCTCGATGTAATGAAGGGTCACGGCTGGAGGAAGACCACCGCACTGGAGCAAAGTCAAGGCACTAGAGGGAAAAAAACATCTTTAGTGACATTAAAACATTTTTTATATTGGCTAGGGTAATTCACCCTGGGGAAATTTGAAGTTGGGGTATTTTGCGTTCGGGGGTATTTCGCACCTTTGCTCCTTCTACACCCTCGGTTTAGCCTACGGCTATACATGTCCCTACATTGGTTTTGTAGAGTCGTTTGTTTTCGTTCAAGCCGGGCCCTGTACTGGCTGCAGTACCTTACCAAATTAGATGAACAATATCACAGACACGACACCTCACTCGACCACTAAAATATATGGCGTTTGTCTTAACCAGACAGAGATGTTGCAGACCACATATATATACCCATATATATACCTATACCCACATTTAGACGTCAATCCGCAAGTTTTGGTGTAAATAATCCTTGCTGCAGTGCAACGAATTTTCTCAGATTTTGCGTTATATGTACCTACATGTAAAGATGTAGTTGCCGTATGTCGTGTTCTTGGATCTTTTACGTGTACTTACAGGCATTCGTGCGCGTGCGTAGAAATAAGCTTCATTGGGCACAAGGCGGCTCAGATCCATGTAAATTAGACTATTCGAGCCGCAGCTCAGCCGTATTCTGATAAACAAGCGAGATAGGTGACGCAAGGAAAATCAAGCTGGAGGTACTTTATGCTTGAACACCTGGCTGGTACTCGCATGTATCTCCTAAACAATATTCCTCTCAACCACTGACGGTTAGGTACAGAGGACTACGAAAAGCCAATATATATACGTATTCGACGAGCTCTATATTAATTTAGCACATTTCTTTTTTTTTTACGGCTTGGTGCTGGACGATCAGGCATTGTGTAACCCATAATAAGATCAGCAGACTATAGTACGATGTGATTACATGGCTCCGAGTCACTACACCAATACTCATTCCTACATATCACCAACGCGGTCCTTAAAATTCCACAACTGTGCCTTTTATTATTGATCAATCTTTCAGGATAAACTACTCCGAATTCAGGCGCGCTTACTATCGAAGGAAAACTAAGTGTACGATCCGAGTATGCCCCTGAATTGGATAATTCAGGAGACGATAGTGAGTTATATGCCATAAAGCTATAAGTCCTAAAGGCGGCAGGTATGAGTTACGCTATCGGATGGCGGATTTGATATATGGTACTAAATCAAATCTATCAAACAGGTTTCGTTAGTATATGCATATATACAATATTGGGTCGAGAGAGCTTAAGGGACGAGTCCGTCAATTTCTATAATATCCCAAATCCAACCCCCGAAGTTATTTAGTCTACTACTAAAGCCCTTAAGT
Organism: Morchella sp. 2018-W26; assembly: GCA_024713715.1. Taxonomy (NCBI): domain Eukaryota; kingdom Fungi; phylum Ascomycota; class Pezizomycetes; order Pezizales; family Morchellaceae; genus Morchella; species Morchella sp. 2018-W26. The sequence continues at coordinate 1,115,387 of JAMGYX010000016.1, forward strand.
AGATAGATGCATCAGTGAATGAGTGTAGAGCGCGAACTCGAGGCCTAACTTTATGGTACCCTTAATTCTACTAGCAAGGACCCAACCCTAAACCTTCCGCTGCGTTTTTTTCACACTCTAATAGTCTCCTTGCCTGGCCATTTTCTTTCCCAATCTTTACCGTTCCCTTCTCACCTCCTCCCTCCCTTCTTCTTTCCCTCATCACTCTTACGCCGTTTTGCCCCACCTCCATCTCCAAATCAAAACTCCCCATCGAACCCTCTCCCATCTGTCTTCCAGCAGATATAATCTGTCCGAGTATTTAAACCTCTCTTAACCCAACGCACACCGCCGCGTCAGAGTTGATTCTACCATCATGACGCAATCCATCAGAGGTTAGTGTAGAGAAATATCCTTCGAATCTAAACCACGTCGGTTTCATCCGTTTCCCTATCCCCTATATAATATTATTGCATCGAGGGTTGCATTATTCCGAGCAATTCATCTATCTCTTTTTTAGAGTTCCGGAATATCTTGTTAAAAGAGGTTTCCTCTTAACCCGCTCCGCGCTTTCTTTCATTAATGTCCATTATAATCTCTAGCACAGATGGATTTGCTAACCCATCTCCGGTGTATTAGTTCCTCTGGAAGAGGAGATGCAAGATAGTATTACACTTTCTGCTGGTCCCCAGTTGGGGCCACGCCTGAATAATTCTTCTGCCAACCTGGCAGGTTTTTTAGAGGCTGAAATTCCTCCCTCGCCGACATATTCAATTTCTTCAATGAGTTCACTGTCTACAATATCAGACTTGGACTTATACTTTGACGCAGAGCCTCAATTACCGTCTTTGGAGGTCGAGGCTGAAGATGCTGATAATAGGTTCGATTTTCTTGACGATACGGAAAATGATACCCAAGAAGGAGAAGGAGAAGAAGACTCAGTCCTTAATATTAATCCGCCTCAAAACACCCGTCATAAGTCTCGTGTCCGCGGAATCGATGTCTGTGCTGATCCAGATACAGTTGAAGCATTTCGAGTTGCCAGAGCCATTGCTGCTAACGAAGACAGCGACCTTGGTACCGCCGGACCAAGGCAGCTCCGGTCGTCAAGCAAAGTCAGCTGTGGAAACGGAGCGCTAAGCAACCACTCCAACGGAGATTATATGGAAATTCCTAGGAAAAGAAGCAGACTTAGCTTTGGGAGCGATAAGAACCCACAGGTTGATGCTTCCCCAACTAAAAACTTAAACCCAGCTACAACAACGCTTTTATCTTCAAACACAATTTTTACTGGCAAAAAGCCGAAGCTCGACTCGGCTCAGGTCGATCGGTCGGATCACGCATTATCACTCGAGACCCGTTCTCCACGAAAAAAGGGTGTGCGCAAGAAGAAAAAACCCACTTGGAGTTGGGTTGAATATAAGGATGAAAGCCCTCCTGAAGAGCCGGTCAAACGTCACGCATCCTTGCCTCCCAGTTATAGTACCCAACAGTTTTCATTTCGGGCCGACCTTCCCTCAGGTTCTGATAAAAGTTTGATTCGCCAGTCTAGAGCTTTATCTGAAGGAGCCGATAAACCACGAGATCCTACACCAATTTTTCCAAAGATTATTAGGAAAATTGGGATCTTAGCTGACACTACAATAACCCCGGAGAGGCTACGGCCCCGTAAAGAAACGAGTAGAACCTATAAATCTCGAAATTCGACCTCTAGTTCTACTGTTCCAAAGAAAAGATTCATTGAAAATGGAGCCAAACTCAACATTACCACAGGTCCCTCTCAAACCCGGCCGCTCGCAGGTAAGAGTGATCTTAATGAGCTTTCTGACTAGAACGAAAAAGCTGACAAAAGAGTAGATATTACTAATAAACTCCACGTCGAAGGCGAAAAGGCGGGGAAACTAACTCCAAAAAGACAAAAGTTGAACTCTGGTGCCAAAAGTGCTCAAAAAAGTAGAGGCCAATCAGGCTCATCATCCATTTCTGCTAATGGTAACTCCGAGAAAGACGAGACTGATGTCCTTACGCTTGTCAATGGCGTATATATGGCACCGAAAGCTTGCCACGGGTAGGGCCCTTTTCCCTTAAGAATCTTGTGGCCACTTTTTCTAAACATTATCTTCATAGTTGCGTAAAGAAACATCAGTCCTGCAACAGAAAGACTCCTTGCGATAGGTGTATCAACGAGGGTTCTCAATGTACCCGAGATGAAGGGCTTATTCTGGCAAGAGGCAAAGTCGTCAAAACCAGTCAAAGTGAGGACGAACGCCCACCAACGTCTGACTCACCACCTTCACACAAAAAACGATCTACAGGGCCTAAAACCAAAAGATGCAGAGTTAAAAAGGAAGTAACGAATAAGCCCCAGACCGAGAATATTAGCCAGGAGATATCAGTTATCCCACGCGATCCCCAAGCAGATAAACCTCCTGGTATCAGGAGACCAGCCATTTGGTGCGAGGTAAGATTTGTCTTTCTTTATGTATCTATACCCGTACTCGATCTTGAATATAGTACTAATCAATACATGATATCTTATAGTCTCGTCAAGAACTTTGTGAGAGTTTGACTTACTATCGCAGTTACCAAGGTGGCGTTTATGGGCATGACGGTCTTGTTCTAGGATCTCTACTTGACGGTTTCCCTTCTCCGAGGGACTACATTGATGGGAAAGTTGCCATCGCTCACACGTTCGTATATTCCTCCTTTGAATTATATATAGTACTGTATTTTAATAATAGACTTTACAGCGGTGGTAAATCCGGCACCGACGAGGACGGGAATCGCAGGCTTCTCTCAAGCCAAACCAGAGATGACAAAACAATTCAATATCTCCTTAGGAACATTAGAGACAAGTCACCCATGGTCCTGATAATTGGTTAGTAATATATTTTTACCTGTGGTTTCTGCCTAATACTCATTTTGTCAACTTTCAAATGTAGGCAAGAACTGTGGAAATTCTCCATCGAAAATCCCACATACATACTGCGTTATGGACTGGTTCAAGGTCACTTGCGGATGGGCAGAAAAGGATCAAGCGACTGGGTTCGCTAGGTGGAAATTTAGATTCGAAAAGCTCGACACGACAACGGACGGCTGGTGGGCTTCAGAACCATCTACCGAAAGTGAACACCCTGAGGAAATGGTTTCAGGAACTTGCCGCGCTTGCAAAACCGAGAGCCCATATATCTACGAAGAGGGGTGGATGTGTCTGGATCAGAATTGCCCACAATTCTGGAAGGTAAATATGCTCTGCTTGCTTCATCCTAGGACGGACGGACATTAATCTTTTACCTAAATAGATTAATGGTGAGGATGCGCCTGTAGAGCTTAAATATACTCAAAACTTCATCCACTGCAGAACACCATGGCCTCTAGAAAACTCGAAACCACCTAGCGATCTAGCACCTATCCTCGATGAAACGCGTGACATTTACTACAACGGAGAAGATGTCTCACGGATCTACTGGAAGGGTATGTGTTGTCCCAAATGCGGCCGCCTGAACTGTAGAGAACTATGGGCAGGTTGGAAATGCTTATCATGTGACTACACCAATAACCCGCCCCGCACAATCTTTTCCGCTGCTAGTTTGGCAAACCCGCATCGTCCAATTTTTACAGGACCTGCGGTACCTACAAACAAGTCTCATCCAGATGTTGTGTACAAAAGGTTTGTCGTAGATGGTATGACAGTGATGCAGTATGAATTCGGAGATTGTGGTACAGTTACCCATATCCTTTCGAACAAGCAAACAAATTCACGTCCCAGGGGCGCTGATTGGCTATTGGACAATTATCAATCCATTGATATGCCATTTAAACGTTTCCCCATGCAGAACCATAAATGTAAGTTGAACTAACCCATCTATGGCAGATAAGGTTTCATATTAACACTCGTTTAGCCAGGGGAAGATTATTAACCCAACAATTTTCATTCAATTGTGTAAGATTTTGATCATGTTATTGAATTCTGTTTATATTTATCTGTTGTTAATTATTTCTTAGGGCGCTCCATATAAATTCATTGCAAAGGTGGACAGCAGTCCATTTGACCAGTCACCGCCAGTCGTAACTCAGGCCCTAAACCTCGTCACTGAGATTTCGAGACTTGTTCATCACGATGCAGAATTCAATGAAATTCTTAGTGTCGGCTATTTCGAAGGCCAAAAAATGGACGTGAGTTTCACCTTAGCACTCACATTCCCGCGGTAACACTCGCTCATATTGCAAGGAAATCTAGTTTCATGATGATGGGGAGGCTGGCCTTGGGGAGACTGTAGCCTCTATCTCCTTGGGCGCTCCAGCTCGTATGAAGTTTCGATTGAAAAAAAGATATATCAAGGATACCCATCTCTGGACAACCAAACCTCCCGCCTTGTTACAACATGATAATTCAAATACCGATGAGGAAGAGCCGGAGGAGGAGGAAAATGAAGATCTACCAGACCTTCAACACAAATCACCAGTCCGCATCCCAAAGGATAATTCTAGAGTCAAGCTCGACTTGTGTCTAAACCATGGGGATGTAATGGTAATGAGCGGATCAGACATTCAAAAATACTGGGAGGTATGTTTAATTATCTGATTTCTCCTTAGTCCTTGGACTATTCTGACTCGTTGTAACCTGCAACAGCACTCTGTTATTCCTCTAGGAAAATTTAGGGTAGCGGCTACTGCCCGTTTCATCTACCCGACTCATGCAGGTGTGCTTGAGCAGAATATCAAAGATATGGATATTGCTGCTGGTGCTGTAAATGACGGCCCAGATTCTATCTCATTGAACCCGGAACCACCTAGCGACACTCATCAGGACCATATCAAAGATGAAAGCAATGATTCAAGTGCCGACCAAATGGATCCAGAGCCTCTCGACAGTGTTCACCAAGTGGCCATGCCGATTACCAACAAACTCAATCCTAAGGCTCCCGATACTACTACAGCAATTACCAATTCAAATGAAGTTCACGGGAAGTCTCAAGGGTTTCCAAAATTCCTTACTGCGGATATCTTTCACCCTGTAGATATTCCGGTCCAAATGGTCGATAGCCCATTCATTACACCTTTCTTTGATAACATGAAAACTCCAGAACAGTTGGAGTTTCTCAACTCCCGCAAGCTTCCGGAGCCACAGAACATAAATAGGCATATCTAGCCCTGTATAAACCACTAGTCGAAACCAATAACTCCTCTTTAATGGCATTGATCGACCTGACATCAAAAACGAAATGCACTACTAAATGGACAATTGCTGGACTAAAAATAGGAACGTAATGTTCCTTTGATATGGATTTAGAGTGTTTGAGTATTCTTTGGACCAGGGCACCCCTCCTTTTTCTCTCTTCCTTTCCGCTATGAATATTTTTTTCTCCTACAAATTGTTGTAGGGTTATGTCTAAGGTTTTCTTTCTCTTAAATCTGAGTTCTACCAATCTTTTAACCATCAAAAGTCATTTCACGTCATTCTTGTGTTACCAATCATTCCTATGGCCTTTAGTAGGCCGATATAAGGGTTAAACACGCTGATAAAATTGTGCAGCATTCCATTTTTGTATTACCAAGATCCTTTACAAATCTGTAGTAGGCCTAGGGGGTTGAACGGACTGGCAAAATCGTGTAACGTTTTAGATAGTTCAATGATCGTGTACGCAGATGATACCAAAAATGAAAGGTTGCCCACAGGGAGGTTTAAGGCCGTCCGCTAGTTGAGGACTTGCGGTTTATGACAAGTTAACTTATCCAAGCACATATCACTCTCACTAACCATATCATACAGATTTACTATTTCTACCCGCTACGACCCTAGGGCTGGTAAACCCTGCACTATATACATAAAGGCCCCCGGCTGATCTAAAACCGCAGGCCTTCGCACAACAGCGATAGGAATTTACAAAAACTTAACCTTGTCTTCTATGCACAGACACCTCAATTATAGCAAAGAGAAGAGTGATAGATGGTAGTGAAACGTATATCGCTAATAAGATAGTAAATATGGAACAGAGCACCACAGTTCTAACTAAGCCGAGTGATCTTTTATGAGGGTGTGCTGTTTCTGCTGAAAGTCTTCCCCGGTAGCTTTGAGTACCATGGTGAGATAGATCCTAATTGCTACGAAGACCGGCCCATGGCCTTTGAGACGGTGTTTTTGTTTTGGGGGGGTTGTATTTTGTGGTTGATGCAGCGCAGGGCCGGTCTAGAGTTGCATGTTGCATGTCATGAAATATCGCTCGGATTCCTATGTGATACTAGTACTATGTATCAACATGTTGACGCATCTTAGGAACCCCGTTCCCCCCGTATTTTCACGGTTATTATTCCCCCGGTTTGTTTCCGGGGTGTCACCATTCCAACACATCTAGATATCACTACGGTTCCCGAGTACCGTTACTGGTAACCCCAGGAACATAGATCCCCATACATACGGATGCACCATACTCCCCACCATGACGAAGAGACAAGTAATCACCGGGCTCATCGACGCCAACAACAGGGACTCTCCACGACCACCACATCTCCATCATCTCCGTCTTACCCCCAATATCGCAAACCCATAGCCCCCCCCCCCCCCCCCCCCCACACACACACACACAATTACAATAGCCTTATAAAGTTGAAACAGGTCTATGTTCCAGTTGAAGATTTTTCTCTGGGGGGGGGGGGGGATGGCGTGACATGCCCACCACTTTGATGCTCGACTCGTACCGGGGGGGGGAGCCTTACTTGCTACATAGCTAGCTGCCCTGAAACAGTAAGGTTATGGATTATAGATACATGATAGTCACTGGTAGACTGGTAGCAGGATCGATTCTAAACATCTCTTACAACATCCCCACTCGGTAGCCAGGTACTACATGAAAGTATGTAACTAGCTAAGTAGCTAGTCCGAGCCTACATACATGCAATTAGCACCACCCAACCAAGGCCGCCTCTTGGCACAGTCAGGCTAGAAGCTTAACCTCGCCCGTCCAGAAGGGAATCAACTAACATAAAATCTCTCTCTCTGTCTCTCTCTCTCTCCCACTGTCCGTCTCCACCTCGGCGTACCTCCCACCTTCCCCCCCGGATCCGATAACTCAATGGTTTCCAGCACCACCACGTTTCCCGGCCGAGGTCAAAGCGACACAGCGTAAAGAAGAAAAGAAGAAAAAGAACAAAAGAACAAAAGAACAAAAGAACAAAAGAAAAAAGTAAAAAGGAAAAAGCAGTCCCCACCATGCCATGCCATGGTTAAGGGCGGGTATCCATGATCGGTGGGTATGGGGGGGGGGGTGGAGTTTTACTCTACTTACGTATGCACGTGCGCGGGATTCCTCTTTACATGGCTGGTGAAACGCCGCATTGACGGCGTCGGAGAATAAAATAAGATCCGAGGAGGTCAGTGTGTTTTTGTGTGTGTGTGTGCGCGCGCGCGGCCAAGTCCGGATCCAGATAGGGTGTTTTTTTTTCCCTCTTTCGAACAAAAAATGAATCAATTCCAATCGTGGAGCTTCTGCAGGTACCTGCTCTATGTAATGTAATGCTAGCTAGGGCAGCTAGGGCAGTCCGGAGATTAGGCGGGGAGCTTGTGGGGGAAGAGGGGGGGGTTCAGTCACTATGGGATTGACGAGACGAGAAACATTGTGTGTGTGTGTGTTTTTATTGACTTTCAATTTGACTCTCATCATCATCGGATGAACTTACCGGCCTGCACATGGACCTCCCCCCCCCTCATTGCATCGAGCAGTACGCATTTTACAAACCCAGTAGCACTCTATCAAAACCTTGACTCACGTCACAGCCACTCACTCGTCTTTTCATTATGTCTATCTGTCTATCATTCTTCCTCCCTCCACTCCCCCCCTACATAGATCACAACTCTCAACCTACCGAGACTCACAGCAATCACAAATTAGCCCCCCCCCCCCCCTGTATTCCAAATATCTCAATGAGAGTGGTGGCTTTTTACCCTCCGACCCCCAATTCCACTCAATCACAATCGAGAGGAGATGTAGTTGAAAAGGGTTTTATACTGTTCGCGCTGTGGTCGGGTATTTTACTTTACCGCAACGTACATGCTGCACGCCACCGGTGTTTCTACCGCAGCGATGGTGGTGGTGCCCTTCTGGATTAGATTATTACCCGATCGAACATGATCTCCTTAAGCGATCGATGGATGGGAGAATTGACAGTTCAGCACAGAGCTACTGGTGATCCTCTATGGTAGTAGGGGGGGGGGGGGCGCCTTTTCCCTCTTTTTTTTTTTTTATCCTGGCGACTGACGCCGGAGGTGGATCATGAGGTGGTGTATGTACGTGCGGGCGATGGGATAAACACTATCAGCATTCAGCTAATAAGTACACTACATACATACATTCATACATTCATACATACATACATACGTATGTACGTACACATCTACGGAGGACATTTCAAAACGAATTCTCTGCCCGTTATCGTGATTTTCATATCCTGCGTGCCTAACCCGGACAGGGCGCGCGCGCGCGCGCGAAAGGTGGGGTGGGGGGGTGAGGATCTATGTAGCTAGGGAGTCTGGAGTAGAATAGAAGGACAATCCATACATACCTTCTTCTTCTTCTTCACCTTCTTGATTGTGATTCTCCACATTTTGTTTCAGCCCGTCACAATGTTTTTGCCACGACCGGCCACCTACCCTTTTGCACCAGTTGAGCTGAGGGTTAGCTGGGCTGGGCTGTGCTGTGCTGTGCTGTGCTGTGCTGTGTTGACTGAGTCCCTTGATCATCAGCTCAGTTAATGGGCGAGGGGTGGGGGGCTGCGCCGGGCCCATAGGGCGTAGAAACGCACGGCGCCGGCATGCATGTTACTCCAAACGGGCGAGCCCTCGCGGACGGACGAGGTGCTGGCCAGAGCGAAGCAGGAGAGAGAGAGAGAGAGATCTATTGACTCGTGTCACGCACACACGGCCCGGTGGCCGACCTTTACAATCCCAAACCCGCTGGACCCTACCGGCGGGTAGAGGTGGAACGGACGGAGTTGGGGGCATGTTGAAAAACCGAGTGATAATCCATGCATGTGTTTAGTTAGCCAAGTACACGGATATGGGATCCGGGGAAGGGGGGGGGAAGGGTGGCTCATCACACATTATCACACACACATTATACATACGCAAACACACACACACACACACACACACCAAACGGACAAGACCACCCGAAAGAGTGGCAAGACAAGATTGATTGGAATTGCAAATTGTTTTGAGTTGTTTTTTTTTTTTTTCTTCTCTCTTTCTTTTCTTTTTGACGACGACCGGATCGCGGAGATTGGGTTTTTTTTTGATAGACAAGTTCTACATTATATTTCTGTTACGCTACGCTACGGTACTGCGATGCGATACACCCTTTTTGGATGGAGGACTGAGTCAAGTCTGGCTGGTTACCAACCAGGTCAGAAAGTGCAATATCATATGGGATGAACTGGAGGGGAAGGGCTACATGTATGTATACGTAGGTACATGTATCTTGTCTATCGGGCCAGCACAGAACGAAACGGACCGGCGCGGGATTCATTCTGATATTCGTGATAGTTAGTATCAGGTACATACATTGATTGCTGGAAATGATTGCCAAACACCATGGCACCGCCCGGATACCGCTGCCATATGTGCGTTCTTACGGCCGCATGGATAAGTCCGGATATCAGAGGATTGCACAATCATCAGAGAATACTTCTAGACTCGGGATTTAGAAGCTTAGAAACACTAGTATACTCCCATGTGTGTTTTCCCCGACCAACCGACCGACCGACCAACCGCCCGACGACGACCGACCGACCAGCCGATCCGTCCGCGCGGTAAAAAAAAAAAAAAAAAAAAAAAGGAACTCGGCAATCTCATTTCCAGTCTCTCCGTAATACCCACGTGCCAAACCCTTTTTCCCTTCCTTCCTTCCTTCCTTCCCTTCCCTTCCCTTCCCTTCCGCACCCACGCGCGCACGCACGCAACCCTTGCGTCCGTCCGTTGGGTTGGGTTGGGATGGGACGGGACGTAAGGGAGCGAGGAATCCTTCTAGATTGATTCCCGTCAAACACACACACACACATACCCGGGCAGTGGGTAAGGTAAGGGAAGGTAACGTGGAGTCGATAGCATCGGAAACACACATCAGTAATTAAGACGTTTCATGGTGTTTCCCGGAGATCTGTTTTTTTTTTTTTTAATTTAATTTCCCTCCCACCACAACCCCACATACACACATACACCCAGATCGGGCGGGTGTTTTCCCTCCACCCCGGCAGAAGGGGAAGGGGGGGGGGGGGGGGAGGGAACTAAGAATAAACAGAGAACTGAACCTGCGATCTGGGACGTCGATGGAGGGAGAGGGGGGTGGTGATGATGAAGGAGGTGCGGTGCGGGTGCAGTGTAGGTCATGTCATGGAATCTATTCAATTCTCCCAATGCATGCCTGTTTGGGGGGGTGATAGCCGTTTGATTGATTGATTGCTTGATTGATTGTGTGAATATGATGTGATATGGGGAGCTGTACTCTCCTCTATTCTACTCTCATGGAGGTACATATGTACATGTAGGTAATCAATCTAGCTGAAAATATCCACAGCTACGTCTCTAGCTCTATGTACTCTGAAAACCCATGATTGACCTTTGGACAGACATGCTGCCCTGCTTGCGCCGGAGGTTGACGTGAGATCTGGACCTTGTAGGGTACGTATACATGTGCATTGATTGCTCTATCAACAGCCAAACCAAAACAACAATGGTCATTTCGACGTAGCCGCGTTCGCCGTCTACTCTTGCGCTGCACGTGCGCACGTATATCACGACAGGGCTGTGAATGAGCGATTGAGCGTCGTGATGCGTGGGGGTTCACTAATCTCCCCATGTAAACGTCCCTAAGATCCAGCGTATGTACCACTACCATTACTATCTTTAGTGAGCCGACACATCCACTCTGCTATTCCGACCGACCCTAGGCGGGCCGATGACCTTGTCTAAGCTACAGTACTTACTCTGCACGCAGCCAGCACCTCATCATGACACAGAGCACGAAAAAAAAAAAGCTGTGCAACCCCCCCGGCGCAATCGGGTAGATACCTCTGGATCGCTCGTCTCGCGCTGGCGGGTATCTGTTTTGTCCTGCGAGAACGTTCCTTCGGGGGAAGGGGGGCCTAGCTGTCTGGTTAGCTGGGTAGGTACCGTATGTAGCTGGGGGGAGAAGGAGTGTTGTTATCTCTCCCTCCAGAGATAAGGAGGAAGGGGGTAAAGAGAGATCAGAAGGGGGGAGGGAAAAAAAAAAACCTAAACAAGCCCCTAGCTAGAGCTAGCCCAGTGAGTGAAGATCCGATCTCGCTTGTTTCCGCCCCGATACGGCATCTGCCCGACCGCGTAGGGTAGGCACACAAAAGCAGTAGGTAGCCAGCCAGGCAGGGACAGACAGGGCGGTCGTCCGGGTACCTCGCGCGATCGGTCGATATGGCTGTGGGATGCCGATGTGCGGTTTGTTCCAGAGAGAGAGAGAGGTGTTTAATTGCGGCTGTCAGATGCAACTTTATCTCTGAGTCGGATTGGAGCTCCGTAGAGTATTGGATGGAAGGGGGGGAGGGCTCGGGGCGCGCGCGAATTGATAGAGTATGGATGAGGTTAACCACCGACGGACGAGATGGAATGGCAATCAATGCATGAATGGGATGGATGAGATGTGATGGGGAAGTGAAGAGTGTGAGAGAGTAGAGAAGAGAATTAAGAGTAGGGAGATGTATCGGTCTAGTGGTTGGACGCGAGTGGTTGATTGATGTATGGATTGATTGATGGTGGATGGTGTATGGTGGTGTTTATGGTGTATGGACTGAATGATATTTCGATTTCTGGGTCACAGATGTTAAATGTAGTTTGCGATACTACACTAGTATGTACTCTGTACATCTATTTACTGCTAGTAGTAGTAGTACATGAACCCACATACCTCCATTACCACATTCATTCACACATACACATCTCAATCCCGAGAATACACTACTGCTGTACCGCTACTACTACTATTATTACTACACTACTACATGTACTCATATCGCTTGACTTGACTCTCCACACATACCACCACTCGACTCTACAACTCTAACAACCAAGTATCGACACACATTACACAAGCCCATCCCAAAACCAAACAAAAATCCGTCTCGGGCGGGACGAAAATCGATAAACAAAAAAAACAAAGCAAAAAACCGGCGAGCCAAACACAATTATTTCCCTTTTTTAATTCCTTTTTCAGCTGATTCATTTAATCCCCCCACCGGCCAGCCCCCCCCACCACCACCACCACCACCACCACCTCAACATGAGCTAGCTCATCTCCTCAACACCACCACCCCCCGGTCCAGATCCAGATCCGAATCAGTGAGGCAATATCTGTGTTGTGGGCGATCAGACATTACACAAAGCCCTGTTTCACCCTTTATTTTTTTTGTATTTTTATTTCTTCTTTTCCGGATATTCAGATTAGAGTCGGATCTGCAGACAAGGGGATTTGAAATTATGCTGCTCATGCATCACGCCAGCAAGAATAATAGTAATAGATAAATAAATAAATAAAAACTAGAAATTTAGCATAAACAAAAAAAAGAATCTATTTTTATAGGACATGAAGGCATGAATAGATGGAGTAGATGAGATTTGGGGTTACATTCGCATTTTGCAGTAGATGGGAAAGAGGGTTACGGATATGGTTAACGTTACACCCTCAGCATCCACCTACATAAACACGCTGTCATTGACTTAGTCTGTCAGTAGAGGTCCCCGTCCTCGGGACCCACTATGATACTCACTCAAAAATCAGGTTTTTGGGGTGTGTGTTCGTCCGAAGAGAGATGATTTCGTGGGGCACAGCAGCAAGCAGTTGTGTCTAAACTATTAATCTGCAGGGATGTCCATACTAAATTGAGTCAAGTTAAACCAGCTAACTAACCAACCTAGTCTGCCCTTGTACAGCAGTAAAAAGCTTGAGAGTTATTTCCCTCTCTCTCACAGATACCATCAATGCACGTTTACAAAAAAATGACGTCCCTATTCACCCCTACCCTCATCATTAATTTCATCACGACCCACATAGATATACCCCTAACCCTCTCCTCCGAACCAAGAAAATCCAAAGTCGTACAAGCCCCCCGAACTGAACTTGCTTGGTGCGGTCATGTTGAGGTTATTACTTCATTCCACAGTAGATGTTTGATGTAGATTAAGCTACGTATGTAGTATTAAATAGAGGTATTTTGAGAAACACTTTGATGCAGTTAGTGTGAGGTGGGGGAACGCCCCGTATGTGGTCGTGTCTCTTGTCTCCTGTCCGGGTCCGTAGTCAATCTGATGTCAACCACTGTCCTGTCAAGCGACCCAAGCGAGAAAAAGCTCGGTCCGTCCCATTGTCCATCCCCATCGATCCCTAGCCCCCCGCAAATCAACATCGCCGCCCAGGGGAAAAAAATACCAGACCCCAAAATTAGCACCCCCGAAAACCAATTTATCGAGCTGCAGAAGTTTAAATTATGCGAAACGGATATTACTCCCCCATCCTGGACGGATACCCCACAGTATCTCTAAACGAGACAGAATTGGTTTAGCTGCATTCTCATTTTACTCCACAACTCCCGGTCAAGGGTCCCGTGCTGAAATAATGGAGTAGAGTATCATAGATATCAAAGAGGACTGCCGTGATAATATCCTGTGAATCTACTCTGGACCCTCGTTTGGGACCCGGGCAGCCTGTTTGTCCTACATGGACCCTGGATTGATGGACTGCCGTACGTCGGGCGCGGTACATTCGTCGACTCGTGCCCTACCTCTGAGTCTACGGGCAATTACTCATCAACATGCCATAATATCTTCGGTACCTGCTCAGAATGGCACAATCTGCAGTCCAGAATAGAACCACCGGCCTCGAGTATGTTCATAACCGAGCTTCTCAGGAGGAGGAGTAAAACTAGCGCATTGTTTACGTAGTCAATGTAGCTGACAAGAAGAATCAAGTACCCTGATCTGAAGGGATAGGAGGAGCTCGGCATTAGGAATGCCTAGAAGAGGGGGAGAATTCCGGACAGGTACATACCTACATAATTGCACTACTCTGCTACATACTGGCGGTAGTGCGGACCAATCAAAATTCTCCGGGTACGGGATTTCGTGGTTTTGTATTCAAAGCCATCAGTCCGCCCAGTCCGCCATAAGAAAAATAAAATAACAATAACAATAAAAAAATAACAATAACAACAGGACAACTTTACTCTATGCACGTATGAAAATCTGGGGTAATCACGCACATTGATGATTTGTCCTTTTGGATGGCGCATACAAGCGATTGGGCGGCGTACCATGTCTCCAAACTGATGAGCAGGTTCGCTGGCAGCAGGAGAAGGGATGGTAGGACCAGATCTAGAAAGTGATCTGATTAACCATGCAACTAAACCCGTTATCACGTGGTTTCGCTCACATTATTATTTTCATGGTGAGGTTTGTTATATTGTTATATTCGATGAAGCTGAAAAGCTACTTCCCTCATGTACGCTCGTGTCTGCAGAAATCGTAGCTGTTAGGGATTAGCCATCTGTCTCCAGTTATATATATACACATTATATCTAGGATAGATTTACCGGCAAATAATAAAGCTTATTTTTTTTTTTTTTTGCGTCAATGCAATAAATTTATCTGGCATCCCAATAATACTAATCCTTCGTTCCGTTTTCGAGTAGATATTTGCCGGTTGAGGGGGAGACGAAAGAGGGGACGGCTGGCAAAACATCAGCAAAGCGATCCTAAAGCAAGTTTAACAAATATTTATGAAGCTCTTTCTTACCTCTAACTACCCAGAGAGCTAGAGGCTCCCTTACATATGTGGATTATTCCGGGGCACGATCCTAATACCCCAATCAAACTAAGTTTCCCACATAGCTAGATATAGCCGGCGCATATATATATATATATATATATAACGGCTTTGCGTTTTGAACTCGAGCACACGCGGTTGGAAATCGACGACCTCGTGCAAGATAAGTGTATCTCGGCATGAACCACGTCTCAATTATGGCACATTGTTATCCCTTTGCGCTGCTGAGGTCATATGCCGATGCCATCATGTGCATATCGAAGGCCGTTTGCTGCAACCTTCTCTCATGATGAAAGTGCTGTATGAAGTATCGACGAAGGCATTGGCCGCCATCTATGATGTGGACGAATGGAAATGTAGAGGTGATATCAATAAGGTCAGGAAGGGGCGTGGTCCCAACCTCTTTTCATCATACTCTAGTTCCCTATATACATGTATACATGTCCCGATCTCAACTTTCTTCAATTGAGAGATATGCCATTTGTTTATAAGATAGTTGATGCGTGTCTCACTCGAATCTGTGACTAGGGTTAGGGTTATTACTTACCGAATATTCAGATCAGGCTTCGCACATATATTTCATTTACAACGGCGGCAGCCTTGTAGATGATTCAGTTTGAGATTCCATTTGGGCCTGGAGCTGTGACAGGGGCTCTGGATCCTCCATAAAGTACTTTTCGGAGCGCAGAGGAGGTACACACATATCTGGAACGTTGTTGGTGGTTGTGTTTAGAGAGAGTATCTGGAGCGCGAGCGATCCCGGGAAAGGAGGATCTAGAATCTCAGATCGACTGCTAGCTAACTAGCTAGTTAGGTGAGGTATGGATTATAACTGCCCCTAGGTACTCTACATACTTACATGGGTTGTTATTGTGGTGGTGGGGGAACAATAACCGTGAGGCTCTTTCTTTTCTTTTTAGGGGGGAAGGAGTGCTGTTGTGTTGGCTGTGGGAAGGAGTGGGAGGGTTGTTTCACGTTTGTGCTGGGAGCGGTGCGAAGGGTGATGGGATGCGCAGGGAGGCAGGAGGAAAGAGAAAAAAAAAGGTACCCGCTTCAATTGTACTGGATGTGGATACCATATCTGGAGGATATAGTCAAGGAAGCACAATTGCTGCAATTGATCCCGCCAGTTCAGTGGTCAGGCGAGAAAACTCCCAAGAATAAAGAACTCTATTCACGATACTTATTCCTATATACTCCCTCTTAAATGCGTCAATGCACGTGCTTCAATCCAATGGTCCGGCCTTAACCCTCTCATGTATGTACGTATTGCGCCGACAGCTGACCCTCCAGTCGATATTGATATTATCTCTGCCACAACCAGCTCGCTCGGGGGTGATTCTGTGCGAGGTGCTGATAAGCGACGACGACGAACACAACTCACGATGGGAGATTTCTATTCAATTGCAATTAACTCCAGCTAGCTATCTAAATATTGTAGATCTGGCTAAGTATGGTAGGGGAGGGAGACTATCTTCGGGAGGGCCCGTTGCCTACATGATGGATACGATAGACGAAGATAAGTAGAGTACGGAGAGGTTTTACGTGAGAGAAGCATCGTAGGGATTAGCGGTTTTCTTTTTTCTTTGGTCTGTAGCGCTGGTCTCACGATAATTTCAGTATGTGGGTTTTTTGTTTCCCACCTTTAGAAAACGGGGTCTGGTTCTGGTGTTGCCAATTCCCTAATACTGCCGAAGCAGCAATGT
Source organism: Morchella sp. 2018-W26 (assembly GCA_024713715.1). Classification (NCBI taxonomy): domain Eukaryota; kingdom Fungi; phylum Ascomycota; class Pezizomycetes; order Pezizales; family Morchellaceae; genus Morchella; species Morchella sp. 2018-W26. The sequence continues at coordinate 1,131,912 of JAMGYX010000016.1, forward strand.
GGTCTTTTTGGTTTGCTTTTTTTGCTGCCGCTGCTCGCTTTCTCTCATTTTTTGCTTTTTTGACGGCGGAGATGCGGAGCAACTTGAGCGCCGAGAACTGTGCTACTGAGTTATTCACTCACTGACTTGAATTGCAGCGTACAGCATGCAGCTGACTGGCTGAGCGAGTGACAGAATTATAGAGACATCCGTCAGAGGTAGTACCATAGAAGTCACATCTCAACGCTCTTTTGGTTCGCCTGACGCGGCGCGTATGCTGTCTCTGCGAGTCGTCTTTCGCAAAGATTACACGCTTGGGTCCTCCGCTACGCTGCTTACAAATACATATACGTGAGCACTTGTGTACAACCACTAGCGCCTCCTAAATAAAGTTTGCCGCTAACTACATACTTATATACAGTCCCTTCATCTCGTCGCTTAGCGATCCGCTACATCGCCTGCCTTAAATCCGTACCTACATTGAACTGAACCCTCGCGTGCCGCCGGCCTCAATGGCCTTAATTATGCTCGAGCCCCAGTTAGCTTCCATTCCCGATATCTATTTTCATAGACCACAAACTGACACCCTTCCTTCCCCCGTATTTTCCAGGCGTTCCGCGTACCCGGAACAGCCAACATGCTCGTGAGACCGGGGCGGAGTCCCGCCAGACATACGTACAGAAAGCCAGTCATCCACTGGACCTTGCATATTGCTGATGTTGCTGCTGCTGTCGATAACGACGGATAAGGCATTCGGGTCCCTTCCTCGTACATTTTCCTAGACCTATGGTAGTCGCTGTACCCGCCAGAAAACAGCATCGTGATTAGTTATGGCTGAGTTTGAGCTTGAGCAAGAGTTGAGGGATCAGAACAGTCCCGTATAGAATATATTGCCTACATACATACTAGCGCTACCTACCTACAACCTCCGTAGGGTACATGTAGTTAGGTACATACGTGCTATGCTGCATAGAACACGCAATATGAAAAACAGCAGCAACATAGGGCAATTAATGTTTTATTAATATTAGCTAACTAGGCTCTCGCGTTACGTACATGTAGATACATTCGGGGGGGGGGCGGGGTATGACTGCTGTTCGTATTTCAATTATTAACAATTCACCTCCGAGTGACAATTTTTTTTTTTTTTTTTTTTTTTTTAGTATCAGTAGCCTCGTGCATCACATCGAAGGAAGGGGGGGGGGGGGACCGGGTCCAGAAATAACACTGCAGCAGCACAGACTCCCCGATAGAAGCTTCTATAGGCATTCCGTACATAGCCGGGGGGTGGAAGGGATGTATGAGTACGCTGCCCTGCATTTTCGGAACGAGCACCATCGTGAGGCTCCCTGTGTATCTGTGAGTGAGTGTGCGTGCGAAGTACTGCTAGGTCAATCAAGTGACGCTACATGTTCTGTAGGTAGCCGTCGCAGTCGTTTCGACATCCCCTATTGAGGGATGAACGGATGGATGGCATTAAGGAGGGAAAAAAAAAACAATGAGGAGATTGCGTACATACATGATGTTCTACCCTAGGTAGCCAGCAGGCAAGCAAGTAAGAGAATTAAGGTAGGGCGCCAACAATAACAGTTAGCTAGTAGCAGCAGCCATGTTGCGATTGTAATTGTTGGGGGTTGTGGTTCTGGTGGTTAGTGAGGCGTGTGATCTAGAGTCAAGTTTAGAGCTAGCTAACGTTAACGCTCTCGTTCGTTATGCAGTGAGTGATTGAGTTGAATTTGTTCGTCGCCGCCAGCAGAGCACAATCAATATTGCGCAAGAAAAGATTTTTTTTTTCTTTTCTTTCCCTCCTTCTTTTTGGGTTCCTTCCTTTTTTCCCTTTTTGTCACTTTTTTATTTTTATTTCCCCCCCACGATAGCGGCGGCGGCGACAGCGCTCTAGGAGTTATACGTAGGTAAGTTTAATCCTCTAGCTAGTTATTCCTTCTGTTGATGCTCTGGACCCTGAGCTGCATGCATGCTACAATCCTTTCCCTGGCTGGTCCATAAGTTTATCGGAGTGCGGTTACTACTGTGTGGTAGTAGTAGTGATAGTGATAGTTCATGTAGTGGTAGTGGTAGTGGTAGGTACATGTAGTGGCATGTTGCAATTGTTTCTTCTGGCCTAGTCCCGGCCGTTGGAATTGGGATCATCGTTACTGTCTGGACCACGGGCGGACCAGGATTTGTTTACAACAGGCCGGCCCTCTTCGCGTTGCCCAGAACTCCAGACTCTCTCTGCTCTCCTTTGGTTTTCCTACAGTATTTCGGGGACCGGAGGGTGATACGCGCTTGCCGGTGGTCGGCCGGATTAACCCAATTTCTCCTCCACTCCCCCCCCCCCAGGCCTGAGTAAGAAATTGATATTCAAAATTAAGACAACTCGTCCAATGTCTCGTCCAATGCCTGCTTGCTTCACATATTATCACTCTATTTTCAGAGTACTGCTTGACATTACAATTTTACTTTTCTCCCTTCACTCCTGCCTCTCTCCGTAGATAGAGAGTGTCAGTATGTAGTAATTAAAGATAGGGTAATTTGTATTATGTACATGTCCGCAGCCGCACGCGCCGCATCAACCTCCCCAACTCCAGCAGTATCGTGAACATCGCAAAACCCCATGACGGTGCCTTCGTCAAATCCCAATCCCCATGGTGCAGGGTTTTTGCGCGAGCCTGCAGCCAGAAGAGTAGCACCTCTACTACATGTATGTAAGTACCAGTACTACTACCGACCCATGAGTGGTGCTCTGGCAGTACATACTTACTCTGGAAAATGCTGTTTCCCGGTGGATTAATGTTGTTTACCAGCTGTATCATGACCTCAATTGCCTTCCTAGCGAATGCTATATTCTATACTAGCAGTATGTATATTTTACTCTATATAGCTACTACTACATGTAGTGATATTGAAGAAGTCTGTTGCAAGGGATAGGATAGAAAGGAAAAAAAAAAAAATGCGGGGCGCAACATCACGGAGATCACAGGTGTCTGCATGCACCTCTGCAACTCACACTCACCTCACTAACTAAAGCCAGCCATCCAACTCGCGTCACATATATATCCGGGGATAAACTACAAAATGACAGAATCCAAAAAAGCGAGGTAGCTGAGAATCGATTTTTGCATATCGCATTTTGTCCCCCCCCCCCTACCTTACATACTAACTACATAACTGGCACACACAAAAAATAAAATGCATAAACAACCACCACCTGAATACCGATAGGCTGGATCCTATGGAGAGAACAGTTATAACACTTATTATATTTCATTTTTTCCCCCCCGTGTCATGCCGTGTATGTGAAGGGAACAAACAGATCAGTTTAATTGAACCGCGCTCTAGTTCAGTTCAATTTAGTTCATCCAGCGCTCGCGCGCGCGCGACAGCTTATTTATTCCAGTTTACCCATATGTGAGATATCGAACATTGCAAAACAACGTTTTCGATCCCCCGCGCCAACTACACCCGCTCTTAAAGTTGCGGACCTCGGCACTCAGCCAGCCAGTGTTCTCTGAACAGTAAACACATTCTGCGCTGGCCAGGCTTAGACATTCGTTTGCATCGTCAGCCTTGCGACACTGGCGCTCGCAGCAGGTATGTAGGCATAGATAGGTATGGTTGGTAGAGTAATAGCAACAACAATAGTTGCAATAGTAATACAATCAACTTTGGCGGGATCCTCGCAAGCAAGCAAGTAAGTAAAATATGCAGCGAGTGTGAGGTCGAGAAAGTGAGTACGCATACCCACTTGCATGCTGACCCTTGACCGACCACAATCACCGCCGCCGTGTCCCCCCCCTCCCCCTAGGTCAAGTCTTGACCAGGACCCAGGTCGTAAAAATAGCCAATAGCCAAGATAAACAAGAAAAGCGCTGCAACCTTGAGAGGGGGGGGGGAGAAGGAGGGTCCGGAACGTCTCCCCCCCCCCCAAGGCCAGGGCCTACTAACCTCTAGATACTCAACTTCTTCTACCCTAGGGCCCAGATGGAAACAACAAAAACAACAAGCAAGACTTCGAACTGGTCTGGCCAGGACCTCCAACAATGAGGGCAAGCAAAAAAGGCCAAGAAGGTCCAGAGGGTGTGTTTCCCACAACCACCGCGACCACCACCACCACCGCCCGGCCCCACTCCCTAACCTGTAGATTTCGCAACAGCAGCAAGAAGAGGTAGAGAACAGACAAGAGACAAAAAACCCAAGCATCTGCAATTGCGCTACTGGCGGAGAGGCTGAAACTTGGATTTCTTAAGATCGCCTGCATCAGTGTTGCGGCAACACCACACACCAACCCCCTTTTGGGCTGCTGCTGTGGTAATAGCCAAGTAAGCGTATGGAAAGGAAAAAAAAAAAAAAGTGATGACTCTGGTACATACCTTCCCCCGGGTCTGGAGAGAAAAATAGAATTACCTATGACCTAGAGTACCTAGACCCTCCCCCCCTAGTAGCAAGCACCCTGGCCCATCCTATGCCTGCTCCCCCCCCCCCCCGGTCAGTTCCAGTCCGCCCTACGCTAATATTCTACCATGATACGTACCATACGAGTACTCACTCAACCCCTCTGCCACAAACCAGTCGTGTTAATCCGTACAGCCACCCCTCCAACGATATATTAAACCCTGATTCCCCCCGTCCAAGAAGTCAAACCCTTCCATCAGATCACGATCCACACAGTTCTTGGACCCTTCAATTGAATCTCGCCTTATAAGAACACAGTTCCCTCCTCGAGAAGACTCTCAAATTCAACACACAATAAGAACATTGCCTTCATACAACTCAGTATTACGCACACTACAAATACAAACTCCAAACTCGAAGAACTTCCATCAATCGATAGTACTACTACTACCGCAACTACTATCACCACAACCACAACCACTACTACCACTGCCACTACCACTACTACTACCAAAAAATCAATAAAGCTTTCAACGCTCCAAACCCACCTCACTACCAATTTCAAAATGTTCTCCTGCGTAAATCAGCCCAGAGGATGCCGCGGAAGAGTAAACCAGATAAACACACGTTGCGACAGCTGTAGGGTAAGAAACTACCCCCCCCCAGCGTCCTTCTATACAAAATACTAACAAGCATTATAGCAACTCGGACTCCGAAAGACCTCAATCTTCACAGCCCCAAGCCCATACCGAAGACCCACAATAGAGATCCCTTCATTAGTCGAGTCGTCGAGCGAGTACGAGAGGCGATAATCTATCCAACGATTTAACCAAACCGTCTCATTTTTTTTTCCCTTTCGATTCTTTCCTCGACCTCCTCTACTACGACTACTACTACTGCTACGGCTACCACTATAACATCCTCCCTCAATCAACGAAACTACTTTTTGGGTTATATTTTTAGTTTGGGTTTATTACTATTTCCTTTTCCTTACTTTTTTTGGTTCCCATCCTCTCTCCATTTATTTGTTTTTTCCGGATTTCGTTTTTGGGGCATATTTTCCTATTCCTTTTTCGGGTGCCGGGGGGTAGGGATGGTGGTAGCCGGTGTTTAACTATTTCTTGTCACGTTACGTCATGGTTCCTTTTTCCGCATTTTCCTTTTCTCTGGTTAAAAAATTCCACTGGAGCGCGGCGTTTGGCGGGAGTTTTTTTTTACATCTTTTTTTTTACAAATTTGAATGCTTGGGTGTTTTTGTTTTATTTGCTGCTGTATGTTTTTGTTTATCAGGGTCTATTAATCCTGTTGTATTATCTTTTTTTTTATTTTTTTTTTATTTTTTTGGGCGGAAAGCTGGAAAGGGCCTATTTTTTTTCTGGATCATCCATGGAGATTTTTTTATACAGCATGAAGAGAAAAAAAAGAATTGGTTTTTCCACCCATCCACATCTACCGTCCACTTCATTTTTATTCTCCGTCCACGTTGATTCCCCGTCCGCTCGTCCGCTCGTCGTTCCTTCTTCGCTGGTCTGCTGTCTGGGCCGAACAGGGCGGCGGGCCTGGTGTCACGGGGGCCGCGGCTATTGGCTGACTCGGTTGAGGTATCGGCGGGGGACCGCGCTAGCGACTGGTCGTGTTGAGGTTTGGTCTGGCCTACTCGGGAGGGGAGAGGCGAGTGAAGGGAGGGAGTAGAGCGGGGGGGGGGTTTCGGGGGTGGTTGTTGCTGTTCGGGGGTTCGGGGGAGGGTGGGGGGGGGGATGAAAGAGGGAGGGACAACCAGTATTAGCAACAACACCAGCACCACCGTCATCACCACCACCACCGCAATTACCATTCACCGAGGTCATCTCGAGAGAGGGGAAATGAAATAACATAGTGCAATCAATCACTGTGCTGTACCTACCTACAGAGGATCGATGGTGGTGTTGGTGGTATGTCGTCAACCCAACTCGGGTCCGGCATCACAGCAGTAATAGCATCATGGGGCCCGACTCTTTATCGACGTCGTTCGCTTCGCACATATTTTTTTCGTCAACGTCTGGTCTCGTATCCTCAACAAGTTGCTTCTGCTGCTGCTGCTGTCGTCGCATGCCTGCCATGCTGGTCTGATTTGGGAGTAAAGTGGGGTGGGGGCTGCGCGCGCGCGCGCCGAATTCGAAGGGCTATGGCTATGGCGGGTACGGAACTACAGGTTGACTGATTTGATTAACTTAATCTCAACGCTTTTCCGTCTCGTCTTGTCTCTCGTGTCTCGTGTCTCGTGGCTCTTCTTCTCCCCTCCCCCCCGGACTGCCTGAGCTAGAGTGCCTCAACCTACATGAGTGCTCCCCTCTTTTTTCTTTTTCCTCCCCGGGCCCCCTTCTTCTTTCTTTTCGCTCTGGGTTTGACGATGCCTCACGTCATATCGCTCTTCCTCCAACCCCCCTCCCCCAGGATCTTCCTCGTCGTACTTCCGGCTGTCTCTTCGCTGGCTCGGCTGGCTAATGTAGGTACATGTATCGACATGTCTGTATATATTGCTGTTTTATGTGCATAGTATAGTGTAGCAGTATGTAGTATAGAATGTAGTTCTTTTACTTTTTGATGTCTTTTTTTTATGTTTAGCGGGGTGATTTTTTCTTTTCTTTTTCCTTTTTTTTTTGGTTTGGTTTGGTTTGGTTTTGGTTTGGTTTCTCTTCTCATGTTCGATGGATGACAAGCGGGTTGGGTTTGGATTGGGGTGTTTCTTTTGTTTTGTTTCAACGGGTCTCTTTTTGTTTTTACGGCCTTCATTGTTTTTGTTTTTATTTTTTTTTTACTTTTATTTTATTCTCAATTTTACCAGCGCTAGACTTATGTACCTACAACACAGCATATATCCATCATCCTGACCACTTTGAATTTTTTTTCTCTCTCGTGATGATGGGTAATGGTGATGATGTGTGCGATACGATACGACAAGTAACAAAAGGATTCAAAAAGAAAAAAAAAAAAAAAAAACTCCTCCCCATGCCATATGCCTGCCCCACCAAGAATGACTCCTCCTCGCGTGACCAAGGAACGGACGGATGAACGGACGAAACAACGCAACGGAGATTCTGGGGATACTCGGAATTACGATTCCCTCCTCCCCCCGCACGCATCATGCCTACAAATCATCGGATTTGCAATCATCGGATTTACAGTCTTCCATCCCAGCCCCAGTTCAGACCACGCCGTCCCTTTCCCTCCCTCCCGGTAGGGCCGTCCCTTACCTTAACCCACCACCGCAACCACCACCACCACCCACCACCACCACCCACAACCTCTTTACCTACATGTACTCACCTACATACTATCTATCTATCTACATACATACACCGCCGATTCGATCCCGCGCTCCAATCCGCATCCCTCCCCGCAATCGAAATCTTCACAAAATCCCACCCCCCCCAATCTCAATCTCAACATTCCCACTCCCCCCAATCTCTCCACCACCATCACCACCACACATCCAACCAATCCAGCCACGCACACACGCACGCACCACCACGTACCTACCTTTTGCCCACGATCGATTTGATTTTTTTTCTGTTTCTCCCCGCCTCGTGGCAAGCTAGCGGCGGGAGATGTTGTTGTAGCTGTTGGATAGATCTGAGGTCTTTTTTTTTAATTCTCTTTTTTTTCTCTTCTTTTCTTCTTCTTGTAGGTACCGGTGGGTAGGTAGGGTAGGCCCGAGCTTCTCCCGCGCGCGCCTGTGTAACTGTTTCGTGGCGCTTGGTCCGTGGGTGAGTGGGCGGTGTTTCGGGGGCATGGTTTCGGCTCCGCAGTCAGATCTGGACCGTGGTCTGGCCTGTGGTTTGTGGAGCGGAGGTACAACAGGTAGATCCGGTGGTACCTAGGCCTGGCCCCAGCGACAATAACAAACAGCTTGTGAGGGAGATCTTTAAATTGGGGGCGGGAGGCCTGGGCTTGTACCCATTTGTTTCTCTCTCCCCGACCCTTGTAGAGAGTAAGTACCTCTAAGTACCTGTGTAGTACAGGAGGGTCCAGAGAGGATGTTTCTCCTTCTCCTTCACCACCCCCCACCTTTGTAGGTTGTACCGACCGTGCCATAGCATAGCATAGCCTAGCAACTATTCCCGAGTCCCGCGGTGTCGGGGCTCGACTCGCCGAGGTGTTTTACTGCTGTGGTCTAGGTTCTGATCTGTGGATGGATGAATGGATGGATATGATGATCTGCTCAGACAAGTAAGCTGTAACTACATGTACTTACATTACATCCGCAAGATCTACATTACACCCACCTGGCACACACCCCCTCCCCCCACAATTGCACAACCGCAGAACTGCACAATCGCACAATTGCACAGCCTCTCACTCGCCCATGATTCTAGTCTCGCGTGAAACGCGATATCACGTTACCGACCGGGGGGGGGGACCACGAACTGTTGACTAACCTCCTTTGTATAAGCAGTTTTTCAGTAGTTAGTTACTAGCTACATGTAGGCAGGTACCTACAGTAGCATCCGGGAGATGATCCTGTTCGCAATTGAGGGCGGGGACGGGAGGGAGGGAGGGAGGGAGGGGCGGGCCACGTCTTGTCTCGTCGAGAGGGGTAGGTTCAGGTAAGAAGTATACATGTAGTATACAGACTTCATGATTCAGGCAATCAACAGGCAGGTCGGTCGGTCGGGCAGTTTAAGGCATTCAGTCAGGACGATACTCTCTCGGGCTCTCTCTCTCTCTCTCTACTCTGCACGTCTGTTTCTGTTCTGCCCTACAGAGTCGTGTCGTGTCGTCTGTTGTGTCGTACTGCTGCTGCTGCTGCTGCTGTGTCGTGTCGTGTGCTCGTTTAGCTGCTAGCTGCGATTGCTCTCTGCAGCTGGTTTGGCGACTCCATAGGGGGCGACCTTTGGCTGATGCTCTCTCTCCCTCTCCCTCTCTCTCTCTACATGTAAGGCAGGTTAGATATAGAGTAAGGCAATAAAGCAATGTATGTATGTATGTATGAGTACATGTATGTGTATGTGTATGAGCCAGCCATATGGGGACTCTACCATTAGTATACATGTACTTACAATTTGCTCCTCCAATTGCAGAGAGAGAATTGAAGGAGAGAGAGCCAGAGAGAGTTATGTACTTACTTGCCTTGCCAGACCATACTTCCTTCGACTCCTTCGCCAGAAAAGCAAAAAAGCAAAACGCCAAACGTCAAACGCCAAAAACAACAAGAAAAAAAACAAAAAAACAAAAAATGATACTCTTCTTTCCACCTGTCAGAAGAACCATAAATGAGCTACGACCTTCTTCCTTACATACCCCTCGTCGATCCACCCAGCGCGGTGATCCACTGGCAGTCAGCCTCATTGACATCAAAAAAAAAAGTATGTGCATGTAGTAGCTAAGGTACATATATGTACCCTAGATAGACGAGCGCGCGCGGACGATCATGATTGGTTCCCGCACGATGCACGTTCCCCCCTCTCTCTACTCTAGCTCTAGCTCTAGCCCTCCACAAAACGGCATGACGTCTGAGCTTCTGTTACGTCAGCTTTCTTTCTTCCTTTCTTTACCGGTACGATGCCGGTGGCTTTACATGTGTGTGCGGCCATCAGATCAACGGTCATGGAGGGAGAGGGGAGGGTATATAAGCTTTTGATTTGGCGGGCGAGATGCGGACCGTGTAAACAAGCAAGCGTTTCAACTCGCTTGATATCAGTACACCCCCCCCCCCTACATATAGGTACGTACTTCGTAGTAGGATACCTACATGTTGTAAATCCTCCCTCTCTCTCTTAATTCACCTCCCCTACCATACTTTCTCACCACCATGCTCCCCCCGTCTGTCTACTCTTACCCACGTATCGTGTACCCCTACCATACCCTAACCTCACCCGCCCAGTCGACCGCACTGACCGATTTCGTTCCTACATACATACTTCATACGTACATAATCCTCAACATAACCTCCTACGTCACCCCCCAACATCCCCCTGCACCCACCGTCATTTAGCATGAAATCAATGCTAGCTAACTAGCAGATCCACCCCCCCTCCCCCCTCGCAGCCCGGTTTGGAAAACTTCGTGACACGGCTGGGCTGGGCGCGGTGACCTTGAGATCTAGGGGCGCGCTTTCCGATCTTGCCTGGCGCGTTTAATATAGCGACTGCGCTGGGTGTTTTACTAATATAGTCTATAATGATGGATTCATGTATGTAGGTTAGTATGTATGTAGTCTAATTGGTAGTGCCTGCGTGAGTGAACAATTACCACCACTGCTGCACACTATAGACTAAGTTACTTACATGTAATAATAATAATAATAAAATAACTAATTCAGTAGAGAAGAGCAAAGAGGAGGAAGTAGCACAGATTCAAAACCCCAGGCCGCCGTGCAACGTGACATCGAGCCAACCGTTACCACAACCACAACCACAACCACAATCCCCAATCCACCCACAAACCCACAGCCAGCCCAGAACCGTATCCGTATCGCATCAACGAGCTCTCTCGACGGCAACGTGCAGCAACAGTGATCTGGGGGGGAAAGCTATTTCTCCGGTTATCTATCATTTCACTCTGTCCCACTCTTCCCCTCTGCGAGCTCGTGACCATCTGAAACATCGGAGTATTTGATATCGAAAATTCATTTCCTTTTTTTTTTTTTTTTCATAAGCTGTCGTTTCTGCGCCTCTAGGATAAGAGGACACCAAAGGGAAACAAAAAGGACGAGAACGAAATGGACCCTTCTCTCTATCTATCTCTTTTTTTTTTTTTCTCTCGATGACGGGAGTTAGGGTTAGATGATTGGATATCCGTCATTTGACGTTCGTTTCCTCGTATGTCTCGCCCTTTTTTTGGTTCTGATTGCACATTGCACATGCTATTGTTTGTTATTTCACAACTGAGCTCTAGACACACACACACTCACACACACTCAACAGCTCTCTCCGAGTCCAATCAATCAAGCCAGCCCCAAACCCATACAGACCAGCGAGAATAATATATGCCTATCTAACAGGTGACTTTCCTCTCCTCCGTCTCACACTCACCTCCAGTGCAAACATCGTGTGACCCGTGACGCAGCCTCGACCTCCAGCCCTGCATCTAGCCCGTTCTGCCAGTGAGGTAAAAAAAAAAAAGCAGGGTCCATGACGTCCTTGACGTTAACGTCAAGCAGGTATGTAGGGGGGTAGAGCTCCACCGTCCAAGGAAACGAGATGCCCTGTCTTGTCCTGGTCTTGTCTTGTCTTGCCATGTCTTGTCATGTCATGTCATGTCTTGTCGTGGGTAGATATCGATAAGTACCACTTTAGCTTCCTTTTTCAGCACTAGTATTTTTCCCCCCCTTCCAATTTTAGCAACATCTGTTACTAAAGAGCGCCCTTTTTTGGCAGACGTCACAGCCCGGGGCGAACCAGGAAATGCCCCGCCGTGTGTACCACATGTAGCAGAGTGGCCCCGCCGTTCCCGGATGCCACGGTGCTGATCATTCCGCCTTGCAATCATGTCTTGGTCTCCCGGGTTTTCAAAGTCTTGGGGTACATTGCATACATTACATACCTAAGGTTTACTTTCCTGGGTACGGCACAATCGGTGCAGGGTTTATTCTGCTCACACAGATCCAGATCCCACCGCCCTTTGGGGTGAGATGGACGGGAGGGGGGATAACTATCTGGTAGGTAGGTACATGTAGTTAGATAGATACTCTTACAGACCTAGCAACTAACCAGTGCAGCTAGCTGTCAATGATCAGCGCCAGCTCGTTGTGTGCAAGGAATTTAATTAACCAACTGCAAAAAACCTATTATTCCAAATCTACAAAGCAAAAAAACAAAAAAACACAAAAAAAAAACACAAAAAAAAACCCCACCACCAGCCAGTCCTATACGGTACCACTATATGCCCCCGTGAGAGTATAACAGTGGTAGGGCCGATAACTGGCTGTCCCGAAGAACCCGGCAAGACAATCTCGGGATGCGGGTGCGCAAAAGGTTTAAAAAAGTAAAGAAGAAAAGTAAAAAAAAAAGGAAAAAAAAAAAAAAAAAGGAAAAAAGATAGTCGATCCCAAAACCACGTAGCCGGGCCCAGGGCCAATGATGACGACGACAGGATCTGGTGAAGGGAGGAAGGAAGGGTGTATATATAAGGTAGGGGGAGACTCGGCCTTCAAATTCTGTCCCGGTGGGGACAGGATTGTCTGTTCCCCCCCCACCCCTCAGGTATGCAAAAGTTTATAATGTGGCTGGAAGGATATATATACGTCTGGAAGAAGGAGGAAGGGAAGAACAAAAAAAAGAACACATGTTCATCCTGAATTAAATGATAAGGCTCGTCCAGGGCCGATCGAGACTAACTAACTCGCACACAGAGACACAGCACACACGCACATATGAAGCGGAGAGGAAAACAAAAGATAAAAATCAACACAAAAACAGACTTTTCCGTTATAAAACCAAACTCTTTTTTTTTACCAAGAGAAAAGAAAGAAAACAAATGCGGCGCCGGGCCCCCGGCCAGACAGAAGGGGACATCCCCGTTGCCTGACAAGGGAAATGCAAATAACAACCTTTGTACTTTCCGCTTCACATTCGAATCCCCCCCGCAATGGTTCGATCTCCTTGCCTCTTATACCCTTAGCCCCCTGCTCACCTCCTCTCAATTGACATTAATGCAGACAGGAACCCGAGTGGCCTTGTCTGACTACCGTCGGACCTCCCCCCCTCAACCATTACATGCACCTTCTTGGTGCTCCGTTCCCTTCCGGTCTTCTCTGCTGCATAGCCTTTTTCGCTCCCTCACGCTCGAATAGAAGTGTTAATTCGGATTTCCTTCTTGGTAGAATTGATGTCTCCTCAACATCTACTCCACGCACGCTGACAATAGATGCTACCTTCATATCCTCCGTATCCTCAGACGGCCCCTTCAATGGCACAATTTCGTCCACCATGAGACCCTTTCCCTTCACCTTCCTCGAAGCCTTTGTTATGGCCTCACTAACAGCAATTGCTGAAACAGCTTTCGTCAAAACTCCCAATTTTTCCTTATTCTTCTGTTCTAGGTACTTTGTCCTGAAATCCGGGTCCACAATCCATCCACTCCCTGTAGCATCCCCCTTTCTCCCAGAACCCTCCTCGTCATCTTCCGTCGAGGAAGTCCGTTTCCGCTCCTGTCTCTGCTGGCTCGACGACGGCAATGATCGCGCAACATCGACCGTTAAAGTATTACTTGGACTCGACACCGCCGTGTTGACCGCCGTGTTTGACGAACTGCTGCTCTTCCGTTTCGGCAGTGCCGGCCGTAACACGTTCTTCTTTGATGCTGCTGTGGCCCGCCCTGTTGCCGCCTTGGTAGTCGATGCCTTTGCTGCCACGATTTTTCGGCGCCCACGAGGCGGCGGGCGATCAGATTTGGCTTTTCGGGCTTTGCTGGGCTTGGGGTCTTCTGGGGATTCGGAAGACGATCCGACTGTGGTATATGATGCGGCACCACCGGGGCTGACTTGAACGTTTGCAACAATGGTTACTGTTAAGTTTGATTTGGAAGGTAGTGGCGGTGGGAGCTGTGGAGATGATGTGACTTCAACTTCTTCTATAGGCGCTACTGACGTTGGTACAAGTACTGGAGATCGGGAAGGTATTGGTGGAGAAGGAGGAGCATCTGGGAACTTCCTTCGTATTGATGCGGTTATGGCGGTTTGAGATGGGGGCTTCGACAAGTAGCTTGATCCCAATTGGAATCCTACAACTGAAGTAACGGGGGGTATTGGGCTAGGCGGTGGCGTGGGAGGACATTCAATCTCTAGACTTGGACGGGGGCTACTGAGGCTATCTACATCAGCCATAAATGATGGGGATGAGGGTGGCGGAAGAGCTGCGCGGACGGGTCGAGGTGGTATTCTAAGCTCAAAACCAGATTCGCCTTCGAGGATCTTTGCAAATATTTGAGAAACCTTCTGCCCGGAGAAGTTTCGTTTGATCCGTTCGCTGCCCCATATCCGCCAGAAAAGATTTTCTAGTCGCCGACCTTTATCGAGGACGTCACGGTTGATGGTATAGACTAAATGCCCCAAAGAGAGTAATTATTAGCAGTGCGCATTTTCAATTATTATTAAAAAAAATATATTTTTCTCTCTTTTTCTTTTTTTTTTTTAAAAAAAATAAATTTTCAACGGATGTCCATTTTGAGGTTTGGGATTTGAGATTTGAAAATTTGCCCCTTCCCGTTGTTGGTGTCTGATTATTGCTGCTCGTAAGAAATGTTGATATTGAAAGAAAAAAAAAGGGAGAACTCGTAGGACAGAAATGCTCTCTATACATTCCCAGGGGAGGGAGAAAAAATCTCAAGGAAAAAGGGGGAGGGGGGCAGTAGTAAAAAAAGAAATTCAAAGGGATATGATAGACGCACTCTTCCATAGTTTACTCAAATACTCTGTCGTGAATGTTTCTACTTGTCGAAATTTGTCTGGGATAGACTTTTTGCTCGTGATGATCCCACCGATTGGCTTCATTTTGAATCTGATCTACAGCCGAGATCTAGTTGCAGGTTTCGTAATAAAAGGTTTGAAAAGGGAACACAACAGAACCGAAATGACCTGATTTGATTCTTCGTGATACTTTAATTACTATCGATGTGGTGGAGAGTACAACCTTTTGGACCAAGTCCAAGGACGAGGAGACAGGCAGGCAGGCAGGCAGGCAGTGGCAGTAATGTAGAGGAAAAGGGTGAAAATCTGAAAGACCGCCGGGCTCTAGGCTTGGGTCGAAAACCGACTGCAGACGCCAACTAGAACAGATATAGCAGAGTTCTAGAATAAAAGTTGCACCCGACAATCGTTGTACGCTAGTGCGGTACCTAACTAGCCGGTAGTTGATCCTTGGTGTGATTTGTTACACTTATTTCGGCTGTGGGTTGCTTCCTAAAAAGCCCGTGAGTTGGCGTTTCCGGCAGCTTCCTTGTCTAGTTGTGTCTTGCAAAAAGACACAGAGAGACAGAAAAACGTTGTAGTAAGTCTCCCCCGGCTTTTTAATTTGTTACGTCCGGATTGCGGGTGGCGGTGGTGTGGCCGTGGTTCGTAGGGGCGACTGGATGCGACTAAACGCTATTGGATAACCTGGAACTTGTGTTGCCGATATAGTTTTAGCGCGCTGGAAGATATGTTTGTATCAAAAGAAGAGCGCATGCCCAGAGAAGGCAGTCACGAAGGAAGGAAGAGAGAAGCGCCGTTGTGGGCTGAGAGAAGATTGGATGAAGAAAATTCATGGAGCCAAACATTGGTTGTTAAAGGAAGGAGGGTGGGGGTCAAAGATAGCTTCAAATAGTAGAACAAATGACATTGATTTACTCACCAGCTGCGATAGCAACGCAGGGTACTTCTATGGTAGGGAAGCTCAAGATGGTAATTTCCACTTGCTTTTCTAGTCCTCACGCGCGTTTTATGTATGAGAATGGTAGGTATAGTCTGTGCGGTGTGCGGCGTGCGTCGAAGGGCTACTTGGGAATGATTTGTTCTGCACAAACCACGCAATATTAGATCAGAAATCCAGGACAAAGGGGCGGCGGGAACACGATAGTAATGCTAGTGACGAGCTCTGATAACAGGGACGAGACTATATACAAGCGATATAAAGGGCAGGGGGGAAAGTGCTGGATGTAAAGGCGTTATGAGATTCGAAACCTACATTATAAAAAGAAATTTTTGGACCTGTCAAGTATTTACAGTTGGAGATCAGATGCCAGCGTGATTCTGAGTTCCCTATCTTACTTTTACGTGTTGACCGTGACCGGGTAGTGATCCGAAATATATGTATTCTTCCGGAGAGTCGGTGTGAGTATCGTGGAAGGGAAGATTCCGTGAGTCTTCCGTGCACCTCTTGATATATATATTTCCCGGAATCGTGACTCTAAACGATAGACTGTCGAGATTTGTTGGGGAATTTCCAACACTAACAACAGGGTAGGTGCAAGTCGGTCGCCGGCTAGGTATGTAGTTCTTTGGCTAGGTATGTAGTTCTTTTCACACCTTACAACCCCAGTTTTACTCGAAAACCTGGCTTTCTTAATTTCACCTACTATTGCCTTGCTAGGATGAGTTCGATATTTGAACGTCTGGTTTATGCTGCAGACGCCGCGAATTGATTTGCAGGTAAAACTTTACCCCAGTCGAATGTATGTTTAGGAAAAAGCCTTCGTTTACTTCCCAAGTACCGGATGGACTTTTTGAGTGGTCCCAAGGGTAGGTATTGGTCCAAGGGTAGGTATGTACGTATTGAGTATTACTGGGTTGTCCCTGGGGTTACGGTTCCCTATTTTGATGTTTTCCGTTTCACCTAGTTCCTTTGCTGCGGGAGGATACGATCCCGCTAGTTCGAGAGAACGAAAGTAAGTAGGGGGGAAGGAGGGTGAAAAAAAGCAGGAGAGAAGGCGCCGCCGTTTTTAAATAAATATCTTTTTGCGGGGGAAATAGAAACAACCGAGGCCTAATTTGCTTCCCGGAGGTTAGAAACGAAACGAACTGCTTCAAGTATTTTTCTTGTCGCCGTTCTATCGTAGTGGGGTGGGGGTGGGGGAAGAGTTGGAATTCGAAATTTATTTATTGAGGAATCTCAATTTAAGGAAACCGGCGATCTCAGAATCTGGAAAGGTACCCCCGGGGGGGGGGGGAGCAAATAAAAGTATCACCACTGACTGGGCCTTAGATAATAGTAGGATGCAAGCAAGGGTAACTCAACTCTTTGAACCCCAGGTGACTTCGTGGAGAGAGAGGGAGAGAAAGTGTCGCACACAAAAGGGTGCACGGTGGATCAAGGTGATAAAGAGGCAAAAATGGAAATTTGGGAAGGCAAAAAAAAATATGGGGAAAAGGGACGGACACTAACAAATAAAATGCGAGATTCTCAATATAAACGGCTGAAACGGCGAAGTCACTAAAGTTAACTACTTTGGGGAAGTTGCGGTACCTTAGCAGCTGCGTTGTGTAGGTACTTCTAGTCTAGGATCTTGTGTGGTCAGCAGGTCATCCACCGCACATCCACCGAAGACCAAACAACCTCGCATGGCAAAAAGAAGACTAGGTAGGGCTAAAGGGCTGAAATCCGCAATCTCCTCAACACCAGATGTTGATGGGGATTATCAAGAAGTTTATAGATCGGAACCGCGCAGGGGCTATGGGGTGGGGCAAGGACGGGTATAGTATAAACAATTAAATCCTCAAATCGAATTCACTTACCAAGCAGATAGGTATGATACTAGTAACTCCTTCCACAACTCATACACTTTTCGAGGCTCCCTCGCATGCAAATATTGCGCCTCACGTCAACTCCTTCTCTCTTGACTCCCGCTTTTGGAAGAACTTCGGGAAACGGAGTTAATTATTACTTAACCAGGGAGAGGGGCTGGCAAAATTTATCTTCTTCACTCGGTCCTTCCGCGGCCAGTGGGAAGTCTTAGCTGTATGATTTTCTTTCCCTTCCCCCTTTCTTTCCTTCCTTTTTTCTCTTCTCTTTTAAAAAACAAAATTCCACCCTCAGTATCGTTTATCGCCTGTTCGTATCTCGTTTTTTTCTTTTCTTTTCTTTTTTCTGATGCTGCTGGCAGCTGCTGCTCGGCACGCCTTACTGTATCAAACCCCACTATCAAGTACTAAATAGAGGCCGACTACTAAAAGAAAGAGAAGGAAAAAGAAGGAAAGAGAAGGAAAGAGAAGGAATAAAACCCCCCTGATGAGTCGTGTAAAGGATAAATGAGCTGATCAAGATACAATCCCACGTGAGTGAGTTACTTCCAACTCTGGAGTGAAATAGAGGACCCACGGGGCAAACTATTCGGGGGTGGTTGGTTGTTTCTGCAGTCGTCTCCAAATGACAACAAAGGTTGCTGCTGATCGATTGGCGGGGAAGCGAATCTCCGGGGTAATGGCGTGCTTTTTATATATGTCTTTTCTAGAGCCAGAAGGGTAGATATGAAGATGGATCAAGCTTGAGACGGCAGGGTTACAGTCCAGGCTGTAGGGCTGGATCGATCAGATCAAGTCGTAGCAATTGATGGCGAGGTTACCAGAGCAGCAGGAAGGGCCTTCAGCGGAATACCCTTTTTTTTTTCTCGGGGGCCGGGGAGTACGGGAATATAATAGGGTGGCAGCTTCTTTTCATAACAATCCAGTTACCATCAGTCATCATGCAACTTTCCATCAGCATCATCCATCCATCATAACGGCTGCTGCTGCTCTGCTGCGGGATCAATCATGAACATTAAAATCTAATTCCATGTGTGGTTGAGATGCTAAGCGAACAGACCTCACACTCTGGATTGGACTGTTCGATTCATGTATCTGCCACGTCCGTTCACAGTCACTTTCTCTGACTCCTAACTCATTTCAATCTTTAAAAACGCCTCGTCCGTGGCTTCGGCCATTTTTACTGGTAGATAGATCACTGCGCCATGGCGGGAGACCAGATAGATGCAGCCGTGGATGTTTTAGTTTTAGGGGGAATGAACGGGCGTGGGGTAGAAACCTGGTCGACGACAGCTCCACGGTCTCGGGTCAGAGTTTGTCTGTAGTGAGGAGTACATAGTCTGATAGTCATTTGTCCTACTCTAGGCAGAGACACTATACATGAATGTACCTAGGTACTCTTTACTAGACTCGCGGAGATACAAAGCAAGATGCCTGCGGTCTTCTTGCAGAATCGAATCGGGATTGAGGCACATGTTTGGAGCTCACCTCTTGCCATGCATCTATGGCAGTACAACCACTTATGGGTAAACGAAGCCAGCAAAGCTTTCTTAGCAGCACGACATATGTACTTTTACATACATCATAATAGATCTTTGGCTTTACTGTAATACTGTATACTGGTCATGTAAACCGCGTAGAGAATACCTTTAATACAGCGCAGCTCACAATACCGACTCTAAAACCCGCATGTCCAGACTTGTGATAGCATGAGGCTGCATTTGCATTATCAGTGTCCCAGGCCCTTCTATTTTTATGATAAAGATAACTGAATTTCAAGAAAACTTACTTTTTCAACCTACCTGGCTCAACAGAATGTGGAAGGCTATGGAAGCATGCTTTACATGCTTAATTTTGAGCCAGATAGCCCCTCTCCTCCCTTTTTTCTATCTCGTCTCGGGTTTTGCCATAAAGGTTAACGAAAAACTTGATGCTGAAAGTGGAAGTTAGAAGTCTTGTAGCACCTTACATGCCGGTGGTTCAATTGTGAACAAAACCGGCTACCTAAAAATCCTCATATTGTTTGCGTCTGATCATCACTTTCTTGAGATGGGATTGTGCGCGCTCAGTTCTAGGAAAGAGTCGTTAGCCACCAATTAGACGTCCTCCCTATCATAGGGATGTGTCGACGACGACGGTTTCAAAATCTAGATCCGAGTTGAGCTTCTGATATGAACATGTTATTGGCCGTGTTCCCGGGGCCACGGGAGTTAGGTTTTCGGCACTGCAGAATACCTACGAACCTGTGCTCTGAGCAAGCAGGATGGATATCGGTACCGAATAGCGGGGCATGGATAGCCAAGTGTGTATGCAACATTATTTATTGTACTCCCCCCCCCCCTGTTGGTACTGGGATAGGACCAGATTACCGGGATTGAGTGCTGTGTCCACTTGAAGACCAAGACTTCGAGATCTCATTGCAGACGTGTTACATACTCTCATCAAAGATCCAGAACACTGACAACATCAAAAAGACCAAACCGTTCAAAATGATGATGATGACGACGTTAATTACTACCAAATGGCAATCAAGTATAGCCTCTAACACGTGAGTGCCGCATACATCCTCTCGATCCCAGGGCCTATTATCAAGATTAATTATTATAAGAAAGGATATTGCATTTCTTAAGAGAAACCCATCCACGGCCCTCTTTTTTTTTCTTTTTTCTTTCTTTCTTTCCTTTTCTTCCATTTTTAGTTTAAATCGATCACTAGGGCGAATCACTCCGTCCCAAGGCAGGAAGTTCACTCACCCTTCCATCTCAAGGTACATGGTACGATAATTGATGTGGGGTAATATTTCCACCGAACACGTATCCCCCGAGGTTGTGGGGCACTCAGTCAGATAGTTTTATATCTACCATTTGTTTCATCTCAACAAGGCATCTCGAAGAGAGCAGCCTTTTCTGATATATGCATACATAGAGCCTACAGATCCCGGCGCATGAAATTACATTCGTCCTAGCAAAAAAGGAAAAGGCCGGAGCCCGGTGGAGGTGTAACCACACAGTGCAAAATGACAGCTGAAGGGGACGACTTTGATCCGGGGTAAGTTCTCAATGCAAATGTAGCCTCTGCTTGTGACTTAATTTGGTTCTAGAGTACTAGTATGGTGTTCTTCTCGAGCAGAGTACCTCCGGTTCTACGAAATACCACATTATGTAGCCGATCTCGGTTATCGCGAGAAGCTTCCAGAGAGGTCTTGTGACTAGTTCTCGGGCTTCAGAGCTGTATGTACCTAGGCCATATACAGTCATAGAAGGATGAAGCTGTAAGGTAGGGCTCCAGCCAATTAATTGTTAAATATCCCTCCTAACTGCTAGCTTTAGATTTGCGCCCCCTCGAAAATGTACGAAGGCAGACTTGGCTGGTTAGCCCTGCCAAGACCGCCTGCCAAGTTACTTGAGCCAACAGGCTCGATCGAGCTCATTCAAGCTCCCTATGTGACAACAAAGTTTGAAGGACTCTAAGGAGTTCGAAGCTCATTTCCGTAGGGCATATATCTAAGAATGCAGGTCTTGGAGTTATGTCATTGAGACGTTGGGAAGCCTGGTGGGCTTTTTCTACTTTAAGTTACGTCTCAGATTCTGCTATGAAGCCGTTTTGACTCGGCAGCAGCTTATTTATGCACCCTAGCTCTCTAACAGGGGATTTGCTGCTGTCTCTCAGCGTCTGTTGTTTGAGGCGGTGGGCCACGTGGTGCTCCTATCCCAACCTAGGCCTACGAAGATATGAGGTAACTACTACAATTAGAGGATTGTAGCTGAGAGCTCATGAACCCAGTGTGATACATAAAGAGCTGGCAATAAATTAAACTGGGTAACATAGTGTTTTATGGTATGGAGTACATATCATAATGAGCTTCATCACCATGAGCAGCAATACCTATTGTTGCTACTTAGGTGTCGCGTCGGTCACGAGCTCCGGATTGACAGGGGACAAGCAAATGATCGTCGATACTTATGCGGATTGCCGCAAAAGAAATATGTATGTGCGGGGAAGAGGCTCTGCTCTGCGACAATGCGACTCTCAAACCCCGGCTCCTGCAGAGTTTTGTGGATCAATGTGCTTTTCGCAATGTGGTTTGGTACCAAAACACATAGGCTTTTCCAACTACATGCATACTTCGTGAACGACGTAGACTCCATGCATTGTCAGAGAAGTCTTTACGAAAACGTAAGAGTTCTCACTTATAGCCGATCACCGTTCATACTGTTTGTCAAATGTTTTCTGGCCCGCTCTTTCTCCCCGCTAATTTCCGATCAAAGATAAAAATTCAAAAACAGGTTTGTCAAAGACGACAATTCGGGTATGTAATGCCTTCAGCGGAACATGCAAGCCCTCAAGCCTCAAAAGCCTCAAAAAGCATAACCAAGGGGAATGCTGCAAGGTGTCATGCATGGGATCGGTGGAATCTATCGTTGAGATGCATCTGTTTGCCATTCACCTGAGGATCCTTAGACGTCAAACGTGCTTTTGCATATGAGTTTGTCTGTCTATATTCGCAGTGACATTGACCCCTACAGAGAGTAAGCTGCCTTCATGTGCTTTCTACAGCATCGGCCTCTTTTTTGGCCTCTTTATTTTTTCGCTATGACACCAAGTTTCTCTCGATAAAAAACGGGTATTTGCATGCCCCATCCGTCTGATGCGGGTCTATAGACTGAGCTGCTTTCATCTGGATGGAAATGTGGGAATGTTTTTCGTATCATATCAAACGGCGGTTCTCCCTGAGCTAGTGGTGGAAATGATCGAGTGTGCATAACCCTAACCCTATACGAAACCAAACAGTAACCATCGTACTACCAACCGGCTCACGGAGTTAACAAATGCGTAGTTAGATATCATTTCCATTACTGTAGACACAACTTCCGTGCATCGCTTCCTTCTTCATCTCCCCCGATATGTACGAAACCAATACTCACTAATCGTTTTTCTCGGTAACAGGGCCCTCTATCTGCATTGAGGCTACCTTTCCTCATGAGGCCTCGCACACAGGCAATAACACCTTCTGAATGTATGGATCTCCTGCTCCTTCGGGTTACCAGGTCATTTTTTTTGCGCCGTGGTAAGTATCTACCGAAGCAGTGGCGGCGGCTATTGTTTACCCTTCGGTGAGGTGAGGTGAGGTGAGGTGAGACGATGGGGATGGGATGGGGAAGCGACGGATAGATGGGTGATCAACCATGAGCTATAGCTCGCGTGCGGGATTGCATCATCATCCTCGGACGTGGGGGGTGGTTACATAGGTTGAAAGAAATCTCCGGGCGTTGATTTATCTGGCTGGCGGTGAGAACTGCGGTTGTACAGAGACATGGTTGTAATGGTGATAGGGTAGCCTGCAGTGGTTTCTACGGTCAGTAGGTCTCTGGGTTGGGCTTGTTTGCTTTAAAGACACCTGGGATATGCGGGTTTGTGTCGGCCGCCGTGGATGGGTATGGAAGTCCGGATGAGATGAGAAATAGGATAGATCCACCCCCCCTCCTGGCGGTCCTATCCTATGTACCCTCAAATATCTGCTGGACATTAAAAGAAAGCTGACCCATCAGCTTCTTTCCGTATCGGGAAGATAGTTTCCTTATGTGGATTCATCTTCCCGATTCGAGATATGATTTCTTTTGTTTTCTTTATTTGATGATTACTTCCTTTGTACGGATCTATTTCCTTATCTATAATTAGGGGCTTTACCCATAGACCGAATAATCTTATTACCTATCAAGAAATCCCAATATCAATCAATATCAACCCCGACAATCAAAGGTTATGTGGATCCACGAATTAATGGATAATATTTTTCCGCCGGGGAGTGTGAAGCTACAAATCACGCGGGGCTTGTCTGAGTGACTTTTGGAGTTAGTTCCAAGGTCCCATGTGAAGTAGCAGCTTTCTTCCCAGCTTCTTCTTCTTCGTCGCCGTTGCTTTGTAGGTAAATACATACATAGGCTATGTATGTACCACATACAAGTATTTTGTTGGTGATGGTCTATATTCCTCCACCACCTCTCAACGCAAGTAAGAGCATCCATCCATACTCATCTATGCATTCCTTTCCCAAAATCTCCCCTCCTCCCGGTCTTCTCGAGCTAACAGGCCTAGATACAGTTTCATCTTAATAGCCCAGAGTAATTCGAGCTCGAGGCGAACCACCACCACAACCAGTAACATATCTGTTTTAACATCCTTAATAAACAACCCTGCAGCCATCAACCCTGCATGCGGACACCCATTTCGCGCGCAAACCGCAGCGCAGCCTTCCCCACATATTGGCTTCCCCACAAGTTCACCATCGGTTAGAGCCGGCGGCGTGTGAACTATGTAGATAGTTGTCAAACACATGCACAGGGTTTACTCGGCGTGGAGAATTAAGGAAACATTCCGTATCGACTCTACTTCTGACTCGAGAAACCACTCACGCGCCACTACCCACCGCGCAGATGGGTGAATACATGTACATACATGTAGAGTATCTACCTACATACATGCATGCATACATGCCCCCCCCCCATCCGCACATAGCGCTCCCCGCGACAATCATTTCCAGTCTGCCGCCGCCGCAAAGTAGTGTACTTACTGCGTAAGGTATCTACATACATATACATAGCCTGTAGGGTACTATCCATACGTACGCACGCAGATCAAAGTATTTTCTAGATTAGATTACACAGATCTACCCAGATCTACACGCCCCCATACTATACAAACCCGCAATACACAACGTCGGCTGCACTATAAACAAAACAAGTTTGACAGCTGCGTGTGCGGCCTCAATATAAACAACTGAGCCCGGGCCCCGCAATACATAGTAATATAAGCGGTGTTCCGGCCGGCAGTACCACCCACCACCCACTTGCTTGCTCGCTCGCTCCATCCGCCCCCTGGAGCACCCGATAGAAAGCTACCGGGCTACATACATGTACTTAGCCAACTACCGCGGGCGCGCGCTGTGTAGTGGTGGTAGTGGTGGTGGTAGCCTGGGGTAAATTCTGTGTTTACTGTCTCCGTGCGGGCTTACGTCTCCCGTGTATATTAACTACATGTACTAAGTACATACATACATGTATGTACATGTACATACAGTTAACCGCCGTGAGGTGGGATGAGCTGGATGAACGGGATGAACGGGATGAACTGGATGAACAGGTTGGATGGGATGGGGTATTTTGTTTTTATGTGGAGATGAAGGTTTCTCTGGCCCGACACCACCGCCGCCGCCGCGGTGAGATGTGATATGATAGAAATATCGGACGGTACATACATGTTAGACATGCTAGAAAGGAAAGCTTGGTATCAGTACTGGCAGTGGGCGGGGCCAAGAACTTTTTGCGTGGAACTCAATCTCAACCACACACCAAAGAGCTCCCCTGTGACGTCATGATATAAATGTCAATCAATGCTCTTGTATAAACCATCTAACTACGAGGCAAGAAATAAAGATATATAAAAAAATACAGAAATCCTCCAAACAATATTACTTCTTTTGTTTTTTTTCTCTGGTGGCCTAGGTGACAGTGTATCCTCCATCAACCCTAAGGTCTGCACCTGTAACATACAGACTGGCATCCGACGCCAAGAAGACCACCGCTCCCATCAAGTCCTCTGGGTTGCCCATGCGGCCTTGCGGGATAAGGGATGTCCATTTGGCCTTGAGCTCCGGGTTGTCGTCGAGAATCTTCTTTGTCAGCGCCGTCAGCATGTAGCCGGGCGAGATGCAGTTAACACGGATTCCATGTGTTGACCATTCGACAGCCATCGACGACGCGAGATGGCGCACCGCCGCCTTGGCGGCATTGTATGGAGCCTGAAATGATACTTTAGCATGTTTCAACCACGAAAAAGAAGAGGAGGGGGGTTGGGTTTAAGAACCTGTGGTTGGGGGACGTTGACAATGCTGCCGCTCATGCTGCCGATAAAGACCATTGAGCCGGGCCTCTTGCGATCAATGAGGTGTTTTGCAACCTCGACGGCGCAGAGATATGTCCCATCGACATTGACGCCCCAGAGCTTCTGCATGCGGTCGTGGGGGTAGTCCTCCGCTTTGAAGTTCTCGGTGAAGCCGGCGGAGGTGACGAGCACATCTATGTGGTTGTTGTGTTTTGAGAGCACCTCTGCGATCACTGACTTGACCGAGTCGGGCGAGGAGACGTCGCCTGAGTGGGCGGTTATTGTGGGCACTCTGCATGGTGGATGGGGTTGTTAGTTATCTTTTTTTCTTATTTTTTATTTTTATTTTTATTTTTATTTATTTATTTTTTGGGGGGGAGGGGGGGGGGGAGTTGCGGAGAAAAAAAGAAGGTGCTACTCTATATTGGCAGCCCCCACTGGTGACCGCTCTAGATAACTAGAGTGGAATTTCACTTACCGGTCTGCGTCAGGATTGGTATCTCTAAAGTGCTTGAGTAGCATCTCGGCAGCTTTGATAGCCTCCTCGCCTGCATTATCACCATCGCCGGTAATATATCAGTCTCCCTAACCATCCCGACTCGACTGCAGAAGGGAAGAGCACAAATACCATTCAGGTCCACAATTGCAGCATCAGCACCCGACTCGACGAGAGCTTGGGTCATAACATATCCGAGACTGTCATTGTTGCTACGTCAACAAATTACTCGTCCAATATAAGAAAAGAAAATATATAGAGAGTATTATATAGCGTAGTGATATCTTTTGCGATAGATAAGGTTTCTTTTCCGCTTCGGTGCATGCAACGACATCTCGTCCGATGCGATAAACTGCAATTGCACGCGGTGCCCCAAATCAAGCTAGCAACATAGATATCTATTTTATCCTCCTTCCATTCCTTACATGATGTGTAGTACTTACCTCCAATCTACACAAAGTCCCCACCCCCCAAAAAAATAATGGAATGGAGGGTATTGATTAAGGGGTAGTGGATAAAGAGAAAGAAAAGGAATTAAAATTTAAAAAAAAGGAAAGAAAGAAAGAAAACTCACCCTCTAGCACCCCCCGTAACGACCGCGACTTTGCCCTCCAGCGAGAAGCTGCCCAGTGTCCTCTTTACCCTGCGGACCGGAGCACTAGAAGGCATGTCTTTCTCCTCCGGATACTCGACTGTGATTGACGGATCCGTACGTGCGAACTGGCCGGGCTTTGATTCGTCGCATTGGGGCGCGGAGATGGAGAATGGTGCAATACGGGCTGGAGATGCCTTGGGGAGAATGCTGCTGGCGCTGCTCCTGCTGCGGAGAGGGCATAATCGAAGCCGCAAGAGGGTGCTGGTGGGACGACGGAACATGATGGTGAGGAGGTGAGTGTGGGGATTGGAGAGATTGAGGGGGGTTCGATTGATTCCTCAGAGAGAGATGGGGAGGGAGCTAGGGAGAGGGGGGAAGATCTGAGGTACAATGAAATATATTTAAAAAGAGAGAGAGTGGATATCGATGTTTCTTGAGTAACTATCGCTATCTGTATCTGTTATTAAAGCAGGATATTAGTTAGATAGTCTGTAGTCAGTCTGTACATGCGTTCTACATACCTACTACCGTGCGCTATCTGGTTTTTTCTGTCTTCGATCACCAAACCAAAGTTAGTAGGTCGGAGGCAAAGGAAGCTTTGACGTTTGTTTCCCCCGAGGCCGCTGCGGCGCAACCAACAACCATCCATCTCCACCCGTCCATCCCAACCAGCTAACCCCACCATCTTACCCCACCTCATTTTGCTTATTTCGTTTCCCCCCCGCCAACGCGGAGTTGGGCCAAGAACACGAATAAAAACAACATAAATCAGCCCCGGAAGCGCGATTTAGGGATTCCGCCTTGCTTGCTAGAGCCTCATTATTGGGGGCGCATGGAGTACTTGCTTTCTACCCTTACTGGCCTTGGGCGAACCTTTACCATAGTCGGCAATTGAAATCCAAATGTCTCGGGGTAAATATTTGTAGGTACTTCATTCTACTGGTCTGGTCTCCCCCCCCCCCCCAGTTCCCTGCGATCCTCTTTTCTGACCGTAGTACCTACTTACCTGCTCTCTATAGCTACTCTTCAACTACCGTACCCGTCCCGTACGAGTCAGGATTGGATTGACAGTGCGGTAAAATACAATCGCCTCACTAGCCAGGCCAATTGAAAGAGTCCCGTCCGCATGGTGATGATGAACTTCACCAGCTGCTGGAATAGGTGATATCTCCCGAAGCTGCGCCCGTGCTAGATAGTCTATCTTGAAATCTTAAAATCTTGATCCCAGAGATACAAATATAGGTAACCCTAGCCCTGATGATAAACATGAAACGTTGAAAATCTCGCTGATCCCTCCGGATAAATGGAGATCCAGGGGGGGAGGATCTGCGCAGGAGAGATGGTTATCGGCGCGCTGGTGCCGCTGTTGCGCATCATGGGGGATCACTCGCCGGCCTCGCGTCGTAAATACGTTGATCACCGTGGCGATATCGAGTTTGGACAAGTAGAACGCGTGATGAACATAAAGAATTTTCCAGGACACAAAACGGGGAAATAATGCTATTTGAGGGGCCGGGGTACATTGATAGGCGGTTCAACTGAGAGGGCCATGTTAACCATAACAATTCCATCAAATGGGTGGTTTGTGCGCTAATCTGAACTCATTCTTTACACGGAGACTAACAGACATGGAAACAGTCATTCCAAGAGAAAGGAAGGAGAGCCAGAGAGATGAAGAAGAAGGATAACTCTAGCTATACCTATATCTAACGATTGCCTTTTAGCTACGATCATGAGCCTAGAAATGCCGAAACGTACTCCCCCTAATTATACGCGCGCCAGGAAAATCTAGCAGGATATAAATCATATTCAGCTCAAATATCTAAGACTATTTCGTTTAGAACCAATATTTTAAACCACACAATGTACTCATCAGCGAGGGCATACCGCAAAAACCCCGCCTTCACAAGGTATCACTCGTGCTCGTCTTCTGAGGTGTCGGGCGGTCTTTGTTAGGAAGGGGCTGGTGATGATGGATTCATAGAGCAAAAGTAAGAGAGAGAGAGTATTATAGTGATAGGCGGAGAACCGGTGCACGTGTCCTATAGCAGAGTACAACATATGGTTATAAACCCGTGGACAAGCCAACTGGTGGCGCTATCTGTCTTCATGGTAGCATTAACAGCCGAAATATGATATAGCCTCTGAATATACGCTAATAAAGGGCGTACGACCGCACATAGTTCTCTGGCTATCGAAAACGGGCCATAATAAGTTGGCTCTGTGCGTTAAGCCTATATCCCTGGGAGGGTTAGTTAGGTCATTATGGTTCATACCCGGGGCCGGGACTATCTCTCTTAATTACGTGAAGCGCCGGTAGAAGACTGGATATAACTCTTCCTAGGCAGTACGAAAGCCTCTATGAGAGAAGGAGAAGACATGACGATTATCGGGAACCTTCGCGACCTAGAAATGAACCCGATTAATGTTTCATGACGCAAGAGAGCCCAGAACCGACATATTTGTGCCTAGATCTATTCTAGCATAAAATTACAGAGCCCATCACTAGGACACAATGCTCTTAACTCTCAGTGTTGAGTCTATGTAATTATATATATTTTGAAAATTGGCTACGAGTGAGAATATATGATTGTGGTTTGGGATTTTGATTGATTTAAAGACACATTGCCGAGTATGATGCGTAGATTTACTACCATTACCACAGAATAGTTTGCCTGGCTTCGTGTTTGTTTTTGGTTTAGAAACCTTTAGTCGTGGGCGATACATACTGGCCATATATACAACGGATATATATCAGCTCACTAGCTTGTTTGGTCTGGAGGGTGTTACGGCCTTTCAATGCTGGCAATTTATTCAAGACAATTTTACTCCTACTTAGTAGGTAGCTCAACCAAATAAGCTAATGAATTAAATAAAAAAAAGCACCAAATGAAATCATGAAATATCACTCGTTATCCGAACCCTTTTTGTTTAATTCATTAATTGTATCCCATGGACGGATAAAACTTGTCAAATTCGCGACCTACCACTTTCAGCTAATATTAACCTCGTGTGGTAACTGTTGGGGGTTCTTGTTTGGTTCGTTTGTTGCTATCTACCATAACAAGCAATATAATCCTCTTACTAAGTGGTGCACGGTCCAGGTCGCGAATTTGACAACTTTCATCCGTCCAAGGGATACCCTTTGGGACTCCCCTTGGAAGCCGAAAAATAAAGACTAAATCTTAGCTCTTAACTAAGGCTATAACCCTTTACAATATTCTATTATAGCAGTACTAGATAACTATAAGTTTGTATGATAATAATGGGTCCTATGAGTTCAGCTGGTTGCAATTGAGCGTCTACCCACAAAATCTTAATTACAGAGTTATAAGATAGGTATTCTGCTTTAGAATTTTACTTAGCTGCACTAGGGCGGGCGTCCGCTCAGATTGCTGTTGATTGAGCATATATTTAATTACAGGCACACCATTAATGAAGACACATATATACCTATATGCAGATTAAACCCGGTTCCTAACCAGTACCGATGTCATTCATTGGCTCTGCCTCCCAGCCAAACGAACGAAATATACCCATAACGAAACTATTAGTCGCTTTTATCTATTTCTCCAAAACCCAAGGAGGTAGATCAGGAGCTGACCAATTACAAGCAATGTTTTATCATTGGGTACCACAAAGTGCACTACAGTCGCACCGGGGGCAACGACGAAACTAGTTGAACGACGAGCAGGGGTGTTTGTCAGTCGAGGAAGTGGCGCTCAGGCTCATATGCAACCACTTGGCTGACTGAAATCTGTGTTTTCGTCGTTGCCCCAGGTTCGTCGTTGCCCCAAACTTGACTGTACCTCAAGGCACATGCCATCAAAAATTTCCGATTTCCACGTGTAGTGGGGCACGCTGGGGTTATACGTATGCATGCTCAGTGATGTCATGCCATGTATTCGTCGAGAATGGCTGCAGCTACATGTAGATTTGATACCCAACTGAGTAGCTGAATTATGTATCGAAAATGAGGATGCCGCAACCGGCAACAGTTCTAAATGAACCACAGACTTTACCAGTGGTAGATATAACGCAGTAAGACGTTGTGTGTGACACATTTTCGAAATATTTCAATTTTGACTGCGGACCTCCTGTTTCTCGTTTCTAACGCTTGGGTATTTACATGTACGTACTAACCACCGTACAATATTAAGGGGGAAAATATCTATGATCGATGCAGAGAATACAAGCCTGAGACGTAGGGGTTCACTGTATAATCGTGTCCGCGGTTGTAGGTTTGCATGCTGGGAGCCACTCCGTGAGATATCTACGATTGCCAAACTAGGCTCTGATCATAGACGTGCTTTGTCTCTGGTATGGGATGACCCCTGGTCTAGGAAACTAGACGGGTACCTAGTTATATATGACAGTTTCCCCTTGGGCCGGCCATGGCTAAATCGACAGAAATTCGTCTGTCGTGATCGGCAGATACTTAGGCATCAGAACTAGCCGTGTATATAATTAATGGTGGAAGGGGTATATATATAGGGAAGGTAATCTTGTGCCGCTAGTAACAGGTAAAATAGTTGGAAATTAATGGACAAATCACTCGCAATACTGCTATATAGCAATACTAAAGAAAAATGTGTACGCTGCCACTTGAAAAAGCTCCACCAGGTATCTAAAAGTTTAATAGTAGGACGTACTGCGTTGTTTATAAATAAGCTCTATGTTAATTCCCCTAGTAGAAGTCCGTTATGGGGAGAGAAAATGTGGAAGCGGGGAAAGGAAGAATGAGCCTCGGAGAGCCTTATTAATTAATGAGCTGGTGTCCTAGTTGGTACATCCTGGTGGAACCCGAATACCCTATACTAGCATTTGTCGTGTAAAATGACTAGGTAGAGATGTATCAGAGCTATCTCGCGGGTGGATGGAAAGTTCTCTGGTAGCAAAACACTACCTATTGCTTTAGGGTTTGTATTACCATAGGTACTCTAAGCTATTGACAGAGGGCCATTGGTAGAATGATTTAAGTCAATAGGCTTGACAAATAGGATAGGAATATTCAGAAAGCCGAACCCCCAGTGCACATGCATGCCATATTTTAATTTGGGACAAAGTATATTAATTTAAGGTTTATGCTTATATCCTTCTAGAATTCTCCTCAAAATAGACAATTGCCGATAATTTTAGATGGTTAATATACTACTAACTCTATGACGTTTCCGAACACGACTGCTATTGCATACAGACAAAAGAATTGCCAAGTCCCCCCTTTTGTATGGTATGTAATATTGGTCGTGTTCGGAAACGTCATGCATGGAGGGACGCGTATATACTCAGACGAGTACGTGCCCTATAAGAGCACGTGTTCCTGGGAGCAAATTAGGGAGCGGTAAATGTGCTAAAAGTAATTTTACCAACGGTAGTAAATTGTTTTATACACCACCAGTGATAAATTTTATGATAAAAGTACAGACTTTTTGGCCAAAAGGGGCCACCAATATAAATGAACTCTATTGTTTGTCCACTGATGGCAAATTTTCAGAGGTTTTGGCATTAATGGTTGAATTGAACATTTACTTATGTAGCACATGTATGTATACATGTGGCAGAGCATAGAGTCTGATGTGAGTAAATGTTGTGAAACCGGTCGCCAAGAGTTAAATATTTCGACAACCGTATTCATGAGTTGATGTGCAACAAGCCGATTGGCTCCTGGCCAACAATGTGAATCTGGCCCCAATTGGAAAACAATGAATTCATCGATCCTCAAGTCTAATGGCTTATGCAGACCAACAACACAATTTTGTGCAAGTCCCTACGTATATAACGTAAGTGGTTTTATTATTGCTGATCTGCTCCATATAAATTGTATGCAATTGTGGATGCGGCATAAAAGAACACCACAACACATCCATTAATTCCATACCCATGTGGTCTGCCCCCGGTGTAACCTTCGGGTTGCATGCGCTCCCCCATCTAATGCCCCACACCACTTTGGTACTGAGAATGTATTCCAATTTCAAAAGCCCACCATAGAGTCGTGTGCTGGCTCTTATCCTATATCTATCCATCAACTGCTTTCCATATGTTTGAGCTGTAAAGTAGTAGGTGTGAATTAACCGTCAGGTCAGAGTACCGCAAAATCTCAAACAGTTGCCAAGAGAACAGTTTTCCCCTTAAAGGAAGATCCTTTTACAGCCAACACCGCTCTTGGTAACCGTCCGAACGAGACTGAGATTTTGCGGTACGGGTATTCATTCTAGGCGGCATCCATCATATCATAATTTTCATAACCCCAATCCTGAGGGATTGATCTAATTCGTCAGCACTAGAAAGAAAATCGAGAATACATATGCATCAAGGCAGCCATCGTTTCACTGTAAATTAATTCCAACAAACCCTAGCCCTACATGTACTTCGGGGCGGGTTAGGTGATTTTGTCCTGATTTCAGTTGGGCCTAATGGTTGCAAGAGGTGTTACCCACACGCATAGACGGATTTGCAACTTGTCGATTTAACACGCTATTGTCATAAACTACTGGCCACGGCAGTTTCATATTCTCAAATACTCCCGCCCAAAGAGCTATGGCGGGTGGTGTGGCAGCCAATGATTGTTCACTACATGTATTTTGCTGTATTCAGATCAATTACCTAGGCTTGGGTTGAAAGCAAATCCATATCCAACGACAGGAGCCTGCTTGTGGGTGCCTTTAACCTCAGGGGATATGTATATAAAACGGGACATAGAAAAGCCTAAGTCAAAAGAGTGGCCTAGTCGAAATCGTGCTTGATGAGGTTTCCTGAGGATGTCATGTACATAGTATGTAAGTACATGTATGTATTTGCATGTATATCTAACTGATTGGAGTAGGTGGCTACCTACATGTAGATACACACAACCAACCCTGCATATGACGCTGTTTCCCCAAAGCGTGTATATAGTAGAAATCATTGACCGTCTCGAATTGAATGGCTTCTTGAACCTACATCTCCCGTTGAGAAATGATCTGCAGATATAGCTCATGCGCACTCTATCACTTGTATTGCTGCGATACGTGAGCATGGGCTCAGCCAGAGTATTTAATAATGATTAGGAAGACGGTATGAGTTCTTGAGCGATTAATAATCCTATCTAGGGTACATAGATATTACTAACTATTCTAATCTCTTATATCCTTGAATCCAGGCCCTCACCGCCCACCATCCACCAGCTGCACCTACTGCCAAGGCAATCAACACACCCCGTCCAGTTCCTGTCAGTAACCACGCTATAACTCCCACAAGTACCTCTAGTTTCCTAGCCATAGCCCTTCTGCCCCTCCACCCTTCCTCGATACTCCATGGCGCCACAAGTTCGGTCTCAACAGGTGCTTCAGGAACCTCTACATGCATGGCAACGACCTGATGGTCCGACCCCCGTATTTGCGGGATCGACGTATAATTCCGCACTACCACGCCATGGACTGGCAGGTATAAGATTCGATCTGTCCAACTAGGCCAGCGGTTCCTGCTCCACTCCCAATTCTCTCCTTCGACCTCTTGTTGTGAAATAGTGTACTTATATGTGGGTGGAAACGCAACCCTTTCCTCCTCGAGTCCTTGAAGAGTCCTCCCAGCTGCTCGCTCTATGCTCAACTGATCTTGAAGAAATAGCTGTAGATAATGCGTGTTATCATCAACCTTGTCCTGAGGCTGTGGGTATATGAGGTAATCAAGCTTTCCCGGACGAGAGGGGGAGGTGCGGTAGTTGAGGTCACCGAGGATAAAAAGGTGTGAGGAGGGGGAGTAGACACTTTGCTCGTCGCCGTCTGGGTCGGCGAAGACAAGACTCTTAACGAGTGACTCCCAGTTCGAATTTCGCGCGTTGACGTTGTGTTCGTGAGGGGCTAAGTGGGCGGAGACGAACGTAAGAGCCATATTATTTCTAGGGTCCGATGGGATATTATGGATGAGACGAACACCAACAGCGCCTTTATTCCCTATGGACAGAAAACCGAGACCGACGCCTGCATAGGTTACTGATTTTACGAGGGTGGGGTTACGTGCGAATACCATTATGGCCGTTAGACCGATATTGTTATAGGCAACAAGGGAATAGTCTTCATTGAATGCTGATCTAGTGGCAGTGCGGACAGCTGTGGTGAACGCTGCATAGTAAGATGTCAACTGTGAACCTCCAAGGAATGAGGGAGCAAGCGGAGCGATCTCCTGAAGAGAGAGGACTACTAGGGACGGTGGCCCGGAGGAGAGGGGATTCAGCGCAGAGAGGAGGTGAGGGGAGAGCGAAGAGGGAGCATGAGGGAGGCGAGCGCAGTTATAGGTAGCAAGGTACAGTGTGATGGGCATGATGATAGATCCGGAAGTGTATGTATTTCTGAGGATAGCCGGATGTCAAATAAAGAAGTAGCGAGTATTGGTGAAGTTGAGTTTTGATGTTTTGTTCGCATCATGACGCAACGAGCTAGGTTGTCCAATTACAAGCCTAAAACGTTGTTACTGGTTACACACACACAAGGGCCAATGGTTGAGACATCTTGGCTGCAGGGATCCACCTAAACCTCCAAGAAAAGACAAGGCCCCGTGCCGATCATGATACTGCTGGTGTGAGTCGGGCCCGATACGAACAGGGTTTTCTTATCGATAGGACAGCTCACCTGCCATTGAACCCACATCCGCATGTTGAACAGTTCTACTCCGAACATTGTCGACGACACACACCTTTACACATGCGAAAGACAGCGAGGTATGCGTTCATGTTTTGAATCAAGCTCGCTATCACAATAACCCTCATAGGAAATCCTCTAGAGTACAACCCCGCCTCGTAGCCCTGATGCAAATAAGGAATGTGCTCTTCCAGCCTTGTATTGAATGAATGAACGAGTTCAAATATTCGGAATTTAGTTTAGTACAGGGTTTGTTCGATATTAATTGCACAGACGCTCCCAAAGAAAAGAAAAATGAAAGATACAGGAAAAGAAACTCGTAATAATGGCAATCAAAAGAAACGTCTGAAAACATGCTGATGATGCACCTCACACACCCACCGAAATTTTTCCCATCAGAAAATATATCGCAAATACAGCAAACAACCTCAAGAGGTTAAGACAGGAAAAAAAGAGGAAAAAAGGAAAAAGAAAAAAAAAACCCTCGGATTAACTCCGAAAAAGTCTAAGTAATCATCAAATCGTTACAATATTTGCCATTTACTACCAAAGTAGGTGAGCGGAGTGATCAATAGTAGTATCGGTTGCGACGCCTGCCGCCCGCAGTACTCCTGTTACCACTCTCGATAATAATCTCGGTGCGGGTGTCTTCACGGTCCCAATCGAGGGTCCGCCTCTCACGTTCTCTTTCACGGCCGGAAATAGATTCATACTCGATATCTCTAACCCTTTCTACATGCGCAAATGTCGAATCAGCCATATCATTCTTAGGACGATGAAACACGAAAATCGGTTTCTTGCTCCCTGTAGTGAATAACTTACGTCGTCTGATGTCGGCAGTGAGGTCTATTAGCTCCGAGATCTGATCACGGTGCAAGTACTCAAAGATGTAGTAGAAGAACTCTGTCTCCTCATACTGGTACCCACAATCCTCGATTGCCTCCCTTGTCACCAAATCCTTCGTGATCTCAGTCCACAGCTCGTTTCCGAGCCCTCTTGATCGTCTTACTCCATTATCGCGTCTCAAGTTGGTAAATTCGTGTTCCCTATCCCTCGCCATATCTACGGTTACTCTTCTGGTTCCGGCCGGTACATCGATGATGGCGTAATCGGATTCTCGCTCATCGTAGACGCTTCCTCTACGGGATGTTCGGAAGGACGAGTCAAGGTTGAGGTCAATGTCGCTGCGAGCAAACCGTGAGCCAATACCCCGAGATCGGTGTCCGTGGTGGTGTCCGTGGTGGTGTCCGTGGTGAAGGGAGCCAAGGGAGGCACCGGAACCATAGCGGCGGTCACGGTCGTACAGGTCATCGTAGGAGTATTCACGTTGGACGGCGCGGGGGCGTACTGCCACCTGGGCAGCTACATTCACATTGCCTGATTGTCCCCCATCATGTTAGTCTAGTAGTCCAAAATTAATATGGAAAATCTTACCATGATCAATGTGATGATGCACATGGTGGTGTTCATGCTCCACTACTGGCTCCTCAATCACCGATGGACCTCCACCGCGAATCAGGGCTCCAGAGGTGCTGTGGGGAGTTCCATACCCGTATCCAGGTGCGATCGAAGTCAAACTATTATCTGGTGAGTATCTCTGTAATTGTCTATCATAGCCTCCACTGCTATTATATCTCTTCTCACGGGTCCGTTCTCTTTCTCGGTCGTTATAGTATGGGGAAGGTTGGGGGCAACAAGTGGGGGAAATTGGAGAAGGAGAAGTGTGGGGTTGATAGTACCTTGCCATTGTGATGGTTATTTCTCAAAAATGTGAGTGGAAAAGATAGGGATTTTATGGTGTTGTCAGCGTTATGAGTGTTAGTGTACTGGCGAATGATGTTATATCACGCAGTGGACTACTGGAGCTTCTGGAACTTCTTGTGGATTAGTTTCAAAACCTTTCTTTTATGGGTGAGGTGGTGTTTTGGGGGTTTGGAAATAGACTGTTGAGGGGCTGTGAGTGTATGAGTGGGGCGGTTGGCAGTCGGGTATAAGTAGCAGGACGGATTAAAAGCATAACAAAAAGCAGGCGGGGAATGAAGAAGTGTGGAATGTGTGTGGGTACAGGCAGTAAGAAATAATAGGTAGTATGTAATAAATATTATAATAATGCGAATGATAAGTGGGAGTGGAGCTAATGGGAAGTACTCACATTGAGAGGCTTTCTATTAGTGTGGCGGGGTGTTGGCAGGAGTATTATCGATGTTCTCAAAAAGAAAAGCAGGCGACAGAAGCGTTAACGTGCGATGGTGATAGTGAAAGGTAAAAGCCCATCAACATCAAAGGGCAGGGCACTTATATGTCTACTCTGTTTCCCGCTGTGATCCTGTGGTCTTTGGAATTTTCTTGGGGGATGATGATGTCGGCGGATTATTTCCTTGATAGTTGAAACCTGCATGGAGGGAGTAATAGTGATTCTTTTCTTAGGTGGTGGTGGGGTTGTTGGTAGAGCAGAACTGATGCAATTTTGCATGGGCTTGTGGTTTGTTTCACTATTTTCCTTGGAAGAGGACTAGCGCGTTGTCGAATAATCCAATAAGAACCGTAGCCCAAGTCTATCCGCCTTGGTTCTTAACATCATTTATGTCGTCACGATAGAAGATAGCATAATCCACGCCAAGAACTTATTTTCTTTCCCCTCCCGAGACCCCTTGATCCCTGGATGGACGCGGCTAACAGTATAACCCCAAACAAAGTTTACAGAGTACGAGTAGTAGCTAGAGATGTGTTGGTAATGTAGATAGTGTTTCCACTAGTATTCAAGTCGCAGTACCTGCCTGCTATGATTCAGATTCAGTTGTTTTCACAGTCGGTCTTCCTACCAAGAATTTCACTGTGACGAAATACCGCTCCCACGCACCCCTGCAAATTCACAAGCCATACAAGGAACATCTCTACCTAAAAGCTTATTATCACTTTTTGACACGTAGCAGACGTTTGCTGACGTTCTTGCCCTCGGATAGCCAGCCTTGTTTGAACTCTCGGATCCGTTTGACAGTGACAATGATATGATGTTTATCGCTGGAGAAACAGTAGATCTTGGTATCCTGAGGATACTTACTCTGTTCAAAAATTAACTCCAAAGCTAGCAGACGAGTCATTAACCTTCTCATAATTATAGTCTCCTATATGATGCATTGTAAGTAATGGTGTCTATTATTCTAACCTGTAGTAGAGAGCCATCACGAAGTTTCTAAAGCAACAGAATTAAAATCGCTTGAGTAATGGACCACGGGATCTGTTTATCTGAGTCAAGAAAAATCCCGAGTTACTAGAAACCCATGACCGACAGTCCAGGATCCTTCAGTTCATTCTCTTCTAATCCGTGCCTGAGCGTCTTTACCCTTCCTGCTCTCTTACCACAAGCAAAGAAGTTAGAAACAGTACACAACACGACGGCCTAACCTGTAGATCTCTGCGGCAGATGGACATTTACACATCCACCGATTCAATCGAGTTCGTGGGATCTTACTGTAGAACCGGTTTGGGAAGAGGCCTCCAACAATGAATCTGATATGTGGATATACGTCATACCAGCGAAAACCAGTTTCCACTTGATTATGGAGGGGTACCTCCTATATTGGCGGGGAGTATGGGCGAGGATGAGGGATACTTTAGTGTGATGAGCGCCGTGAGAATCACTTTTGGTTTGACTTTTTTTCTGAATTTTCGGTTGGGTGCGTTCTCTCGGGTGAGATTCGAGTGGGTACAATGCAGATGGGATACGTATATACACAAACTCTGTTGTTCTACTGATTTATTCTACCACTATATCTCTCTACACTACTTTAAACGGCACAGCTCTGCCTTCACTCGGTTAGCCCTCCTGAGTTTTCCTTTGAGTACGGCACATACGCATGATGGAATGTCAAATGTGACACGAGATGAAGACTGCATATATGGGTTATGGACATACCGATCACCCGCGATAAATTTTTTGATTCCAGAAAAACGTGAGACATTAATGATAAGAGTCATCGGTGCTGTGAGGCTTTGGATTAGGTATGAGGGTGGTTTCATCGGGTTTCGACTTAGAGCTGGTGGCTGCTGTATTGCTTGTCGCAATTAGGAAACGGGGTTTCTGGATAATTTCTTCCCTGGGAGTCATGGATCTTGAGCACGCATTTATCTGAGGGCCCGGGGGAGTCTATCACAACTGCAATCATCAACAACCAGCGGGAACGGCAGCAGCAGTAATAACAGCGGCACAGCATCGGCATACTGGCAATAAAAGGGCCGAGGTCTGGCTTTATAGGTGAACGACTCCGGATGCCAACCATATATCGACAGCCATGAGACGCCTCATGATAATGTTTTAGCAATTGTGTTCACAGGCTTCATGGTGAGAATCGGAGACCAACGCAAGCTGGTGTTGATCAGGACAAGCTTGATCAAACCTTCATCGTTAGTACAGGAGCCTTGAGAAATATCAACAATGTTCTCATATACTACAGAATGGGCTTTACTAGGCTATGTTTTAACCACGGATGTGCTGTTATGCTAACATGTGTGAGAGTAATTGACAGCTCCTCAATGATGAATGAACAAATATACTACCGCCGCAACTCAAAAAATCAGCTGT
This sequence comes from Morchella sp. 2018-W26, assembly GCA_024713715.1. Classification (NCBI taxonomy): domain Eukaryota; kingdom Fungi; phylum Ascomycota; class Pezizomycetes; order Pezizales; family Morchellaceae; genus Morchella; species Morchella sp. 2018-W26. Next base: position 1,171,650 of record JAMGYX010000016.1, read on the forward strand.
ACATATGAGATTAAAGTTCTTATTAGCAGACATAATCTACACCGTTCAATCCAATCGTTAAGCAAATTATCCCTAGCCGGAGATAGCCAATTTTTTCGAGGCTTTGCGGTACACTACTATAACGTACCTTGCTTGATGAAACATATGATTTTCCCTGTCAATGCTAGGATATGTGGGAAAAAACTTATCTGCGAGTGTCTCCCCTTATATCAATTAAACCTGTCATCCCAGCCCCTAATGCCTACCCGTATGCGTTTAACGCTAATACATGCCTATAGCTAAAGTGCGCTTAGGAGAAGTCATACCAGACTTTTGAAGTATCGCCGTCATGCCACGCACTTCTACCCCGTGATTGGGTTATGTTTACCGAAGCTACCTACTCAGATCAGGGTTCGAATATCAACTCACATAGCACTGAAGAGATAGACGCTTGGCCTCAGATAAAATAGCTAATTAGAGGCCTAGGTACGTTAATGTGGTTTTTCAACCTAAAGGGACATTTTGTAGCGAAAATTAGTATCAATCTAACCACCTTAGATTGTACAGGCACAATTAAAAGCAGTTACGAGATTTTGCTACTAGTTATATACGTATGCGTTAAAGGCACAAAGATACAACGGAGCAGGCCCCGCGCAAAGCGCCATACTCCAATACCGTTCGTCTCTCCTCAATACAGTCTAATTTCCCCGCGCGGCAGAGTTCCGCAAGGCTTTCATATGGCATACCGTCACACACACACACACCAACTGAGATGCGTTTAATCCAGTAAATAGGGATTAAGATAAAGTATGTACAAAACCTCAAGTACAAATTATAGTGGTATCCCTTAGTCTGTCAGTAAAATGCCGCCCCCCCCCTTAGAAGAAGCAAATTTTGTGTGGCTTTACCAACAGATCCCGTTAACTCCCTTAATCAAATAATAGCGATCTTCCATACAAATTCAACTCCTCTATTATAGAGCGGTCAGCATTGACAGACTAAGGGATAGTTAACAAATACTCGACGATGTACTACTGTTCTTCGGTCTCTCTATATTAGCGGATATCGCAGCCAAAGTATTCTAGAAAATGATCAAACCACTACAGGAGGAGTTATAGGCTTGATTCAAGGTGAAGAAGAAGAAGAGATATGTTGTGTTATATGCGAGGCTGCAGCCTGATTACAACAGCCAATGGTGCCGGGACACCTTGCGCATATTGTCAGATGCGAGGCTGCATATTTAGATGGTGTTTCATGTGAGCGGTATAATAGGGATGAGTAATTACTAGTACATGAATTGAGACTGTAGATACATATAATTATACGTCTCGAAATGATAGGACTCTTCTGTGAAAGCGTTAGTATTCTCATCCGGGCTATAAAATATGTAATAGGTATTAAGAAGATTGATAAATGATATTTAGATATCAGTGTTTAGTAGTCTTGAGACCAAACTCAGTACTACCCAGAAATGGTAAAATTAAAAGTAATCACCGGTTTTACCTTTTGTAAACATTGGAGCGCTGATTTGGTGCTAGAAAATTTACTTTAAGGCGCCGACCTAGGCATGCAGTTTGCAAAATTAACAGGAGTGCAGTTACTCTTAAGTCGGTGGCCGGTAAAGTGGTGTTTCACACACATATACATGTAATATATATACATGTAACTGTCGAGGTTTCCTATAATTTACGAGCTATCCCCGCCATAGTTCTCTAATATCATTGGCATTTTATTTAATTAACTCTCACTCGGCTAAAGTTCCATATATAGCTACATACATGTATAGCCAACGTTCTCGCTTGGTATCGTGTAAATGTAGTTTAAAACAGTACGATTACGAAAAATCCTCCCTTCTACTACATGTAGGTCCTCAATAACCAAACTGCTTGCCAATCACTCTTTGGTCTTCCCCACCAAAATTCACGCATACTATCATGTATTGCATGTATGTACACATATATGATCATGCCCATACTTCTACGCTATATATCATCACCGATGAGAATCTGCACTACATGTACGTATACAAACTAGATCTTGAATTGCACGTAACATTGATTTCTTACGTACATGTAGCTACGTAAGTACGTACATGTACACTTACACGAGCAAGTGCTATAAGTCTATAATTAATACATGTATAAATACTAATGTATACTTACACACATCTCTCAATATAAATAAATGTACATCTTACATGCACTCTTATTGCAACAGGTCCACACTAGACTTACTTACATGTATATATATGACCACAAATATACCCAGGGACTTATAGGATCTAGAAAGTGTACTATCGAAGTCGACTCTATCACCAACCCTTAAAATTTGCCGTTTACATGGCTATATGGACGTTAGTGATATATGCCAGGCACATGTCCCTGCTTATGAATTCATATGGAAGATGTTTACGCGGTATATTTACTATGTCCTCGTTTATGCAGCACATTTACTATGTCCTCTGTTGTGCAGCTACATACATGTATTTAGTCTAAATCTATTCATATAGTCTCGTTCCCAGACCCAACCGGTATTTCTTTATGTGGACTAATACATAAAATACTACATCTCCAACCACACCAAAGTAGGGGATGAGCTCGAGACTATCTTCTATAGGTTAACTTATTGATATAATAACTATAAACGCCTTGGGCCATACTCTACATTTCAAGTTATAACAGCTTCGGAGACATTCCAATATTGTTCGATTCCGGGCGTGTAGTATGAACGTCCTCGACCATCCTTCAAGCCTAAGAGCTGGGACTAATACGTACCTGCGTATGTATACGAACCAGTAGTTATACCTACGAAAATCCGACATCTTAATGCCGACGATCGTGATGTCACAGTACATCGCATTGCAGGACCTTCCTTATGTACCGATACCAAGGTACATACCTACTCTACATCGGAAATTTAAAATTCTTGCTGCCATGTCATCACGACATCTAACTTCAGCTGATGTATTTAGGAAGTGGTGCAGGAGAGCTACATATGTATGTAGAGGTTTCGAATAGGACAAGCATATTCTGTGTTTAAAGTCTAGCCCCGTACGCGTTCGGTACTACTCTAGTCTCTTATAATTACATGTATACCTCCATGTCAAAAATACCGGGACAAGCCCCGTAGCAACTAGTGGTTGCGTTGTCCCAGGACTTTTGAACAAGAACTATACCAAGTTACTCTCGCTTACTGCTAGGAACGAGCCTAGGTTGGTACTCGCCCCGCCATGATGTTTCGGAACACAACCAATATATATTGCATACCATACAAAGGGGGCGCTTGGAAATTTTTTGTGTGTACTCTACATGTATGCATAACAGTCGTGTTCGGAAACGTCATGAAATTAGTAGTACTACGGGTGTGGGGGTAGATCTACAGACTTACCCCTACACCCGTAGTACATACTGCAGATGAATCATTGAATAAATTTTAAATCTAACTTAAGAAACTGAGCGAAACGTTATCAGAATCACTTACACCATATATCGTCAAGGATAAATGTAGCCAAAAGGCGTTTAAGGACATATACTTCAGTAATACCACCATCTCGACGCTTTATTCAGATCAACCTACGGCCTTAATTATCGGCTCTAGGTACATACAGCAAATTCATCCCAAATATAGACATCTCGGTCTCATTCATCGAACTTTTTCACACAACATTTTGAAGCAGCTTGATAACTAGACAAGTAAACAACCCGTTAACAAAATGGAAAGTAATATCGCAGCCACAAGTGTTTTTATCGACGTAGTAGCAGACCCAACGCTTCTAGAGAACTCTTGGTAAGAGCACCACCCACAAAAGAAAAAAAAGCTAGTCGCTAACCAACACAAAAGATCAAGATGCACCGGCTCGAATCGATTGAGTGAAACTGCATGTCGTGGGTTTGCGGGGGGGGGGGGGGACTTGGTCAAGGGAAAAGACCAGAAACAACAGGCACGTCGGGTTAATAACCAGCCCTTTCTATAGGACACTCATCACAGCGTCGATGCTGACATTCGTAGCACGCAGGATTGATTTCAACACACATTGGACCAGTATGGACACCGTTTTTCATGCACATATGGCAGAACCAGTTCCTCTCCCGAGCAAGAGAGTCTGGCGGCGCTTGTCGATATGGGATATCGTGGGTAGGTCTACTTGTTGGTGAGGTAGGGGGTGAATAAATATCTTCTTCGGTGGGAGACGATGGGTGCGCTAAGTATAACTCTTTGAGAGAGCTGTTGGAATTTTCATCGAGGATTCCAGCCGCAAACAAGCCATCAGATCTAGGGGCAAAAGAGGCACTAGGAGTAATTGAGAACATGACAGCTCAAATCTTTCGTGGAGATTGATATTGAAGAAGGGTGTGAATATCGACTTCAGTAAGGGGTATTTTCGGTACTCTGGCTTCTAATGATCTTTATCTAATGTAGCTGATGGATATATAGGGGACTTCGGGGGAGAGCCGTGCTGATGAGAGCTTAAAATTCCTCTGTAGTTGAGTATATATATATTCACATTTCCAAGGCTAACATTTAGTCTAGGTGAGAACTATTAGTACGCGGTCGATATTACGAACATTAGGTTTCGCCCTGAGATTAAGGCAATAGAACTATTGCACTGCCTTTGCGCACAAATGAGATAAATCTAGTCCTCTCGAAAGAATGTTTATAGTCTGAAGACTCATGAACATACGATCAGCTAGTTAGGGATCAACATAACTAATCTTTTGGTTGGATTTACTGTGTGCGAACAAGAAGGTCTTTGTAAGATTAGACACCTGTCACCATGGTAATTTTCAGAGTGTTACCAAATAACCTACACAGCAGGGGCATATGGGGCTTGCATCTTTGAGGTAGAACCACGGTACTGGAATCGTGCCGTTATGCATATATGTCTCACATAACCATAAGGCTGAACTTTAGCATTTAAACTAACACTTAGGAGGGATCCGTCACCGCACAAGCCCGGCGCCTGGACATACCTCAGCTAAAAACGGATATACTCACCTTCTGAAATACTTGAATGCCTAAGATATTGGCATGGCTTCTTGGTTCGTTGGCATCGCTTTACACCTAAACCCCCGGCGCCTAACATCCAATCAAGCAAGGTTAAAGGGCCAACTGTTAATATCAACACTCTGAGATCAATGAAGAGGGGTTGAGTTATATGATCACGGCTTTCATCTCTTTAGGGGTCCTAGGTATCTTGCTAAAGCATAGTCCCCTGATAACACTTATCTTAGCACCACCCTATCCAAACCCCACAAACTATATCTGTCAGAATCTAATCATCTAAACCTATATACACTAGTACTATTCTAAAGATCATCTTATTTCTAGTATATATCGACATTTCATAGAGCCTGCAATTTATTAAGCCATCGTATAACTAGATTTACAAGCACAACTGTAAATGTGCGTCCTAAAGTCCTTCTATCGCGTTATTATACGTATACGGCGGGGACTAAGGCTGACGTATTACAACGTCCACGGTAGTGAATTAGGGAGAGTTTGTTGAGTTGACATGAACAGAATATGATAATGTCTACGAGTACGGCAGTGTGGGTAATGAGTAATAAGGTGAGTTTAATATCTGTGGCAAATTTCACTATCATATCTGGGTCTATATATATCTCTAAATGGTGCCACCTCTATAGTAATCACCCTTGTACCAATAATACAATCGGGCATCTGATGGTAAGACAGTTAGACATCAGAGTACGGTTGGTAGAAAGCTTTGTCTTAGACGCTTGGGGACAGATCTTACGCAAATTGGGCATATTCCAGTAGGTAGACAAAGAAGAACTTGGTTGGGTGAGGCAGTTTTAGCCATTCTTTGAAGCTGACGAACTAATATGCTCTACGAGGACGTGAAGCCCTGCCCCATACAGACCTACACTCATCATATTATGTGTTACTCCTAGTGCAGAATGAGGCTTAGTGCCTGGAATGGCCTTGGGCACAGTGGAGGGTGCGAAATTCGTTTCTGATAATGATTACAAGGACTTAAATATTCCTGTGACTCTGCGCAAGATATACATTTGTGAGTGGAGTAACGGTTAGCCCTATAGATATTTTGTGGAAGCCAGTCATCACGAGAGTATACATAAAACATATTATTCTTTTTTGGTAAGCACAGGTACATTAACGTTACCCACTAGCCTTTCCCCCAACATGTGCGACTCGCTAACTAATAAAGGTAGTATAAAACAGAAACTTCCATGATTGGCCGGTTGCGCAACTGCACTCCAGTGCGTTTGGGACAGTGCGCAGGCAGGTGCGCTCACAAATCAGCTGCAGGGAAACAGAACTTCACAGCTAAAACATGTTTGGCGAAGAGAGGGGTTTTACTTATGTTGTCCAATATGTGGACTGTAATTAATATTGTTAGGGCCACGCCGAAATCTTTTCGGAGGTAATTTGATATTTGGACGACGTTTAATGTTGCTTACTTCGTGGACAGTTGCCTATTACACTAATAAAGGTAACATATTATAAGATCTTAAGGTAGGGAGATTTATCAGAGGGGAATCAGTTCTTATGTACCTTTTACCTGAGATCTGGTATGTCCAATCCGTAATGGCAATGGGGGTGTGGGGTGGGGAAAGAAAGGCAGATTTTATTGAGAGCGTCCGTAACTAATTAAGAAAAACAAACAGATAACGTGATATAAGTAGCCCGGAATAAAAGAAACTCTGAACGCCCCAACCCCATAATTCACTCCAAGAGCCCTGGGGAGAACATAACCACTGCCCTATTCCTTCCGATAGTCGGGGCAAGGATGTAGCTACACTCGAGACAATCAAGCGTGTGGGGATATAAGATGTGGACCCGCACCACGATCGATCTAGGGGGCACACGTGGCAGAAATAAACACTCCATATATTCGGGAGATGTTTTATTCCCTGCTCAAACCCAAGAGATAGTCGACTCCCAGGGGTTTTTGATGAAAATATTGAGATGCTACCTCATCATAAAACGTTTGTCCGCAAGGGCAGTCTTCCCGATTTGAGGTCTGTTTGGCACATCTTCGGATATTTAGGTAGATGCATTGGCTGGGGTTGATGGACTTCACAAGGAAAATGAAGATCTTAGGTTGGTTTGAGAGGGCTGAGGAGAATTGAGAGACGGTAGACGAAAATGATACCTAATTGACTGCTTTTGAATGTAGGTTTTCTTGGTTTGCATTGTTCGGTCCGATTCGGATGGAGCTAAACTCTTCGAAGGATATCCTAGGTACCTCCTATATATATTTGAGAATTATCTCGGTTTTAGCTTTGAGTGTGTGTAGGATAGGGAAGCCTTGGATAGGTATATTTTCAGGTTCACCCTCTATGGCGGACTCCAGTCATTTCTACGCACAATCCCATAAAAACTCCACGTCTTTATTTAATTAATAGATTTATATAGGGCTTGATTAAACTAGTTATATGAGGCGAACCTATTACCGTACCTTCCCCCCATCCTTCTTACTTTAGGGAGATCTTATCTGGGTCGGGTTACAGTAGCGTACGTACGTTGCTCGCAGATATACTACTAAGACTGCACTAGTATTATAACTACTTGAGCTCCTTCAAAGAATGACCTAGTGGGCCATTGTCATAGTGAAATGCTTGTAGGATTCATTCGGATTTTGTGCTACTCACATCATTCTACGAGGTGGTGCCGAACCTTAGGCGTTTTTCCCTATAAAGTCCTATTTAATATTAGTTTACTATAGGGCAAGTAGTAAGTGCCTCATCCTCTTTAGATACGTGTTTGAAAATAGCTGCGCTAAACTGCCTCTCCCCTAGTCATACGTTTTTATACACATATAGTGTGTTAATATGAATATGAGGCGACGTAGGTTGCCACTTACTCTTATTACATATATCAGACATCATCGAAGGTGTAGCTGGAAACATTGGTGGCCTACTAGTGAGCTTGTTTGGCTAATCAACTTACGGCATCTCTAGGTTGAGTCTGTACCTTGAGAAAGGATTATTAGAAGTTTTCAATGGAACCACAGACCGATTCTTTAGGGCGTGATGGTTTCGGGAGAATGCATTCTTCATTCTCCTAATATGGAAGAGGATAGTCTGTATAATTAAAGTATTTCTGTCACGGAGACGAAATGGGCTAAATAAGGAATACTACCTATACCGAATGTGAGTATACATATTTTTACTATTGCAAAGGTTGAAACTTTGTCCCAGACCAATTTACCCAGAACAAGAGGTATATAAAGGTACATGTCGAACCTTGTCTAGATACAATACCTCTATTCCACTCTTCTAACCTACGGTTAGGCACCAGTTTTCAGTCATTCGTGATAAAACAACCCGCGGTCCAATGGTTGAGTGGGCGGCTAGAATTCTTATTTAATTTTCCATCATTCTTTGGCCTAGTATTTGCTAATTTCATCATATATTTTATCAGAATTATTAAGTAACAATCGCCGGTAGCGCAAACACTAGATCGAGTTTGAGAATATTCAATTGATCAATAATGAGCGCAAAATTGTTACATGTATGGTTATACATATACTCGCGTACAGCGCCCGCTACCACGAGCCACAACCAGCTTCTACGCCCCGTTGTTTAGAGTCGAAAGAAGGGTTAAGCCCTCGATGTTTTGGAACTTCGGATCGCCACCTTCCGTTAAATCATGCGAGGTCAAGATTGTCTAAGCCTCACTAGGACTAGCTAGGCATGAATCATGAATGGTTTGTACTTAAACCTTAAACCACGCAACAGGCTGCTAATCACATCCACTCTTCCAGTCTTCCAGTGGTGAGGGTTTTCAATTAAGTGCTTATGGGACTGGCAACATTGGACCTTTGTATCCCTTTTATCCCATTATGCTACTATAGGTCCATTCCTTTTGCCTACTTCAACAATCGCTACGACCCACCCGATAATAGGAAATGTGGATTATTACCTAGAATGAGCTCGAGGTAGGTAATCAAGGTTGAGAATTTTTCAATGTTCGATGTATCTATATTGTTGCGGATTTAAAAAAGATAACTAACTACTCGTAGTTTATAGCGTTTCTGGAGGGGACTTACGAAACAACGCTCCAAGGCTACCTTTTTGTATGGCATGCAATAGTGGTCGTGTTCGGAAACGTCACAAATATAGGAGTAGAAGAATGATAACAGGTGAGGACATGTCTAGACATCATGACTGGCTAAATTTATTTTTTAACAGGATAGTAGAAGATACATACTATCTATTAATGAATTAAACAAAAAAAAACGTTCATACATGTACTATCTCCCGATCCGGTCTCAGATCAATCTTGATATGCATACAGTACGGTATTGCAGTTCATCCGATAATGGTACATATACGTATACGCGGCAGAGTTTATAACGCTTGGTATTAAGACTGGGCTGGTATAAAATTACACCCTACATGTGGCTATTCAACACTAACTAAAGACGAATTCTAGCGAGAGAAAAAATAATGTTTATTTGTCAATGCGTTCAAACCTAATCTACACGAACATACTTAGGGGCATGGGTGTTATATCTCCATGCTGTCACTCTGGGGGCTTTTTTCGCCTTCTTCCTAATCATAGCATAAGTTCTGAGCCTTTAAATCACCATGACTCTTACGGATCAATTACGGTGGAGCCCTGGAGAGTGAACAAACACATAACGCGGCACCCAGGCCCGTAGCACCCACCCGAAGCTGCTTGGGTAGAACCTAAAAGAACTTCCATGGGAGGATCCACGATCCACGTTACCTCCCAAAGCCTATCTATTTCAATGATTGCACTGGCCGGCTTCAGGCTCGAAGCGAGCGGTATTAATACTCGAATCGCAGCCGTTCCGAGGATTTTGAGCTATAATGTTTTTTGATTCCTTTGTAAAGACACCTATGGGAAGCTTTTGTTCCTCGAAAGTACCTAGTAGCTGCAACGCCTCGAGCTGACTCACATTTTAAGCACTCCGCGGCGAGGCTTCATGTGGTTTTGGTATATATATATTCTCGTGATATCCTCCAGTCGCTCTCTGCCCGACTGAGGTCATAGCGGTTCGGGGGGCGGGACATAACTTGTATTCGTCGTAGTCGAAGCCCCCGGGCGCCGGGTCCAACTCGAACACCTTATAGTAATCCACGTCAGTTCAGCAGCCTTCTGTTCGCAAATTAAGTGGGTAAGAAAAGAGTTCAGACATAAGTTTGTAGAACCCACTGGCTAGAAAAGAGCCTCTACCTCACAATTAGCATGGGTGATGGAGTATTATGCTCTCATTGATTCGGCCGGATTCTAAAGCTGTCTGGCTAGCTATTGAATGCTGTCAAGATTTTCCGTCAGACATAGCACAATAACTGTGTTATAGAGTGAATATCCGACAGCCTTTAAACAGTAGATCATATATACAGTATGAAAAAACCTACGGAACTTGGTGACAAATACAGGATTAAACCGGCGTTATAGGAATAATACTGTATCAATATCATATAATTCTTACTGCGTATGCTAGCGTATTTATGGGAACGCCGTATATAGCGAATCCACGATCTTTTTGGTACTGTATGCAGTTGAACAGCATCCTCGACAGCTACATGTAGGCTTATAAGAACTTATGCGATATGAATGCTTGGTCCTCCGTTATATACACATTGACCACATGTGCCTCAGCCCGACTTTATGATAGCTATAGTTTTGGAGATCAAGACTTACTAAGTAGATTTTATCGTTCTTCGAGTTTAGTACAGCGCCGGTTTCAATCATTAAAACAACCAAATCACTTAAAGCAACTCTAGTTTATGCACATCATTGAGATATCAGTTCATCTTTCTTGCCAAAACTGATGATATATTGCAAATGTTTGAAACATGAATCCATATGCCCTAATCCGTGTCAAATTGCTTGATAGAAAAACAAGGGGCCCACATAAACCAATCTACTCCCCGATCCCCATAACCAAAAAGAAAGAAAGAAGAAAAACCACATGTATCTATCGTAAAAGAAAAGAAATAACAATACGTATACAAAGCGCTGCAGTTAGTTCTACCCAAACACCCAACCCCATATAGCATTCTTATTATCAGTGTATTCAATAACCTAAGGGCAATATCCTCAAGTAAAACGATATACTCCACGTCTCGTATATATGCGCGTATCCTCCCCCCCCCCCCCCCCCCAAAAAAAAAAAAAAGTGCTACCATATCGTAGTCGGCCCGAACAGCCCAGTAATTATTCATTCGCGATCAATAATCGTCGTTGGACACTGGTCACACCTCTGGTGCCTGCATTCTGGGGAATCGCACACTGCATATATAGCTACCAAGAGTAACCTCTCGGCGGGACAGATTGGTAGTGTCCCACCGCAGCAAGCCCAGTATTCGTTAGGGTTGGCGCCAGACTGCGAATGTTCCCCTGATAATGTCGAAGAGCTTCCTTGGCTGTCCACTGTCTGCTCGCGAGTGCTGCGATATGTATTGGCGCTGCGGTATGTACCGGTGCCTATGTTTGTATCGGTGCCGCGGTTTTGATGCTCTCGAGGACCGGGACGCTGGGCACTTTCTGTGCGTCCATTGCCATTGTGGAATGGGCGGTGAGAAGATTCAGATCCATTAACTGATTCCTGTGGTGTAGCAACTATGTCAGCGGAGCTCAACCATCTTTCTCGAATGGGGGTGCTACCATTGTAATAAAAGGTGTTTTTGAAGTCAGGTTGTAGGAGGTAGGGTGTTATAGCTATCTATGGACGCCGGGATATATAGAACAGACTTGTAGCTCTCTGGACGCTCGAATATGGAGATGGACATCTCTCTATATATCTATTTGGATTGAAAGCCTCATTGGACATTGTTTAAACTAGCTTCGAGATTGTGATTCATAGAAAGGCTAAAGGATTAATTGGTTACGACTTAGTAGTGCTTTAGTCGACACTCATGGCGTAATGCTCCTGAAGGATTTGCCTGCTCGATATTGGTGTTGGTTCAGGACTTTAATTACGAAAACGGTATCTTAAACCATTTTGAACGTAGGTAGTTCTTGAAATCCTATAAACCTGCTCGCAAATCGTGAAATTGATTGCCTAGCAGATCGCACAAGAGTTAGCGCAAGGCCTAACGAGCAACTCAGGGCCCAGCGGCGCACAATTGTATTAAATAAACGTACTAGAAGTGAGGTTTGATGGAGCTCGAGTACTCTATGACTTTTCGTCAGGCTTCATCTTCGCACTCATATGATCATGTTATTCGCTGAAAGAATTATTGATCCCCGTCAGCAATTGAGAGCTCGAATGATAGATAGCTATAGAAGGATAAGATGGATAGATGACAGGTTAGCTTCCTTGTTCCTACTCTGAACCCCAAGCTAGTTAAAAGAAGTAAAATGGCAGGGAGAATCGAACGGGCCGAATCCTTTTTTTTTTTTCTTCTCTCTTTTTTTTTTTTTTTTTGAAAAGTCATTAGAACAGCCGACTTGAGGAACAAACGTATGTAGAGAGCGAGAAGAGGTGAAAGCGAGAAGAGAAGGTTGACTACGTTGGGCATAGTAAATGATCGCCCGGGGTCTGGCCGTCTCGTGCCTGGTTAACCTTCCTTCTGATTGGCCGTGGAATCGTGCGCAGCTAAATCGTGCGCAGTACGTAAACCTACTAACTTCAGCTAAAATACCTAAGCTCAGCCATGCAATTCCACTCAGGAAATTTAAAAACTAATGTCTCTTAAAATGGACTTTCGACATGTATCTATGAGTAGGAACCGCGCCAGGCAGACTGAGCGCTAAAAAAGTGATTTTATCTCGGCCCTCGCAGTTGTAAAAAGGTTCCCAATCAAGTACTATGTATACATGTACTCATTATCATATTCCTTTGCACGTGAGAAAGTTCGACTCCTGCCTCGCAATAATCCTTTAGCTACACGCGCAGTCCCTTCTCTATGGTTTTATTAACCGCGCTTCTGCATATAGTAGGTACACACTCTCTGTGTAACATACATGCATGTAGAATCGAACTTATTTCTCCTATGGACCCGAAAAGAGATTATGCTTCATTGTGGGGTAGTCCACTGAGGAAAGCAAATGGCTGTGCGGAAACATTCTCGAAAAGATCAACCTGCACTTAAATTTCGGGAGCTGAACCGAACTGCAGATGCCGCGTGGTCGACCCATCAAGTAAGTACTTTTACGTATCCACACTACATGTATATTATGAACATGATTTTGTGAAGGTTAGATACATATAGATGAATATCAAACTACACGTAGATCGAGAGCCTATAGCTACATGTAGTAAGTAGGTTGATGGTATTACGCCGGATAAACACGTACCTAACGAACATAGGCTGAGTAATTATAAAATTCAAACATAGAGGCTACCTGGCTAAGATAAAACCGGAAGACACGCCGGGACGGCTGGAAAGATTAATCTGATCCCCATTGCCTGAAGTATATTGGAATAATTGGACAATTGGTCTAACGTTTGCAATTGGCCGTGCCCTATCTGTCGCGTGCAGGTGTTCTACGAATATCGGTCGACCATACGAACGCACCCATTAACTAAGTACATATGAGTCAACACTCATAGTAGAATGGAAATACTCTGTAGTACAGCTAAGGATGAGGGCTATATGTTAGCGCTAGCTATAGTATAAGGCATTTCTCAGCTAAGGGACGTGATCATATAGAACACAAATTATTAAGGTGATATTTAACTCTATCATTTCTGTGCACAGTAGTGAGCAGTAATGAATTTCTCTACTGAGGTGCGTTCGCAATCCATTTCTTTATCACTTATTCAGTAAATCATGGCGATATCAATATTGGGGCGTATGACAATGTAGTTATTCGCCCAAAGGGAATTAATACCGAGTGATACTTTGCGGGGCAGAGGAACCCCCTCCCCCCACCCCCTTTTTTTAAGATTTCACAAAGGTTTATATATAATTAACGTTGACTCAATACTAGATCTATCCCAGAGATCTCGAGAACCCAACTAGGGATATCTTCCTTCAATTGCGATTGAGACCTCAAAGTTCCTCTGAATATTTCAAATATCACAGCGTTATCTAACTACATGTACGTAGTACTACATAGTGATTACGCAAGGCTTAGCTAGGCCTCAACGGCCGGGGTTGTACTGTTGGCAAATTATACCACTGTAACATACATGTATAGTCCATTGTCAAAACCAAGACACTCTATTTTCCAGCGCCTGGAAAAAGTCCCCAGCGGCGCGTATCACTGCGTTTCCTTAATAAAAGTTGGCATGATATTGTGCAATGTGCATCTGTCCATCGGCTTTGTGCGTTTCCTACATCTGCATATGACGGCAAAACAGTACCCTGGAATGGGTAGGTTTTCACATACGTATTGCCAAATATAACTTCATCTCCCCCGCTTATCTAGCCTCGATCATTACATATATCTTATGCGATTAGGGGGGAGATGAGTACGAGTAGAATACTACATGTATGATAGGAGCAAAACCAGGCGCCTATATCCACGGGCGAAATTTAAAATAATCAATTATAATAAACTCTAAATCTTAATTACTTCTCAGAGCTAAATCTCTGGTACGTCTGTCGTTTAGCGCACTACACACTAATCCCCATCGCCACCCCGAACCTCTAGTCTAAACTTGATTCTCTACAACTTCTTGCAGGTCTGTCATGAGGAAGTCTGAACCTCCCCTCTTCCTCTTCGCGCCTGTAGCACTACCACCCTCGGCAATCATGAACCGCATTTTCAGTACCTGATTCTGGCTTTCGAGCTTTCTATTTTGCTCTTCCAACTTCCTATTCCTACTCTCAAGCCTATCTATCTTTTCCTGCAACTTATCTTCCCGTGCCTCTAGTCTCCCAATCCGTTTCTCCTTTTGTGCGTTCTCGTACTGCAAAAGCTCTATCAACGATGACGAGGACCGCGGGTCTGTGGTACTCACCACTGGCTCCTTGACCGTTGGAAGAGGCGGGGGCGGCGGTGGTGGTGGTGGTGGTGGTGGTTGAGGGCGTGATGGATATTCAGCTTGGCGATACTGTCGCCTTTGGCTAGAGTTTGTGGATTGCGGAGGCGACAGGTTTGCCGGCGGGGTGGTATCGCGAAGTGCAGAGAGTTCGGGGTCAAAGCGTGAAGGGGGTGGGGCAATATTATATCCCGACGATGGACCACCGCCGCCGCCTGCACCGAGATCTGTCCCGAGGGCGTCGTGGTCGGTGTTATTATCACCGCCTTCATCCTCATCGAAACCGCCGAGTCCAGAAATTTCCCAGGGGATAACTCGAGTTTCCGTAACATCCCATGCAGAGAAGTTTGCCGGCCCCTGGAGGCGGTTGTTACTATTACTATTACTCACGACGCGTGAATCCCTATATTGCATTAGTCGTGGCTTTTCACTTTGGTTATTAATACGGTGTATTTCGGGCTTTTAGACGCATACCACTGTTTTTGTAACGCGTCGCTGTTACGGGTTTTAAAACCATTACTTTCAGCCCAATTGTTATACTCTTCTGTTAGGCCTTGCCAGCCTTCTTGGCTTCCAGCCTCTACTGAATGCAATCTCGCGAGCCTAAGCAGCTCTTCAATCTCAGCCTCTCCAAGCCCCGTCCCCCCTCCTCCCCCGCCTTTAGAGTTTTTGCCAGCCCTCGGCTTCGGAGTCCCCGCCGCGGCCTCGGCCTCTTTCGCCTCTACACGAATGATTTGCTCGCGCTCCTCTGGTGTGAGTCCTGTGCATTCATCGACCAGATGGCGAGTCCGCTCTTCTGAGCGACCCTTCGGGATCTTTTTATTACAGCGTACACATGACACTTGATATTTGTTGGATCGGTTCTGGAGCGCGGCGTCTTTATTGAAGTATTCGGCCCATTTGAACGGGCGCGGCATCGCTGACTCTAAATGTCGATGTCTATGGTTTCTACGTTGAAAAATGTTAGAGACAAAAATTCACTTATGCCGCTAATATTTTTTTAGGCGGCCAAAAGGAAGAATCGTACTTTTTCTTATTATTTTTTTTTTTTGTTTGACTGTTTGTGCGGCTTAATAGATAATAATAATAGAGAATGGATCAATTCTGTCGGTCGTGAGGTTGGTTGTTGTGGCGGGAAGGAATTACTTGGGACGTTGGCAGATCAACGTTAATCAAAGTGTATCCAAGCGAGAATGTTTCACCTTTATGAAAATTACATAGAAACATCCTATTACTTGCATATTTTCATTAGAAATTTTCTGTCAAGAGAAAATATGTTTCTATAGTCCCTTTCGTTCTTTTCAGGGATGGATGGGCAATGGGGCTTGTGCTGTTGCCTAGACTTACATCTAGTAGTACTACGCGTGCTGTTTTTTTGCCAAATACAGCAGCTGCAGGCAGGCAGGCAGAACAAAAACCCTCGCCTTACATAATTGAGCAGCAGCTGAAATATGGCCAGGCCTAGGTAAAGTACTACTGACTCGTACACAAGGCATTTTTCATAAGTCAAGCACGTACCTACATATAGCTGATGTTAGTACCTTTTAATTTCCACAGAGCAGAGAATTTCATATTGACTGACTGAGTGACAGTCAAAATTAGTTATCACCGAGAATTCAAGCAACGAGCGAGCGCGTATGAGAGTACCTACATGTACATCTAATCAGTTGCACGCTACGAATTAGTAACAATAGAAACTTTGACACTTGCGTACTCCGTACAGCAGGGGCTTGTATGTATTTTATCGAAGCTCAGCGTCAACGGCGTAAGGATGTAGATGAACTGAGTGGTCCGGAAATGACTACGGGAAAAATTCAGGTAGGGGCGAATGGTTTTTCTAGCCCCTATCTGCCCAGCGTCATAAAATACTTTTAGTTAAGGGTCTGACAATCGTCAGAATGTCCTGGAATTTGAAAACGCCAATAACTACTCGATGCAAGCCGGTAAATGTGCTCGTGGGTGCAGAGATTAAATTGTGATCGTTCTAGCACGTGTGGTATATATATATCGCTGCGCACATACATAATTAAGCGATATCTGTCATTTCAAGGGTTCCGAATACCCACCACACCAAGTACATGCCAGTTTTGGGTGTCAAACAAATGCACTCCGGAGATATGTCTTCCTGATATCCTGCGTGCTACGATATCTGTCGTAGGCCAATCGTAGAGAGCGGCGCAGGAACGTCAGCATAGGTTCATCCTACATTCTACTTCATTTCCTCATCAGGTATTGTTCAAGATTATCAAACTGTGGGCCGTAGGGTCTCCGTACCAGTGAAACTATGCCGGAGGATTCCTATCACGTGAATGCGACTAGGTGCATCAACCGTTAACAGCTCCGAGCAAACCCAACCAGATCCCCCATAATAAGGTTATCTTATTTTCCCTCAGCACCATGGTACCGCCGACCATGCTCGGAAATTTCGAGAAGCCTTCCTTTAACGCATTTCCCCCTGTATATCCTATTCAGCTCCTGTAATGTCAATCCCACTGTAAGGCTGGCGGGTTTAAAACCAGTGAACTGTAGGCTTTTTTTGTGTATTGTGCACCCCAGGGCAGTTTCAATGTATGACTTCAAGCGACTCCTATCCATAACTCAGTCGTATGGGTTTTTTTCTCCACATCAGGTACTCAAAGGTCTGCAGGGTTGATGTAACGTAATACAAGACATATATACCCACTAAGGACCCTGATAAACCTGAGGAGTGGTTCTTTGCAGGGTTCTCTGACCTGGTTCTGGTCCACGGTTGCCTAATGCCAATGCCAAGCTTTCTATAAGCCTCATGGCCCGCAGAGTGGTGGGTCAGCCTATTCGCTACCCTGCAAGCGATCCCAAGGCTTAAGATCATGTGACATAACCTCACCCAACACCAACATCAAATTCGGTATATCGTAGCGCATCATAGATTGTCACTCGATTATATATTGTGAATGGGCTTAACTTATAGGTCCAATTTCAAAGTGTGGTAGACATGTACGTACTTATAAAATATATATATTGCACATTATAGAGCTCAGTTAGCCACGGAAGCTGATTACTGCAATTCGAACACGTATTATCGTATGTACATGTACTTACATGTAGAGTATAAGGAAAGCGCCGGACCTTTCCAAACCGCCTGTAGCGGAAAGAGTAAATACCTAAAGCGCCTCACAGAATTCTACATAATCTAATAATACTTGGGTGATTAACTAGGTTACAACTATGTTTCTTAAGAAGGCGATATATCTCAAAGCTCTAAACTACCGGGGTAGGGAAGTTAAATCACAATTTATCACTCGGGTATCTAGCTCATAACAAGCTTGTTTTATTATCTTAGTAATGTGAGTTAAGGATGATGAAATTATAAGGCCCTCCGGTTTACTGTGGGACGTTCTACTATATGCGGACACTCAAGCTCACAACCCATAAATTGATCACGTAGTCATCAATTAGTGGAAAAGGGAGCCTAACAAAAGAGCTGCTGGTAGCAACAAAACCTATAATTGCTACTACGACTGTAGATAGATATAGGTGTAAATGCATGTATTTAAGTACATGTAGTTTGTGGTGTGCAGTGTCGACCACTTTGGTTAGGAAAGTTTGTGCACATGGCCTCAATCTACCTTACGGTATGGGGGGAGCAACTTGCGCAAGGTGATCAATACCCAACCTTCACTTCTATCACGACTACATGTATGACTGTTGATCCTGTCGACATCAAATTTAAAGCCCTTAATGCCTAAGTCTCTACCACCTAAGTCGCCTAAGTTTTTCTATCCGGAGATATTGCCACCTACATGGCATATCTTTTGTACCAGATACGTAGATTATCTCACTGCTTAACTTCAATTGATCTACAGTCATTTTTATGAATTAAACCACGCCATATATGTGCAATACAGTACAGTTATAATCCACTCCTACTTTGGTCCCGACCCCCAGCGAAAACCATACTGATATTTCTAAATTAAAGCATATAGCTACATGTAACTTAGGGGTTTTCAGGATATGACCCTCATCAACTAGTCTTATGATCACATGAGATATCTCGCAAAAAAAAAAAAAAAAAAAAAAAAAAAAACTAACGCACTGTATATCGATTATCACTACAGTACGTACTGGTATCACTAGTGCTACAGTGACAACTATTGCATGGATTTACACTTTTAGATGTCAAGACTACACCTGCCAGCTCCGGATCCTGTAGCTATAATCGGGAGGGAAATCCACTAGCAAGCCTTACAGCTGTAGGATTTGCGAGGATCACTATAGTAATCGATGCACATAAGGCAAGAACCCTCGTCATGCCAGGCTATAGCGCAGAAGCGATCTGGCTGCACAAATCCTACCGATTCTGTAAGAAGGTAACCACGGAAGTCTTTACTGAGATCATATCAGATCATACGATTACTGCTTGGTATATATAAGGTATCAATGCATCTTATTGCCTGTCGTGGGAAGTATGAGTGTGAAAGTAGCATCTGTGCTAATGTGATAGGGAAAATCAATTTCCTCCAGCCCCGTTGGCATTTTAGACAGTTCAAATATCCAATTCCAGTCATAGCTTATTGTTTGTGCGTCCACTACACTCCGCTCCCAGCCGAAATGATGTATCCTGATCGACAGGGTATCCGTCTACGGAAAGATAAGCTCTACCTATAGCTATGCAACCTTGGGAGAAGAAGAAAAGTCTAGCTGGGGATGTTTTTTCGGAAATGGAGGCTGTGTGAGTGAGTGTGGTACCACACAGATACTATGTACGTATACATGTGCAATACATGTTTTTCATACGAATGGTAGCCGGTGATTCCATTTTAGGCAACATGTAAGTATCTAGATCAAGCTTTCCTAAGTTTCGCGGGGCCGAGCTACTGAGAGCTCGATACACAAGAGGGGAACCTGGATAGAGGTTACTATTACAGACCATGAATTACTACAACTACATCTGCGCGTGCGCACATCACGTGCACTAGCCGTCTACGAACTTTATAAAAAGACCTAACCAGGTGTATGGCAAAAATACATGTATTGTGCGAATATTTCCTGGCGAGTACGCATGCATTGAAGTCTATCGTGCCGTATCAACTGCCACCACCACCACCACCACCACCACCACCACCACCATCAACACCAACACCAACCATCATCAATCATCATCGTCATCATCGTCATCTTCGTCACCAACAACATCAACATCATGTTCTCTTTCATTATCTTCACCGCGTCCCCATGGGCGGATATTGTGCGCAGGGGCCGATGGATTGGTGGTTTCCGGTCATAGAAGTTGAGAAAGGAAGAAGAAAACCAATAAACAAACAAAAAAAAAAAAGATGTCCTCGGGATTGGTAACAATATAGATTCCATAAATACGAATACAAAGATACACATAGAAATAAGCGGCCGCTCAGTCGCTAAAAACTCATGTTTATTCAGTAAGTGATAGTTTTATTGGCCCCATCCTCTCAATGTTAATCATCAATAAACACTCTGTATCA
The DNA here is from genome assembly GCA_024713715.1 of Morchella sp. 2018-W26. Lineage (NCBI taxonomy): Eukaryota > Fungi > Ascomycota > Pezizomycetes > Pezizales > Morchellaceae > Morchella > Morchella sp. 2018-W26. The sequence continues at coordinate 1,192,002 of JAMGYX010000016.1, forward strand.
TATATAGTACATATCATTCGATGGCGTTGAGGCTACATACATGTATGTAAGTACATTATGTGCATGTAGCTACGGCCCACAACATGCACATGTATCTGCATAACATATTCCGCACATGTGCGCGAACTCAACAAAAAAACACAATTTGGACCCTGAGAACGAAATGTTTAGCTGCAATCATGGCTTTAACTCAACACAGGCGGAGAGAAACTACCAATACACTCTGCTCATATTCAGCGTTGCAATTGGTTATCGTAATGTTGGGCTGGTGATGCACCGGCTTCCAGGAGACATCAACTATCCAGAAAATCACCGCACGCGACCACGCGTTGGCGGGCTCATGTACGCTGAGATCCACGGAAACTTGCACGACGTTGACCCTTACATGTTTAGACATACTTCCCTATTCATTAGGAACCAGCACCAGAAGTCCATCTCTTTGGAGTATAATTAGCTACTCTACTGCCCTTGAATTTTACTACTATCCAAAGAATAAGTTCCTCCGAACCATACCAAGATTATCGCACGTGAGCGATCCCGTGATCTGCTTTCTCATGCAGATGAGGCTCGCCTTGAATAAAATAACGGCTGCGGTGCAAATGCAGTTAAGGCGTCATTTATTTCAATTCGAAAGTGGAAAGCATAAGCAGTACTGCCACTGGCTTGGACGCTGTGAGGGCGAAATTTAGTAGATTAGTTGTGGTTCTCGCAGCCAACTACTAACTAGTTCCAGCCTCTCCCGTCTCCGGTGGGCGGGTATCATATTGTGGTGAGGTACGATAAATGTACCCCCCCCTAAAGTGCATCTTTGTGATCTCCTAGAGAACTTTTTGTGACGAGAGGAGGGTAAATTACTGATGTCTGCTTATGTTAGATAGGCGTGCATGGTATGCATGCAGAGTGCTCGGAAGATTTTTCGTTCTCATCGAGCACTATGGTGTTTTTTCTATTCGATACGGGAAATTATAGAGGTCTTGCTTGTCCACTGTTTCGATGGCCAGATAGAAGGAATCCTTCTCTTCCTTCGCGGTTGCGTGGGCCGCGTTTTTTGTTACTGCAGGTCTGTAGATCTAAGAGGGAGAGAAGAACAAAACAACTCACAAGCGGCTGAATAGGCGGGTGACATCAGACTGACGTCGAAAAAGCAGAATTTTTCAATGGGAGAGAGAAGGAAAGCGTTCTCTCAATTTGGTCCGCCGTCGCCGCCGCGCAGGCTCATCAGTAATCACTCGCCCCAGCTGTTAGAGAGGGATGCAAGGTAATAATAATTCAAGCTTTGGGTCAAGGAAGAGGAAAGCAAGGACCCAGGGAGGTTGCGTTGTCCGGTAGGGTCCGAGTGAACGAGTCTTGTTAACTGAGTTCTTGGCGACGGGTGTGACTGCCCTCTGGGGGTCATTCACTCGGTGACGAAGGTTCACGAATTCAGTATGAAACCTTTTTTTTGTTCACGACAAGAACCTTTTTTTCTTCTCGCCTCCTAGCTAGGAGGAAAGGTCTTTACCTTACAGTAGTAGAGGGGGTGGTTTATTTTGTTCTAGTGAGCGGAAGGGGAGAAAAAGGAACGGGCCGGAGAAAAAAAATCATTTCTTTCTTTTTTTTGAGAAAGAGAGTCCAATTCGCAAAGGGTGAGGAGGCAGGTGAGGGTGACAGGTCAAGTGACTACAGCATGGGAGGGTTCTTACATAACCCTGTCAATATGTAGGTTTTTCTGCTTCCTGTCCGCCAAGGCCCGGAAGGGAGGGGGAATTGGAAAGTTCGAATCGTCGATTAGATCCATGGAAAAGCGGAGTCCGTCAAAGTGAGTCCAGTCAGAGTCAAGGAAAAAGTCACTTACACGATTCTCGCTCTCACTCACACCCGCCGCTTCCTTCCCAACCTCTGCTGCTCCGTTTCGCTTGAACACTTTTACCCCAACAACAACACCCTACCTTGTGCTGTACTGCACTAGTATCTACATTTTCTACTTCCTCATTGTGTGAGTGAAGAGGAAGAGGAAGAGGAAGTGGTAAATTGGGTTATTTCATAGGTAAAAGAAAAAGTAGGTACTAAGTAGTACTGCTCTCCAGTCGGTCGCCTTTCCAACAAGTCGACGACTCCACTCTACCTTTTACCTACAGTTCTAGCCCTTCAGCAACACCGATCGATAATACCATTTCTGTTCCCTGTGTGTGTGCCCAAAAAGGCCTTCCGCTGCCTGCCTGGGTCTCTCTACTCCCTTTGTTTTCTCTGGAACTTGTCAGCCTTTGTGCCCCGCTCTATCTCTGCGTCTCTGTCCTTAGATCTGATCTTTGCGCTGAAATCTACAGCCCACTCACATTCATACATCCATACTACTACCATACTTACTATACATCTACTATACTACATACTACTGTTACTTCCCTACCATCCATACTATTCATAAAAATACCTACCATATATCTATCCATTAATTAATTCCGTGCCTACTAAATTCATAAACCCATCATCATACCTTTCCCTATATACCGAGTTTCGGAGGAGAGGAGGGGGGGGAGGGAAGAAGTCTGGAGACCTTTTTCCACGACACCACCTCAATCACAACCTACTGTCCTTCCCACAGCCTTTTTTTTTTTTTTTTTTTCCTTCTTCTCCCACCACGGGTGTAGCCCGCCTCGTCACCTTTTTTTTTTTTCTTTCCTTCTTTCCTTCTTAGTTAGTAGTAAAGTGTAGTCGCTCTCTCAACGACAACGGCCACGACCACGACCACGACCAGTCCACCGTTACCACCTCAACAACAACCCCATAATTCACCCACTCCCATTCATCCTTTCCACTGATCTGCTCTGGGTCCACTCACCTGCAAGCACGCCCACCCCCCCTCCACCCATAGAGTGTACCTGTGTCCTTCCCCTCACACACACACCCCCCCCCTCCATCCTCCTCCTTCTTTTCTTCCCTTATCCTCCGGTCTGATCCCTCGCGGACAGACAGATCAGAGACCACAGACCTACATCAGTAGTCTAGTGACCGTGAACGACGATATTATCCTCTGGGTCCTGCGATATAGTTAGCCTTAACAGAAAAATAACTCTCACCCACAACACCACTTTCACAACCTCTACCACACACACACACTACCTACTACCCCCCCCCCCCCCCCCTCCCTTCCCACATACAACAGAGCCACTACCATCATCATGGCATCCTCTTCACACAATCCTCACCATCTTCACCCGCAACATCAACATCACCAGTTGATGCTACAACACCAGCAGCAGCAGCAGCAGCAGCAGCACCAACAGCACCAACAGCACGCTGTACACCACCAACAGCAACAGCACCAACGTCCACCAACAAAACAATCCAATCATCCTATAAATCCCTCCCCATCTCCAGTAATGCCTTACCTCCCTGCTACTGCAGCGCCCTCAAATCCATCAAGCAGCTCATCCTCTCCCGCCGCACACGCATCGGAATCTCAGGACCACCATGAGCGCCCGGTCAAGCGACAACGGACGACCAACTCGAATCTATCGATAGCCTCACGAGTCCCCCCTCAGGCGGTCAATGTCGCGCACTCGCAGCAACAGCAAATTCACCAGCGTCACCATCAGCAACCAAAGTCGGATCCGCCGCCCCAGCCGACAATTGTGCAACCTCCACCACCACCACCACCCCCGCCCCCCCCACCAGCGGCTCCCCCGGCGGTCACTTCACCAGTGAGTGTGACATCGAGTTCGAGTGTGCCATTTTTGCGCGTCCAGGAGCAGGGATCGAGTGAGACATTTGCTCTGCCGCTTGCGGCCGTGTCAAATTGGGATGTTTGTAGACCCTTCTTCTTTCATCCTGTCCAATATATCTCGTGCCTGAGGTATTGTTGAAAACATTGCAAATTCTATACATACAAGGTCAAAAGAACGCCATCTAACACGTGCGCTATATAGACTCTAGTAACTGTTCTCCGAGAGCTATTCGCGAAGCCTCCCCATTTGACGCCGAAATTGAAGACCCATCGCGGGGACACTATAATTAAGCCGCTGATCAAGCATTTCCTCAAGGACGGCGTCCATCTCTCGGTTACATTCGACGACCACGCGCCTGTCCACCCACAGCAGCAGACTGTTGTTGTACCCCAGCCAGCGCCAGTACAAGCGCCTCAGCAGACTCATGTCCCAGCTCCTCCACAGGTGCAGCAGCAACAGCAGCAACCGCAGCAACAGCAGCAGCAGTCCCACCACCCATCCCCGGTGCCGCCACCGCTTACAATCTCTGCCAGTAATCTCGGCAACGGCATCAGTAACTCGAACGCGAACGGAAATGTCGGGGGCGGCGGCGGTGGGAGCAATGCCAACACCAATGGCAATGGCCTAATACCTTCCCCGACCTTCACGTCTCAACCCCTCCCTACAGCGCAGAACCCCCCAACCCCCTACTCCCCACCATTACACAATTCCTCGACAACACCGTCGACACAGTCGTCATCGCCGTTGACATCGCTTACATTCTCCGCTCCTGCGCCAGCAACGACGCAAATCCCAATGTACAAGATGTCCCGTTCGCTCACTACCGTGTCTGGACTCTGGCAGGAATGGAAGACCGGGCTGGGCGGTGAGCCCTCGGTGGAGAGCCTCGAGGCTCGCTATGGCCCCAAGTGGAGGACGTCACAGGCAGAAAGAAAGTTCTACAGCAGGAGAAAGGTCATCATAGAGGAGATCACCAAACGGATCAGCACGGGTATGGATCAATGGCGCGCCGTGGAAGAGGTCGAGGAAGTTCGTGGTGGGAAGAGTCTGGACGGACTGAGCAAAATGATTGTGGAGAGGCGGAAGAGCGCCGTCGGGGGCAGCGCGGGCGGGCGCGGGCGTCGGGCCGGCGCTACACAGGGTCAAGGTGCCCCTGAAGAAGAAGAGGAGGATGAGAATTGGGCGGTCCAGTAGGTTGGTTGGTGTGGTGTTCAAGGTGTTTGCGACGGGTTTTTTTTTTTCTTTTGCGGCGTTTATTTTATCTTATTTTGTTTTATTTTGCGCCCTTCTCCTTTTGTTTGGACCGGGGGCCGGGTTAAGATTTGTTTTGTTTATGCCTATTGGTCGCAGATACCAATAGTATGGAGTAACTATCGTTTTTTTTTATCATCCCCTCAGGTTGTCTCGATCGGATCGGGTCGAGGCTAGGCAGGCTGCATATCCATCTCCGGCTTTCATTCGTTCCTGCCTTGTTCCTTTCATAGTCAACTGAATTCCAGATTTCCACATCCATCGCTACATACACACACATCATATATATATTGTCACCCCTCCTCTCTCCTTTCTTTGCTTCTTCATCCCTCCACACTCGTTCCACCATTTTTCTTTCTGTACGGGTTTTTTGGCCACGAAAAGTGTTTTATAGTTGGGGGAAAACTAGGGTCGTTGGGGTGTTGGGCACGGAAAAAGGAAGAGGGAACAAAAAAAAAATGGGAAAAATTGGGAGCATTTCATCAATTGCATTTCATCATTGCATGCGTCATTGGAGGGAAAACATATTTTAAAAATTATTCTTTTTTTTTTTTTGCGGTTGCGTGGGGCTTTGGTCCGGGGAGGTGGGGGGGTTCTAAAAAAAAAAAAACCGGAGTTTTATTCTTTGTTTCCTATTTCAGATTTTTTACGTTGTCTTGTCTAGTTCTATCATCGGAGATACTTCCAGTCGCTATTTTTTTTTTTTGTTTCTTTATAAACCGCTGTTCGGATTTTGTGGCTTTTGGGTTGGGTTTTTATTTCTCATATCGTTTTTTTGTTTTTGTTTTGGGCTTGTTTATTTTCGTTCGTGCTAGCTTGATACCCTGGAGGTTCCCTTACCCCCCCTCCCCCTTCTTGTCTCTTATTCCCGCCCCTCCTCCTTTCCCCTATCTCTTTACGACGCTCTCGGAGGCCCGGGGCGGTGGAAACTTCAGGGTAGAAGAAGAAGAAGTCTATTCTGTGCCATGCGCGCGTGCGTGTAGATATCTGATGGCTGCCGGGAAATGACATGTTTGATGCGATGCACGGTGCAGTGCGGTGCGGTATGGTACGATACGGTCCTGATCCCGCGGGGCGAGGTGGGTGCGGGGGCGTGCGTGTGTGTGCCGAGTGATGGCTCGTGATCGCGCGACTTAGAGTAGATATGTGGTACAATGCAGGCCGTCCCCCTGTGTCCCTGCGGGGCGTGAAGGACGAGGCTCTGCGCGGTTGGAGACGGCTTCTAGAAGCCCTCTTGTTGGGGTGGGTACGGTAACTACATGACTTGACTCCTCGCTCGACACTCAGTCAGGGACGAAAAATTATTAATCAAGTAAGTAGGCCATAGGGCTAGAATTGCCCACCCTTACTTGGAGAACCCCGGGGGAGGGGGCATGTACTAGTCTAATTGGCCGGGTGTCCTGCCAGAGTGGGAATGTTTAATAATGGTCGTTTTCGTGGGCGGGGCAGGTGGGTAGGGCAGGGTAACCAAAACTACATGTGCTAATCCATTACTGAGAACACACGGCTGTACCAAGTTAAGCACCTCAAGGCTATGGAGGGGGGGGGGGGCATGGGGGGCCTAGAAGCCTGGCCCCGCGCGCGATAGATGTACATAGCTAGCTAGTGGAGGGGGAGGGGGGAAGTTACATGGCGGGCGATCGAGTGATGGTCTGTGAAGGAAGCGGTCACGGGGATGACCTGGTCACTGAATGTCATGACCAAAAGGGGGGCAGGTCACATGTCCATAGCTAGGGGGGGATTAAAATGGAGATGGGGTTTTTGGTGTTGGGATGGGGTGGTCTGGCGCGGGGGGTTAATTTGGAGCGGTGCTGTGACGCGGGGATGGCGGTGGGGGTGGGGATGGGGTGGGCCCTTTGTGGTGCGGTTTCTTCCGGCGTGGAGAAGAGAGGGGGGGTTGCGGCCGGGAATGAGGCAGGTTATAGACACAGCATACAGTCGGGATCGGGGGGAAAAAGAGCTGGTTTATTATGTAGCGACTAGCTTCGAAAATAGATATACATTAAGTACATATATATATATCAACATTCTACATTCTATAGTACACCGCCCACATCAGCTTATAGTACCTCCACCCTTCCATCCTGCCTCTCCTCCCCCCTCTCAATACGGCTTAAAGACTACACGTATATTGCTTAATCCGGGAGGCACCAGCTAGTGTGGACTCGGAGTTATTGCTCCAATCACGAAATATCACTCGCACTCCTAGGGCCGCCGATAACACCTTTTCGGCTCATTTTTTGGCCTGTAGCTATAGGTACATGTACATACTCTACATGTAGGTAGCATCGCAATAGCTATGTATGTATGGGTCCCATAACATAATTGTGGTGCCGCACATTTATGTGCCCCACCGTTAGATCTAGCTGGCACGGATATCTGCCAGTGGCTGGGCCTCTAGGTTTTTCTTATAGTTTAAGGACATGGTTGTAGTTTCTGCTGCTGTTGCATGGTGGTGCTTACAGTGTATGCACCACCAATTAAGCTTCGGGTCTTATGTCATCGGGGAGAGGGATATAACCTGGGGTTGGAGTTGTAGCTCCCATTCTTTGGGGTCTCACATTCGGTGGCAGCTTGGAGGAAAGAGGGCTATGTATGAAACTCTAGGAAGTCCCTGTGGATAGGCCATCGCTGAATTCGCTATATAAATGACTGCACATCTAATTTCCATACGTAGATAACTAAAAACCATATCCTGATGCTTTTCCGTTCACATTCACATTCTCTCCCCTTAAGCCATCAACAACCGCAAAAATACTCAAATACACAATACAATAGCACACTAGTCATGAAATAAAATGACGGAGAGATGGAAGAAATGGAATCCACTAAGAAAAGATATGACTTTGAAAAACTAAAAAACTAAATATACACCCAATACTCCCCCCCCCCGTCCAGTCTTTCTAGTCTAACTCTCAAACTCCACCGTCCGTCCCTCACTAACGCTTCTTCTCCCGCCCTCGGGCGGCGCCGGTAGCCCCAGCCCCCCCCGCTTCCCCACCACAAGTCGCTCCTCTTTGAACTCCTCTTGAGTCGTTTCTGGG